>WPIO01000015.1:1092500-1782500 GCA_009760855.2 Cristatella mucedo
GGGAAGCATTGCTGAGTCAGGAGAGCAGTTGCTTGAGGTAGTGAGTAGCGTGGAAGCAGCTGCTTGGGACGGCTGGAAAGGATGCGTCGTAGTCGCCAACAGGAGATTAGATGTCATTTCATAAGAATTTTGCCCGTGACTTATATAAGCAAATGGCGACAGTCGCACGGCAGCATCGACTATGAAAATGGCTGCAAGACTGGTCTTCAAGTCCCAGCGGTTTGAGCACGTGTCACCTTTGCTGGAAGAGCTAGGATGGTTGCCGGTTCAGCAAAGGATACAGAGCAAAGTTCTTATGCTGACCCACAAGGCCCGCCACGGCTTGGCTCCTTCATACCTAGCTGAACTGCTGCATCAGTTTCAGCCTGTTCGCGCTCTCAGGTCCTGTGTGGACAATAAATTAGCTGTCCCATTCCTCCGCTTAAAGACAGTTGGCGACAGAAGCTTTAGCTCTGCAGGTCCTAGACTGTGGAACTCGCTTCCATAATTCTTATGCAACGACATCTACTCTCCAACTGCCGACTATGGCACATCTTTTTCAGCGGTCCTGAACTGCTACTTCCATGCTACTCACTACCTCAACTGCTCTCCTAACTCTGCTATGCTTCCCACTTTCTCTTTGTTGCGTGAGACGAAGTCTGTTGGCTACCGAATGCGTACCGAAAGCCGCTTAGGCTGTGAGTGCGCTATACAAAACTCTCCTGCGTAACACCCACATGGTCTTTATGACTTTGTGGAGTTACTGACGGAGATACATTACATCGCTTATCAGAAGAGCAATGTCTTCTAGCCCAGCCACACGCTTGGAGTGTTCAATGAGTACCAGTTCTGTTTTATCGTCATTAGGTTTAAGAAAATTTTCCGAAATCCAGGATCCAAAAATCTGCAAGGCAAGCATTCAGTTTAACAGTCGCTACAGCAGATTCCGAAGGCTTAAACGACAAATACAGCTGCGTATCGTCAGCATGAAAGTGGTATCATATTCTATGGGCCTTAATCACCTTTTCCAGAGGTTCAGTATAAATAAATAAATGCTATAGAGAGCTATGGAGAACGGCAAAGGACCGAGGACGGACCCTTGTGGGACTCCAAAGGGGACTGGTCTGGTGGATATTCAAGTAGGATATTGTGATCAATAGTATCTAACAGAACTGATCGATCTAGCAGTGCTAGGGCATTGAAATTTCCATCACCGTTGCTACATAGGATGTCGTTGGTTATAGGAGGATATCAGTTTAAGTGGAGTGTTGTCGTATGAATCACAACTTAAAATTCTCTGACAATTTATTTTTTTCAAAGGATGTTTCAAGCTGCTTACAGGCAATATTTTCAGGGATCTTTGACCAAAAAGGAAGAAGGGAAACTGGGCTAATTTCCATAGAAAACCCGTGTTTTCCACCCGCCATTGTGGACGGACGAGTGTTCACATCAATGAATTGGGAACAAAGGAGGGTAAAGGCGAGCAGAATATATGCATACCTGTCGCAGATACTAACGAGAAAAGCGGCCAGCAAGGGAAGCCGCATAATAAATATAAATAAATCCTAGCTGATTAAACAGCCTCTTTTTATATAGCGACAGAAGAGCCTTTACGGCTATTACCACCGCTTGCAGTGGCGATGTAGAACCACCCACCGCAGGAATCGAACCCACGACCTCAGAACCGAGGTCGTGAAAGTAACCGCCTTACCTAGTGTGCCATCGTGGCTCACCGTGCCACACTGCCGAAAATCAACGGAAACGTCGCATCCGACAAACTCGACTATACGAGGAGTCTTGAAGGAGAATTCTGAGAGCTTCGTGCTGTCAAAGCTCGGAGAACGCCTCACTTACGACAGGGTCACAAACGAGAAGCGACTGAAGGTCAGATTCTAGGACTAATCGAGTCGCGTTCGATACCGCGACCTGCAGTCGCGTAGCTCGGTGTGGCTGCGCAGTACTGTGTGTTTCTGCACATAAATAAAATCAACTTTTCGTTAATGTATTGGTTTATGTCTATGAAAAATCCCGGTAAATTTCAGCGTTGCACTACAATGCGGGCCAGGGTGGCCGCCGACCTAGCGGTTGGCCGAGCCTAGCAGGTGAGCCCGGCCTACCATTGGTCAAGGACTGCATACCACGTGACCCAAGTCGCGAAATGATAACTTCCGGTGGCTTTTTCAATCATTTAAACCATAGTGGCGCATCTGGTACCAATGTGGCAATAGACTCGGGAACTGCCAATTATCTCAAGTACTGTCATAGTAATACGGCTGAGTTAGCATGTTAGCACCTCGTGAGCTAGCCTCTTTCAAAACTACTCGCCTGCTCGGTCATGCGATGCTCAGGGTCCAAAAGGAGAAGAACTTCGTCGTGCTGCCACCGGCCGTAAGACGTGGAAAAGAGGTCTTTCGCTTACTATCCTTTGTTCATACGTAACCCGTTCGCAGAAAAAATTCTCGTAAGCTATTAAGATTAGCTAGAAGGACTTTGCTTTCCGGGGCTGCTTACTTTCGGGCGTAGGACATTGCTTGTATTGGCCAAGGAGCAATGGCAGCTGGCAATGGCCACAGAACAGTGGTGATCACGATTGGAAAGCATAACAAAAATTAGATAAATATTATAACATGTCATCTACAGCTAAACAAAAACAGGATTGAATGGAATAAGAAATTAACAGGTGGTGATTAGCATTGCTCTCACGGTCCTTTCAGCACATCAGCACATCGGCAGCAGGCGGCTCTTGACTGCAAGTGTTTGTTAATGTATTTTGTTAGCAAATATAAGCCGCCAATGGCCGTAGAGCATTAAAATAGAGTGTTGGTCACGTGCTACTAATCGAGCTTGGTATTTGACCTTCTAGCTGTTGAATTCGATTGCTCTGTTTACTACGAGTAGAATGATCTCGACAAGGGCTATACGAGTGTTGCTGCAGCGGCTCCTTCTTTCTCTCTCTCCTGTTTAATAAGCTTGTACTGATTGTTAGATTGAGAGCCATCGGAGCGGTTTTATCGCGAGAGTTTACGTCTTTCCCAGCCTGGTCCGATTGGAAAGCCTGGCGGGTTCAACGCTGAAAGAGCTCACTGCACCAATTCCAATGATGGCGATCCAAGGTTTGCTAACAATTACTGGCCGGCCTCAGGTTTACAAGGCCCTTGACCGTTGAACCATTTAAGAAAACGGCGCTCGAGGGCGACACTCGGAGAGCAGATTTTTTTTACCTGCTCCGAGTATTTTGGAAACGGGCATACATTATGGAATTTATTACTTGCCTAGTACTATTTATCTACAACTCCGAGTCTACGACTCAAACTTCTGAATGAAACGACAGCTAGATCGCAGGTGTGCCTCGATTCTTCAGGCAGATGCACCGGGTACGGCATGAACTGTTAGCAGGATCGGAACCAAAATATCTGGTCTTAATCGGCTCCACCATCAAAGAATGACAGCTGAGTATCCGACTAATCACTAGTCCTTATAATCGAATGGAGAGGTACTCGGCGTGGTGACTGCTCCTTCGTGACCGTTTGGAGTCAAAGAAATGATCACCAAAACCATCCAAATCCACCGGCTACCGTCGAATGCAACCGGCTAAATAGTAATAATTACAATGCTACATGTATGTAGCGTCTTCAGAGAACTTGATCTCTTTCTGGGCACTATACGTGAGCTGTAAAGGAAGCTTGACCATATGATTAGTGGTAACAAACATAGTGCCAACGTGCGTACAAGGTTTTCTAAGCAAACGAAGGACAAATCACAGGGACCAAGCCAATGCTATGAGGGACTGGTGTGTTTGCAGCTTTCTTTAAAAATTCGTCAAGTCAGTGGATGTCGTGGCGTCAGTCCGCAGTGAGTTCCAGGCTTTGGGAGCATATGAAATAAAGGCACATGCTCCATAGGATTTTTGAGGTTGGTTCGAGGTACAGATAAGTCAAAGTTAGCTGGCCAAACTGCCTCACTTATAATTTGGGACGGAAGAGCCTTAGCGGTTATCAGCCCGCTTGCAGTAGGTAATAAAGGATTGCCCTCACTGCTGGACTCGAACCCGCGACCTCGGGTCGTGAAGCTCGAGCATCGCACGCCTGGGCAATGACCAGCAGGTCAACGACTTGAGTCAGAAGAATGAGGGATGCGATGCCTGACCTGATTGGGCAGTAACTCGCATGGGTAGGAGCAGAGAGAAGGAGGATGAAGAGACCTAAGAGCGCGAGTGACAAACCTTGAAATCGATACACTGCTTGATGGGGAGCCGGTGCTGGTCTGTGAGAATGCAAAGCAATGTGAAGTGCAATGTGGCAATCGCTACCTTAACGACAGACAAGCCTAGCTGGAGAGTTATACGCCAACTGTAAGCAAATAAGCGCGTGTCAACTGCAAGCAATTAAGCGAACGGGCCACTAGCCATGAAAGTAGTGAAATGCAAAAGTCGAGACGGGATGTCACAAATGCATGGACCAACTTGGATGTGGTATCCTTGCCTAAGCAGGCCCAAGTTTTCGCAGTGCTACGTGGCTGAAAGTTGGCAGCCTTGACTTTGGAGCTGATGTGGTCGTATAGGAAAATTTCACATTGGAACAGGACCCCCCAGATATCATGCAGATGCAGCAGGAGATATGCAAGCAGAGCCCATTTTTATGGATAGGATTACCAATAATAATAAATACTAGCTGATTTAACAGCTTCTTTTGCATAGCGAAAGAAGAGCCTTTACGGCAATCGCCACCGCTTGCCGCAGCGATTAAGGATCGCCCACCGCAGGATTCGAACCCACGACCTCGGGGCCGAGGTCGTGAAAAGCAACCGCCTTACCTAGTGAACCATCTCGGCTACCAATTTCTGAGTAGCACTAGGTTTGCCCATAGTTAGTAAGTTGGTTTTATCGCCATTAAATTTGAGAAAGTCTGTGGCTATCTAAGTGCGACTCTCAGCACTGCATGCAGCAAGGGAGTTAAGAGAGCTATTGTAGTAGTCGGCCACTTTTAATAGCTAAAGCGCAGGTTTGCACAGACAAGCAACATTTGCCATCGATGTTTTCCGAGTACAACGTATGATCACAATACACCGAAAGAGCAGTAAATTCGGGCAGCGAAACTCAAATTGCCGCCCTGGTTTGGCCCAGCGACAAGTTGCTCACCTTTAACGATAAATGTCCTGCTCCCTCGAACCCCTCGGCAAATGTAAAGCACCTGAATAGAGTCTGGATTCTCTTAGGGTGCAATACAAATGAATTGTGTGTGCGCACATGCGCGCGCTTGTGTGTGTGCGTGCGTGCGTGTGTGTGTGTGTGTGTGTGTGTGTGTGTACAATTTCTGGTCGGCTTTCTTTGTAGGATGCTGATGCGCTTGCTGCAGTGCAACAGTTTGCTTGTGCCTGTTGAGCACCGGTTTCTTCCTAGGAGAAGTTCCGAGCAGCGTAGCACCACAACCGGCTCACGCGCGAACGCGTGCGGCCTTGCGAGCGAGCCTCGCCTCAAAATCGCGAATGGGAGGTGCTAGCTGCGGTCCCACCCACCGGGTTTGCCTAATGTTTTGACTGCCGCGGCCGAGTAACTGATGGCTCCGCCCCCAGTTCCTTAGCTGATCACCGTCTTTAAGCTAATTCTCTTAACAGCACTAAAACCTAGGGGATCTTTTATCAATGCCATTCTAGCTCGAAAAATTTGTTAATGAAAATTCAGTTTGGTGGCGCCCTGCGCCACGAGCGAGCTTCCACACGGTCACGCCCCGGGGCTCGAACTGAGGGCGTGACTGGTGAACGAGGGCGTGACTGGTTGGTTGTCCCCCCTACACAGGCACTGCAGCTTCGTCACGTGTCCTAATACCTGCTCAGAGCGTAGCAGCCGGCTCCGACGAAAATGCCATGGCGAACCCGCGAAAATTCAGCGAAAAGATTGCCCTAATGAAAGAGAAAGAGACGGAAAGTAATGCAGCCTTCAGTCGCATTCTCACCGAGGTCTCTCCGCTCACGCGGCAAACGGAACGCTACGTAAGTCGCCCGCTCACCTAGCGCCAGCCCGGTCGGCTCGGGTCGGCGGCTTGGAGACCCGCGAATTGGCCGAAGCTCGTCGGTGGCCGCGCGCGTCCCGAAGCCGCCCGCCCTCTAGGGCCGGCGGTGGCGGCGGCGGCAGCGGCGGCGGCAGCGGCAGCGGCGGCAGCGGCGGCGGCGGCAGCGGCGGCGGCGGAGCTCCGTCCCCGGTCGCGCTCCAGCTCACGCTCGCGTCTCCCTCCCTCGCGGGAGCTCGGCTTGTCGCCCCTCGAGCCTGGCGTCGGCGGCGGCGTCGGCGGTTGCTCCTTGTAGCTCATCGAGGGCGAGGCGCTCGGCCTTTCGGCCGCGCGCCTGTTACGCCTCCACTGTGCTGCGGTGGTTACGCACTGGCGGTCGTTACGTAGCCGCCGTCCGCTCGCTCTCCCGCCCGCCGGTATCCGAGTTTGTCCTCTCGCCCCTCGGCGGTCCACGCTGCTGCGCGGCATCGTCGTTTTTCGCGCATGAGCGGCTGGTTCGAGCGGCGGCTCCGCGACCGGCGGCCTCGAGCGGCGTCGAGCGGCCGCTCGAGCGGCGGACGGCGCTCCTGCACGAGGCCGCGGTGCGACCGTCGGCGAACTCGGCTCCCGGTTGGCTCTCGCCACCAGCCCCTCCATCGTAAGTCGCGGGACGGTCGGAGGTGTAAATTAGTTAATCTCGACGTAACCGAATCAGAGCCGTTCCGGCTCACAGCTCGGCTTTTTTTTTACTCAATAGTGCCATCACCGGCAGTTGATACTTCCGCGGGCGGCAGCTGCAGTGGCGGACGCACCCCACCCCACTCGTGCCCCACCCCCACCCCGTGCGTCAGCTTCTCTGGCCAGTACAAGAGCGCCTCGGGCCTTTCGGAGGAGGGGGCTGGCTGGTCGGACGTAGCTGGCCTGCTGAGACCAGCAGTTTGCTAGCCCGAACTTGCTCCCTACGCCTCCCCACACAAGTGTCGTGCATTTCGGCATGCCATCCCCCCTTTGCCTCTTTGCCGATCCAGCGATCCGATGAGCCGGTACTGCAAAGCCTGCGGGCTGATGGAGTCAGGGACGATGAGGGATTATGGGAGCTGCTGGGACTCTCCGGTCGTATCGCCTCCTTAAAACGAGGCTGACACCGAGGATAGCATCGGCAATCCAACTTTTCGGGCAACCGCCTGATTTCTATTGCCCTTTGACCGGTGGCAGCTGAGAAGGAGTGCGGTAGCCGGCGACAGTAGAGCAACATCGTCGGGCCCCAGGAAGCCGAGCTGTACCAGCCGCCTCGGTAGAAGCAGGCAGGGGCAAGAGGAAAGTGGAAAGGGAGCTGAAACGACCGGTGAGAGGGAGACCTAGTCACCCACAGACAGTAAGGTGTGCAGGGATGGCAGGTGGCCTACCGCTCGAGCTATCTCGTTCTTCTAGGTTTAAGTGCAACACCGTGTGTTGGCTGGGCTGTTGTAGATTGTTCAGGCATTGGCTGAGCAGACTTAGTAGCTGCCGTGACGTAGTGGTGGTCGTAGTGGTCGTAGCAGGGCAGCTTGCTAGGCTTTGGCTCGGAGTATGATGATTTGCCATGAACCATGAAAAATGATCTGATGTTTCTTCCACCGTGGTGGTACATAAGTTTAATTTTGTCCTGGCATGTACCAAATAATCCCGGCAGCATTCGGGTGCTTCGAATGCGATAGCTCTCTCGCGACGATCGGTCCCTGCCACTGCTATAAGCCATCAGGCGTACTGCCCCACGAATCAAGGCAAGCCTCTGGCCTGCCTTGCACGGTTGCCAATCGTGCCTTGGGGGAGGGTCGTTCGGTTGCCGAGCTGCCGGTCGGAGCTAGAGAAGTGGGCTTGATGAGCCAGCTTCGGCTTCGTGCACCACGATAGCCCAAAGCCCCGACCAGCTCCATTTCCCTTTTCCATCCCGTGGGACCGTGTGAGGAGAATCTCCGGTGTCGTGCAGAATATGGAGACCAGGGCTTCTCTGATTGTGTTGGTTTTGGAGTCAGCTGACTCTCGGTGGCTTGATCAGTGTCGGAATACTATTGACATGCTGTGTCAATAAACCAATCGTGTAGGGCATTATCCACAACAAAAGGCTTACATTTATTGGCTTCACTATTGGAGCTGTGATGCAGTGGCAGAAGCCTTAATAACCCCTCCCGCACCCCTCACAGGTTTATCTATGATTAAGCTAAGGAGGGGGCCGGGCCTTGACTTTCTCTACGGCGGCCAATCATAAGGAAGGTTGAAGAGGTGCCACTGCTGCAAGCTTCCAGCTTTGGGTTGGTGCAAGGGGTCGAAGACCTGTTGCCCCGTCGGTAGGCCTGTGTCCGGTCATGTACTCGTGCATCAGCTTACTCCGATGGGTTCGCATGACTATAAATCCCAAGGTACTTCTCTTGGCTGATCGAAAGTATGTCTGATCGCAGACTTCCTTGCACAGCCAACCGAGAGTGAGCAGTATGAGAGCAAATGATACCGTTGGCATCTCAGTATGTCTCTCTCTCTCTCTCTCTCTCTCTCTCTCTCTCTCTCTCTCTCTCTCTCTCGCTCTCTCTCGAGTTTTCCGATAGATTGAGGTCAGTGCTTTGCGATCGGTCGAAAAGGTGTGCAAGATTCGATAGTTAATGATTGATTGAGGAAGGTTTGCCTGGGCAGTGTAGCTGTGAAGTATAAGTGGTGTTGCTGTGACGAATGGAGGTATTGACCCGGTGAAGAGTGCTTAGAATCAGAAATGCCACAGTCAGGCCCCACGGAGGTGTCAGTGCGCTGGAGCTGCCCGCAAATTACAATAGAGGTGGTCAGCATGCATAAAAAAAAGGAGAATCCAAGCGAGCAAGCCAAGCCACCTGTGTTTTTAAGGACACGAGGTCTGGGTGCACTTTAAGTGCTTTTGCACGAGCATGGCCCGTGGAACGTGCTCACCCGTGCCCCCACACGGTCGAGCGCACTCATGCATGCTTGCTCGCACTCACACAAGCACACTCGCTCAAGCGTAAGCAAGCGTGAACTGAAGTGAGGAGGGGGCAGGTTGCCACGTCGAATCGGTTAGACGAGCACTGTACTGACTCCCTTTCCTGGTCGGACGGCCAGTCAGCATCGTTCAGGCTGCAGAAGTTCCCTTCCAGCTAGTCTGGCCTGACACGGCAGTGTGGTAATGCTCGGCAGATGCTCACTCATGCATTTAGCCGTCGGCATAGGTGGCCTCTAAGGCCATCCTACAGGCAGACTCCACTGGGGGACGCAGTGCACCCTAGTTTCGGCATGAAGAAACCTGGAACCTGGGTCGGTCTAATTGCCGAAACTAGGGTGCACTGCGTCTCTAGTGGAGTCGACCTGGAGTAGACCGACCCAGGCTGCTTTATATAAGGCGTTGCCTTTGCCGAGCTGCTTGTGAGTCGCGATGGGCTGCTCGCAGTCAATGAGTAAAGGCCCTCTCCAACATGACCGCAAGAAGCACACAAGCATCGGCATCGCTGGTTAGACGGAGGCCTTAGGTGCACACGAATGCCGCGTGAGTCAATCTCCTGAGTTAAGAGGAGGTGCACGTGTGTGTTAGAGCTTGATCGTTGCCGAGGCAAACTTGCTTGCTTGCGCTGCTTTGCCATCCGTGGTCGTCGGTGCACCCGCCGGGCCAGATGTAGATAGGTGGCGCCCTGCCGTTGCCTTGTCCGGCTCTCCGCAGCCGCTGCCACCGCCACGGCGGTTTCGCTTCCGGCCATGGCCACTTTGCTTGAGCGTATAGCCTCGCTCGGCCGGCTTTTCGTTCGCAGGACGCCACCGGCATTCTTGTGCGTGGCGGGCCACGTCACGCTCGTGGTGGATTGCAGCACTTTGCAACATCGGCCGCAGCATCGGCGGTGTCGTCACCGGCCGCGGGCGCACTTGGGCACCGCATGCGGCGCTTGCACCAGCACCCGTACCTGTCGTCTAAGGCGGCCTCGCTTCCGAACATCAATACCTCAGCGCTGCTGTCGCCAAAGAGCGCAGTGGCACTGCCGGCCACGGCTACGGCAGCCGTTGCCGGTGCCGGCAGCATGTCTGGGTGGCAAGCATCGGACGTGCAGGTTAGTGGGCAGCGCTGCTGGTTGCGCTCCGTTCAGCCAGCCAGCAAGTCGTCGCTGCAATGGCATGCACCGCCGGCAACGAGGCAGGCCGAGCTGGCCGCAACTGACCGCTCGACCGCCGACACCAAGCTACCTCGGCGACGCTCTTCCCTTGTAGGCGGCCTTCAGCTGCCTGGACGGCATTGGGCAGCAGCAGCCACAGCACCTGCTCACATCGCCGCCAGCAGCTCACTGGCATCCCTGGTCTGCGCACCAGGGGCAGCAGTCGCACCACTCCCAGCTAATGCAGCAGCAGCAGCAGCTGCCTGAATGCAGCCAGGCAGCTGCTTCGTCCTACTTGTTCAGCAGACATCAGGGTGCCATAGTATCCTTTTTCACAGGTTTGGCTTAGGGGCATGCATGGGCTGCTGCTTTCAGGTATTGAAATGATTCTGACCCTGCCCTTGGCTGCTGTCGCGTGCACATTCGTCCAGGTATGCCCTTCGCAGCAGCGACAGCTCATTGCATCGTGAGCTCCGAGGGGCAGCGTTGTGCGCCAGCTAGACTCATCCTTAGCTTCGATCGAAGACATCTCCGCGGCAGCGGCTACCATCTGGCCCGGCCCACAGCAGCAGCTGCGGTGGTGGCATCAGCAGTGCCATGGTGGGTGGTGGCAGCGTCGATTGCAGCAGCAGCGGTGTAGCTAGGGGCACTCGGCCACTTGAAAACTCCGCAATGGCGTGGAACAGCGCCCTAGACGATGATGCCGATTTGGAGCACACACCCCATGGACTCGCGGCCGCTATGGCGGTCTTGCCCGACCGAAGGCGGTAAGTGGTGTGCGACGGCTAATGATAACTTGGCCTGTGTCAGCACTCTAATAACCATTTACACATATAGGCGATTGAGGAACAGCTGGGTTTATAGCCTCTTGTTAAATGTCGTCAAGTCAAGGGATGTCGTGAAGTCATTCAGTAGTGAGTTTCAGGCTTTTTATCATCCACTATGATAAGCCGGCTTGGCTAAGGTCAAGGTTCAGAATCCTTGATGAGAATCCGGCTCTCCTCACTCGTTATCAAGAGACTTAGTTGACCGAGTTTGCATTCCCCATGCAGACTTTAGCAGACTGCAATCCATTTAGCAGACTGCAATCAAGTGCTTGCAGGCATCAAGCCGTAGCTTAGCTGCACGCCCCAGCCCCACTTAAGGCCTTCTGCCTAGTCTTCGATTGATAAGCTACTGCAAGCGGTTTTCTCTCTTGCAGCTCTCAGGCCGTTCGAGCTGAGATTCCCTCTCGGGGATGGGAGGTTCCGTGGTGCCCTCTGGGTGTTGGACTGTCGGATGGGGCGCCCTCGAACCCTGCGCCCAAGCAGGGGGCCGTCTAGCAGGGGGCCGACCTGGGCAGGCACTCTGAGCCCGTGCTAGATAGCAAGCTTGCTAGCTGCAGCAGCTGGGCACCCTGGTTGAGCTTGAGCTCGACAATAATCTCTGGTGTCGGCTGACTGCTCCGTGATTCATTGTCAACCATCTGTCAGCCCCGTGATTCACGGCCAATCCTCGGGCTGCTGATGATTGGCACTAGCCGTTCGTAAATCCACAAATTTGCGGTTGTGTAAGTCCTCTCCATTTTCTGACCGCACTAATCTTCCAAAGCTTAAGCAGTCTTCTAAAGCTTGAGTGTGTAAGAAAATGCTGATTTTGAGCCTACTTCTAATCAGGCCTCTACTCTGAGATTGGATGGCGACGTTTGGCCGTGTCAACGGATCATTACTGCTAAATTTACCGAGAAAGGGATAGTCGTTTTATCCGCGATCATTGCCCTGCTCAGTCAAGCGGCACAACCGGTTGCACTTGTCAGTAGATATCCTGTCGTACCCTAGCTATTCTAGTAAGTAGCTGGGCCCTCCATCCAATGAGCTGGAGCTGAAGCAAAGTGGGTGTGTGCGTGTGCGCGTGTGCGTGTGCGCGAGTGTGTGCGCGAGTGCGTGCGCGAGTGTGTGCGCGAGTGTGTGCGCACGCCAACTACAGTTGCAATTCTAGTTTCCAGGCTCCTTTCCCCGAGCCCCGGCAGGCCATCTAGATTTCGTTTTGGCCAGCTACTTAGGGAGCTGCTTTTTTTGCTCTCTGGTCATCCAGTACAGCTCTTTTTAGCTTATAAATGCAGCCTGTGTCGATAGCTAGCTGTTGGTCAACTGAAGACCTAGTTGGGGACAGGCCTCCCACACACCCTGCCAACATTGCTGCAGCCAGGTCGGTTGCTATATGGATTGGATTGGCACTGCAGTCGATCGTGTCTTCCTTAGACGTGCACATCTCCATTTTTTCTTGCAGCGACCCACCCGAATCACTGGTAGATCGATGAGATATCGTGAGCTGTAGGAGTAGTGCCGTAAAGGTGACGCATAGCCCAGCCTTTTCATCCAACTTGTCTCATCAGCCGGCAGTCGATTGGTGCAACCGATTGACTGCTGTGGTGGGCACTTCTTATGTTCCAAGAATGCCTAGTTGGGATTCAGCTGGCTGAATGCATTGGTGAGCAGCATGTCGTGGCAGAGGGAACAGACGGCCCGACAAAGCCGAGGCCCTGCTTCCTCCTTGCTTGACTCAATCTTTGCTGGCCTCTAAAAAAAGGCTATTCCTGGAGCCTAGTTAAATGCAGCACCAGCAATGCAGCCTTTGAGATTTCCAATTCAAAGAAAGGATGTCTGTGCCTTGCGATTGAATTTCATGCCACGAATATTCCGAGAAAGACAGGAGGGTCCTGCAAATGACCTTGCGTGTGACCTCAGACAAAAGGGCTCAGGCTGTCAAGGTTTGCTGGTTAAGCATCGAGCTGACTAGGAGTTGTCTAGTTCTATCCTAGTCTCTGCTCGGCGCATGTCCCGGCGATTATCTCACGTTGACCCGGCCAGGCTCAATAATACAGCGAAATGAAGATCAGCAATGCTTCACACGGAGGCCTGATATATGTATGTATGTATTTCGGTAGTCAACCAACTTCATCTCAAGCAATAAAGAGAAAGAGAGAAGCATTGCTAAATCAGGAGGCCAATTGAGATAGTAACTAGCATGGAAGTAGCATCTCAGAGTGGATGGAAAAAGTGAATGGAATAATGTATTGTCCGTACACGACTTGAGTGCACGAAGAGGCTAAGACTGGTGCAACAGTTCAGCTAGGTATGGAGGAGCCAAGCAGTTGTGGGCCTTGTAGGTCGGCGTAACAACTTTGGTTTGCATCCGTCAATCAACCCGGCAGCCATGCTAGCTCTTTTAGCAAAGGAGGCATGGTCAAACCTCTGAGATTTGCAAACTAGCCTTACAGCCCTAGACACAGACAGCTGGCAAGCAGCAGCAGTGCTGGCTTTTGTCACTCGGCTGACCTTGCCAATGCCCCTCCCTTCCCTAAAAAATAACAAATCCTAGCTGATTAAACAGCCTCTTTTTGTATAGCGACAGAAGAGCCTTTACGGCTATCACCACCGCTTGCTTGCAGTGGCGTTAAAGGATCGCCCACCACAGGAATCGAACCCACGACCTCGGGACCGAGGTCGTGAAAGCAACTGCCTTACCTAGTGTGCCATCACGGCTCAGGACGATGTAAGAGCCCCCCCCACCTTCAACTGACCTTCAGTTGTTGAAGGCCTGGTTTGCAAGCAGCACTGGTGTCGTATCGTTGTGAATCAGGCTTGTGCACCTCTCACCGAAAGTACAGTGTGCAGGCAGGCTCTAGCTCCTCTCCTCCTCCTCCTCCTCCTCCTCCTCCTCCTCCTCCTCCTCCTCCTCCTCCTCCTCCTCCTCCTCCTCCTCCTCTTCCTCCTCCTCCTCCTGCTGTCGATCCTCAGCACAGCAGGCTGAAAAGCAACACGCTGCTGCTGCTGTCTGCACTCGTCCTCGGGCGAGAGTGCACGGCGCCTCCGCCCGAGTGCTGATAATGTTTGTTACATTAATGTTTGCTACATAAGCTGGCATTTTCTATACAGTTGATCCAGACCCACCTTTGTATAGTTGCACAAGAGTCTTGGCAGCTTTTACTCGAATTGCTGCAGGCCATGAAGAATTGTCAGCTTCAGGAAATGAACCCACGACCTTGCACCAGAGGTGTGAGCACCAAGCACGTATAAAAAACCAGCCTCGTCAGATCAGCCCGACTAGTATCAGGCTCGGTCGTTTAGGCAAGATTCGAACCCGTTGGATAATGATCCGCTAGCCTTACTATAGTCACAACAAACTAATATCGTAAACTGTCGGTTAACATCGACAGGTGAGTTATCTTCACGCCAAGTATAAAAGATCCGCCGATAGAGTTATCTCCCTTCCATACTTCTAGACGACGGAGCCAGTCAGTATCGGCCTAGTGTCGTGAGAAAACTTGGCAATGTAGCCTCGGCTTAGCAGTTCCCAACAGTACATCGCTCGGCAAACAGATCAAAGCAACGTGCTGTAGAGTGATTGGCCATTAATGGTAGCAGCCATTTAGCTGCGACTGTCAAAGGCAGGTGAAACTTTTGCATAGCTGAATAATATACCGTGGCTTGGAAGGAGAGGCCGGAAACCATTGGCTGTATTCTCTCGGTGTCGCAAGACACCCCGCCGTGCACCACACACTCGCTCGAGCAGCGCCGGCAAATATGTTGGCTTCGAGAGGGTATGGGCTGGGGCTGGGGAGGGGTTCGAGAGGGTGCCTGTGGGTGGGTTGGGTGTGGCCACCTCCTGGCTCTTGGAGCAGCGGTAGCTGCCTGAGCCGTGTCCTCTGTCTCCCGTGGCCGGTGTGAGCGCTGGTACCCAACATTGTGTGTTAGGGGTCGAGCAGCATCACCCTGCCCCCTCTCCCCCCCCCCCCGATGGTCATTGCGCTGCCTTTGTGCTGAGCCACAAAGGGCTGCAGAGCTCTTTGCTTGCTCCTCTATTGTCCCCCTCTACCGGCCTCCGATGCTGCAACCTGGCTCCCACACGCCGGCTTTGTGCTCTGGCGTTGGGGTGCAGCTGCCGGGCTGCTGAAGACTACGAGCTCACCGAGTGGTGACGTAACAGCAGCAGCAATAGTGGTGGTGGCAGCAGCAGCAGCAGCGGTGACTGCGGCAGCACCAGTAACGGAAACTGTAATGGTAGCAGCAGTAGTAGGAGCAGTAGCACCAGTAGTGTTGGGAGCAGCGGTTGCAGTCAAAACGGCAGTGACAGGTCGATGGAGCAGCAGCAGCAGCAGCAGCAGCAGCAGCAGTAGTAGTGACAGCAGCAGCAGCAGTTATGGTGCCAGAAGCGGTTTCGGCAGCAGTAGCAGTTATTGCTGATGCAGAGGCAACTGAAACTGTGGTGGCAGCAGTGGCAGCAGCAGTAGTAGCATCGGCAGTAGTGGCTGCATTAGAGGGATGGGTGAGAGACAAGGAGAACCGGACTGCAGATAAGTGCACGTCCGTCAAGCTTGATTGCTCCTAGATTCGCAAGCTCTGCTGGCCAAGCGTGGCCTTCATTTGAGCCCCACGCAGAAAGCTGGTGGCGTCTCAAAAGGAACGCTTTATGTCGATGGAAGCTCATTGGCACCTGGGCCGTACAGGCTACCGGCCATTGAAGAGTCTCCCCGAGCTCTGGCTCGGGAGACTCTTCTCTGCAGACGTGTCGGCTGCCGGCCCCTCTGCCTGCGCCTCCCTTGCTCTCCATCCCCGGCATCCTGAGAGCTCTGTCTCTGTCCGTCTCTGTCTGTCTCTTCCCTCTCTACTCTCTCTCTCCCCTTTTCTATGTCTCTCTCTCTCTCTCTCTCTCTCTCTCTCTCTCTCTCTCTCTCTCTCTCTCTCTCTCTCTCTCTCTCTCTCTCTCTCTCTCTCTCTCTCTCTCTCTCTCTCTCTGTGTCCCTGCCTGTCTCTTCTCTCTCTCTATATATATCTCTCTCTTTCTCTCTGTGTCCCTGCCTGTCTCCTCTCTATATCTCTCTCTCTCTCTCTCTCTCTCTCTCTCTCTCTCTCTCTCTGTCTCTGTCTCTCTTTCTCTCTCTGTCTGTCTGTCTGTCTCTCCCCTCTCTCTCTCCCTCTCTCCCTCTCTCTGTCTCTGTCTCTGTCTGTCTCGTCTCTCTCTCCCTCTCTCTCCTCTCTCTCTCTCTCTCTCTGTCTCTGTCTCTCTCTCTCTCTGTCTCTGTCTCTGTCTCGTCTCTTCTCTCTCTCTCGTCTCTTCTCTCTCTCTCTCTCTCTCTCTCTCTCTCTCTCTCTCTCCCTCTACAGCGGCATTGGTGCGTGAGGACTCGAGCAAGTGCTCTGGCTGCCGGCCCTTCACGTGAGAAGCCGGAGCTGACTTCCGTGACCTGTCGTCATTTCGGTCGTTGGATTTTGGTACCACGTATGCAGCTGCTTCTGGCTTTTCCGGGGGAAATTACTGCCGATGCCAAGAGTTTGTTGACGAACCGGCTCGACTGTAGATCCCGATAGCTAAGAGGTTATTTCAGGAGTACGGGTAGCCTGTCTCAGAGCTCAGGTCATCGAGTCGAGCATGGCAGCACCTGCTTCACCCACAGGGAAAATCATTGCTCTGTAGGCAGGTTGTAGAGTGCCCACCAGTGGCTGGCTCGTGAGTTCACCCTGCAGTCCATCACCTCTGGCACTAATGCCCGGGCTGACCGGACATAATTGCTTGCCCAAGTATTGAACAACTGCAGCCTCTCTGTCTCCCCCCTAACCAACAGTCATGGGTGCCAACAACTCAGGCATGCTTCCTTGGCCATAAAAGTATAATAGCCAGCAATGTAGTTCCTGTCGAGGCCCTGAGGGGCAGTGTCTGGCTGGCGAATTTCCGAATGAACAGAAGAAACACGAAGCCTGCATTTTCAGAAGTACTTCCGAGATATTCATTCTCTATGGGACCCAACTGGTTAGCCGACGACTTGTACTACTCGAGCAACCCAGATGTGCATGTCGCTATGATGGCTCCCTTTTGGGGAGTCCTGGCCTCACTGCTGATGCCAGCAATGAAATGGTATTTAGGATTTTTACTTGAGCAATGCCCCGAGTCACCCCAGGGGGGCTGTGATAGCGTTATGTAATTTCGGCTGTCAGCTCAACCTTATTTACATCGATTTCTTGATTGTCTGATGCCAGTCACGTGATCGTATCCCGTCTTACTGCCGGGTCGATTGCTGCAGCCCAATCATAGAGCAACAAAAATGCTGCTGATGCCGGAAAAAGATCAGGGGGCAGACAGACAGATGAGAGATAAAGACAGAGAGAGAGAGAGAGACAGATAGACAGACAGACAGAGACAGACACAGAGAGACACAGAGAGATAGAGACAGAGAGAGAGAGAGAGAGAGAGAGAGAGAGAGAGAGAGAGAGAGAGAGAGAGAGAGAGAGAGAGAGAGAGAGAGAGAGAGAGAGAGGAGAGAGAGAGAGAGAGAGGAGAGACAGACAGACAGAGGCAGAGTCACAGAAAGAGTCACACAGAGAGAGAGAGACAGAGAAAAAAGAGAGAGTCACAGAGACAGAGAGAGACTGATAGAAAAAGAGAACCTGTTGTTTGCATTTGTGCATGCGTCCACACGAGTGTTTGTGCATAAAACATCTAGCCTCACCCACGTAACCTAGCTTTCACTTTACTAGGTGTGTGGGGGCAACGAATCTATAGCAACTCGGAATTGTTTTGGCCAGTGGTGTTACCACTATAAGCGTGGTGGTTAAATGACAGGTTATTGTGAATCTAAGAGGTTCAGCTGTATGTTTCGTGTGCTGAAGGAGCTGCAATGGCTACCGGTTGATCGAAGGGTGCAAATTCTTTCTGTGACCCACAATGCCAGCCATGGCTGGGCTCCTTTATACGCAGTTAAACTTCTGCACTTTTTTCAGGCTCCTCGCATCCTCGGATCCTCCCGGGACAATACATTAGCTGTTGCATTCCTTCGCTTAAAGGCTGTCGGCAGCTTTTGTGATGCAAGTCCTGGGCTGGGAACTATCTTTCACAGTTTTTATGCATCGACCTCGTCTTGCCTGCTGCCGACTGCGGCACATCCTTTCCAGCCGTCCTGAGCTGCCACTTCCATGCTACTTATTTCTCGACTGCCTTCCTGACTCAGCTATACTTATCACTTTCTCTATGTTGTGTGAGATGGGGGGGGGGTCTGTGGGCTACCGTAAGCGCCACCGAAAGCGGCTTAAGAGATCCATTACATTGCACACTGAACGCACCAGCAGGGATCGGCAAGCCTGCTCCAGACGGGATGGGGCAAGTGTGGGCACCTACCAAGGTGTGCCAAGGTGAAATGCTGATTAACGTTAGGCTTTCGGCTGCTGGCAAAGGCCGTTGGTGCTCGGCTTGCCCCGACCGACCGGGCTTATTCGCCGTGGTTCTCTGTCACGGTTTTCTTTGCATGTTTATCTGTCACGGTTTGCTTCGCACGGTTTTCTGTGGCAGCAGCAGCACCGAGGCAAGGCAGGGGGGGGGGGCTGGCTCGGTCGTTCGCACCGATGACCAGGCCTGCCAGCAATCCACTCCTCCTGACTAGGTGCAGCCATCTCGGCAGAAGGATTAGCATCCCACCCGGCTTCGAAAATATATCGATGGGTGGCCGAGCAGGCAGGCGGTCTTCGAAGCTCCCCGAAGAAGAAGAACGTGGGGCAGAGAGCATGGGCTGACGGCGGCAGAGGCGGCAGTGGTGGTGGTAGTGGTGGTGGTGGTGGTGGTGGTGGTGGGGAGCTGGCCTGTAACGCTTGTAATTCATGCATGAATGCTACGACTGCCCCTGCCGGTGGGCGTTGGCACAAGCCCCCCTCCAGCAACCGCACCCGTGATCCGCTCGGCTAGTCTGCAGCCAGTGTTAGCCGGCTTCAGTCGAGACTTCTGGCTACTGGCTGCTCGCGCGCAGGCAGCATACGGGCTGCGGCCGCCTCTACTAGTGACCTACTGAGAGAATGGAGCAAGAGTTAATTCCATTAGCCGAGCGATTCCGTGCTCGGCCGGGCTGGAGTCGGCAGAGGTGGTCTTGAAGCCCGGGACTGAGGGCGCCCTCATTCATGGCAAGCACTCAGCAAAAGCTGAGCCTAATGCTGCTGGCTGCACGGCCTCCTCCGTAGATTGGAGGCCGAAGCAGCCAGCAGCTCGGGCCTTGATCGAGCGATCCAGCGTGGCATGCGACCCACATCTGAACACTGCAGTGACCAGTGGCCGCGGGCAGGCAGAAGCCACCGGCCCAGCGAAGCTGTATCAGAGTGATACAAAGAGAAGACAGACATGCAGGTTGCCGCAGCAAATTTCTTAGGCGACCGGCCAGTCTGCTACTGCACTTGTCCCCCTGCATCTTACATCTTCTAATTCACTCGCAAGTCACTGAGTGGTCGACCGAGCTCCAAGCAGCCGACTGTTCGCCGCCACAAGCTGCTACTGATGCTACTGCAACCGTTCGGCGGCTGCAGGGGCTGCGCTGTGGATGAGTCGGAGGAGGAGGAGAAGGGAGAGGAGGAGCTGGAGGGAGGATAAAAGCATGGCAGAACATGCAAACAAGCACAGCAGAATGGATTGTTGGATTTACTACGGCTATACTGAAGGTCCCTAAGGGACATTGTAACTATTGAGAAAGGGCCTTGGCCATGACGTCGTAGCATCTTGACGTGCTTAGGTCGTAACGTTCTGGAACAGAGGCTCGATGGGGAATGGCAGCCTCTGACCTTATTATGTCGTCGTCGTTGTCCAAGCACAGCTCTCGGCTCGTCGGCAGTGTTACCGAGGAAGGTCAGCTTGAACATGGAGCATCCACTAAACCGAGCAGAAGCTCGTGTAGTGTAATGCATTTCCATCTGTAACTCCAGAAAGGTACACCGACTACATGGGTGTTACACTGGACAGTTTTGTTTAGCGCACTCACAGCCTAAGCGGCATCCAGTAGCCAACAGACTTCATCTCGCGTAACAGAGAGAAAGTGAGAAGCATAGCTGAGTCAGGAGAGCAGTTGGGGTAGCGAGTAGCATGGAAGTAACAGTTTAGGACGGCTGGAAGGGGTGAGCCATAGTGGGCAGCAGGAGAGTAGTTGTCTTTGTGTAAGAATCGTGGAATTGAGTTCCACGGTCTAGGACCCGCAGAGCTAAAGCTTCTGTTGCCAATGGTCTTTAAGCTGAGGAATGGAACAGCTAATTTATTGGCCATGGGGCTTAGGGCACAGGGTGACTGAAGCTATTGCATCAGTTCAGTTAAGTATGAAAGAGCCAAGCCGTGGGTTCAGCTAGGTATGAAAGGACCAAGCTGTCGTGGGGCTTGTGGGTCAGCTTGAGAACTTTGCTCCCTATTGGTTGATCAACCGGCAGCCCTCCATGCTCTTTCAGCAAAGGAGTTGCAGGGCAAAACCTCTGGGATTTGCAAACTAGCCTTGCACTCATGTTTATCACCAGCAGCAGTAGCCTGGTGGCTTTTTTCGGTAGCCCAGCCAAAAGGGAATTATAATAATCTAGCCGAGACAGAACTCGGGAGCTAGTTCGATTCTTTAATAGCCACTGTGGAAGACCAGTTACTAATCTTAGATAGGGATCAGATGCAATGGCTAGCTGTGGAAGCAGTATTCTGAATGAAGCTTTTAAAATTTAAGCAGCTGTCGATACCACCCGCCCCACCTCATGTACTACTCGGGTGCCGCACCAGGGCCGCAGCTGCCTCCCCTCGCTGCTTCGGCAAGCTCGGTCTAAGTGAGCCTCTGCAGCCCTCTGCAGGAAAGCTGATCCGTTCGAAGCTTCGAAGTGAGCACAAGATTAAAGTCGCCTTCATTTCAGGAGTCTATGCAGCATCAGTGGCACAACAAGCGATTTCTGAGCTTAGTAATGCACAAGTAAGACCTATCCGAAGAGCGGTGCCTTGCACCTAGAAGAAGGCATTAGCGACTCGCCAGGTCGGAGCCAGATTTGGCCCTTTATTAATACCTAGCCATACTTTAGCAAGATATGGATGTGAACGCGAGTTTATTATTCAGAGGTCGTCATCATTTTGATGCCACCAATGCTGCTAGCCAAAGCCTGAAATGGAGGCGGTCTGTGCTGGAGGGTGTTACTTCATGACAGGAACTTTTCCGTGTATCCTGCAATCCTGCAGGCGTGCAGGGCAGAGGAAAGACTCTCCTCTCTCTCTCCCCTCTCTTTCGAAGAGCGCCAGTCTGGCCCATTTCCTCTGGGTGCCGAGGTGAGTGCACCCATATGGTCTAAGAAAAAAGTAAACACGATTACAAGTAAGCCGGTCACACTGCCTCACTCACATAGCACATGAAGAGACTTTATGACTATCACCGCCTCCTGCAACTGGCAATACAGGATTACTAGCTGCACCCATGTACCTCACCCACCACCACCTGGGTACCGAAGTGCTGAAGCGATGATTACCTTACACTGGGCTAAGGCCGGAGGGCTGTGAGTCACGATCTCTTTAGTCTCGCAGTCTACAGGTTAAGTTTCGCTAGCCACTACCATACATGGGCATCCTATCACGACCTTCCAGTGACGTGATGGCAATGCTGTTGCCAATCCGTCCAGCACTCAATACCCCTTAACTTCATGGGCAATCTGTGGAAACAGAAGGTCGCGACCTGAGCGTTCTTGCCTCTAGGCAGTGCACCTTTAGTGCTTTGCTTTGGAGGTAGTGGCCTAACTCCTCATCAACTCAGCCATGGCATAGTGTAGAATCAACATCCGGTCTATGCTAATGCGATTCAGGCTGCAGCGCATATAAAGAAAACAGAGGTTAGAAAGATAAAGGTCAGGCAAAAGATCACAAGATCACAGGTCAGCCGTCAAAACTTTCAAGGCTCTCAAAACTGTGCTCTGTTTGAGGGATGTGCAATGCTGGCAGCTTGCTAGTGGAGGGAGGGGCAGCTATCTATTTGGTTTTTAATAAAGACCCAGCCTGGACAATTTTAGAATAGTCTGACTTTCTATTAAAAGTTCATACTGTGTAGATATACTCGGCTGCTTCTTGATTTGCTTAGCTCTGGGAGCTCAAGGCCGCACTAGTTGCTTACTGGCTTTGCTAGAGGCTTCACTTAAAGAATGAAGGCAACTGGCCCTGATATCTAAAAGGCCCGATGTGACTCTGAGGCAGCTTGCTCGAGCAGAATTCAGTAATGTACTTTGCAGAACCTGTGCCTTCAGTTCATATACAAACTCAAACTACAGGAAGCTTGTGACTTATATTCCCTTATAGATGCTGTAAAAAACTTCAGCCAGGTAGTGAGCGGGAGCCGAGCATTTGAGAAAATGTCCTAAGTTTTATTGGTTGTGTATGCAGATCCGTCGACTCGGCATTTTTCGTGTTGGCTCGCGATGGGATTAAAACCTCAATACCGATCTCTCGAGCTCAACGGCTCGACATGATTGATGCTGATGATAATCGTTGTGCCATGTTACCTTACAGAAAATTTGTTCAATTTAAGAGAGAGAGAGAGAGAGAAGAGAGAGCAAGAGAGAAGGAGAGACAGGGAGATGGGAATGAAGTGAGAGAGAGAGAAAGAGAGAGAGAGAGAGAGAGAGAGAGAGAGAGAGAGAGAGAGAGAGAGGCAGACAAACAGACAGACATGCAGAGAGGGAGCAAGAGATCACACTGGTCTGGCACAGAACTTTAGCAGACCTTGCAAATATTATGGTATAAAAAAATGACCACTGTCTGCCAACCACTTGCCACTCCACTGACCTTGTATAGTCAATTCGCCATCGAGTGCTTGCTCGTGCTTGCATTTAGGGAGCTGGCGTCTGGGTGTGCGCTTCTTGTGACGACCGTCGTGTCCCCCTCCCCATATCCTTACCGTGGACGCCATCGTAGATAGCCTCCAATCTGAGCTAGAGAGTACTTGTCCGGACTGTGTGCTTTAGCTAGTAGCTAGTGTCAGTAGCCTTCTCAGGTAGGTAAAATTGCATGTGGCTTGTTGAGGGGCACAAACCGATGTTTGCTGTCTTGCATATTCTCACAGACACTTAATAATTACTAGATATATGTAGAGTAAGGATATTGTATTTCCCATTAGCGGTCAATGAAGAGATATTGCAACCGTAATAACAGCAATACGTAAAGTCAAGAATGTCCCCATTTATTCGTCGTTAATTCCTAACGAAAGATCTTTGAATGGAAGGGTTGGTAGGGCAGGCGCCACATCGGCTCTACTCACTTTTAGGTCTCTTCATTCTATGGCTCCAGCCTATCTTTCAGATATACTACCCCATCAGGCAAAGCATCGTACCACTCGCTTTTCGGAATCCAACAGTCTAGAAATACCTCGTACAAACCTTAAATCCTTTGGAGACCGTGCATTTAGCTCGTATGCTCCCACAGCCTGGAACTCCCTCCCGACCTGCATCAGAACATCCCCTGACCTGACCACATTTAAAAGAAACTTAAAAACATACCTATTTAGGACAGCATTTAGTGGGTCCTTGTGATTCGTCCTCGATGTGCTTATGCGTGCTGACACTGTTCATGCTGCCACTAACCACATTTGCATGCTGACCCAGTGCATGTAACCCCTAACCATGTTATTCATTTTGTTTGTTTTTCAAGCATGATTTTACTTACTATTCTATTGCGTATCACTTTGCAGCAAATGTAAAGCGCCTAGAAAGAGATTAAGTTCTCTGAGGGCGCTTTATCAAGTGCAATATTATTATTATTATTATTATTACTGTGATGCTACTGAGCTTTACTCTTTCCTTTAGATAGGTGATGCTGCTTGCGTGACTTTATGCTAGCCTGGCCAGCATGTGCCTCCCGCTCTATTGTCGTTGCTTGTTCTGCACTGGCTTTTCCTCTCGTAAGAACCTCCTCGAGCAGGCTTGTCTTGTTTCCCTTGGCCTCAGCTGCCTGCACCTATGGGATATGTACCGGTGCATCGATGGCATTTCTTCCCTGCAGTGCCAGATCAAGCTAGGCAAGCTTGCTCTTCCCTCTGGGCAAGCTACAGCAACCTTCAGAGCTTCCAACCTGCAGAGCTGCCCCAACGTCCGGCTCCGGTTTTCCGTTCAATTTTCTCCATCAGCAACGGTCGGCCTAACGACGTGTTGGCCTGCGCATTAAACCTGGGCCGTACTGCCTGTAGCTTTGGGTCATTTCGTGACTGCAAACAATAGGGGCATCAGTAGATAAAGCCCGATGCAGGTGAAAGACTGCTCCTTATGCACAGCCGAGCTTGCATTGGCTGAGATGGGTATGCATCGAGCCTAGACTTTCTGTTTTGCCCAGTCCAACAGATTTCCCCTCCCCCCCGGATTTCAATCATGGCTGAATTGTTGAAGCCCACTGTTAGCTGCATCTGATGCAGCCACTGGTGTTGCAGCTCTCGTGCCTGCTGCTGCAGATGCTGCACTGTGTCCAGTTCCACGTGGTCTTTTAGTGTTTGATTCACAAAGTGCATGTAGAAATTACCTTCGGCATGACATTCATGATCAGAATTGCTGTCATGGCTACGTGCTGCAGCACAGCCGTGTCCCGAAGGTCTGTGTAAATACCCTTCCGTGTACAAGGGAATGGGCACATTAATTCTGCGATGCTGACTAGTTTAGACGGTCCTATGTATCCGGCATTTTTCTCTTCCAAACTTGGCATTTCGCTGCAGATGTGCCGTGAGTGCACCTGTCTCGACGCTTGCTTGCAGGACGGCTCTGCGTTCAAGGTTTAAATCAGAGCCCGACCTGCAGCGAAGTTTAAGGCACCAGCAACAGCTGCAGAAGCAATTGGCGCTGGCCGCTGAGCTACTGCCTGCCCTGTCGTCAACGATTCAGTGCAGCAACTTGCAGGCGTTCGATGAAGAACCGGCCTATTCGGTGTCACACCAGCTGGCCTACACTGCTCAGCAGTCCTACCAGCTTCCTGTGCATCGAGGTCGGTGGCAATAGAAAAATTAACAGCATGTCTCCTCTGCCCCTCCTTTTCCTTGGCTGATTCTCTCTTTCTCTCTCTCTCTCTCTCTCTCTCTCTCTCTCTCTCTCTCTCCCTCTCTTCAATCCATTCTCCCCTCCCTGATCCCATCTTCCCACAGCAATCCTCTCCCTCTATACCTTTATTCGATTGCTTGCCTGTTTTCCAGGAGCCACACCTGGGCTGGAGACATCGTATGAGTGTTCGGAAGCAAGGCCGGTGTTGCAGATGTCACCAGCTCTTGTCTACCACGACGTCAACTATGACCAGATGTAAGTGGGTGACATTCTTTGCAATTATTCTTGGCAAATGCAGGGGGCCAAGTTGTCTTGTGGCTGCAGTAAATGCAACTGCAGTTGTCTCTCCTTGTGTACGGCTGGGTAGGTTAATTGCAGAAGCACTTTAATTTGGTGGCAAGACGACAGACTAACCTGTTGCCTGAGCAATAACATTACTGGTCAGTCATCCGGATTGACATATTCTGCACTCTCCAATCAGCTTGTCCCATTCCTCTGCTCTGCTCTGGCGATCGACTTGCCTTTCTAATAGCAGCTGGTGGGTTTATCTTTGCCGTGGGCAGGTGTGTGGTTGAACCACTGCACAATCGTAGTGAAGAACCAACACTTGGTATAATGCAGGGCTGTATTTTGTGAGCTGTCAGCCTGGAAAGAAGTTCTGGGTGCATGCACGGTGGGATATACGTTGAGGGAGGACACAAGTTATAGGGGTGCATCAGCTAGGCAACAATGGCATAGTGTTCGGCGCTGGGATTACATTTATCCTTAAGCATTAATGTGTCGAGTCCAGGGCGTTGAGTGACAGTCGACGCAAGATCGGTGCATGATCGAAGCATGGAAGTGTAGCCATGCCTGAATCCTGCTCTGCTAGTGCTGCTGCCTCTCAACTCTCCATGCCCACGTTCATGTGCCCTCTGACGTGGGAGAACTAATAATCAGAACGAAAGGGGTCATCATTTGCACCCTGCCTTTATGTGCACTGTGCACCACTATGTGCCCCTGTCAATCAATTCAGAGTGCTGCAGCCCTCGAGTCCTCTTTGCTCTCCCCTGCCAGAATTGTCTCCCTTGCTAGAATTGGCTGCTGCTTGCTGGGCGGCGCTTAGCTCCGGGATTACGGCTCCTGCTTCTCGGTGCTCGGCTGATCTGCGGCTGCTGCTCCTGTCCTGCCTTGAGAGGCCAGCAAAAGCCAATCAAAATGAGACTGGTGACTTGTTCTGATGAGACTTGTTCATTTGTTGATTTGAGAATGAGACTTGTTTGCTCCATTCGATTTCTTGTTTGTCAGACTGTAATGCAGTGATGCAATCCGATCGTCGCGGCAGCGTTTTGCAAGTGTCTGACTTCTTGAGTGTCTGGCTCCCTTCCGCTCGTCTGCCAGAAGGCAGCTGGTGGTATTGGTCGTCGGCCATGTTAAACCGTCGGGCTGCCTGACTGACACCGTGATTGCTGTCGCTCCACTTGCTTCCCCAAGCTGCATGCAGATACCTGACTGCAGGCAGCTTCACATCCTGCCCGATCTGCTGCTGTGCATTCAAGGTCCACCGAGACACAGTCTTACTGGAGCTGACAGGTCATTCGTGTTTGATTGCGTTTGATCGTGTTTAATCGTGTTTGTCTTGGCATCCTTGCCATTCATTGCTATTGATCCCTTCGACAAGGTTGACTTGATATACTGTAATGAATACATTGGATACTTGACCTGATCCCGTGGCCTTTCTTAATTAATTATGCTCCTATAACCACTAATCTATTGATGCCACAAGTAGCATCACTGGACTAAGGGATTTCTAGCTATTCTCAGTCTTTCATTGGCAGAGGCCGTTTAGATCGTGCTCCACTAGCCCAAGCACGCTCGATAGGTGGCACAGGCAACGAGTGCGAACATGCCCGAAGGTATGCCCCCAACCACAGTTAGAGGTGCCCGCGTGTGCACGTAAGCAAGCCACCACACTCGTGCACTGCATGCTTTTGCCAAGAGGTGCTGCGTCGGTCTGTGTCGATTTTTCGGTAGTGTTCTTTGTTTGCTTGCATAGCTTGCCAGGTTTGAAATCCTTTGAAAAAATATCAGCCCATTTAATAGCCTCATTTTTGTATAGCAGCAGAAGAGTCTTAATGGCTGTCACCACATATTGTGGTTGGCAATAAAGGATCGCGCACTGCAGGATTCGAACTCATGACCTCGGTGGTGTAGAGCGAGCACATTACCTCCCGGGCTATTAAGCCTCCTACTGTAGCTGTAAGATGCATAAGCAATTCGCCAGGCTTACTGCGCATTGCTGATCACCCAGCGTATGCCATGTTCTACTAATCGGTACCAGATCTTGTGTGCTTCGGTTAAAACAATTCCGCAGTTTGGCTGCTTGATGCCGGCCACTTGCCGGCCGTGTGTGCATGCACTTCGACTTGGGATCAGTCAAATACAGGCAGACCAGAGGAGACCCGGGCTAACAGCTAAGCCACTCTCATTGAATTGTGGTCTGCAACATGCCAACGCCTGTGCAATAGGTTTAGCTACGCTATGCTCAAGCAGGTCAACAATGCGAGTGGTACTCCTCAACACTCGCCCTAGACTAAAGCTTGGCCTTGAGCAAGCCAGCCATCGGAGTGTAACAGAAAGGCTGAGCAGCAGCCACAGGTAGAAATATTTGGCGACTTGTGATGCTGTGGGTGGCTGCCACTGCTGTGGCAGTCTGCACTGTCATTCTGAGTAGTGCTAAGAAGTTGGGCTGTGCTCACCTTACCACCACCGGGAGGAGTATGCATGCAGACCCACATCGTGTGTATGCATATGCCTGAGAAAAAGTGTCGGAAGTGTAATGTGGATGTTTCTACTATTGCTGCACTATCACTGTGTTTTACTTACAATAGAACTAAAACTAATAATAGTAATAATAATAATACATTGAACAACACTCTAAGAGAGTGTAATCTCTTTCTTGGCACTTTACATTGGCTGTAAATGAAGCATGAGGATATGATTAGTGGTAACGTGCACAGTGTCAATATATATAATACGTCTAGTTGTAACATACACAGTGTTAGCACACGGAAGCAAACAAAGGACAAATCACACGGACCCAGCAAATTCTGTGAGGAGGCGATACTTTTTTTTAGCTTCTTTTTAAATATCGTCAGATGTCGTTACGTCAGTTCGGAGTGAGTTCCAGGCTTTGGGAGCCTTTGAACTAAAGGCACCGTCTCTAAAGGATTTGAGTTTGGTTTGAGGTATAGCAAAAACGATTTGAGTCAGAAGAGTGGGTGGTACGACGGTGGTAAATGGTGAGCCGTAATGGCACACTAGGTAAGGCGGTTGCTTTCATGACCTCGGTCCCGAGGTCGTGGGTTCGATTCCTATTGTGGGCGACCCTTTATCGCCACTGCAAGCAAGCGGTGGTGATAGCCGTAAAGGCTCTTCTGTCGCTATACAAAAAGAGGCTGTTTAAGCAGCTAAGATTTATCTTTATTTATTTATTTTAAACGTGGTTGGAGTTGGAAAGTAGTTCTGATAGGTAAGCTTGAGCTAGAGAATGAAGGAACCGAAAAGTAAGTGACTGGACGTTAAATTCAATACTGTGCTTGATTGGGAGCTAGTGCAGGTCGGCGAGATGTAGTGCAATGTGGCAACTGCTCTGCTCACGACAGACAAGCCTAGTTGCAGAGTTTTGCACCAACTGTAAGCACCTGATTGCACAGGCC
Source organism: Cristatella mucedo (assembly GCA_009760855.2). Lineage (NCBI taxonomy): Eukaryota > Metazoa > Bryozoa > Phylactolaemata > Cristatellidae > Cristatella > Cristatella mucedo. Next base: position 1,121,078 of record WPIO01000015.1, read on the forward strand.
GGTAGACACCAAGAAGTGAGTTACAGAAGTCGAGATGGGATGTCAAAAATGCATGAACCAATTTTGATTTAGTATCCCTGTCTAAGCAAGCCCGAGTTTGAGCAATGTTACAGAGCTGAAAGTAGGTAAACATGACTGAGAAGCTGTTGTGGTCGTCTACTGAAAGGTCGCTTTGGAACAGAGTACCTAGATTTTCTGGGATTCTACCAGAGAAATGAAAGCAATTTTTAAATGTTTCTAATTTCTCAGTAACACCAGATTTGCCCATAACCAGTTAGTTGGTTGTATTGTCCTTCAATTTGAGAAAATTTGCTGCCATCCATGTGCGAATGTCAGCAAAACATGAAGCAAGGGAGTTGAGAGAGAGAGAGAGAGAGAGAGAGAGAGAGAGAGAGAGAGAGAGAGAGAGAGAGAGAGAGAGAGAGAGAAAGAGGCAGACAGAAAGAAAGAAAGAGAGAGAGAGAGAGAGTTTGACGTGAAAAAATGAATCAAAGCACAGGGACAGCTGTGCCTCATCAGCATAGAAGTGAAAGCCTAGATTGTGTTTGGCGATTACACTAAGAAGGAAAGCATAAATTTTGAAAATAATTCTACCAAAGTACAGAGCCGTGGGGTACTCCCCCTGTACTTTAGTAGTTCCTGAGATGATCGTTGCCTGTTGACATCCGTGCACTAGAGTCTCCCAATGAGATATTACAGAAACCATTGCAGTGAAGTTCTGGTGATGCCCAGGCAAGATGAGAGGTGCTCGAGAAGGTCTTGGTGATCAATATGATCATAAGAAAGATCAAGTAAAACAAGCAAAGAGACTTTACCTAAGTCTGCATTCCTGGGAAGATTGTTGTATGCCCAAAGCAAGGATAACTCTGGGGAGTGATTAGCTCTAAAACCAGACTCGAACTTGCTAGATTTGAAGTTTCAATATAATCGTTCAGCTAGTCTGCCGAAACTCGTCCTAGTGTATTTGATAGGAACGCCAGTAGGGATACTAGGCGGAAGTTGACTGAGTTTTCTTGGTCTAGTATTACTTTCTTAATTAGTGGGCGAGCACAAGCTTTTTTAAAGATGCAGGGACAAAACCTAAGGCTAAGGACATGTTTATTATGCCAGATATGCATGGCAGCAGCAGATCTATGCAACGTGCATGTAGGGCAGTGGGAGTAGGGAGTAGAGGATTAGTAGTCTTTTTGTACTGGGAGATGGATTTCAGGACGAGGTCACTAGTGTGGTTGGCTTGGATGCAGACATTGAGATGCTGCAAGGAACTGAGGGAAAGGATTCCTGTCGGAGTGTTGATTCCTCAGAAAACCGGTACTTATTGCTGTTCATGCAAGGAATATTTATGATAATTGGTCGTTTGCTTACCTCCAAGAAGACATAATCTCTAACCAGTTGCTTTACAACTCAAGGCAAGAGAACTAATATCTTATGGTTAATGACCTGAACGATATCAAGCATGTAAAAGCAAACAAGTGTCATGCTTAGGCCAGCCTGCAAAAGCAAGAATGAGGATCTTCATGGCCACCTAAGTAAGACCTCTAGTAAGACCTCTGGCTATTAACTTTGCATTGAATCATGCTCAGGTATGGATGCAAAGCAAAGCAGAAGCAAAAAACAGACGTGTTTACTGGGGTTCTGGTAAAGGTGACCAGCGCATATGCTTCTGAAGTTGAAACCTTAAAGGTAAAAGGTCATTGGAGGTAATGACTGTAGCCAAAGTGAGTTCCAGACTTTCGATGCATACGAGCTGAATGGTCTATCGGCTAAAGGTTTCAATTTAGTTCGAGACTGTGAGATTACTAGATGCTGGTGACCGGTGATTTGAGGGTACACTGGCGGAGCAAGGAGGCTGGGTAGGTAGGTAAGTGCAAGCAAGTGAAGTGACCTGTAAGCCAGACTGAGGACCTTGGAATCTATATTCAATGACTGACCAGTGAAGTGAAACTCAGGCAGAAGTTTTTGTGATGTAGCAGCTGCACCGTTGACGACAGATAAGCCGAGCTACTGAGTTTTGAACCAGTTGCAGCCGATTAAGGGCACATACATGCCGGGAGTCACGGATAGGGGAAGTTGCAGTAATCTAGAAGCAATATCGCAAACTCGTGAACTAGTTTGGCTGTCCGTCATTGTCTCTGAGCTCACGGTTCATAGCATTCTTGGTGAACTTTCATTTTTTAACGTCTCTCAGGCATTTTGTTTTCGTTGTACAGCTGCAATCGTCAGGTCTCTCAAGCTTCGCAACTTCTGCAAACTTCGATGCACTATATCAAGACTCAAGCATTCTCGAATCATGTCTCATTGGTGAATAGTTACGGTTCACTTCCTAATCTGGCGTCGATTCGGCCTCCAATGATGCGAGAGCAGGTGCTACAGCAGACGTCCACCCAGCACGAGCTCAGTATGGGCTGGCCATGTGTGAATCAGGCAGCGATGCCTTCTCCTATGGCAACCGATCAAGACACACTGTGGCCGCCGCTGCCCAATCACATGCCCTTGTTCCCCCTACGCCTGGTAAGTGAAGAGCCGAGATTTGTTCTTGCTGTTATTAACAAGCATCTTGCTTGTCTCCATGTAGAGCTGTGGCATGCTAGTTCAGATCCATGAAGTCCATAGCAATTTCCTGCTAAGCAGATGCTAAGATGCCTCCGACGGAAATTGCAAAAGTGTTGTATCGATCTCTACTCGGTTAATACATCGGTGCTTGTTGCCGTGTGCATTTCCTATTCTGCTCCCTATACTTGACTGGCTGTTAACAAGATGGTGAGTGAGACTGGCACTGGCACACTGGCACGGGCTAGTGAACTGCCTGCTGACGTTCGATGGCTGGTAAGTAGAATGCCGTTGTACACAGCATGTAGTTATAAATGTTTAAAGTTGTACAAGACAACAGCTTCAGTAAAATTAACCCTACAGGGCTGGCTAGGCATGTTTAAGCATGACCTAGCTTCCCAACTACAAAATAAGATGCTGCACGAGTAAAATTCTTCTTGGAAATGAGTTCCTGAATTAATAGACCTTAGCTGAGGGCAACGCCCACCCGGGGTTGTAGTCTCTATCATGAAGATCGATTACCCATCGATTGGCTAGTTCTTCTACACCTCCTTGAACAGGGACCCCCTCAGATGATTTTTTTCAAATCGACACAGCAGTCCGATGCCTGCAATCACTGGAGACACAAACGAGCGGCTGCAGTTCTAAAACTAAAGGTCTGTGCCTCTCTAGATTAAGATTGGTGGCACTGCTGGCTGTCTTGTCCGTTTCTCAAGACGATTTGTACCCGGCTGGCCGAACGTTGTCATCGTTTGGTTGCAAAACAAGATAAGCCTGTGGCGTCTGGGGTGAGGACATTTGTATTAGTATCTGAAATTTCACTAGGGCTGGGCAGGCATAAGGACTAAGGTGGACTTTGCACGGAGCAGCTCCTGTAGCTCATTCAAAGTTTGCTATGCTCTCCATCTATGTTACACTCGGTGAGGACCCCGTTAAGAGGTTTGCAGTTCATTCGACTGAAAAGCATAAACCATTTAGAATTTCACCGATCTCAATGATCAGTGTCTCACCACCACTTTTGTACTTGAATGGTATAGCTAACACGTGTGTTATGGCGATCTTTCATGTGGGGTTGCAATAAATTTAACTTTAAAAAATGGCATTACAATTCGTTGAAAATGGTTGTGAAAGAAAGTTTTCCAGCTTTTGCCATGTTTCCCTCCCATCCCAGAATGCCACTCCTGCGAGCTGACATGCAGGAATAGGATTAGTAGGCTGCTGCAGCTGCTGTGCTTATTTGGCTAAATGAGCTGCTTGCTTCACTTGATTCGGTGCTTTCTGTTTGACTGCTCGGTGAATGCCTGACGGTTCATTCGAAGCCTGTGGCCATTGAAGGGATTCTTTCACTTTCATTCACTTGGTTTTGCTGAGCTGGCCAAGAAAATAGAGGTATGGAAGGCACCCTTGTTGCAGCCAAACAGATGTTGAACGCTGGCCACAAGGTGAAATCGGCAACTCCTCCTCCTCCTTTTCATCCTCTTCCACAACCACCACGTTTCCTCGTCTTTTGCCTCTTCCTCCACCACGAGGAGCAAAACTCACAGAGAACAGGTTAGGGGAGGGGCTGTCGAGTCGTCCGGAGCAAAATGACTGCAAGGCTCCTTCGGCCGATCAGTGCATTCTCGTTAGTCGAGCTGTGGGTGTGTTCGGCCATGCGAGGCCCATCTGTGGTAAGTGCGGCTGTATTTTTGAGTCGCATTCCTCCCTGCTGCACTTAACACCCCGGTTCATTATTCGCATTTGGGCGCATAGATAAAAAAAGGGTTCATGTAGGAGCTTGTTACCGGCGATGCTGGAATGGTGTTTGGCTGGTTTGTGGAACTAGTTTTCTTCAGCTGTTAATGGCATGGGAACACGAGACAAGGGAATGGTTTGCAAACGGTGCTGCCACCACACCCTTACTTTCAGCAATGCACTGTCGTGGGGGAGAGGAGGTCGGCTCATTGGCGGCTCCACAGGTGATGCAAGAGCATTATGCATGCATGTCAGCAGCAGCAGCATGGAGAAGTGTCAACGACGGCCGATGCATCTAGTGCCGCAGCCGTCCATGCTTCGACCGAGCAAAGCAGCTGCACATATGGCCCGAGTACACCTCCCAATAAAAAAATCGACACATTTCCAGAGCGGCCTTTGCTTGTGAGTGCTGCCATGCCGATGCAGCAATCCCTCGCATGTCGCATCCCTCGCATGAGGCACGACAGCAAGCACCACTCTTCTTTTAGGGTGGTAACCGCACACACATTAGGGATGCGAGCTTCTCGAGCACAAGATTGGCTGGCAATCACCACCGGCACCACCTCTAGAGGCGAATTGAGTAGTACGTTACTCGTACCTTGCTGAGATGCTTTCACTGCTTGTCCGGATTTCTCCGGAAAAGTAGTTTTCTGTCAGCTGCACCTTTTTTTGCAAATCGTTCAAAATTCGAACAAAGGTGCTTCAATGTGATCTGTGGTCAACCGATGGACCGAAGGGCTATCGAACAAAATTAAGCAATGCTCTAGGTCTCGTGCTGATTTACGCACAGCGTCACTTTTGCGCTTGGTCGGCTGTATGTAGGCCCAATCATGCAATGATGCATGCCTCTTGACAACAAACATGGACTGCCAGCCAGAGATGTCTTTATAAATATCCAGAAAGCCTGGGACTTGCACTTGGCATAATTTTACAGCAGCAGAGAAATGTAGTATGCAGCACACTAGCGATTCACAACCAACCGATTGCCAACCATAAGCACATTGCATACTGTACATGATACGTACCACGCATTTGCTGCTTGAGTACAATTTTTTTTACAGATCAGTGTGTTTTTACCATGCATACAGAGTTCATCAATAAGTAAGATGGCAGACCTACTTTTTTTTATGCGGTCGCCTCTTGGCTCCAGTTATAAACGCTGAGCTTTGACACCTTTAATAAGCAAACAGGAAGTGCCTTTTCACAGATTTAGATCTTGACTTTTTCATTTCTAGATATTAAACTTACCTATTTGATTCTGCCAAGGCTGGTGGTCCATCAATGTCTGCAGTGCCGTCCATTGCAGGGCATAGTACGATTTAGAGAGGGGGTAACTCCACCTTGCCTGAGGCAACCAACTACTGGAACTGCTGGAAGCTCGAAGGGATGCATTGGCAGCAGTGAATTGGTGCAGGTCTGTGCAAGTCGGTCGGGATGGGGACAGTGGCTCGTCGGCTCCTCCTTCCCATGCTCACAGTGTGTCTCAATAGATTAAGATTGCTTATCCCAATTTAATCCTCGTGCAACAGGAAAACTCTGAGATACAGCAATAGAAGAATTAGCAGCCGTCTGCTTATTTCCACATGATTTGATTCAGAAACGTCTGCCTTAGAACGGCTTCTACTGTGCAGTCTAGAAATTAAGTCGTATACGGCCTTGAACCCCTTTCCTTGACATCGGAAGCAAGAGGCATATTGTTGTGTCTGAAGTGCCCTCACTAGTTTGTATAGTGGCACGAAGCTTGCAATATGTACCGACCTCACGGTGGCAATACACCAAATGGCAATGACACAGCACTTGAACTCCTGCAAGGGGCACTAACAGAAATGCAGAATTAGCAATAGCACAATAAATGCTTGTAAATTAACAGCTGGTTCGGCAGGCGACTTCGGGTAGACTTGCAGACAAGCTTAGAGCAGTTAATGCTTAGAGTGTATTTTCACAATGATAATACACCATGTTTGCAAAGTTGCTGGTGCCGGGTCGTTTTCCTCCACGGCCCGATGGATCATCCTTTGTTATTGCTAAATTCTGCTCATCTGACCACATGCTGGTCTCAATCAGTCTACAGTGTGTGCCCTCTGCATTCAAAGTCACCTGTGAATGGCCAAACCTCAATACTCTTGACTTCGATGCTGTCCGCGCGAAACTATCTTCTTCACCTCTGCTGCTCAGTCCCCCTTACGACCTGTCACCATTTGTAGAATGCTACAACACCTCTCTAGCTGATATGCTCGACGATTTTTCACCTCTGGCTAAGAGCACTGTGCACCCTCGTCCAGACAGCCTATGATTTACCGGAGACATCAAACTAGCTAGGTCTACTATGCAGAAGCTTGAGAAAACATACAAAAGATCATGAGTGACTGTCCAGCGACAATCATATGAGAACTACTGTAGATCATACCAATCCATCCTAGCTAAGGCTAAGCCAGGCGCTTTTGCCAAAATATTGTTGAACCACAAATGCTCAATCCAAAAATGCTAGTGTCTACCATCAACCATCTCCTCAGCTGCTCACAGGTTAGCTCACAGGTTACCTAGTGATCCTTGTGATGATTTGGCTGATTGTTTCTCTGGCTTCTTCGTCAGCAAGATAGACAAGGTCAGAGAGTCCGTCCATAAGGTAGCAGCATCCGTTCTGGACTCGCATATTTTAATAACGACCCCACATCAGGGCTCTTGATTCTGTGCAGCTCCTATATATTTACATTTAGGAGGCCACGAGTGACCTCATCTTGAAACTCATCCCTCAGTCAAAGAAGACTACTAGTCCTCTAGACCCTATTCCCACTGTCCTACTCTTACGAAGCTGCTGATATGCATAACTAACATAATTGATATGTCCTTGGCCTCAGGTCATGTCCCTGCACCTTGCAAAAAGGGTGTAATTAGGCTGATAATTAAGAAAGCAACTCTAGACTAAGAGAACTTGAGCAGCTTCTGCCCAGTCTCGTTACTACCATTTCCATCAAAGGCACTGGAAAGAGCAGACCAGCTGAACTCTCATGCTGGTTTGGCCCGGTGGCAAAGGTGCTCGCCTGACCGAAGTCAAGGTAAGTATATTTGATGGCTGAGATCGCAGGTTCGAGCTCCGAGGCATACGTGAAGTGCCTGAATAGAAATTATGTATTTTTAGGGTTTTATACAAATGAGTTATATAGTTATATAGTTTGCATGTACATTGAAACCTCAAACCTGGCAAATAAGTTCCAGTCTGGTTTTAGAGCTAATCATGCCACAGAGTCAGAATTGCTTCTGGTGTATAACGACCTTTTCATGAATGCAGACTTCGGTACAGTTTTGTATTGATCTTTCGGCAGCATTTGGTTCTATTGATCACCAAGACCTGGAGTGCCTCTCATCTCACCTGGGCATCACTGACACTTCACTGCAATGCTTTAGGTCATATCTCAGTGGGAAACTACAGGATATTGATGTGAATGGAAAAAGGTCTGCCGGGGAACCACTCAAGTACATGGTACCTCAGGGCTCTGCGTTCAGAGCTCTGCTTCTTTTCACAGTTTATACCATCCCTCTTGTCGATGTGATCGCCAAGCACAATCTGAACTTTCGTGTCTATGCCGATGACACTCAGTTGTAGCTCGAAGGAATCTCAATTCCTCTGGACCTTGCCTTTAGTTCGTACGCTCTCAAAGCCTGGAAGTCACTCCCGACTGACGTCACGACGCCCCCCGACTTAACGACATTTAAAAAGAGAAAAAACGCATCTACTTATTACAGTATTTAGTGGGTCCATTCTGTTCGTCCTTTGTATGCTTATGCATGCTGACCCTGTGAATGCTGCCACTAACCATATTTGCATCGTGACCCAATTCATGTCACCTCTAACGATATTATGCTCGGTGTCATTGAGCATGCTACCACTAACCATTTGAGCATGCTTCCTTTGCAACATATGTAAAGGGCCTAGCAGAGAATAAGTTCTCTGAGGGTGCTATACAAATGTATTATTATGAATACCTTTGCTTTGATCCCTCCCAGGCCTTCAGCATGTCGAATTCTGTCAACTATCTTGTTTCATTATTGCTAACATCTGCACACGGATGACAGAAAACTTTCTCAAATGGAATGACGATAAACCAACTTACTAGTTATGGGCAAACCAAACGTGATTCAGAAACTGGAAAGGTTAACGCTCACAATCGGCTCTGCCAGCATATTTCCTGTTGCATCTGCACACAATCTATGTGTCCTGTTTCTAAGTGACCTTTCATTAGATGACCACATAAGCTCCACAGTCAAGTCTGTCAACTTTCAACTACATAACATTGCTAAAATTAGGGCCCTCTTAGGCAGGGATACTACATTTAAGTTGGTCCATGGATTCGGGACATCCCGTCTCGACTTTTGTAACTCACTGCTTGTTGGTCTACTGGTCAATGCAATCAGGTGCTTACAGTTGTGCAAAACTCTGCTACAATGCATGTCTGTCATGAGCATCACCGTTGTCACATCACACCAGTTCTCACCGACATGCACGTGCTTCCAATCAAGCAGCGTATCGACTGCAAGGTTCTGTTCTAGGTAGCTGACAAGTGAAAAATCAATGCAAATGCCCTGTGAATGCATAGGCAGCAAGTTTAATTGCACTCCAGAGTGAATGGTTTGATGATGGCGTGACAACTTCCCCTTTATCAGCCTGGGAGGTCCGGTCCAGTCCTGTCCGGCCGCCGACCTTGACCGGAGCTGTAAGCACGTGACCTTTTCTTTGGAGATAAGGTCGAATCCGTGTTTGCACCGGCCTTATGGGTGACAGAGACTTCATGGCAAACTATAGCAACGTTGCAATGCTGCTTTCTAAGGCATTTCTGGGCATGTGCCCACAAGGACAACGAATCATCCCCATACCGGATGGAGCTGCCATTCAATTGCTGACTAACTGTGAATCACCGATCGGCAGCCCACTGCTCAAAGAGACTGAGCAGCTCCGTTCAGACCCATGCCTTGTATACTAGCAGGTCGTAAGTCACGCATACTGTCGGTCATTACATAATATGTCGTTAATATACTTTTGTCGTTATATATATATATATATATAATGACAAAAATATATTAATGACATATACGTAATGGCAATATATATATATATATATATATATATATATATATATATATATATATATTGTCATTATGTATATTATTTAATATGTCCTTACATTGGTTGAATAAGGATAAATGTAATGTATCTCCATCTGTAACTCCACAAAGTCATAAAGACCATGTGGGTGTTAGCAGGAGAGTTTTGTTAAATGCACTCACAGCCTAAGCAGCTTTCGGTACGCATTCGGTAGCCAACAGACTTCGTCTCACGCAGCAAAGAGAAAGTGGGAAGCATAGCAGAGTCAGGAGAGCAGTTGAGGTAGTGAGTAGCATGGAAGTAGCAGCTCAGGACCACTGAAAAGGATGAGCCAAAGTCGGCAGTAGGAGAGTAGTTGCTGTTGCGTAAGAATTGTGGAAGCAAGTTCCACAGTCTAGGACCTGCAGAGCTAAAGCTTCCGTCGCCAACTGTCTTTAAGCTGAGGAATGGGATGGCTAATGTATTGTCCACACAGGACCTGAGGGTGCGAACAGGCTGAAACTGATGCAGCGGTTCAGCTAGGTACGAAGGAGCCCGGCCTTGGTGGGCCTCGTGGGTCAGCGTAAGAACTTTGCTCTGTATCCGTTCCTCAATCGGCCTCCATCCTAGCACTTTCAGCAAAGGAGACACGTGCTCAAACCTCTGGGTCTTGAAAACTACACTTGCAGCCATATTCATAGTCAGCTACAGTGGCCTAATAGTTTTCTTTGGTAGCCCAGCCAAAAGGGAATTACAATAATCAAGCCGAGACAGAACTAAGGAGCTAGTTGAGTTTTTTACAAGCAACTGTGGGAGACAGCTCCTAATCTTGGATAGGGATCGGACATGATGGCTACCCGTAGAAGGAGTCTTCTGAATGAAGCTTTTAAAATTGAGGCAGCTGTCGAAAACGACACCTAAATTTCGAGCACGCGGTGATGGTCGCACAATAGCATCACCTATTAGAAGAGCAAAGCTTTTAATCAGCCACACGCTTAGGGTTTCGTATGAGCAGCAGTTCATATTTCCATATAAAAAGTTTACTGATCTCTGCATCATATTCGACATGTGTCCCAACTTGTTGAGCTTTGATATCGAGGTACATGTCTGCAGCTTGGTGAGGTACATGCTTATGACTTGTAAGCAGCTTTATTCGCAGTGTAGCTTTGTGCCTAGTTAATTCCATAGCTCGGCCAATACTTCAATTACCACTCGATCATGCTTCCTTTGCAGCTAATATAAAGTGCCTAGAAAGTGATTGAGTTATCTGGGGCGATATAACAACTGTAATTATTATTGTTTTTATTATTTAATGATGAACATTAAAATTGAAATGTGAGTTCAACCCTGTTTGTAAAGCACTGAGGAGTTCATTTCTGATTTCGCTTGGATAAGTATTGCTACCGATGTTTAGTGGTTGCTGACTTAATGGTTATCTAACTTCTGCATGAGTGTGTAATCTGAAGCATGCAACAAAAACTAGGCGATCAGCTGGGTTGGTCCAGCGGTTAAGGTGCTCGCCCCGACTAAGGTCTGGCTGAGGTCGTGGGCTCGAGCCCTGAGGCATATGTGAAGCGCCTGAATAGAGATTTAGTTCTCTTGGGGCGCTATACAAATGAATTATATTTATTTTATACTTTCGACCCCGTCTTGTTAATGTTAGGTTCAGATTTCAATTGTTCCAGCATTCAGATGTCACGGGTCCTATTGAGACATCTTTTGCTTGGTGCTTTAAGAATCCCTGCTTGTGGTGTGATGTCAGCCAGCTTATCATTTCGTGTTGCTTGCAGGCATTTGCAATCCAGCCCCTATCTGCATTAAGAATCAGGCCGTTTCTTTTAATAGAGTCAGAAATGGTCTGCCCTCGTGCATAGAAATCTTGTTGACTTGAAAGGCCTGCATAGAACATCTGACATTAACTAGATCAGGTCTTGCATAATTTAAGCAGGTCTTGACTTTGATATAAACCATGTAAGATCGTTGATTTGAGCAACCTTTTGTAAAGCCGTGGCTGTTCACCCTTGAGCACCCATTCACTCCTTGCCTCCCTTTGCATCTGTTTATATGGTTGGCTAAGACCAACGTGCCCCTATTTTAAAAGTAGCCTGCTTAGGATAGCAGACGTAAGCAAGTTGTGTGCTCACCTTGTTAAAGAGCCCTGTTTGCTTATGGAAATAGCCGTGAGTACAGAGCGGCCGTGTTAAGTTGCAGAGTTTTACTGGAAAATAATCGATAGGGTTGTACTTCATAGTTTCGGCCCTCGCCTGTGCAGCACATGGGATCGTTGTGTTTGCATGATCGTTGTGTTTGCGAAGGCTCGAGTGCATGCGTGCGTATTTATGTTAGTCATATTTCGTGCAATTCGCCTCCCCATTAAAATGAATGCATGAATGTCCCAGTATCTCATACACGAGTCTCGACTGTTGATATCGGTGTAGAAAAGATTATTCGTGCAACATGTAACAGGAATCTGTATGTCGAAGGTCCAACCACGGAGCCTTTGTTAAGCCGTACCCGTCGTCTGAGTTTTATGAAACAATCTTGAGATAGAAGAAAGTGCTGCTTCTTTCTAGTGGAAGAATGCGAAGGCCAGAGAGAGCTGTGCACATTGGTCGTGGAAGTCTAGCCTAGTGCATCCGAGTGCCAGCTGTGCTAGACGGTTGCTAGGAAGTTGTTGTAACAGTCCTAGCTCTTCAGACTCTAACCTGATTTTTCGGGTTTAGTGTCTCAGGTGCATAAGGAGTGAGTGTCAAGCAAGCTGCAATCCACCTGCCCTAAGGTAGGCAGAGGCCGAGGTCGAAGGGCAGAAATAGAGGAGTACGCTACCGGACGTGCTCTTAGTGCACAAGCAGTTCTTAGCCAGCCAGCCAGCAGCTGCTGGCCTTTTCAAGTGGCTGCCAAGACTTGACGATGAATGGCCTGCCCAGGTGGTGCGTCTGCACATGTCGAATGCACATTTGCACAGCCTAACGTATCCTTGCCGAATCGATTTAAATGGGTGTTACCTCACTCAAACGATTTTCAAGCACAGGCAGTGCAATTACCTGACTGAAGAGACAGCTGTGAGGTGCCACGGCCGTGTCTCGGCTATCTGCCGGTCGTGTTGTGAATCCCAGGTTCTCGAGATGGCGCCCGGTGCACGGGTGTTGCTTGCATTATGCGATGGACGTGACTCTTGTCTGCGATACTGCTGTGTGCCCTATTCTGGGAGGCAGTGTAATGACTATTGTTTTGTGCCTGCTTTACTATAGTGGTGGGTCCAGAATCACCAAGGGATTTGGAGGAAGCACGAGAAAGCAGAACTACATTTGACATGCCTCAGAGAAATGAGCAGCAGGAAAACGTATAGTGATTGCTGGAGAAGCTTAACACTAGCCCTAGAAACAAGCAACCTTGCACTGTATAGGTTAGCAGACGTTTAAATTCAAGATGTCTGAGGAGGCAGAGCTGATGTCTACCTGCCTGCCAACAGCAGACTAAGCTGATCTGAAAGCTAGACGAACGTTTTCATCGAGTTATTTTAGTGTGGGTGATATAGCTTGATCGATAAGGGGTGCGTGCTAAATGCCGAGTTTATCGAGGCTCTGCTGGCTGGCTATGGTGCAACTCTCTGTCTCCCAGCCTAGCTGACTTGGTTACTTAATTAGGTTCCCGAGCAGCTTAGCAGTAATGAGCCTTCGAGAGAAGTAATTGAGTTCATTGCTGCTGCTGCTGCTGCTGCTGCTGCTGCTGCTGCTGCTGCTGCTGCTGCTGCTGCTGCTGTCGCAATTCATAGGAGCTCCTGCTTCTTGCCGGATCGTTACCGGGAGAGAAAGACCAGAGCCCTCGTGTCGGCTTATCCGATTCGAGGCCCTTAAATAAGAAAAAAATGAGGTGGCAGAGAGACTAGAAAAGCAATGGCGACTGGCTGAGCCAGCAGACTTGGCTTGTGCTGATTGAGCCAGCCCTCTCTCAGCCATCTAGTCATCTGCTCCTGCGATTTCGGGAATACGTCGGTGCTGTCGTCTAGCCACACAGTGGCTGGCATGATCCCTGCTGAGTTTGTTGCGATGCTGCCAAGCAAGCGTGCAGTACTAATCGCCACAATGCAGAGCGCAGGCTGCCTCGCCCAATTAACTGAGCTTCGACCCCATGGTCCCAGCTGAAATATGCCTCCTTCAGCCAGCTGCGCAGATGCTGAACGGACTGGCGGTATCTGGCGATGCCCAGGAAAGGCCACCATTGCCAGTGCGTGAGCCTGGTGCCAGCTGCAGCGACCAGCGGTGCCACGTGACCTGCACACCTTGCCAGCCAGGAAAAAATACTTAGCTGATTCAACAGTGTCATTTATATAGCGACAGAAGAGCCTTTACGACAATCATCACCCTTGCAGTAGGCGATACAGAATCCCTACTGCAAGAATCGAACCCACGATCTGGGTCGTGGCAAGCGAGCACCTTACCTCCTGGGCTGACGCCTGCTGCATCTGTCGTTCATCGAGATTCGGTGCCGAGCGGATGGCGAGTTGGTCATAATCTCGTTGTGCCGGTACACCTCTCTCCTTTCGATTGTTAGCACTGAAGCTGGTCAGTGGGCACGTGACACGATGGGTGTGCAGTGAGCCAGCCAAGTAATCGAGCGCAAGACGACACCCCCCCCCCAGCTGCAGCCGTAACTGCTGCAGATCGGTGGGTGAACGTAGTTAACGCTTGCGCTCGCACACATTCAGGCAGGGCACAGGGAAGCACTCGAGCCTGTAAGCAGACATTTAAAGCCAATCCTTCAAGCCCAGTGTGGGGAGCAGTGGACCGCTTGCTAGTCTCTTTAGTGCGATCGCCAGAGTACGTGACCGGAAAACCAGAGCCTGCAGGATCGGTCCCTGCCTGAGGCTACCGCTGCTGCTAAGTGTAGACATTCCTGTACAACAGCATGTCAAACAAGGCGAGGAGCCAGTGAGTGAGTCGACTCCTGCAACCAGCTCGAGGCAGGTTCTCTGCCTCGAGCTGGTTGCAGGAGTCGACTGCTACATACGGAAGCTGGCACTATTGGTATTAAGTGGCCACTCCTCGATCGAAATTTCGTGCACAGCCGGCCAAGGTCACACTCCATATAGTTTCGTGGAAGGTGCTTAATTGGACAGCACTGGCAAAAAATTGGCCAATTGCTGAACACGGTGAGCAGTTTGCTGCTCGTGGATTAAGCATTTCGAAAATCTGCGGATGTTTTAGAGCCAGAGTTCCGTTAAAACTTTGGTACCAGTTTCGTGCAGGCACATCTGTCCAGCTCCGTTGTTCATATTTCCTTATTGATGGTCATCTGAAGTGCATACTAACATGGTAGTTCACTGGATCGTCTTCGTGGTATCAGAAGTGGCCATATTGTGGCCATGGGGGAACTTTGCTTGGGTAGGCAGGCGGCTGATGCATATTTTAGTCCTGATACTCGAGAGACCTCAAAAAGAGGTGTGGCCAGACTTGCTGGTTCTTATTAAATGTCTAAAGAAAATCCTGGTTACGTGATTTCGGCTGTGAAAAGTTAGTTAAGCCCTCGTGTTTGGAACACATGTGAAATGCAATCGCTGGAATGTGGACAACTATTATGTATGCAATTGAACATGCAGGCTCACTTTGCCTGACTCCTGGTTCGCTAACATAGCAGCAGCAGCAGCAGCAGCAAGTCTCATGTTCCCAATGGAAAGAGAAGCTCATCCACTAGATATCCGCTTGACAGCTGAAATTATGCTTGCACGTGGTGCTCATTTTGTTATGTACGGTGACCAAGTAGCACAAATGAAACGGTTTTGTTTCCAGCAAGCTGCCGCGGAGCCTCACAGATCAGGAGAGGTGGCCTATCCCAAGCTGTTTGTCTCATGCTTGCCCCCACGCTCACCTGCGACAAAAGTGGGTGCGCCACTATGTCCTACAATTGAAAAGAATGAGGGGGCAGATGAGAGCGCCAGCTGAAAAATCGCGCAGCGATCGTGCAATTATGCTAATGTGTCTAGCTCAGCACAGGGCTGCTGTGCATTCTACCTGGGCTCCCCCTACCGCCCCCACCCCGCTGCCGAGTTATCACAGCATATCTGCTTGTTTCTGCTCGTCCAAGCTGTGCGTCAGCATCGTATGTTTGAGAACGGGCAAGGTAAGCATTCCTTCTTGCAATTGAAATCATCACAGCCTCGTTTGTAAGCAATGAGCAAGCCGAAATGGCAACGGCCACTTCAATCAATCAATCAAAATTAATAATCTGACATAATAAGTTGATCACGTGGTGGTCTCTACCAATGTTGCATAGCTGAAGCAGCACTGCAGGCGTTTGATGTAGATCGACAGACACGCATCCCCTCTCCTAATCAGGTAGCACGTCATTATGGCCACCTCGGGCCCCAGACGGGCAGCCGTGAGCATGTCTAGTCTGCAGACTTCTGTGTCTGTTGAGAAAGTAGCATGCCCAACGGCTGCTTATCACACAAGTATGGTACTTCTTTTGCATCACTGCTTACGTGTGGCCGTCATGAGGTGGCAAGCTTTTTTACGCCGTTGTGTCCCTGCGCGTTGGTTAAACTGCCCTGCACTCCACAGTACCGTCGTGGGTTCGAGCCATGCAGCAGGCAGTTATTTACTGCTTTCAGCAAGCATACCTGAGGCTGGAGGATCAAAGCCTCTAAGGCTGCTCAGCTGCTATCGTAAGTGAGGCTGCTAAACCAGCCGACTTTTACTATTGCGTCTAATCGCTGTTTTATCCTTACAGCCGAGCCCGGAGGAGCCGTGTGCATGCCTGCCGTCCTTGGAGACAGGTGCCTGCTATGAGGCTGCCACTTCTGCCACTGAACGGATGCAGGCACATGAGAGCTGCGGCAGTGGTGGCAGCAACGGCGGCTACGGTGGCGGTGGCCGACTGCCGCTGACGAGCGGCAGCGAGGGTAGTCACGTGATGCACCAGGCCATCTCTGCTGCTGCTGCTGCTGCTGCTGCAACTGCCAGCAAAGGGCTCATCCAGTCAATGCAGCCAGCTGCTGCTGACCTCACGAACTCACGAACTCACGACCTCACGAACGCTGCCTCGACGACTCGGGCAAGTATGTAGCCGGCTTGCCTCCTCGGCAGCGAGCCTCCTCCGTCACGGCCAGAGCAGCGTGGAAGCCGCTCGATTTCTCCTCGGTCTCAGAGCGAGCGCCTCGCCGTCGCTATGCCTGAGTGTCGAATGCAAGCCGGCTTTGCTGGCCGGCTGGCGTGCGCGCTAGCGCACGCGCAACAGTCACCATCTTGCCGGAAGAGACGCGATGCCAGAGCAGCGCGGAAGCCACAACCAGCAACCTTTATCGCTCCTCTCGGTTACCGCGGTCGAACGAGCTCCTTTTTTCACACATGTTGCCTCGCGTGCAGACGGTGCGGGGCAGGGTGGCAACGATCGTGAACCGTCGTCGTTGGCAGTGGCAGCAGCAGCGCCTCCGCTTTCACTGTGCGCAGGTGAAGGCGATGCTCACTGCGTGTCGACTTGCTGCTCTCTGGGTGACGTGAGATCGCAGCTGGATTGCCCTGCCGTCGCAGCTGCTTCCAGCAGCTTCGGCGGAAAGCAGCCGCAGCCCACCGTGCCACTTGACGGCAGCAATGGAGGTGGCCCCCTAGTGGAGGACGAGCTGACGTCGCTCGGCCTGGACGGTCTGCTGATGCTCGACGACTCGGCTTTCCGAGTCGTGTGGAACTCGACCACCGAGGACATCCTTCGACTATGCTAGAGACGGACGGCGCTCCTGCGCCTGAACCGAGGCCTGAACCGAGGCCTGAACCGAGGCCTGAACCGAGGCCTGAACCGAGGCCTGAACCGAGGCCTGAACCGAGGCCTGAACCGAGGCCTGAACCGAGGCCTGAACCGAGGCCTGAACCGAGGCCTGAACCGACCTGAGCCGACCTGAACCGAGGTGGAGATCTCGGAGCAGAAGCATGGACGCCCCGCCGGAAGCATTGATGCCCGGCCGGAAGCGTACTCGAGATGCTGCCAACTCTGCAAGTGCCGTGCATGGTGTTCTTCCTGCTTGTCCTCCACTTCCTTGGCAACACGTTTGCAGAGACTTCGAGTGCCTCCTGGTTCGAGCAGCTGCGGTACAGTTTAAACAGTGACTGGCGCCACCAGCATCTTCCTTGACCAGACAACTGCGACTCTCACCTGAGATTAGCAACAGTAGCTGGTGCTGCTCCTGCTGCCTCGTTCTTTACTTTCGAAAAGCTGCTGGTGCAGACGACGGCGAAGGGGTAGAACACTGGTGTGCATGCCCACCACCGAGGCATGACTTGGATTTGTATTTCGATCAAGCTCTTAGTGGCTTCCTGAGTGGAGTTCGCCACGAGGCTGACTTGCCACACTACAGCCGCGATCCAGGAATACCGAAGGCCAACCGTAAACATCCGGGTGCAGTCTGGAAGTCGGCAGCATCCACTCCGGAGAAGCAGCAGTGCAGGCTACCGGGACGACAGGCTGTCTGCTGCACTTACAACTGTACACGTGCCAAGCACCCCAGCCTCACCTGGCTTGCAAGGCCAAGGTTGTATGGCAAAGCAGCTGCACATCAAAGCAAGTGCTCGGCTGGGCTCGAGAAAAGCAAGTGTCTGGCTGCCAGGCCTTCGTATGGGCCTGGCCTTCTTGAGTGGGCAGCACTGCAATTGCTGCTGGCTCCCTCCTCCTCCTCGCCATCACCTTTCGGGGGGGGGGTGAGGCGGTGGTGGAGTCCCCTTAAAGCAGCAGCAGGCTGCCTATGGGTCAGCCTTGTGGCAGAGATGCCTTTGTACAGCATTTTGCTTGCACCCGAGCTGTTGGTAGATGCTGCTGCAGGTTAGTAGTTCGAATGAGGCCTTGACCCCTGTGAAAGCAGTGATGTTGGCAAGCCAGCGTCGCGTGCTGGTTCTCCTGCCATCGGCAGTGGTGGTCAAGAAACTGACTTTTTGGAGCCATATGACATTGCTGGCAATGAAATCCTCGTCCTCATCATCATCATCATCATTACCATCATCATCATCACCATCACCATCGTAGGTAGCAAGACAGCAGTGCGAGCGCTGCTGGTTCAGCCTGCATGTATGCTGAAGGGCCACATCGCACAGCCAGCACAGCGTTGGCTAAGCTCGTGTTCTGCCCAGGCACGGCCTGGATGGCAACCTGCGGCTGCTGCTACCGTTGAGTTGAGCTTGCGAGTTCCTACCGCTGTACGAGGCACTTTGTGCACATGCCGCCGGTTGACCAATGACCTCGAGAGGTGGGGATGGCCAGTCAGCATCGTGACACGGGTGGTTTGGTTTGATGGCAGCTGCAGATCAGCTTTTGGCCATCGGACAGACAGCCACTCCTCTACAAGCAGCAGCATGCCTCAGCAGTGGCTGCGAGGTCTCTCCCTAAATGTTTCATCTGTTGTTCGACCTAGTGCTGTTATTGCCGGTCAGTCTATGTTATTGCACTCTTAAGGCAAAGGGTCGTGTGGTCAGTTAATGCCCTTCACGAAAATCCCTTAGCTGTTCTCAGGGGATTCTGCTCTGGCATGGTATGCAGGATTTCTTCCCATACGGTGCCAATAAACATTTCGTTCACTTCCTTAGGTATACTATCTCGTACTTGATATCGTGCTGCTTCCAGCTTCAGGGCGTGAGCTAAGTTAAGCTAGATGGTGTGGTAAACGCATTGACTACCAATGGTTTATCAGTGGCTTGGACAAATCTCCATCGCTTCAATGCATCTGAGGTCAGGCAATAGGCGAAAGTACTTTTTTGCATTATCGACCTGATTTGTACACTACGAAAAGCTGCGGTACAAATTAAGTGTAGAGTTAAGCTCAGTCTAAGTGCAGAGTTCAGCTGTCAGTCAGGCTGTCGAAGCTCTTTTCTCCCGCTATTATGCAGGCAGCCAGGCCCGAGTGCCCGAGCCCTCGTCTGTCTGTTTGTAGCATAATAATAATAATAATAATGCACTTGATAAAACGCCCTCGGAGAACTCAGTCTCTTTCTAGGTCCTCTACATTTGCTGCAATAGAAATACGATCAAATGGTGAGTGTTATCATGCTCGACACCAAGAATAGCATTGTATTCATTTTGTTTGTTTATCAAGCATGATATTACTCATCATTCAATTGCATTTCCTTTGCAGCAAATGTAAAGCACCTAGAGAGAGATTGAGTTCTCTGAGGGCGCTTCATCAAGTGCATTATTATTATCATTATTATCATTATTATTATGGTTAGTGGTGACATGCACAGGGTCAGCATGCAAGTGTGGTTAGTGGCAGTATGCAACAGTGTCAGCACGCATAAGCACACAAAGGTCTAATCAAAGGAACCCACTAAATGCTGTGCTAAATAGGTGCGTTTTTAATTTCTTTTTCAATGTGATCAAGTCAGGGGATGTCATAATGCAAGTCGGGAGGGAGTTCCAAGCTTTGGGAGCATACGAGCTAAATGCACGGTCTCCAAAGGATTTGAGGTTTATACGAGGTATTGGTAGACTGTTGGATTCCGAAAAACGGGTGGTAAGATGTTTCGCCTGGTGGGGAGTAGATCTGATAGTTAGGCTGGAACCAAAGAATGAAGTGACCTAAAATTGAGTGACAAAACCTTGAAGTCAATCCGTTGCTTGACTAGTAGCCAGTGCAGGTCGGCGAGAAGTGGTGTGATGTGGCAACTGCGACGATCACGACAGACAAGCCTAGCTGAAGAGCTTTGCACCCGTGTAAGCACCTGATCACAGGCCGGTAGGCCAGCAAGCAGTGAGGTACAGAAGTCAAGACGGGATGTCACAAATGCATGGACCAACTTAGATGTATCCCTGTCTCAACTAGCCCAAATTTTAGCACAGCTAAGTAGCTAGAAGTAGGCAGACTTGATTGTGGAGCTGATGTGGTCGTCTAACTCAAGGTCTCTTTGGAACATGACACCTAGATTGCAAGCAGATTCAACGGCTGATATGCTGGCAGAGCCGATTGTGAGCTTTAGCCTTTCCAATTCCTGAATCACACTTGGTTTGCACATGACTAGTAAGTTGGTTTTATCATCGTTCAATTTAAGAAAGTTTGCTGCCATCCATGTGCGGATGTCATCAATACATGCATCAAGGGAGTGAGAGAATTCGACTAGAGGGCTGGAAGGGATCAAAGCAAAGGTACAGCTGAGTGTCATCTACATAGAAGTGAAAGCCTAGATTGTGCTTGGCAATCACATCAGCAAGAGGGAGAGTATAAACCATGAAAAGAACCGGACCTAGCACTGAGCTCTGAGGTACCCCATGTTTCAGAGGTACCTCGGATGATCTTTGTCCATTCACGTCAATACTCTGGAGTCTCCCAATGAGATAGGACCTGAACCACTGCAGAGCAGTGCCAGTGATGCCCAGGCGAGATGGGAGGGTGTGTGTTAATGTGGCTTAATCGGCGCTGTTTAATCTCGTTGATCGTTTGCTCCTGTCGAGCAGCCAGCTTAAAATGTCATTCCCAACGTGGTAGTGGCTCCAGCAGCATCTCCATACACGGACCACACTGCCACTTTATGCTGAAATAGCTTGTAGTTTGATAGTCTCACACCCGACAGACGTTATGACATCTGACTTGGCATTTAAAAAGAAGCTAAAACGCACCCATTTATCACAGCATTTAGTGGGTCTTTGTGAATCATGCTTTTTATGCTTCTGCGTGGTGACATGGTTCATGCTACCACCAAACATATTTTACACGTTGGCACAGTGCATGCCACTTCCAACCATGTTATGCTTGTTGACACTGTGCATTTTATTATTAACGATTTGATCACGCCTCATTTAAAGAATATGTAATGTGCGTAGAAAGCTCTTTGAGGGCCCCATGCAAATGTCTGATAATTATTTTTCTCAATATTATTGTGTGAACTCTATGGAATCATCACAGAAGAAGCATCGTGGACATTACGATGCACGGTATAAGGAGCTTAATAATAATAATAATAATTCACTTGATAAAGCGCCCTCAGAGAACAATCTCTCTCTAGGCGCTTTATATTTGCTGCAAAGAGCTTCCCAGAGTAGACACAAATCTGAAGAGGAATAGTCGTGGAGACTTGGAATTCGCAGAGGATTTATATAGGCCCTTGGGCGGCCTGTACCCTCTCGATTGCTTAGTCATCCAGATGGCGCTTCGGCCGATTTATGGCCCCTTAATTCAGGGAGCGACTGCGCCCTGATGTCGATTTATGGCCTGGCCCTTCGATGAGAATTTACGGCCAAGCCTCGAAAGTACAGTGGGGTATTGGTTACGAATGCCTCAGGTAACACCTGGCTTGGCGGGAAAATGAGTGATTGGGTTACGAACTCGGTTCTCGGTTGCGAACCGAACCCAATTGCCTTGTATGAGCTTGTAAAGTATTCGGGCTTAATAAACTCGTATATGGATCAGCTGCCTAAAGAGCACCGTTAGACAAAAGAATGCAAACCAATTTATTGAGCACCAAATAGAGCCACGAAGGTTCTAATAATAATAATAAGAAGCAGCTGCAGGGTTGGGAAGAGCAAGTACATTTTTGGGAAGAGCAAGTACAGCTGCCACATTTGTATAGCAGCAGAAGAGCCTTGACGGCTTTCACCGAAGTTTGCAGTTTGAAATACCGGATAGCCCAGTGCAGGATTCGGACCCACGACCTCGGTCGTGAAGAGCACCTTAACTTCTTGGGCTATCGCGGCCCAGCGAAACAAGGCCACATTACACCGCAACGGTCGAATGGCAGATTTCCACTCATGGCAGGGTAAAACCTTTGCCATGAGTGGAAAAAGCCCGCACTTTACCACCCATGATTGGAAAGCATTTTAAGCATTGGTGAGTGGGGGTTTTCTGTTTTTGTGAATGCAGCAACAATTTTTTGTGGGGTTTGGGAAAAAATAAGAATTTTCCTCGCAGTCTACCTATGGGAAATCGGGAGGCAGCCGAAGTGTTGGGAAGAGCAAGTACATTTTGATAGAGCGTATCAGAGGACGTTCTGTGCTACGGCGAGCACCCATCAGACAGAGCTCGGCAGGCAGTCAACTGAACTATGAGGCCAACCGGCCATACCTGATTTGTCAGTAACCTCGTTGACACGCCGTAACTGGAAGCTGCTGTCCCCACGAATATACCTGTATAAGTATGCCGGCGGCGCCAGCCGAGATGTGCTGGCCATCTGCCAACGGTACGACTTATTCACTGCCGTTTGGTGTGTGTAATTATATTTATATATGCTTAAATATATATTTAATTACATTATATATATATATATATATGTGTATATATATATATATAAGATATATATACATATATATATAACTATATATATATATATATAGTTATATATTGTTGAATATATACATATATATATATATATATACATTGCATCTATATAGTGCCCCAAGTAAACATAATTTATATTCAGGCTCTTCACATATGCCTTGGGGTTCGAGCCTCAGGTCATCTAATGATTAACCTAGACATTGGTCAAGAAAACCACTTAACCGCTGGGCCAAAGCAGCGTTCGAACGTGTCCGAGACACACTACGGTGACCGGAGTTTCGTACCCTTGCAAGGTGCAGCTTTGGGCTTCCCGTGCACGGTGCGGCTGTGGGCTACCCGTGTGCAGACAGCCGTTAAATTTAAACTGGTGGGAACTTTACAGCATCGGGTTACCGACGTTGGTAGGGCAAGCGCTGGGCGTCGATACTTAGCAAATGACCTCTGTCGACCTTGTTTTGAAGCATTCCTAGAGAGGCCAATGCACCTATTCAACACGAAACCACTATACAAAACTTGTTGCATCGGGTCAAGACCGAGCCACACATTCAGGATAACGGTTTCGATCACGTAGAAAAAACGCATATAGTGTCCACTCGCGAGTGTATATATATATATATATATATATATATATATGATATTATTATACTATTATATTAGATATATATATATGTATATATATATATATATATATATCAGTCGGAAGTGAGTACCAGGCTTTTGGAGAGAAGCTTACCTGATGATCCTTTAGATGATCTAGCCTATCGCTACTCTCGATTCTTTGTGCAGAGGATAGACAAGATCAGTGAGTCCATCCCTGCGATGACAACATCCCCCCAAGAATGCTGTTCCCTGATTCCTGGCTGCACCTCAATGTCTACATTTAAGCAGGTCACTAGTGATCTCGTCCTGAAGTTCGTATCCCAATCAAAGAAGACAACAAGTCCTCTGGACCCTATTCCCACTGTCCTGCTCCTACGTTGCATTGATCTGGTGCTGCCATGCATAACTAACATCATAATAATAATATTAATAATAATATTGCACTTGATAAAACGCCCTCAGAGAACTTAATCTCTTTCTCGGCGCTTTACATTTGCTGCAAAGTGATATGCAATAGAATAGTAAGTAAAATCATGCTTGAAAAACAGACAAAATAAATAATATGGTTAGGGGTGACATGCACAGTGTCAGCACGCATAAGCACATCAAGGACGAATCACAGGGACCCACTAAATGCCGTCATAAATAGGTGTGTTTTTAAGTTTCTTTTAAATGTGGTCAGGTCATGGGATGTTCTGACGCAGGTCGGGAGGGAGTTACAGGCTGTGGGAGCATACGAGCTAATATGTCATTAGCCTCAGGTCATGTCCCAGCACCTTTCAAAAAAGCTGTAGTCAGGCCACTTCTGAAGAAAGCAACACTAGACCAAGAGAACCTGAGCAATTACCGCCCAGTCTCCCTTCTACCATTCCTATCAAAAACACTGGAACGGGTCGTGGCGGACCAGCTGAACTCATATATTGAAACTTCAAACCTTGCTAGTAAGTTCCAGTCTGGCTTTAGAGCTAATCACTCCACAGAATCAGCATTGCTTAGGGTGTACAACGACCTACTTAGGAATGCAGACATGGGTAGAGTGTCTCTGCTTGTTTTGCTCGATCTTTCGGCAGCTTTTGATACTATTGATCACCAAGTCCTTTTTGAGAGCCTCTCATTTCGCCTGGGCATCACTGGCACTGCTCTGCACTGATTCAGGTCCTATCTCAGTGGGATACTCTGTGGGATACTCTAGACTTCTGTAACTTACTGCTCGCTGGCCTACCGGCATGTGCAATCAGGCGATTACAGCCGGTGAAAAACTCCGCAGCTAGGCTTGTCTGTCGTGATCACCGCAGTTGCCACACCACACCAGTTCTCGCCGACCTGCACTGGCTCCCAGTCAAGCAATGGATCGTCTTCAAGATTTTGTCACTCACTTTTAGGTCACTTCATTCTTTGGCTCCAGTACATCTCTCAGATCTACTGAGAGATGTACTGGAGCCAAAGCATCGTACCACCCGCTTTTCGGAATCCAATAGTCTACCAATACCACGTAATAATAATAATAATACACTTGATAAAGCGCCCTCAGAGAACTTAATCTCTTTCTATACGCTTTACATTTGCTGCAAAGGGAAATGCAATTGAATGGTAAGTAAAATCGTGCTTGAAAAACAAACACCATGAATAATATGGTTAGGGGTGACATGCACAGGGTCAGCATGCAAATGTGGTTAGTGGCAGCATGCACAGTGTCAGCACGTGTACAAACCTCAAATCCTTTGGAGACCGTGTATTTAGTTCGTATGCTCCCAAAGGCTGAAACTCCCTCCCGACTTGCGTTAGAACATCCCCTGACTTGACCACATTTAATAAGAACTTAAAAACACACCTATTTAGGACAGCATTTAGTGGGTCCCAGTGATTCGTCCTTCACGTGCTTGTGCCTGCTGACACTGTGCATGCTGCCACTAACCACATTTGCATGCTGACCCTGTGCATATCAACCCTAACCACGTTATTCATGCTGTTTATCAAGCATGATATTACTCACGATTCAATCGTGTTTCCCTTTGCAGCAAATGTAAAGCGCCTAGAAAGAGATTGAGATCTCTGAGGGTCCTTTATCAAGTGCATTATTATTATTATTATTATTAAGCTGCTGGAGGCATAGACTCTTTAGGATGTGAGGCTGGTTGGAAAATGAGTTAGAAGAGCTATAGATATATTACCTGATTTAATAACTTAACTTGCATAGCAGCAGAAGAGCCTTAACGACTATCACCACGGCTTACAGTTGACAAATAAAAGATCGCCCACTGCAAAATTCCCAACCACGACCTCGGTGCACCCTACATCCTGGGCTATCACGTACAATATGCTAGGACTATAGTTCCGCTGTCAAGCTGTAGAATCAATCGTGCACATACACTCGTCTATTTTGCAGGCGTGAAGTATGTACTGTTAAAGGCAAAGCAGATACCTAACGGTCTGTGAGAGTTGCAAGCCAAAGCCGAGAACCCATTCCTTGGCCGTGGTCACTAGCAGCTGACGAAAAACTTTGCTAGGCTTGTCAGTCGCGATTGTCGAAACTGCCCCATTATATCAGTTCTCACAGACCTGCACTGGCACAGCGTCTAGCAGTGCAGCATAACGACTTCAAGGTCCAGTCACTCACTAGTAGGTCACTTAGTTCTCATTGCTCCGGCGTACTTATCTGAAATACTTCCAATTGATGTTTCCCATCGTACCACCCGCTTTTCTGACTCTTTTTCCAAACAGCCGCACACCCTTTAGAGCAAATACCGCCAGTAGCTTCGCTCCAAAAGTCTGGAACTCACTTCCGACTGATATTAACGACACATCGTGACTTGACGACTTGTAAAAGAAGAGCCTAGAACACCTGCTCATTAAAGATTCTACTCCGTCCGTGTGAAGCAATAACTGTGTGCTTGTGCATTCTGTTGCAATGTGCACTTTACTGCTATACGATTGCCACCCACTTGCTTTCCAGCACGTGTACGGTGCCTAGAAAGTGATCAACGTAACACCGTAACACTCCCCGAAGGCGATATTCATACCCTTCACTATTACTCTTCCTGCTATTAGCGGTCGCAGGAATGTAACGAGATTCATCATTTTTACACCGCGTCGAGCATGCACGAAGATCTAACGTAACAACGGGAGAAAGAGGTGCACAAGGAATTGCATGAAAAAATTGGCGACTCTTACAGCTGCAAATTGCCACACGCACGGACGATATCGTTAGCCAGCCAGTGTGCTTCTGGAGGACGCAGGGACTGCACCAGACGCTCGCGCCAGTCAGCGCTCTTTGGGGTGGGTTGGGGACGCGGAGAAGGCAATGATCGGCAGATTTATTTTTGCTCGTGTGCCTCGTAAGCCGCTAGCTGCCATGGCGTAAATTGATCTGGCATCTGTGCAGGCAAGTCTCAGTCGTACCTGTCGGCTGTTCCAGTCTCCACAGCTTGCTTGTGCCGGGGAAATGAGTGATTGGAAATGCAGAGTATCAACTGAGCCAACAACTCAATGCTTGCCACAGGAAACCGTCAGTTGATTGATAGGCCAAAGTTGATTGAGCCTGCAGAGAGCCTTCGTCGGCATACTTGTGACGGCACCCCACGTAAACTAAACAACTCGTTAGGCATTTTGCGTAGGCTGAAAAGTAAGCTTAAAAAGGTATCAACCAAGTCGGCGATGGTGACATGCACAATAACAGCAATCGTGAATCCTGTTGGACGATTTAGGTGGATGGATCAAATGCTCTGAGAAAAAGTTTTGTTTACTAATACGTTCAAGTCTTCGAAGGATTCCAGATTGATTATCAGCACAAAAAGAAGACTTAAGTCCAGTATGAGTTGGAAAGATTGAAAGCCTGATTAGTAAGATTTCAGACTGTAGGACTACAGCAAGAGAACAAAGGGACCTCAAAATAAATTGTCTGAACCCCGACGTTAAAATGCTGCTTGACAGGGAGCCAGTTCAGGTCAGTGAGAAGTGGTGCAACATGGCAATGGCAATAGGACAAACCAGCAAAGCTAAGGGGATGCTCTCAGTGCATCATGCTTAACGAACGTACACTGTTGCCACACGACTCACACCGAAAGCAAGCGGCAGCATATCTGCAGGAAGCACAGTGGCTTGTGAACCCAAGATCTGATATCATAAACACACGAACCGGCTTGGCTTAAAACTACTAGCTGATTCAACAACCTCTTTTGTATAGCTACAGAAGAACCTTTACGGCTATCAACACCGCTTGCAGGGCGATAAAGGATCACCCACAGCAGGATTCGAGCCCAAGACCTCGGGGCCGATGACGTGAAAAGCAACCGCCTTACCTAGTGCCATTACGGCTCCTGTACCTTATCCATGCCCATTAATAAAACCACATTTGAAGCCGTAAAAGTTGATTAACTCGGACTTGCTTGAACGAAGTGAATACTAAGCTATATTAATACGCAACTAATATAGCTTAGTACTAGCTGCGTGTAAGAACGCCTGTTTTCGAAGTGTGACGAAACTAAGGGTTTTGGAGTAGACGAGGTCGGCAAGCAGTCATTTTGCAACAACCCAAATTCGTGCAGGGGCTTTAAGTATTATTCTTGAGCTAATTTTCAGGGTTAAGTTTTCTGATTTCTGAAAGAAAGTGCATTTAGCCTCAGTTACTAATTTGGTATACTTCCATTTATCTAGCATCACTTAAGTGATATCTGCCCGTAATCTGGCCCTGCCAAATACCACTTGTCACAGAACGAGCACATTTTCTCCTCTGTCAAGGGGGCCTCAGCTAAGAACATCGCTAAAATTCAGGGTAGCTCAGACCAGAGTAAAACAGCCAAATTAAGTATCACGTTTATGACATCGCGTCTACATTACTACGATTCACTTCATTCTAGACCCAGTACCATTCAGTGCTCAGGGCTACTGCCAGTAATCGTCTGCAACTGGTGCAAACTCAGCGGCTCAGCGTCTGGTCTGTCAGCGTCTAGGTCGGATATAAGCATTCACCACCTCTGTCTGAGCTACACTGGCTTCCTACCAAGTATTGAGTCGGTTTAAAGATCCTCTGACTAGCTTAAAAGTCACTTCACTCGCCTGCAGCAGCCAACCTATCCGACCTCCTTGCTACTTCAGTGTGCTAGTGCATCACCAGCTCCTCAGCATCTAGTCGTTTTTCGTTCCACGCCCTAATTAGAACCTTATCGTGATCGGGCCTCGCAGCTCAGATGCACCGAAAGCACGCACCCGATTTCAACTACGGTGAGTTCTTTTGAGTTCTTAAGTTCTTTTTGAATGTGGTCAAGTCAGGGGATGTTCTGACGCAAGTCGGGAGGGAGTTCCAAGCTTTGGGAGCATACGAACTAAATGCACGGTCTCCAAAGGATTTAAGGTTTGTACGAGGTATTGGTAGACTGTTGGATTCCGAAAAGCAGGTGGTACGATGCTTGGCCTGGTGGGGGAGTACGTCGGAGAGATAGGCTGGAGCCATAGAATGAAAGGACATAACTTACTAAAACTAACTTACTAACTTACTTACTTAAGTGAGCGACAAAACCTTGAAGTCAATCCGTTGCTTGACTGGTAGCCAGTGCAGGTCGGCGAGAAGTGGAGTAATGTGGCAACTGCGATGCTCACGACAGACAAGCCTAGCTGCAGAGTTTTGCACCAGCTGCAATCGCCTGATCGGACATGCTGGTAGGCCAGTAAGCAGTGAGTTGCAGAAGTCAAGACGAGATGTCACGAATGCATGGACCAACTTGGACGTGGTATCCTTATCTAAACTAGCCCGAATTTTAGCAATCTTATGTATCTGAAAGTAGGCAGACTTGATTGTGGAGCTGATGTGGTTGTCTAACGAGAGGTCACTTTGGAATATGACACCTAGATTTCGAGCTGATTTAACTAATTAATTATAATAACTATAACTTAATTTAATTATATGCTGGCAGAGCCAATTTTGAGCGTCAGACTTTCCAATTTCTGAATCACACTGGATTTTCTCATAACTAGTAAGTTAGTTTTATTATCGTTTAGTTTAAGAAAATGTTCTGCCATCCATGTGCGGATGTCATCAATGCATGCGGCAAGTGGGTTGAGAGAAATCGAAGTGCTCGAAGGTTGGGAGGGATCAAAGTAAAAGGTACAATTGAGTGTCATCCGCATAGAAGTGAAAGCCTAGATTGTGCTGGGCAATCACATCAGCAAGAGGGAGAGAATAGACCGTGAAAAGAACATGACCTAGCACGGAGCCCTGAGCTACCCCATATTGCAGAGGTACCTCGGATGATCTCCGTCCATTCACGTCAATACTCTGGAGTCTCCCACTGAGATAGGACCTGAACCATTGCAGAGCAGTGCCACTGATGCCCAGGAGAGATGAGAGGCTCTCAAAAAGGACTTGGTGATCAATAGTATCAAAAGCTGCCGAAAGATCGAGCAAAACAAGCAGAGACACTCTACCCTTGTCTGCATTCCTAAGTAGGTCGTTGTACACCCTAAGCAATGCTGATTCTGTGGAGTGATTAGCTCTAAAGCCAGACTGGAACTTACTAGCAAGGTTTGAAGTTTCAATATATATGAGTTCAGCTGGTCCGCCACGACCCGTTCCAGTGTTTTTGATAGGAATGGTAGAAGGGAGACTGGGCGGTAATTGCTCAGGTTCTCTTGGTCTAGTGTTGCTTTCTTCAGAAGTGGCCTGACTACAGCTTTTTTGAAAGATGCTGGACATGACCTGAGGCTAATAACATATTAATGATGTTAGTTATGCATGGCAGCAGTAGATCAATGCAACGTAGGAGCAGGACAGTGGGAATAGGGTCCAGAGGACTTGCTGTCTTCTTTGATTGAGATACGAACTTTAGGACGAGATCACTAGTGATCTGCTAAAATGCAGACATTGAGGTGCAGCCAGGAACCGAGGAACAGCATTCTAGTGGGGAGGTTGTCATCGCAGGGATGGATTCCCTGATCTTGTCTATCTTCTGCACAAAGAATTGAGAGAAGCGATCGGCTAGTTCATCACAAGGATCATCAGGTAAGGAGCTAATCTGGGAACGGTTGAGATGGTTTATTGTCGACATCAGCATTTTTGTATTGCGCATCTGTGATTCGACAATGTTCCTATAGAAGCTAGACTTGGCCTTTGCTAGGATCGATTGGTACGACCTACAGTAGTCTTCATATGCCTGTCGATGGAAAGTTAGTCTGGATCTTTTGTACGCTTTTTCAGGCTTTCGCTTAGTAGACTTGGCTAGTTTAATGTCTGTGGTAAACCATAGGCCGTCTGGGCGGGGGCGCACAGTTCGCTTTGTCAGAGGTGCAAACTCGTCGAGCGTGTCAGCTAGTGTCGTGTTGTCGCTAACTACCAATGATGACAGATCGGAGGGAGGACTGAGTAGCAGAGGCGAAGCAGATATTCTCGCACGGACAGCATCGATGTCAAAGGTCTTGAGGTTTCGCGATTCACAGGTGATTTTAGAGGAGAGGCGGGCACACACTGTAGGTTGAATGAGATCTGCATGTGTCCAGATAAGCAGGATTTGGTAATAATTGGGGACGACAAAGAGCAGTTGTATGAGAAAATCTGGTCGAGTGTGTGACCCTTGATGTGAGTAGGGCCATTCACATGATCCACAAGAGACAATGGGTCAGTCAATGCACGAAATTCAGTGCTGAAGGCGTGAGATAAATTCTCAAAGTGAACGTTGAAATCATCCATAACGAAGAAGGATCGATTTCTTGCACACAAAATCGAAATGAGATCGGAGAAATCTGAGATAAAGGAGGATTTGATACCTTGTAGGCGATAGACTACTGCCACTATCGGTAGCTTGTTTTCGGGTGAGACCAAGACAATTGATTCAAAAGACTGCTTCGAGGGTAGTGCAAGTGGCTTGAATTTGAATTTCGAGCACACGGTAACAGCAACTCCACCTTCAGTTCTGATCTAGGTGTGAAAGAATGAGAAACCAGTTGGGGTTATGTCTTTAATTATCGGGCAGTTTATCGATTTTAGCCGCAGGTCGAGACCATTTTCACAAATAAGGTCGCTTATTACCAGAGGTTTATTGCACATTGAGCGAGGATTTCAAAAGTAAGCGTTAAGTTAGGCCGATGGAGTTACATCAGGCCTGATGACCACTAAGTTAGAGAGATTCACAGTGACGCATGTGGGGGAGCGTGCTGAGCGGTTCGAGACAATGCTAGGAATACAAAACGAGCGGGCACTCAGCTCGCAGTTCCCGCCCAACGAGCGGCGTCTGAGCTGGCGGTTTCGGCCACCGCGGCGGCTCCGGGGTGCTTTTCTTTTGTTAGTGTGCTTTTGCCTGCCTGTTCATTCATGCCATTAATTGTGGGATATAGATTCTCCAACAGAAAGTTGTAATAGATCCATGTCTTTCATGGCTTTACACAAACGACTTATTTTGAAAAAATCCCCACGATCCTAATCAATATACCTAACTGCTAGTATTAAACATTAGCACTCTAATACTAGTCAATTCATGAGTAGCTGATTTAACTGTCTCATTTATGTAGTGGCAGAAGAGCCTCAATGACTATCACTACCGTTTGCAGATAGCAATACAAGATTGCCCGACGTGAGTGGGTCGCAAAGAGCAAGCAGCATTAGCCCTAGGGTTATAACTCAGGGGCAAAAGCAAAGATAAGCTGATGCCTGCTGCAGGACTCAAACACGACCTGGGTCGTGTAGTGCGAGCATCTTACCCCATGGGCTACGATCCACATTCTGAGCATGCTGAGATAATGTGAAGAACAAAAGACGTTCAAAACGGCAAAGAGCCCATTGGACCCCTGCCATAGGTGCCTTCAACAATAATATCCTCAAAGAAGTAGCACATGGAACGAGAGACGTCTCGTAATCGATCATGGATTGCATAGTCTTGAGAAACACAAACGGTCCTAGTCCTCAGCTCCCACGATTGACAAAAATAGTGGACTGGTGAAAAATTTACAAAGCTGACGAACCGGCCTTATTCAACAGAAGCTAAAGGCATTGCAGGTAGTAAACCAATGGCCTTCCGTACTGCCAGACTTCGCCAAGATTGCCTTGGCTCATCCATACCACCTGACGAGGGAGTATGACAACAACTTGTTCGTTAAGGGTAGACGTCAATAAAATTCCAAAACAATTTGTGCAACGATTAAATATTTGTTTAGAGTACCGTTCACAAGATAAAAACGATACAAGTTGGATCGAAATTTTTGACGATTTCTACTTAAAGTACTAAATAACTATGCCAGCCATATCTAAGCCGGAAGTAAACAGGAAGCAACACCTCTACCTATACAAAATTAATCAATCTGCATTAATATGCGACTTACGTCCCGACTTATTGAACTTTGGCACATCGCGGTAAATATCTGCAGCTTGCTGGGGTGCGTGATTGCGACTTTTGAATTGCTTAATTTATAGTATAGCGTACTGCTTTATAAATTCAAAAAGTCGGCCAATACTTCAGCCTGAATTTTGAAATGTGAGTTGAGCTCTGCTTGTACGCGAGTACATAAGCTGATTTCGAATCGATAGATATTCCTACGCAAGGCCACGACTGCAAAAAATCAAGCTCAAGGATGTTTTATGAAATGCATAGCGATATTTATCCAACAGAACACAGTGCAGTGATGTGAAAGCTGAGCTAAACTCAAATTTCAAAGTTCACATTGATATGTTAGGTATTGGACAAGTTAGGAATTAAGAAGGCACAAAACTATACACTAAATGACGCTATTTAACAAGTCACAATCATGCATCTCAACAAACTGCATACATTTACCTTGACGTACCAAGTTTCAACAAGCTGGGCCACAAGTCTCATATGATAGGTAAATTTACTACTTGTAGACAGTTCCTTACTTTGTCATTCATTTTCCTTTTATGAGGAATTCGTTAAAACGTACGCTCCCCATCCTAATAAGTTTCTCTTCTTAGGTACCAGAAACAATAAATCCTATTGTTGGAAAATTTCTTCTGTATTTTCTCGGTCTAGCAAATTGACTTTGGTGCAGCAGAACGCCGACCACTCGACAGCACATGCCTGAACCCACTGCAATTGCAGCCTGTACAATTCTCATGCTTCATACGCCTATGCTACAAAGCAGAACTTGTAAGGCTGAGCTAAAACAGCCGAACTTCGACAGGCATACAAAGCTGTAGGGAAAGACCTGATTGTCCTCGGTAGAAATTTCTGAGAGCCTAGCCATCTACCTTTTACTGCACTTGCGATGACAAGCAAAGAGCCTGCCCTTCCTAGCTTCGGAAATTAGCCTGGTCCTTCCAGCACACCACCATACTTCCTAGCAGAAGGCAAGCAGCCTTCTGTTAGAGGGAAACACTGCCCCATTCAAACCGACAGCTGTGCACAGCAGCTGAGTGTAAAGATACTTAAGGAAGGGGGGTGGCAGCTTAGTTCCCAATTGCACTGCTACCTGAAATGCAACCGTTAGCTACTGCATCGTTCGTTCGTTCATCATCGTTATCGATTGCACCAGTTCAACGCTGTTGACAGATTTCCTAGAGGATTAATTTGATGGGTACTTACCAGTGAATAACGAAGCAGTATGGCCATTCCAAGCACGTACAGCCCTACACTGGTACCTCAGGCAGCTACACAAATGCCCATAAGTTAGACGTATGCCACCACCTTTATTTAGGAGCTCCAGACTAGCTAGATTGTTCAACTCAATTGCAATCTTCGAGGTAAGAAGACCGGAGCTGCCCCCATTGACCTCGACCTCGGTTTGACGGGAAGCCACTAGCTTTAGGCAGGGGCAAAGAGGGAAGAGGCACCAAGTTTCCAGGCTGCACTAGCAACCTATACGTAGCACATCCGACAGGGGCATGCCACCCACTATACTTGGCTAACTCGGGAAAGAGAAATAGTCGAGGTAATTGTATGCAGAGTTCAAATACATGCATGGCCTCGATAGATACAATTATTTAAATTCAGACTCATTCAGACAAACTTCATATTAAAGCATTTGATTAAAGCAACCGATAAGTCTGATTTTAGTCATAGCACTAGTACAGCGAGGAGGAGGGATACCATCCTCCAGACCATCATTGCCCCACGGCCAAGTGCCTGTCTGCAAGTCTGTCACGGGAAGGTCACGACTCGAGTTAGTAGGGTTTGGGTCGTGGCATGGTAGCACCTGCTCAGATAAGCAGCAGCAACAATCATATAAGGAGTAATGAGAATAGACTGTATTTTTCAAATTGCATGCAACCGAAGCTAAGAACTCTGACCCACGCAATAATAAAAACAGTACATATAAAAACATCAGAGCAGATTGCAGCCGCCCAAACCAAACCCGTAATTGCATGATAAATTGCAGCTACTGGCGACCATAAAACTTGGCATTCAGCAAGTAGATCAGCAGATTAACGTTCACTTTGGCTCGGTCAAACATCTCCATGACAGCCACTCCTTCGTATTGCAGATGCAGAAGATCCTGAAATGACAACGACATGTCACACAGTCATACTGACGGGTCAGGCGCTGCAGTCGGTGCGATCCATTCGAACGCACTGCTGCCTGGAACTATTTTCTTACGGGGTGCTTAAGCATGGTAGGGGCACATATGCAATTGCTGGAACAAAGGAGTTATCTACACGGAACTAAAGCTAAGGCCACCGGGTGACTGATGGGATGATTGGGACATGCACCTTCTGGATCTGTTTAGGCCCAGAATGGCCCAAGGTCACAATAACCACCCCCTCCAGCAGCAGCCGCCTACTACGGCTGAACCCGAGAACAGCCCACTAAAGGACTTGAGGGGTGGGAACTTGAACCGAGGCAAAGCACTGTGAGTCAACACGCTGCAACGCACGGCAATCACGCGCACAGACACGGCCATCGGCGAGAACCAACCTGGAATTTGAGCTCATACTTTTCTGTGGCAATGCCCATGAACTTGGCATGAACATCAAATACACCTGACTTAGCTGTCGTCGTGATTTCAAACTGCACGTTCTTGAATCTGCAATGCCACATGCAGCCAAACTCAAGACAAAGCCGGCAGAAGGTGAGTGTCGGCGGCAGCCAGGTCAGACACACTGTAAAGTCGGGTATCGGGTATCTGCACTTAATAGGGATGATGAGATAGAGAGAGCAGAATGAGAGAAAGACAGAGAGCAGTGAGTGTGAGTGTGTGAGTGAGTGTGAGAGTGAGAGAGAGTGTGAGAGAGAGTGTGAGAGAGAGAGAGAGAGAGAGAGAGAGAGAGAGAGAGAGAGAGAGAGAGATAGCACTCACTGGTTCCCGGGAAGACCTTCGATCTCCACTATGATGCCTTTCTCGTGCAGTTTCGCGCCACTGTACTTGATCGACCGCTGCTTGTTCGACGAGGCCTTCTTTTTCTCTTTGGTATCGTCACCCGCACCGCTGACGCTAACCACGCTCAGGCGAGAGCCACTTTTCCTGCAAACGCAGCCGCGCACGTGCACTCTCAGACGCACGGATAAGTGCTGCCGCCGTTGTTGCTGACGCTACGAGCATCTCTGACTTCCCAGGGAAGCAGAGGCGGAGGGTGAAAGCGTCACAAAAGGGAGGAGCACCCTGGCAAGAGGTTGCACAAAGCCTGCCACTGCTTCAGCCTCAGCCACCGCAAGCTCACCAACCTTCGCTGCGAGTTGAGGTTGTCCAGGCACGCCCTGACATACTGATTATAGTAGTCGATCTGCGACTCGTAGAATGAGCGCTTCGACGCCAAGCTGTCGAGCGCGGCGCGCAGCTTGACAAGGTCCTGCTTGCGCGACTGCCGGTAGCGACGCTGGTAGCGGATGTCCTGTGCGATCAGGTTCACCAGCTGCTGGTGGGGGTCGACGGACGGCAGCAGTCGCGCTTCGACGAGCGCCTCAATGTTCGTCCGGATGAGCTTCTTTTTCTCCTCGAGGCTGAGCCTGCCCAAAGAAAAGCGGCAGCGGGTGTCTCTCTCTCTCTCTGTCTGGGAGAGAGATAGAGAGAGAGAGAGAGAGGACAGACAGAGATGGAGAGAGAGAGATTAGATAGAAATGAGATAAAAATAGAGAGATAGAGAGAGAGAGAGAGAGAGGAGAGAGAGAGAGAGAGAGAGAGAGAGAGAGAGAGAGAGAGAGAGGAGAGAGAGAGCAAACTGGTCCTGCCACCTCCGGGTAGCCGGTCCAGTGCTCTACCCAGTGTGAGTTAGACATTGCGACTCTCCAGTAATAAACACAAAGCTTCAAGGTATCGATTTAAACATTTCCACTTAACCGCTCGAGCCAAACACCGGTGTGCTGACTGACTGCCATGTGCATGTTTCAATTGCAATTCATTGCCGAGTTGCAGTCTGTACTGCTGCTAGAGAGGTCCAGTTATAAGATGGCGAATAGGTCGTACAAAAAAAAAGTTTCAGTATTATTCGCATCAGCATTACTCGGCAACTCCCGCCGCGCCCCCCCCCCCGCCGACGACTAAATACCTGCATAGCCTCTAGTGGCAGGTGTCAGCACACCGGTGATTTTAAAAATACCAAACGACCGAGGACAAACGGTCATGGGACGGAGTATCAAAACACCGACTGAATTTCCCCCCCCCCCCAGTCAGAGAAGTAAAGCAACCAAGGCTGAACCAAGGCAACCTTTCAGCTCCACATGGAGTATCTTGACTCGGAAGCAAAGCTCAGGGCCCAAATATCTTCTTAGTTTTTTTTTTTTACTTTGAGCCCAAACATCGGCTTCGTGATCTCGAGTATGGAAGAAAATGCAATCTGTCTTGAGCAGATCGTGCGTTGGTTCAAACCACTACTTCCCTGAGCCGAAGGTAGATTATTTAAAAGTCGCCGTAACTGCAGGAGTGGAACATCAACCAGCCTCACAAAACAGTTTCTTTGCCCAATGCAAGGCGAACGTGGCCGTCCAAGCACACAGGTGCTTTGATGATGGTGTAAGCTTCTGCCTTTACACATCCACTCTGTCCAGATAGACATGCTACACCACCAAAATAAATGTTTCTGACAGTTTTCACACCTTGTTAAATGACCAAGCAAAGCTTCAAATTGTTGCATAAAAATAATTCCGCAGCCAAAACTAAAGCAAACTGGCAATCCGTGCCATCTGCCGAAGAAAGGTCAACTGGCAGTCTGTGCCATCTGCCGAAGAAACGTCTTAGAAAGTAAAACTGTTTTGCCCTAACAATGATTCAAAACCCTGAACAGACATTTGCCAGTTATTGGACGCAGAGCCCCACATTTCACGTCTGGTTTTGTATGGCAACGTCTTAGAAACTACACAGCGGCTGCTAATCACTTAAAAATTCCAGCTGTTCAAATTTTTTTTTACAACAAACATGCTCAACAGTTTTGTTTCTTGTGATCCAATGAGCTACAACTGTTCATAAGCTACACGAGAGGCATGGAAGCATACAAATTTAAGCCTCCTGCAAGATTTCGTGGATAAAATGCTCACTTCTAAACTAGACATGCCGTACTGATTGAGGTCTGAAAGCCCACAAAAGCTGTTAGGAATACTATCAATTACTGTCACCGAAATTGCTACATAAGCTTTTTCCAACTACACCTTTACTATGGATGTCGACAATTTGACTACTTCGATTACCATCATGGGTTGGCCATCATGAGATCCCATGCAGTATCTAAGTGCACGCAGACTGCACAAAATGACAATGCATACAAAACTGCCTTTGAACTTGTGTGCTAGCAAATCTGCCCTAACTGTAATTCTCCAGTCATTAGCAGTGCCTGTACAGCCTCCGAACGTTGCCCTGTCAAATTCGGATGACCAAAAAAATCTGGTAACTGCTTCCTATGACCCGCGAAAGGCACAAAGCTTAAGAGGATTGCATGTCTTTTACCCACTCCCTACATACTCACATTGTGTGAGGTAGGAAGACTCAAATAGTGCCCACCGATACGATGACTACTGATCCCCAATTTCCACCACAGTGCCTAATTCTGGGATCGAGCTACGTTTATGGCCAAATGGCTTTTCATCCATGTTTTTTCCTCAGTGGACATCTGAGATTGCTGGTTCACGTAGGTTTTCATCCAGAATTAGCTTTCGTTGCAAATTGCACGTTTAAGTGGTCTAGTCAAGCCTAGCTTTGCAAAAATTTGTTGAAAACATCGACTTTAGGGTTATGGCATAACTTTTTGGACGGAGTGCAATATTCCACCTCCCATCTACCTTCTCGAGTGCAGACATGGCGCAGTAAACTGCACACTGGTCTGCACAGTGCCAGCCATCTTGGATCGGCTATGCACACCTGGATCTGTGCTTGCTATTATTCAGAAAGTTACAGTGGGAGCTAAATGAAGTGGACGACAAGAGAAGGAAGTGACCTTTCTCTGCAAAAATTCTCGACAGCGGCCCAAGGGCCCGAATGTTCGGTTCGCAACCAAATGATGATGGCAGCAGCAGCAGCAGTGGTCTGAACCTCACCTTTGGTCGTCAATAAGGACTTTATTACGGGCAACAACAGAGCCAGCATTGTCAGATGCCGCAGCACGTTTGTCGACGAGCTCCTTACGAGCAATCATTGTTGTATGCTCACGCTCCTGCTCAGGCGTGGCAGACGTGGCCAACACAAGCGTGAGAGTGTCGCCCGGCTGACTACGGACCACGTCCATCGTCATAAGCTTGGTTCTGAGATGCGGAAATAGAACGACACACGAATCAGCAATAGGCAACACAGAAGCAGCTTGAATTGGGGGGAAATACTCACTCTACCAAAGATTCTCATATCATTGGATCAGCTTATACGATGAAACAGAGTTTCTCATTCAAATAAATCTAGCCTCAATTAGGATAAAGCCACTTCCATAGAAAGCAGCAACTTACACGAGTACACGATAAACTGACATGCTCAACCGATACAATCTGACAAGACGATGACCACGTGCATCATATATGGACAGTTTACACTCAAGAAAATCTTCAGTGTGGCATCAGAATGCTAGTAGCAGAGAAGGGGGCTGCTGTGAAAAACCCCGGATGCAATTGATAACGAGGAAGTTGAACAGATGATTTTGCCCCACAAACATCAAACTTGCTCATAAAGGATATCCAAATCAATAAAGGTGCAAAATGATGAAAATACACAAAGCAGAACAGCCTAGCGAACCGTCATTGCATCATTTAACTGAGATGTGGTCGATGTGACCAAGCACAAGGGAACAACCAAAGAAGCTGGTCGGATGAATGACAGTGTCTGCTAACACATCGTACTGCGCATGGTCCGCTACCAGTGATCACGGCCGGATGTGCACGACCAGCGCTCGCAGACGTCGTTGCTCTACGTGACGTGCCTCACATACCTTCATCTAGCACGTTTCGGGAAGCCGCTTCGGAATGCACGCATCGGCACATTTGTCAGCGCTAGCGCAGCCGAGAATGAATGTGCGGAAAGCCATTGCAAAAAAGTGATTCGCAGGATGAAGAGGCCACTCATTCTGAAGAGACATTCGGCAGGTGCAGCTTGATGACGCACCTGATGAGCATGTGCTGTAGCTCAGCTTTGTCGTCGTCACTCAGGTCGAACTTGGGGGCCAGCGTCAGAGATATCTCTGTCTTGGCCAGGACGGACAGCTGCTCACTAGCATTGCTGCCAGTGGTGCTGGCCGAGGCAGGTGCCCCTGCAGCAATGGAAACCGATGTTCATCAGCTGATGCAGCAGCTGCCACAGGCAACTCGGTCACCAACTAAAAGGAGCCCTACCGAGGAACTCGGCCGCCGAGGGCACCTTGCTGCCCAGGCTGTCGAGCACGGCGTGAAGCGAGTCGGCGTGGTCGGGCGCGATCTTGTCTTCGTACGCCAGCAGCAGCTGGTGCGTGTCGAGCAGCTCGCCCACGTTTATCTGGATCATGGGCCGGGTGACCATCATGGCGTCCGAGAACGGGTCGATGTTAAAGTGCTCCTCCGGCACCCGGATGTCGCAAGCATCTTTAAAATAACTCCTACGAAAGCAAGACCGGGCACCGTGAGGAGGGCGGGCGCATCGGGCAGGAGCAGAGGACAACGGGGGGGGGGGCCGAAGGGGGGGGGGCAGAGGAGGCAGGCAAGCAGGCACATCGAGTGGCAGCTCACCATTCAAGAGAAACCGACTCGCTCAGCATTTCATTGAGTGGTTGCCATTGCAATGCCCAATAGGAGAGCAGATGAAGAAGAATAAAAATGCACCATAGAAAGCACGGCAGAGAAAGTATAAAAAAAATCACACAGCCCATAACCAATGGCAGACTACCAAACCTGCTGTAAGCAGCCAGTTAAGAAGCAACACGTGGCACGGTGAGATCAGTTTCGCCGAGCTGGTTTGGTCTATCGGTTAAGGTGCTCGCCCCGACCAAGGTCTGACTGGGGTCGTGGGCTCGAGCCCCGAGGCATATGTGAAGCGCCTGAATAGTGATTAAGTTCTCTAGGGGCTTTATATAAATGAATTATATATATTTTCACGGGCATGTACCGTTGTAGCATCCGGGTAGCGCAACGGGTGCTGCTGCTGCTGACGAGGGTGATTGCCCCGACACGACTTAGTGGAGCCTACACACTTTCCCACTCGACAGGGCACTCCCTGGGTGGATGAAATTTGATCACACATGCAAACAGCATTTTGCCGAATCTTGCAATCCAGGCAAGCGGCACGAGCGGTTAGCCAAACTCACATGGGTACCTGACCCTCCCCACCGAAATAGCAGCACTCTGAATAGCGCCAGCCGTGAAGCAGAGCTCGACCGTTTTATTTTGCATGCAAATACGAACCGAGTTCAATTTTGGGCAGATAGTAGATAAGAAGGAGCCGACAGTTGACACCAAGCTCCACTCACAGTAACAGAGCACTGGAGCACAGAGCAGCAGAGCGCTAGCTCGATTTCTATCGGCACCTCCTGGATGCTATACTTGAGTAATGACGCTCAGCCTCGCTTACAGGTTACTTCACTCGATAGCACCAGCTACCATCCAACCTCGTTAAGTACGCTTTGGCACCCCTCCCATTCCTTCGGCTTCCAGTAGTCTCACCGTACCTCACCAAAAACTGAAATCTTTCAAAGATCAGACCTTAAATTCGTATGCACCAAAAGTCTGAAACT
The DNA here is from genome assembly GCA_009760855.2 of Cristatella mucedo. Classification (NCBI taxonomy): domain Eukaryota; kingdom Metazoa; phylum Bryozoa; class Phylactolaemata; family Cristatellidae; genus Cristatella; species Cristatella mucedo. The sequence goes on from WPIO01000015.1 coordinate 1,162,325, forward strand.
TGCTTTTCCCCTCTGTCATCACATGAGATGACTTTGCATGATATAAGTCTCAGCCATTGACAAATCTCTGTTCCAATCAGCTTTTGCTGCCCTTCTCAGCTGATTTGTCTTTTTTGTTCCTGTTTTTGTGCTTTTCGTGCATACTGGTGCATGATTCAGATATGATCAAGATGCTTGCGAGCAAGAGGCCCCACAAACAGGTGGCTCCGAGTGTCTTCTTATTTACTTCACCATACCGTGCATATAAGCAACTGGGTCTTCGACAATGGATAAGATGTTAACATGTTAACACTTCATAACCAAGCTGGTGGGTACAAGTCCTGCAGCAGGCAATTCTTTATTCCTCAAGTGATAGCCACTACGACCTTTCTACCCCTACAGTCGACTTTGAGTACAAGGAAATCGGATATAGGAATACTGCTCTTATAAGGTTAGAAGTCCATCGTCCCAGATTCTTTTGCAAAATTAGTTTCACGCCGTACATGAGATTACTCTGCATATAAGAATGCCTATTTGCCGAAACGAGCATATTCTTATATGTAGAGTCGACTGTATTTAAATGATCCTGTGAAATTAATGCTCTTGCAGCGAGCTGTAAAGCATGGATGAGGTCTCTTGAGGCGCTTACCAAACGACCTATTATTAATTGTCATTATATTTAAGGATGGATCAGCTTCGTCTGTGAACTACAAGCTCTGCCAAGTTTCCCACGACCTCCAACCCGGCCCTACTGCAAAGCAACCGGACAAAACGGCAGGGGGCTGTAAGATCTGCAATGGGTCAGCAGCCTGTGATGGGGCCATCCAAATGCAGCACCGGACAGGGTCAACCTATTCAATCAGCTCGCACAGCAGCTTAGCAGCAGCAAATCAGCTCCAGACGTCTAACAGCCGGAAAAGACCAGCGGGCCTTTTCAACTGCAAGCAGGTCACGAGCAGATCGCTAGACCCGAAGAGAACTCGGGAGCTGGCTTCGAGCGCCGCACACGACTTACTTGAACTTCTCGTGCGAGGCTTTAATGTAGGGATTCAGGCAGGCCAGGTGCTGGCTGTCGCCTCCGAACTGCAGACAAACGGACAGAAAGAAGCACGTCTATCCGCGCTCACCAGCACGAGCATGCCGTATGCAGCAGCACTTTTAGTGTCTCTCTTTCTTTCTCCTCTCTCTCTCTCTCTCTCTCCATCGTACGGCGTCTGCACGCTGGCTGACGTACCCCTTTGTTCGCTGCTGCAAACTGAAGAATCTTGGCTATGGAACCGAGGTTTCGTCGCTGGTCATTGCTAAGGCCCTTCTCAGCGGCGCTGATGTCGATGACATCGAAGGCATCCGGGGCGACAATGGCTGAGTTAATGTATCGGTAGTACAGAAGGTTACCGACAACCTAAAGAAGCCACCAGCTCGGCAACTGAACGACGCGACAGCTCACCGGGCAGTCAGCGCTATGTGCTAGGAGCCGAGCGGCAGGCGTACAGCCCGTACCTTCAGTATCTCCTTGTCTGGGGCATCGGGAAACTTGGCTCGCAGCGCATCGAACATCACCTTAGAGATGAAGCGCATGCCGTAGCTGAAAGGACAGAAACAGCCGTGAGACCAAATGCTGGCAGAGAGAGTACAGCTCAACAGCAAGCACAGCAGCAGCAGCAGCACAGGAAAACTGGGAACAACAGCAGCAGCAGCAGCATAGGACGATGGCTCATCATCTCATTCTACGATACAGGGAAAGAAGAGGTGCCGAAAACTCGAGGTCGGAGCAACACGATCACATCATATCATCCCAACCGATGGGTCCAAAAATTTTGGACACAGCCAATAGATATCCGATTACCAACACGAGCAAACACGTCGCCCGAAGATCTAAGCGCAAAGCCTGACCCCACGGTTTGCTTCACTCACGGCCACCCCTTGCCCGGCTCGATGGCAACAAGCACAGGCACCTTTATACCTCTGCACCTTTACTTCTAGCAGACATGCTTTTTTCAGTGCAATAAACCACGCTGCTGTTACTGCATCGCAGCAGACTGGCAGGTTTTTTACGCTGATGCCCCAAATGCTGCATCTGCTACCCGTGGTATACACTACAGACTACAACATTGGCAATATGTCGCCATAGATTTTTGGTTATGCACCAACCTCAGCCGGAGGATTAGTGCCGCATTTCTGAGCTCTACAGGTAAAACAGTGATCGCTCGAGATTGACAACATGGTCAAGTGACAAACGGCTCTGAGAGGGGAGAGAGGGGGAGAGAGAGAGAGAGAGAGAGAGAGAGAGAGAGAGAGAGAGAGAGAGAGAGAGAGAGAGAGAGAGAGAGAGAGAGAGCAGGGCAAGCGTCTCACGGGATTTTTTCCAGCGACTGCAGTATGTGACTGAGGAACTTATCACTCCAGTACTGCAGCTGCTGTACAGATTGGTCGAGGCGCTTTTTCACTTCATCGTGACTCATGGCTTCTTCGTACACGACGTCGTACGGCAGGGAGCTGTAAGAAAAAAGTGAGCGCACGGAAATGCTCGGGCCAGTGTTGCATTCAACTCAGCCCGCAGTGGTCTGAGTACTAGCCAAGCACGCTAGCGGCGCTTCGGGCGCCATTCGCAAACCTCTTCTCGCCCGTTTCTGATTCGGTCTGGTTGACCCAGTTTTTGTACACCTCTATTGGGTTGGTGTTGATCTTGACGTTCTTGTCTTCGAGCAGCGCCTTTATCAGCGGCGACAAGATGTCTCGCAAGCTGCTTTGGCCGCGCGAGCTCCTGCAAGGCGTAAGGGCGCAGCCAGCTGCTCAGCTTTGGCACCTTGGCACGAGCTACAGGATGTTTCTGGGGAGAGGGTAGAGTGCCATGGCCAAACGACGAGACATGGCAGAGGCAGTGCATGGAAGATCGCCACACTCGGTGGAATGAGAGAGGCGGCCGCGCAGTCGAAGTGACCGCACCATCGCCGCCAGTGATGCCAGCAGCAGTGCAAGCAATTTGCTGCCTACCTGTGAAAGCTTATCACCATTTTAACTGCCAAAGGATTGCCCACGACAATGTCACCTATCTTGTCAAGTCTCGTCCTAAAACGAGCGAGCAACGGGAGCGCTGCGTGATGGCTGTGCTTGATAAAAGGCCGAGTGACCAACGAGAGAGAGTGCAACACGCAGAGTCGAAGTCACCACTGTTGCCAAGCGGTCGGGCGCCTTACCGGATCTCCTCCTCCAGGGATGTGGCAAACAGCTTGAGCAACAGGTACTCCTCGCGCGGGTTCGACGCGTAGTTGTACAGTGTCAGGATGACGGACTCCATGAACGTGTTGGAGCGACTCTGCGGCATCTCGAAGAGCAGCTTGGCGAGATATATGGGATTGGTCTGGAGCTGGTAGAACAGATGCTGGTAGGCGTCGAGCCGATCGTGACTCTCCTTGCTCATTCCCATGATGCCCTTCACGTGGGCTCCATCCTGGCTGCCGGTCTCGCCCTCCTTGTGCTTTTTCAGCTTCTTCTCCTGATAGACCACTTCCTGCAGAAAGTTAGACCTCCATCGGCGCCGTGACTCGATTGCAGAGGCTCCGGGGTTGTGATAGGATCCCTTTTTTGCACTGCTAATGAATGGAAGCCTGGCTAGGGATTAACCTGGTTAGGGATCCAGGTCGGTGGGGGGTTCAGGCAATCCTTTTACAGTCCAGTGAAAAAGAGAGGGATGTGATGGCCGCCAAGGCACAGATGCTGCTACCTGCCATCGAATTAGCCAAACTTTACCCCCCCCATATTTTTTTTTTTTACCGTATCCACTGCCAACCAATATCAGTCTCCTGAATTCGTCGCTTGCTCGAAGGCTAGTCACTGGAGTATGATCAGCCTGGCAAAGATCGGCTCGTGGAAACCCGCAGAAAGTGGAATATCGATGGTTTTGAAACGGATCTTCCATGCACAGAAAGCTAGCAGCTATGGGTCATCGGTGCACATTGTAAACCCATAGTAACAGTGGCACGGAATAAAGTTGGACCAGCAAAAGTGCAACCAATCAGAAGAAAATTTCACAAGATGCGGGTATGCCAAGATAACCCAGATAAAGACGAAGACCAGATTCCTATAATGCTACTAGCCTGGCGCTCATTTCGGCAACTGAATCTTGAAGGCTTTCAGGCTGAGAATAAAGAATAATATACCAAGAAATTCTGGTGCACAACATAACATTAAGACAGGCATCTAAATTTGCATATTGCACGCAAAATCCACAAGTTCTAACAAGATCAACCTTTGCAGAAAAGTATGGAGCTGCCGGTAGCTGGAGCCTGGTATCTTGTGTGGGCTAAGCAAGCAAATCACCACTTCAGCATCCGGCGAGCAGCTAACTATTGAACCATGCAGGCTGGTTAAATCTGCTGTCGGCTCATCCAATTTTATTCTGAACAGTTAAGAATTCAAACCATTAATAATATTGCTCTCCGGCTTTTCTACAATGTAATGATTGTAATCCTACCATAACCTTCTCTAGACGGTTTTATGAAATAGATTATGCTTACATATTAAATCAAGCTTCCTCGGAAACCTTCTAATCACGTCCAAGTTGGTCCATGCATTCGTGACATCCCGTCTCGACTTCTGCAACTCACTGCTTACTGGCCTACCAGCATGTGCGATCAGGCGATTGCAGCTGGTGCAAAACTCTGCAGCTAGGCTTGTCTGTCGTGAGCGTCGCAGTTGCCATGTCACACCACTTCTCACCGACCTGCACTGGCTACCAGTCAAGCAACGGATTGACTTCAAGGTTTTGTCGCTCACTTTTAGGTCCTTTCATTCTATGGCTCCAGCCTATCTGTCAGATATGCTACCCCATCAGGCCAAGCATCGTACCACCCGCTTTTCGGAATCCAACAGTCTAGAAATACCTCATACAAACCTTAAATCCTTTGGAGACCGTGCATTTAGTTCGTATGCTCCCAAAGCCTGGAACTCCCTCCCGACCTGCGTCAGAACATCCCCTGACCTGACCACATTTAAAAGGAACTTAAAAACACACCTATTTAGGACAGCATTTAGTGGGTCCCTGTGATTCGTCCTTGATGTGCTTATGCGTGCTGACACTGTGTATGCTGCCACTAACCACATTCGCATGCTGACCCTGTGCATGTCACCCCTAACCATATTATTCATTTCGTTTGTTTTTCAAGCATGATTTTACTTACCATTCAATTGCATTTCACTTTACAGCAAATGCAAAAAGGGCCTAGAGAGAGATTAAGTTCTCTGAGGGCAGTTTATCAAGTGAATTATTATTATTATTATTATTCAGTACACCAGGGCTGCCGATTCCTTGTAGCTGAATTGAACAAAGATCCTGTGTTTAAGAAGGCAGCTAACAAATATTGTATTCAAGGCGGGAGATATTCGGCATAGATAGAGCGCACTCTGTTTGGTTTTTATCCTTCATACTTTGTTTTTTGTTTAATATCAATCAGCAATCGTTGTCTTATGTGGACCCGGTGACCACACATTAATGTCACCCAAGGCATATTCCTAAATCCTAACGCAACACTGGCTTACAAAGAGTTTACCTACCAGTCGGACTCTGGTAACACATTCCGAGCACTGACAAACAAAAAACCCAACTGCAGTGTCTCCAATGGAAGACAAGGGAGTCTCGACAGTTGTATTCGGATGCTTTTAATGTTGCAGCCAGAACCTCAGGTATGGCAGGATAATGCCATACCCGATGGCAGCTCTAACACAAGCGGCAGTATATATAAGGCAAATGAGGTGCACAGGTCAACCAATCAGAACCCATCACCTCAAGATCAGTAAGGCAGCTTCTCCCTTAATGTCTGCAAGCACTTTTGGACAATGGCCTGCCAATACGTATCTACCACCGGCTGGATGTGGTCAACTGGTACATGCAATAAGACAGACCCAAAGAACACGAAAGAACAGCAGACTTGTATCCGAAACTTGGTTAGCTAGGATGGCAGAAGCTTGATCATTTTGACTTTAACGAAACTCAAAACGTTTCTTGAACTGACAATGAGAGAGACAAAGGTAGACGGTCAAAGAGACAGAAGAACATAAAGACACTGGCAGCAATTTCAGGCTAAACCAAGGTATAAAGCCAATTTAGTTAATAAACAGAACCTGCTACTTTTATTTTGAAACGTGAGTAGATTGGAAAGACTCGAAGAATGATAAAAGCCACAATACCTGCTCAGACTGATATAAATGAATAACCTTTTCTGATTTGTCACGAAGCAATTCCATGTTAACTACTGCTTCCTTTGCAGTATATGAAAAGTGCCAAGAAAGAGATTTAGTTCTCTGAAGGTTCTATATAAATGTTTTATTATTATTTTAACATTATTACTACTGAAAGGTAAAGACAATAACCAGCTCTGGAAGTATTTTACATTCTTTGGTCAATATTTAAAATGAATAATCACATAATCACACTGTGGTAACAGATTAAAAATAAAGAACCCAAAAGCCACCAGCCAAACACACTTGCAGCAGAAAACTTAGCTAGCTAGACCAGCAATCAAATCTAGCACATCTCGGGTTGTTCATCCACCAATGCACTCTTCCTGCTGCGACTAAAATAGTGCCTTAATATGTGAGGTTTGGCATAATTAGGATATGAATTCTCACACCGTAATAACGATATAGCCCTAACCATAACCAATATCACAGGAAAGAATTCTGATTCTCATTATAAAAAAACATTACAGCCCCAATCAATGCCTAGCAGCTAAGTTGCAAGCTATGAGAAAACGCATACAGAATCAAAAGCATGCTTCCACATAAATCACATCAGCAATAGAGACCTTTAGCAGAAAAAAGTCGAATACTTTTTTTTGGTAACTTACCTCAATGCTGATGCGATTGCGAACAAGCAAGCCTATTTTCACATCCATCGCATCCAGGTCTATCTCTAGCTGACGATTCGACCGAATCAATCCGACCACTTTCTGCCGAACGTTTTGAATTTCTTAAAAAATAACACATTGTATTTACCGACTTAACAACCGCGACAGCAGCAGCCACCGTGGTCTCACTGGAGCTCACATGGTACACACATACAAGCAAGTGCTTCATTTAGTGCACAACCGATGAGGCAGATGCCGGATGGGATAATAAACTGTACATCCCTTAATAGACTTCTGGACCAGCACGTATACATTGATATGGGAGGCTAGATCTCTTTTTGGGAACAGCTGCATTTGGCAGCAGGACAATGACCCAAAGCACACAAGCGAAAGCTTCCACGAGGTTTCCGAGCAAGCAGCTATCAGAGTCATGAGTTGGCCAAGTCAGTCGTCCGACCTAAATCCCATAGAGCATCTTTGGCCCATAAAGCATCTTCGACATAGGTTGAAGCAATGTCTGAGGTCCGATTCTGTGCCTTCTACGACTACGAAAGAGCTATTTAGCCGGCTGCAGTTCTATTGGGGTATATTAACTCGGAGGTTAAGGGACTCCGTGACACGGAGTATAAGAGGTCATTAAAAACAATGGAGGATCAACCTCCTATTCGATAATTTGCACCGCAAGTAGCGTGTTTAGTTATTCAAGACGTTAGAGCATGCATTTAGTATATAGTTTACAGAAATCTATTATGTATGCTTATGTATGCTAAGTCAAAAGTTAGGTGGGCGTTACAAGAATTTTGAAAAGGAGTGTAGGAAGCAGCAGATACGTCTTTGTAGATATCCTCTGCCCAAATTGCTTCTTCCGCCAAACAAGAAATAAAAGACCATAACACTTCGAGATCTCTCTTGTTGCCAAGTGAGAGCGAAAGAGAGCAGCCACAGCCCGACAACGAGGCTAGTAAACAGTTGAACTGTACCCAGAGTAGACATGGCTGGTTGGACGCCAGTTCGAACACAAGACAAGTTCTCGGGTGTCTCGAGCCCGAACGTTTGCTAGAATACACCTAACTTTAGCCATCGAGATGGTACGCCCTGTCGGGGTGCAGCTGTACTCGGCTTGTGACCATGGCAACTGTACTTCCCGAGCCCACACCAGTGCATTTGCTGTCCAAAAAAGCTGAGTAGGGCATACAGGCAAGTAGCTAACACAGGCGGGAAGGAACCATTCTCGATGCCTGTAACAACAATAGCACAGGTCTAATATGCACGCCAACCGATTCAATCTTATCGATGTGGCAGCTGTCAGAACAGTCAATGACGCAGGGGGGCTAGAAGGAGGTAAAACCCACCATCAAGTCCTGGCTGATAGGGAGATGCTGGACTGCCCCAACCAAACTTACAGCTTTTCAAGCCAAAAAAAAAACCTCACAGCAACTCCCCCCCTGACAAATACGACAGCCCTTCCCATGTGGCCGGCCACCAGGCTATAATGGAAAAACTTCCCTTGCTCCGAAAGAGAAACCTTTCCCGGCTACCAAAGAAAGATGTTTCCCTGGAAGAGGGGAGTGGGCCACCAAGCACACACGGAGAGCTGCCACACTAAGGCTTATCGAGGGGATGCACACACTGAGCGAGTAGATTGGAGGTATTTTAGCCGTAAGACTCGACCACATTAGATGGTGCTAAAAAGGATGCTAACGTGACTTGCATTCGGCGTGCACACTCCATTTCTGTTTCCGTACGGGCCATTATTATCCTTTTTTTAAGGCATATTATTTTTGAGTTTGCGAATCGGCAATTCGTCGCAGACGGTTTGACGAGGTCTGCCGTGTGGCACGACCTTTCGGTACTCTGAAACCGGCTCTCTAAATAGGGGTTCAAATTTGTGCGCCTGCACCTTCGGTGGTGTGTAGTTACTGGCGAGTAAAACTAACAGCTGAAGTCAGCAGTCAAAATATTATAACAGTTCAAATTTCCCTTTGCAGCAAATGTAAAGCGCCTAGAAAGAGATTGAGTTCTCTGAGGGTGCTTTATCAAGTGCATTATTATTATTATTATTATTATTATTATTAACAAGATGGGCTACAGAACTCCTGCATGCAGATTTCGACGAGAAATCCTCGACTTAGCACAGCGCCCTTCGGAGTTAAGACAGAATTAGCCACCATATAAAAATCCTGGTTAGGCTCTTCCAAAAGTGTAAACAGTGTAAACAAACAAACAGTGTACTCCAAGCCCGCTGACTGAGAAGAGCGCTCGTCGAGAGCAACGAGTTTTTGAGAAAATTGTAAGCATAACAAACAAATGGTACTGGACACGGCACTGGCGTGCACTTCCAGCAACTGCAAGCCGATGTACATTGGGCGCACTAAGAACGAGTGGGTACGCATAATTGCTCACCGATTTCTTCTGCAAAGTCCACGTCACTTTGATCGAGAAGGTGAATGAACTTGCGCACAATCCCCAGCTGTGGATTCTTGCCGAACACTGAAACGTGTCAGATAACAGTGGCTATTAGCCAGGAAAAACGTCAGGAAACTGCAGAGGCAGCAACAGCAGCAGGTCTGCAAGCCTGGTCGCAACACCGAGAGCAAGGCTCGAGAGAACGCACGCCAGCGCGACCTGCACTCGTGCGCAGCCGTTGCAAAGCAATGCACAGCGGCGGTAAGGGCTGCAGCATACTCAGCGCAGTGTAGTCGTGCCGCGCCTGATTGCTCCTCCAGGCAGCTTGTATCTTGACGACCTTGGCCTCCTGAGCCTTCAGATAAGCCAGTCGATCACTGTACACTTTCTTTGCCTTGCGCATCTTGCACAAAGACTGGAGCTGCGAGGAAGGAAAACAAAAACGTGAAAAACGCATCCGCCAGCCAATGCAGCGGTTGCACTGGCCTCACCCGACCGGCCCGCAAGCCTGAGCGCACTCCCGCCGAAGCCTCCACCTACCTTCACGATGGCCTCCTCCTGGCTGCGTAGGTAGTCGAGCCGCTCCTTGTATTGCTTTCGCTGCTTCTTACCCTTGTACCAAGCCTGCGCGCAGAAAACGGCAGAAGCCGTCCGTCTCTCCGCCGGTTGCTTCATGCAATATGACTGCGCACTGCCGCGCATGCTGTATTACAGCTGACAGCTCTGGCTGCTAGCTCTGGCTGGCTAGCAATCGACACAATGCAGACGCCCTTACTTCGCCAGGCTTCTACTTCACCGGCAGACGGCCAGCTATCGAGAAACGCAATGCATAGTGCTGCCGACGACGGCCCAGCGACCGCCGAATACCTGGATCTTCTGGGTGGCATCCTCCTGTGAATTCAGGTAGTTCAGCCGCTCCTTGAACTTGCGCTTGGCCAGATGGCCGCGCACGTGAGCCTGTATCTTAACGATGCTGCCCTCGTTCGTTTTGACGTAAAGCTCACGATGGTGCACCTCGGTTACATGGCGCACGGCTCCCTGCAAGGCAATACATACAGTGCTGCACTAGCCCGTGCGAGAGGAACAGGCAGCAGCCCTGCCCCCCCCCAATCCCCAAAACTATTGTCAGGAGTCGACATCACAGTGGTAGCATAGGTATTGATTGGGGAGACAACAACCGGATGCATGAGGCCCACAAGGTAGGGCTCCGGTCTCGTCGCATGAGAGCTGCCTAGTCAGGCATGCAGGCCTCCCACGTCTGCCGGTCATACCTGTGCTGGTCGTGCTGTGTATTACTGGGCAGCAGTCTAATGGGAAAGATGCAGAAAGAAATCGTCGCCAGGATTGGCAGCTAAATTCCGAGGCCATTTCGCCATTTTAAGGCTGGAAAAAATATTCCAGCCACGCGCTAAACAGGCAAAGCGAAACGTCGTTGTGCAAGGAAAGCTTGAAGCGCTTCACAATAAGCGTCACGATTTATCCATCGCAGATCGTGTCTCAGCAGTGCCAGCACAGCTGCTGGCTATAGGCTGTGAGTAACGAGGAAGCATAAGTTGAGCCACTTGCTTGCCTTCGAGGTCAAACAAACCCTCACACGAATAAAAATGCCTGGGTGGATTTTGCACTACAAAGACATTTATAGTTTGCAACAACCTTAAAGGTAAGCCACCAAGTTCAACAAAGTATTTTTGTGCTTAATCTAATGCAGCATCTGAGCTAAGCAGCACAGTGGGTGTGTGTGAGGCAGTTGCTCGCGAATCCCGAAACCTGCCTTTCGGTGAACAAGCAAACGGAGTAAGGCCGTATTGAAGTGAACTGTGATGAAAGCTGATTCTGCCAGCACTGGTCAGCAGTGCACTTACATGCCCCTTATCGAAAATTCAAGCAAAAGCATGCCTTTAAAGTGTTAATTGCAGGTAGCCCAGCAGCAGTAGCATGAGCACAGTCCGGGCCCTGCCAAAGTAGGCCCCACCCCCACAGGACTGGCTGTACTTGCACAACGACCAAGCATTATCATAATCTCACTTTCCTAGTTACCAGCAGGTGGCCCTGCAAAAAGTGGCAGGCCATTCCTGCGACCTTGAGTGGTGGAGAGCATATTTGGCACTGGTTCGAATGCTGCCAACCTCCTCTAACCAACCCCATCTCATGCAGGACTAGGTCAAATGGCAGGACGCAATGTCGAGCAGAATTTGAGGCACTTTGCTTCCGATTCTGGTCACATGCGCAGCCGAGTTTGGAGCAGCCAAGTTTGGAGAGTACACATGAAAAGATGCTTAGGTCCATAATAAGCCAAAACCAACTAATAATAATAATAATAATAATAATAATGTACTTGATAAAGCGCCCCAGAGAACTTAATCTCTTTCTAGGCGCTTTACATTTGCTGCAAAGGGAAATGCAATTGAATGGTAAGTAAAATCATGCTTGAAAAACAAACAACATGAATAACATGGTTAGGGGTGACATGCACAGGGTCGGCATGCAAATGTGGTTAGTGGCAGCATGCACAGTGTCAGCACGCATAAGCACATCAAGGACGAATCACAGGGACCCACTAAATGCTGTCCTAAATAGGTATGTTTTTAAGTTTCTTTTAAATGTGGTCAGGTCAGGGGATGTTCTGATGCAGGTCGGGAGGGAGTTCCAGGCTTTGGGAGCATACGAACTAAATGCACGGTCTCCAAAGAATTTAAGGTTTGTACGAGGTATTTCTAGACTGATAAATAATAATGCATTTGATATAGTGCCTTTACAAAACTCAATCTCTTTCTAGGCACTTTACTTTTGCTGCAAAGGAAGTACGATCGAACGGTTAGTGGTATCATGCTCGATAAACAACAAGAATAGCATGGTTAGGGGTGACAGGCACATGGTCGGCATGCAAGTATGGTTAGTGGCAGCAGGCACTGTGTCAGTACGCATAAGCACATAAAGGACAAACCACAGAGACCCACTAAATGCTCTGATAAATAGATGCGTTTTTAGTTTCTTTTTAAATGTGGATAAGTCAGATGTCCTGGCACAAGTCGGTAGTGAGTTCCAGGCTTTGAGAACATACGAACTAAAGGCACGGTCTCCATAGGATTTGAGATGTATACAAGGTATTGGTAAACAGGGTCCGAAAAGCAGGTGGTGTGATACTTAGCCTGGTGGGGGAGTAGATCCGATAGGTAGGCTCGAGCCAAAGAATAAAGAGACCTAAAGGTGAGTGACAAAACCTTGAAGTCGATGCGTTGCCTGACTGCATCGATGATGAGAGCCCAGTGTGGCACACTCCTCACTTCGCAACCGCATGTGGACGGCTCGGCATTCACCGAGGCCACGGTTGGGAAAGCCGTGCAAGCAGGATCACGCACTTAAGCCAAGCAAGAAGGGCATTGGTTATTCTCCTGCTGCAACCACTGCTCAGCCGAACGGCAGCAACACCACTGCGCTCTGCTCTGTATAACAGACAACGCGACCGGTCGGTCGACCTGTGGCCAGCCGACGTCAATGGGAGCGCAAGTGGCGGCGATGGCGGTACTTCGCACCTGCACATCGCTCTGATTGAGCAGTGACGCGTCCAGCTGCTCGCCGGCAGGCAGACGCCAGGCGTGCTGCATCGTGTGCACATTGAAGTAAGAGTCGTAGTGCAACCGGCGCTCACCCACCGGGCCGTCCACAGCATCGCCACCGCTGATGTCCCTCTGGCGCAGGCTGTTCATCAGCCACCCGCTGCCTGTGGCCGCTCCTACCAGGCGAGAGAGCGTGCACACCTGCTGTCAGCGATATGCAGGCAACATCATCCGGGGACAAGAGCGCGATCCTAAAGCACTTTAGTGACTACTTCCGCGATCGAACAGATCGAGTCGTCAAACGAGGTGCCAGCGAGAAGACGACATTTCGAGTGAAAACACTGCCCAAAAGAGAATTCGGGTCACGACCAGCAACACGGTGCATGCAAAAAACTGAGCCGCAGCTGCAGCAGCCTGCAAGGGGGTGGAAGCAGCCACGATGCGGGTGCCGTCGGCTGCGCATACCTTCGGCTGAGGCGTTGCTATCCCGACGGCTTTTCAAAGCAGCCAAGTAGCTGCCGCCGCACGCAGGAACAACGATGCCGGCAGTGCCCAGGTCGGCGCTGCCCAGAGAGCTAACAAGAGCTGCTTCATCGTCGCTTTGTATGGCTTGATTCACAATTGCCACACTCGTGCCGACTGAAAATGAACGGCCAGGCAGGTGAGCAACAAACGGAAAGCATATCATGAAAAAACGTCGGCCGCTGCAGACCGGGTTAAAATCACGAGCATCCTTTGTCAGGTGTGCGCTGCTGTTCAAACGTACGCCGGTTTCCCTCTTCGGCGTTCATGTTGGCTTTGAGAATGGATTTCTGGATGTCTTCCCACCACAGAGCAACATGCGGATCCTTGGTAAGCTACAACGACGCCACAGAAGCATAGAGCTCAGCTATCTTGCACAAGGTCCCTGTGAGAAGAGCTTTTCACCTTCCACAGGAAGGCCCAAGATGCATTAAGCAGCAGCGCTGCACTCTTGCCAGCCGTGACAGCCCCTGCGGCAGCGGCGCAAGCTAGCACGAGCCACAGACTCGCGCTGTAAACGGTGCACCGAGCTCATGCCGTCGGCATCGCGAGAGCAGGGAGCGTGAGTGGCTGTATTTCCCTCCGTCGATCGGCCGGCAGACGGCAACATGCTAATGCTATGAGCTGCATCTCGGACGGAGCATTAACCAGGCATATCCCAGCTGGGTGGGGGGGTCAAAGACAAAATCGTCGTCGCTCACCGGACTCAAGGTCAACACGATGTACATGATGCACGCTCGGTGCATCGTCGAGAGACAGAATACAACAACGCATGGGCAAGCACTCAAACACTGCACAGCACACGTCGACGTCACAGCTACGTATAGCACAGGAAGCCGGGTTTGACTGCGAGGTGCGCAGGTCGTTCGGCGCACGCAGCTGCCAACTCAGCCAATGCCGGGCCAGATGCTACAGGTGAGAGGCAGCTGTTGACTGTGGTGGTGGTGGTGAAAGGGGTGGGGTGGGGGGGTTGCTAAGATTGAGCTGCCTTCGTCACCTGATGCCTGGATCGAACTGCCAAGACCCGACAGGCGAGCGCCCTTCCTTTGTCAAAAGCTAGCGTGATTCTGACTTCAATGATGCCACACAACTCAATGGGCCCACAAATCTGCACCGATGGTATCTCCCTTGCTCTGCTGCCGACTTGCCGGCACTGCCCTTCCAAGCCGGCTCACGCTGCTGCTTCTTATAAGTGCCCTCCTGGCTCAGCAGCTTCACTTTTTTAGTTGCTATGTGAGATGAATGCACACAAAAAAGCAACATTGGCTTTATCTGATTCCACTAAAGAAAAACCTCTGCCCCAGCACCCAACTTAGCATGCATGGCTTTGTGGATGGATTTACCACCGGCTCAGGCCAGCCGGCATTTTGCAAGCACACTATATAACACTGAGAAAGCCAGTAGAATCCAGCAAGGCCGTAGAGATTCCAGGTCAAGTTCACCGACAAAGCCCGAGCATTGCCACTGGATTAGCTTTACCGAATTTAAAGGGCTCGGCACGCAAGCACTGCGGTGTAGCCGATAATGGCGCTTTCGCAGGCCGTGGTAAGTGCTGGAAACAGCCCTGTGATAGCGACTTTTATTGCCAGTAAACGAAAGCTCACCGCGGCCTTGACCTGCTTCTCTTCAAGAAGCATGCAGTGGTAGTGCACTGCCTGGTTGGCATCGATCGAACTCAGCTTGGTGGCCGGCTGCTTGAGGGCGCCGAGCACAGCGTCGGCATCACCGCTCTCGAGCACCTGGTTGATGAACTGGACGGCTTCAATACCTGCACGGCAGCAGAGGCAGGAGCGCTGGTAGGGCACGTCCCGATGCTCCTCTGGAGCAGCAGCGGCAGCAGCAGAGGGACAGGCGAGGCAAGCAGTCACGAAGGAGGACAGAGAGGCATCGTGTGGGGTTGCGCCGAAGTCTGCTGGCTGCGGCGACATGCTCGCAGCACTGCAGCAGCGCGGCGGAGTAACTTGGCTAATGCAGGGGACAGCAGCAGTAGCAGTGTCCGAGGGCAGTGGCAGAGAGGTGGCTCACGTTCGTGCTCCTCCGTCACCTGCTGGTTGACCGAGTCCACCGCCTCCTGCAGCTCACCGTGGGTGAGCAGAGGACAGGCGCACTGAGAAGAAAAAAGCGAGCCGCACAGAATGCACGACAGCGATCAGACGACGCGACACTTCGACTACAGCGCCTGGTGGCGCTCAAGAAAGCGATGTGACCCACTGTGGCGCTGCCGCACCAGGCCCCGTGCCGGCCCGACCCACCCAGACCACACACCCCCATCTCCCACACCAAAGCCGACCGCTTACGATGGCTTTCTTGCTTTTCCGCTTGCTTAGCTCCTTCAAGTATCGCTGGCCGTTCTCGTGATAGAGAGCGGAAACGTGAGCCTGCGGGACATCCATGGCCTCAATCACGGCCTCGGTGCTGCCCGTGTCTATGGCTCTGTTGATATTGGCAACGGCTGTCAGCACTGCGAACAAGAAAAGAGAAGCGAAGGGCCGGTGCTCACTCGCGAGCACACTAAAGGACCGATCGATCGCCACGCCACCCGGCACCCGGGGAGCCAACTAGCCACAGCACGGCCTCACCTGTAATGCCACCGCAGATCTCCTCGTAGTCAAGGTCAGCCTACCAACGAAAGCAAAATTACGATAAAAACCCTAGTCGGGTTTTGCAAAGAGAACAGACTGCACAAGAGCAGGCACACGCACAAGCAGGACACTAGTCCGACGCAAT
This sequence comes from Cristatella mucedo, assembly GCA_009760855.2. Lineage (NCBI taxonomy): Eukaryota > Metazoa > Bryozoa > Phylactolaemata > Cristatellidae > Cristatella > Cristatella mucedo. The sequence continues at coordinate 1,178,361 of WPIO01000015.1, forward strand.
TACGCCGGGCACATCCTTTCCACACTCCATCGCAACACGCTGACCTTCACTTGGCCATAGTTGCTTAGCAGCCTCTCAAGAACAGCACTTACTCCTTTCTCATCCTTAATGCTACGAAACTCGTCGAAATACAGGCGGGCGGCAAATTCGTGAACTGTGGGGTAGCCGGCTTTAGGGTTCTGAAGCGAGCGAATGAATTCGTCAGGGTCGTTGTTCTGAAGCGACTGGTTAATCGCTCCAACCGACAGACGCTCTGCAAAAGAAATGCCAGAGACCAAGCCCTGAGCGACGCTGGTCGGACAAGTGTGATGTACAACAGAATGAATGGCAACGATCGAGCTAACAACTCACGACACCCATCTGCCAATGCCAAGCCACAGCTCGAACCCTTGCCAGAGCAGACACAAAGTAATGTAATGTAATGTAATGTAATGTAATGTATTTCCTTCTGTAACTCCACAATGCCAAGAGCCTGTAGGTGTTATGCGGAAATTTTTTTCAATAGAGCACTCAAAGCTTAAGTGGCTTTCGGTACAAATTCGGCAGCAAACAGACGTCATTTCACAACAACAAAGAGAAAGTGAGAAGCATAGCTGAGTCACGAGGAGTAGTACTGGATCGGTATGCAAGCAAGGTGCAGGCCATACAGTGACAGCCAGACTCTTTCCCATGATTCCGCTGCTGCTGCTGTGAAATGCTCACTGGGAGATGGCGCTTTGTTAACCAGCATTCCTGCTGCCTGCTCTCCCGAGGCGGTCTAGTTTCTCTCTCCCTCTCTCTCTCTCCCTCTCTCTCTCTCTCTCTCTCTCTCTCTCTCTCTCTCTCTCTCTCTCTCTCTCTCTCTCTCTCTCTCCCCCTCTTCCAGAGGCCTACAAAAGCTGCTAGCACTATAAATAATTCAGGCACCATCAAGCCCGGTCTACTCCTGCCGGAAACTGCAGCCTCATCATTTATAAACTCGCAGGCTTTGAGTGGAGCTCGTGTTTACAGGTTGCCGTGTCAGAGGTGGATGGCAAGACATAAACAATAGCGGCAAGCTTGGCAGAATGCTCTCACTAGCTACACGGGTGCATTCTTTATGCAGCGGCTGCCTATCATGCCAATCCAGAATACATAGCCCTTCCACTGACGAATAATAGGGAAAATGAAACGGCTCGCCCAAGGCAACTTGGAAGTGCCCTCAGAACGACATGCTCGTCAAGCACCGGGTAAGCATATGCATTTACTAACATTTGATATTATATGGGAAAAGGTGTCCGTCAAAGAAGCTCCACGACACGCCACGTCTTACCGGTAAATGTAAGCATGACTGACCAGCAACCTCTGAGCTGCCCTCGAACGCATGCCCAATCTATGCAACACAGTGCAATGCAAGAGAGAGAGAGAGAGAGAGAGAGAGAGAGAGAGAGAGAGAGAGAGAGAGAGAGAGAGAGAGAGAGAGAAAGAGCCAAGAGCAGTGGTGGCTTACTCTGATGTTCGCCATCGGCATTCAGGTTGGCAAGCAGCAGCTGCTGCTGTACTTCGTCTTTGTCCAGCACAGCATCATCACCGAAGTTATTCTGCAGAACCAATATAGAAGGCTGACCACCCATTGCTCAGACTTAATAAACCAAGGACAAGGCACATCAACAAATAATTATGAAGACACTGAGGTATAACAATTACGAATACTAATAAATACATTATTACTATCGTTATCATAAACCATTATATAGCACTCTCTCTCTCTCTCTCTCTCTCTCTCTCTCTCTCTCTCTCTCTCTCTCTCTATCTCTGCACTTCACACTGGTGAAAAGGCTAAGTGTTAACCGATAAAAATGATACAAAAAATACCCAATAGTAGCAAGTACTTAAAGAACGATTCGCACAGACAGCGCAAAGAATGGGCGATTTTTAGTTCACTTCACATTCTGTCAACGAAAGAAAGAGTTCTAGTCTTTAGGTAATAACCATTTTATTATAGCACCCTAAGAGAACAGAGCAGCTTTCTACAGGAGCATATAAATAGATTAGTGATAACAGCGTACCATTATTTAAATTTGTTAAACACTATTAAAAAATGCACGTTTATCATAGCACTTACTGGGTACATGTGAATCGTCATTGGTGTGCTTATTTGGGCTGACACTGTGCTTGCTACCACTAACCATATTTTACATGTTGATACTGCAAGTCACATCTAACCATGTTATCCTTGCTGACATTGTGCAGGTTGTCCAACGTCCTGGAGCTTAATTTTCTGCAATCATAGCAAAACCTATCTGACTCAAATCAGAATTAATTCTAGCATCAGGATGTGCAAGCAGAGCTGAACTCCCATTTCAAGTTTCAATCTGATATTTAAAGTACTGGCAGAGTTAAGGAATTTACAAGGTTCAAAGCTACACTAAAAATGAAGCCTAAAGATGCTATAGGATTTAGGTAGGGCGACTGACACGGCCAACTCGTAACTCTGACAGCTGCTTCGGCAAAAGCATTTTCGAAGCTTATGCTGTGTGCTTTGGGTCATTGTCCTACTAGCAAATGCAACGGTTCGCCCTGAAGAGATCTGGCACTTGAGGTCTTGTCGCTCACTTTTAGGTCACTTCATTCTTAGGCTCCAGCCCATCTCTCAGATCTACTCCCCCACCAAGCCAAGCGTACTATCGTGCCACCTGCTTTTCGGAATCCAACAGTCTACAAATACCTCGTACAAACCTTAAATCCTTTGGAGACCGTGCATTTAGTTCGTATGCTCCCAAAGCCTGGAACTCCCTCCCGACCTGCGTCAGAACATCCCCTGACCTGACCACATTTAAAAGGAACTTAAAAACACACCTATTCAGGACAGCATATAGTGGGTCCCTGTGATTCGTCCTTGATGTGCTTATTCGTGCTGACACTGTGCATGCTGCCACTAACCACATTTGCATGCTGACCCTGTGCATGTCACCCCTAACCATATTATTCATTGTGTTTGTTTTTCAAGCATGATTTTACTTACCATTCAATTGCATTTCCCTTTGCAGCAAATGTAAAGCGCCTTGAAAGAGATTAAGTTCTCTGGGGGCGCTTTATCAGGTATATTATTATTATTATTATTACTTGCAATCCCAGCCTTTTACACCTGATCGATGTACACGTGCTGCTCCCTAAGTCTGTTAATATGATGCAGAATTCCGACACATGAAGAGCAGAAGCTTCCCAAAAACCACGACACTTCTGCCACCATATTTTATTGTTGGCTGGAGACAGTCAGGTTGGTACACACCATCTTTTCGCTGACTTACACATGCTCTTCACTTGCTGTTAGCAAAAAGCATGAGTTTTGACTCGCCGGTCTATAAAACTCGACTCCAGTCGGCTACTGTCTAGTGGGCAGGGTGCCGGGCCAGGCCCATCTGAGACGATCTCATCTGTGCAGCTCGGTAAGCAAAGTTTGCGTTTGTCGACCCTTCTCAATATGCCATGCCTGACCAGCCTCCGGCACACTGTCTCTATTCTTATAACCGCACCGGTAGTGGTTCCCAGCGATTGAGAAAGCTCCCAAAAAGCTGCCTTTCATCATTGAAGAGCCAGCACATTAAGGTACATGTCGTCCCGCAGGGTCGCCTTCCTTGGTCGACAGGATCGTGGTCTACTAGCCATACTGCCATGCAGTTAAACTTATTACGATTGTAGCTCACGGCTTTACAGCTAAATCTGTGCCACTTCTCGGTTGCTCAGGCTAATTTCATGAAAAACCTGCCGTAATCCGTTCGTAGTGCTGTCGAGTGTGACCTCCTAGGCATCTTGAACTAAGTGCCCAAACGAGCCGAACGAAGCTGGCCCTCTGTCGATTGGTAGCAAAAACCTTTCCCTCATGCCCAAGGCAGCTGCACAGACACAAGAGAGCTCTTACGGTTCTAAGCTGCTACTTCCATGCTACTCACTACCTCAACTGCTCTCCTGACTCTGCTATGCTTCCCACTTTCTTTGTTGCGTGAGACGAAGTCTGTAGGCTACCGAATGCATACCGAAAGCCGCTTAGGCTGTGAGTGCGCCAAACAAAACTCTCCAGCATAACACCCACATAGTCTTTATGACTTTGTGGAGTTACAGACTGAGATACATACATGCATACGTGGAGCAAAATGCTAAAATATTGCACTTGCTTGTCCTTAGAAACACCATGTTTAAATGCCCCAAAATCCCTAGCAATCGCATGATTTCTTTCGTTTTTAACATACAATGCACTAGCTATGAGTGACAGCTATTCTACTTTGACAAATGCGGTCAAGGCTTTGGCGATCTGGTGGCTGCGCTTGGATTTCTGGCTCTACTTGACCAATTCGTGTATTTGTAGTGGTGGAACAACACTTTTGAAGAGTGTATGCCGCAGAGCTCGAGCTCAAGACCAATGTCGTTAAACTCTACCCCTAGACATAGCTCTTGGGAGTGAGCTCCAGGCCCCCTAGCCCTACGAGTTGATCTTTAAAAATTTCACCAGCTACAAGTGAGCTACAAGCTACAAGTGCTAAGTGAAGTAAAGGGTAGCTAATTTAACAGCATCCTTCATTTAGCAGCAGAAGAACCTTAACGGCAATCACCGCCGCTTGCCATGGGCAACAAAAGATTCCCTATAGCAGGATTTGAGGCCAGGACCTAGGTCGTGGAGTGTAATTCCAGTACCACTGGGCTAAGACTTCGAATGAGCTCTACAGAGCAAATAAACTTTTCATAGCATGCATGAAAGGGACTAGGTGCACTTACTGTTTTTCCCTCGCGAGCTTTATACAGCTGGGCAACATAGTAGTCCTTGTTCTCCTTTAGAACATCAGACAAGCTAAGCGTCGGTGAGCAGAGTATGTCCAGTACTGTGGGAGCATCACGTCGACAAACTGCTTCATCCAAGTCTTCCAGGAGAATTATAACTAGCCAAATAGTAATAATATCCACCATAACATCACACATGCACGACAAAAATTACATCCATTGCCTCTCGCCGAATAAAAACACCAAACACACATATACTGCCATGAACGACACATCAATGCAGGCGCTCATTGACTTTGTCACGGGATAAAAATCTGTAAATAAGAAAGAACCGTTCAGCATCAGAAAATAAAGGAAACTCAAAACCGATTCGCCAATCGACACAGGTAGAAGTACGTCTGCACACGCGAAGAAAAAACTAAGCAGAAAAATTCCTTCTTCAATCGTGACACTAGCGCTGCCATGCACTTGCGTGTGGGTAGGATCAGAATACCGTTCATTTGGTTTATCTGACTCTGAACTTGTGACTGTGTGAGAATTTCATCATAGATGTCAGCTTCTTGAGACTGGTCAGCCATGGTCATCTGCAAAGAATGTACTGATGAAATACGGTGTGTTGCAGAGCTCCAAAGAACTCGAGATGGCTCCATAGCTCACAATAAATTGATCATGGTGCTGACAACAGTTTCGCTTTGCCCCTGCAAGGTGCATTTGCAGGCCAAGTGGCAAAATTCATTTCGTAAGTGCCCACCCAGCAGGCACGAAGGCACAGCATCCCGGGAGCATCGTCGAGCTGCTGAGCTTGAACTAATCTCCTGACCAGATATGAGAGACTGCCGACAAGAAACCACAGTAATCAGGATAAGTGAGGAGCCAGTAAAAAAGACCTATCCAGTTACTGGTGATTGCACGAGTTTTAGGTGTGCACCACCAAAAACATTGCCTTGCCTGACCACGACAAACCAGAGGAAGGTTCGTGGCAGATCAGGATGAGCCATGGAAACCTTTTGGGGCACGGCATTCGTTCACAGATGCAACATCTCTTTGCAAATTAGGACTACTTCAAGAGCTTCTCTCTGAATTTTAAAAGCATTAATAACAGAGCTTCGAGTCTCCAAGCTAAAACGGCAGCCAAGCAGATCTAAACTACTGAAATTCTTGCTCTACCCACAAGGCTCACCATAAATAAATAAATATAATTCATTTGCATAGCACCCTAAGAGAACTTAATCTCTATTCAGGCACTTCACATATGCCATGGGCTCAAGCCCACGACCTCGGCCAGACCTTGATCAGGGCGAGCACCTTAACCACTGGGCCAAACCAACTAGGTCATGAATTGGGTCCTTCATACCTTCCACTACAGTGTACGTGAAGTACCTAGAAAGAGAATAATTTCTATGAAGGCAGGCGCTATACTAGTTCATTATTATTTTTATTATTATACTTAGCTGAACTGGCAAACCAGTTTTGGCCTACTCGTGCCCTCAGGTCATCTAAAGAAATAAATAAGCTGTTCCATTCTTTCATTTAAATGCCATTGGCAATGGAAACTTTTGCTCTGAGGGTCCTAGATATAGAACTCACTTTAGCAATTCTTTTCTCACCTGCTCCCGACTGTGGTACATCATTTCCAGCTGCCCTGTGCTGTTACTGACCTGCTTATGACATCCACGACTGTCCTGACTAATCAATGCTTCTCACTTTCTCGTTGTTGTGTGAGACAGAGTCTGATGGTTACTGTATGCACACCGAAAGCCGCTTAAGCTGTGAGCGTGCTACAGAAAACTCTCCTGCCAAGCAGCCACTTAGTCTTTGTGAGCTTGTAGTCACAGGCAGAGATTCATAGATACCTACCAACCAGACACAAAGCTTCTGCTCTAATGAACTTCGGCAAAATACCAAAAATGATATGGTCTATTATCAATTATTTATTTCTTTTACTGAAGTGTTCATTGTAAGTTTTGTAAGTTGATTGTAAGTTATTTATTCTTTTTTTCTGCTTCAAGGTTGTGCAGCCTTAGAAAACCGGCTCTGATCGACGTTGCTAACGAGGTCAAAGAACACAGCCTGCATCGACCGATAGAGAGGCACCAGCATAAGACTGAGCCCCACTATGTGGACAGTTCCAACGAGTGGTCGAGTCAAAGAACAGAGAAAGATTCGCTCAAAAAGCCAAGCTCCACTCCCGTGAAAAGTGGGAGCAAAGTACGCATAGTTAAGCCGGTTGACTTACAGAGCATTTAGTTGCTGCCAGCGGGTTGGGAAACAAGGAATAAGATCTATTAGATCGGCGTTGATAAGCAGCAGCCCTAGCTGGCACACTTGTGGAAACACGGCAGCAACTGCACACGATGCCAAACACGCACCTTGGTGTTTCGCATATTTTGCGCCTTCTCGTCCTTGGCATTGAACAAGGCTTCTTGGTACGCCGATGCATTCTTTGCCGACACGTTGGCAAGGTGAGCTGCTGGGTTCTGCAAGGACCTAACGGTCTCCTCTGCATCATGTTTCTCTATGGCTTCGTTTATGGCTATGATGGCAGCGTGCACTAGAAATGTAGCAGAATTACTACCGATCAACTGGGTTCAGCAAACTACAATTCAGACTATCCAATTTGAATGTGGCAGCATGCAATCGTCAAGAGCTCTGAACCCTAAAACATGGTCATCTTTTTTTGCAACAGCGTGAGGCAACAAAAAAAATACAAGGAAGATGATCACTGCCTCTGACAAGGAGATCATTACTTACACGCAGCTTCGTCAATAGGCATCTACAAATGCATAGGTAGCAATCGATAAGTGACTGGTACTTGCAAAGCAAATAAATCTCAAATGCAAGACTTAAAAAAAATTAAGGGGAGAAGTCTAAGTGGGCTAGGCAAACAGTTTGCATACCTCGTTTGCAAGTATGCCACCTATCTTACTAAATGAAGGCATCTGTATTCCATACTTTTCCAGCTCCTCCTTCATAACGTTAATCTGTTCTTCTGTTAGGATAAACAAAAAGAAGCATTTCGACTTGTATGCATGCGATCATGCTTTTAATGTACCTAAGCAAGAATGGTTACGACAAAACCTTACCTGTGAAATCTATTTTTCCAATGAGATCCTGCATTTGAGGTGCGAGCCCTTTCTTAAACAAATACAAGCTGTAAAAAACAGAATTGCAAAAGGGTAGCATAGCAAAATCGCCCTCCTGTTAAACAGCAATTGCGCTATGCTGCCATTGATTGGCAAATACAAAATGTACACTCGAGCACAGAAGTATCAGCGACCTCGTATTTACTATGAATAGTGGGCATGCGACCACGAACAAGTAAACCGACACATACAGAATAAATTTCCAATAAAAATAGTCACACGCTTTCATATACCGGTGTACACAACAAAAAAAGAATGGGGAAATGCGATGTCGACCCTCAAAATTCATTTACAATGGCAGACTGTCACATTTTACTGCATGTTAAAAGCTACTGCACTGCTTGCTTCTGGTGGTACTAAGGCATAGGTGAGGCATATGACACTTACAGCAGACCGATGCTTCTCGGTTCCTATCCTCAAGCTATCACCATTCGGCCTTCCCCAAGACCAGGGAGCTGACGGCCATTTACAAAGGGCCAATTGTGGACTTGACACCAAACTGAACTTAACAACGTTGCAATTGCTAAAGACCTGCGAGTTGGTGCGACAACGGGTGAGCTACAACCTGAAGAAAATGGCCACGACTGGTGGTACCATGGATAACAGAACGAGAGCCAGCCGCCCACGTATCACTCATTATACCCCGCAAGCATAGGCTGATAAAGAGTGAAGTTTCGATGCATCGTTTTGCCCCTGAGAGTTCAGGCTCAAAGCCTGCACGCTGCTACAGTAAAGCAAGTTGGTAGTGATTCGATTAGGAGGCGACTTGATGAACAAAGAATTTGTGCTCAGATCGTAAAAGAGGCAACTCCTGTCTGTCAGCCACAAACGAGGTCGTTTGCAGCGGCCAAGCAGGGCTTGAGCTAAGTGGATCCACACAGGCAGGAGCCAAGTCTTACGAAAGTTTTGACGCAAGTAAATTAACCATTTTTGGTAACTCCAATCACATTCAGTCAGTTGTCACCCCAATGAAGGTTTTAATGATAAATACCTTCAGAAGAATAATTGCCATGTGAAATTTGGTTCGATGGAGTTCGTGGTCTAGGGGATGATGCTTCAGCGATGGCTCGGCATCCTGAATCGGATACCTGGCATCACGACGCAAGACATTTATTTAGCCGTAATGACTCACTAGGTAATGCGGTTGCTTTTCACGAACTCGGCCCCAAGGTCTTAGGTTCGAATCCTGCGGTGGGCGATCCTTTATCGCTACTGCAAGTGGTGGTGATAGCCGTAAAGGCTCTTCTGTCGCTATACAAAAAGAGGCTGTTAAATCAGCAAGTATTTTTTTTAGAGCAACTCTATACCGTTGGAGTACCTAGTGCAACGTGGCTTTGATGGAAAAATTTTATTTTCCAACTGGACTATGACCCTGAGCACATGGCTGAGTGTTAACTAGTTTTTCCGAAGCATTTATGAGTTTGGCTTACCGCCTATTATGCTATTGAAGTAGCCTAGTCGATCTCGTCCCTGTGATTCGTCCTTCATGTGCTTATGTGTGCTGACATTGTGCATGCTGCCACTAACCACATTTGCATGCTGACCCTGTGCATGTCACCCCTAACCATATTATTCATGTTGTTTGTTTGTCAAGCATGATATTACTCACCATTCAATTGCATTTCGCTGGTTTGGTCTAGCGGTTAAGGTGCTCGCCCCGACCAAGGTCTGACTGAGGTCGTGGGCTCGAGCCCCGAGGCATATGTGAAGCGCCTGAATAGAGATTAAGTTCTCTTGGGGCGCTATATAAATGAATTATATTTTTTTATATTATTCCCTTTGCAGCAAATATAAAGCACCTAGAAAGAGATTGAGTTCTCTGAGGGCGCTTTATCAAGTGCATTATTATTATTATTAAATCCTATTGAGCATCTCTGGGATGAGGTGGGCAGAAGGCTCAGAGTAGAGAAGAGTCATATCACATCTGAGGACTTACTTTCTCTAGTTTACAAGAGGACGGTGTGTTCGCTTTATGCCTGAGCAGCCAAGAAAGATGGTTGCCTAATCGTGGTGGTACAACTTTTTTTATACAAGAGATCAATAAACTTACATGTTATATGGGGTTATTTAAAATACCACGTATGATTGCAGCACGTTGCAGCAACGTTTTTCGAACAAAGTCGGAATTTTGAGGCTCCAGTGGCCATTTTGAGCGGTCTTGTTGACAAATATTAGCTGATATAACAGCCTCATAGGGGCAGAAGAACCTTAACGGCTATCGCCAGAGCTTGCAGCGAACAATAAAGGATCACCTGCTGCCCTACGACTCAAACCCACGACCTGGGTCATGAAGAACCAGCATATTACCTCTAGGAAAGGTTGTATGCCCACCCACCAAACCACAGGCTGCCGACCTCTAGCCATAAACATGCCTACGGGTCCCCTACCTAAACAGACCACACATGCACATGCAGTCGTCATTCTGGGACCATATGCTCCCTTGTTCTTGTGGCAATCCTAAAGACATCGTCCGTGATTTTTAGTAAAGCAAGAAGCTACACTCAATGTTAAGCATATGGGACCTATTAAGGTTACATTATTGAGCTTGATGGGCCTCACCCTCCCCGGAATAGTCCTGGCAGGCTGGTACTGACGTAGAAACAAAGGATGTTGTCGTTGCCTGTACCTCTGCCTTACTAAGGCTAGCCGATACCGGGAATAGGAGAACACAGCAGCCCCAGCCGACATAAACAAACAGCAGATGGCACACTCAGGTTGGAGAAGCATCCTTGTTTAAGCAGCCAGCTGGCAGTCACACAAGCTATGGCAGTCAAATTGCCTAGGGAATGTACAGGTACTATCACACTGATCGTAGGAAGCTAAGAACCCAGTTAAGAACAGGAGAGGGGGTACGTCAGGATACACACTACTACTTCCGTGGTGCTGGGCTGAAACCCCATCAGCCCCCCCCCCCAGATCAAGCCGGAGAATCAGGCTCGATGCACTCAGCCACAACTTGGGCGGTGGCTTGCTCCGGAACACGATAGCTACACTCCCGTGAACAGCGGTATCTTGGCTGCACGTCGGTGCATTACTTCATACCAACTAGTTACTGGCATCATGCAGAATCACAGCGAGTACTCAAAAAATGCCGCTTGAACACACGTGCGTAAGTAACTGCAGTCAAAACTCACTATGCAAACCTAAACAAAACACACTATGCAACAAGGAAATTGCATTCGGGAACTTCATCTGTTTCAGCACATTTCCATGCATACCGGAAGATGATACTCATTATTTTCCTTTACCAAGTATCGATCGTATCCGTGAACAATGTTACAGCAGTATTCACAGATGACAGCAGCAAGGCACTGTACCGGTGGCTGATGACCCCGGTAGCAGCAGCAGCTGCTGCTGCTGCACGTGGAGCTCGAGCTGAGAGCTCCACGACGGCAAGCCACTTGCATGAAGCTCCGATGTGCTGTGGCAGCTCTACATATTACGATGCAAGTAACAAGCCAAGCGCAAATGCTAGCTACTCTGCCAGGAGGCACCACTACCTTTGTGCATACTGCAGTATTCCGGCCATTGCAAAGGTCAGCATATGCTTGAAAAGTAATTAGCTACATCGATGCAAGCTGAAAGTATTTTACTTCTCATGGTTCACAGCCTGTGTCGAGCCAGCACTAGTAGCTTCTAGCACAAATAGCGACGACTATGAACTGAAGTATCAAGCCACTCCTAGCCCAGCTGGGCAGCTTTGCATAGCAACCAAAGTCGCAATCACTTTTGAATAGCTGTAGCCCAAATAACGATGCACTAGCAACAACCACAGCCGTATGCTAACAGAAGAAAAAAGTGCAAATTATGCAACTTGGCCACGGGCACAGATACAGGTGGCAATTCAGTTCATGCACCGAATTCAAACTACACCCTACGATGGGCAGCGACTACGCATTTGCAATGCAGTAGCACGAGAGAGGCATCACGGCTCGATTGCAGTTAACAGGCTGCCTTGGCTGAAGTTTGTATAAGTCCTCATTTAAAAAGCAGAACCTACAATACGCTGGCCTCAACGTCTGCGATGCTCGCTCAAGGGTGTGCATCAGTTTTCACATCCGTTTTCACATACGTATTCATGTGTGCACACACGCACACACAGACACACACACACACACACACACAGACACACACACACACAGACACAAACACACACACACACACACACACACACACAGACACACACACACACACACACACACACACACACACACACACACACACACACACACACATAACACACACGCGCGCGCAAACACACACACACACACATGCAAACACGAGCACGCACACAAACACTATAAGGAAAGACTGCCGAGTATGGATCCTTTGCTTGTCAGCCAAGAACGGCAGGGTCGGCCAGCTGCTGCTGCTGCTGCTGCTAAATGTGCCCCTGGCCCCCAGGCCTGCCTACAAGCAGAACAATGGGAGGGGATGGCTGGTGTGGTGTTCTAGGCGATGGTAAAACAAAAGCAGATTGATATGGCCCCGATTGTCTATTGTGAAAGCTTCACAAGAAGAAAGGTCAACTGGTCAAAAAAGCAGGACACGGGATACAAGGAATAAAGGTCATTCAGTTCTCAAAGTATCTGCAAACCAAAACCAAGGTAACTAGAGTGCCCAAGCCTACACCGAAGCATTGAAGTCAAGCGTTGCCACAATGAGGGTGCAGCCATGTGACACGGTGCTGCTCGTGTACCGGCAGTGCCGGCCGGTGGCAGGTGGCATACGCTCGGTTGCTTTTGTAAGACATAAATAAACAGCTGGGTTCGGTCAGGCATGGCTGTAAGCGAAATAGCAGCAGCAGCAGCAAGCCTAGCATGCCAGCCCAAAACCGAGTGACCTTCCATCGAACTGCCCTGACCTCAGGCAGGGATCACGAAATGCAAATGCTGACTGAAACGGCAGTTACTTTACATTGCACTACAACCCGGTCATAGTGAGGCACTAAAGCACGACTAGAGTCTGTGAATGTAAAGCCTCGGCGGTTGAACCCTTGACCTCCGACAAATGAGGTTAATTAAGGACAAGCCACAGGCACCTAACCACTTTTCAGTGGGATGAGAGCTACCAAGACTCTGGCTGCAGGCAGCCGAGTGGATGGATACCTACGACAGGTGTCACGGCTCAAAACCGGACGTAAAATCCTGTCGATGACTTGACTGTGAATATTCAATCGCCGATGCTCACAAACACAAAACAGCAGCCAGCACCGTACGAGCAGCAGGGTACAAGGAATTGGCTGCTTCAGGACTCAAAGCAGAGACCCGGGATGCAAAGTGTGAGCACATTCCGTACCACTAAAGTCCCACGACCGGCAGTCGGTGATAAATTTCGAGTGAAGGTGTAAGCCACAAATATACATACAAACCGAGAGCACGGCCGCTACCCACTAAGAGAGCTCCTGAACCTCACGGTAGGCTGGCTTCGGCAGCAGCAAAACTGCTGCCGCCTTGCCATCAGCGGTAACAGCGGCATCCCGGATGCGAGCAATTTATCTGGCTGTACACCGTCATTGCACCGGGCTGCTGCTGCTACGTACCTCAGAGCGTGAACACAGTAGATCAGCTTTGGCATGTTCTTCCTGTCATACACGTCAGCGGTATCCGGGTAAAATATCTGCAAAGAAACCATTCCGGCTATCGATGCTTGGTGAGCAGACATATAGAGGCAAGAAGATTTGGAGCTCGATATGTAGGCCTTCGAACACGGGCGCCTAAGGGGAGAGGAAGAGAAGGAGGAGGAAGACGGGACAGACCATGCTTCCGAGCACAGACGTCGTGCCTCCTTCTCCCTCCCCCCTTCCCGGAGTAACGTACTGATAATACCAGTTATCACACAGCATATGCTGCTCGTTGGCAATCCTCCGGGCAGGCACTTCGGTTGCAAGCTCTGAGATGAGCATCGAAGGAAGGGCAGGCAGCAAGCAAGAAGACGCTTAAGTATACGACATACCAACACAGAGATAAATCTCCGCACGGAGTAAAAGCTTGCAATTACACAGGATGGATGATGCAAACTGGCAAACGCTGCAGACTTCGATTAAGAATGTAAGGCAAGCGCAAAGAGCAAGCACAGCAATTGACGTGCTTGCAATGCCGAATTGATTCCGGTGGGAGAATCAAGTAAATACAGGAAGCAAGAGCGGTTCTCATTTGTGCCTTCCGATGGAAAGCTTGCAAAAAAGCTCGGCCAGTGTACGAAGGACAGTTGCACGCGTCAATGCAAGGCTGGAGTGTCCACTACCGGGGCACTCTCTCAGACTGCAACAATCGTAAGCTTGGACACTGAAGCACCAGATGCATTCAGGCATACATTAGCGAATCGCGAAGGATCAATCATCAACATGGAAATCATTTGACCTGACGGCCCTGCCCAAACGGGTCTCCACCGCACTTCTTATGATCCATTACACAGATGTGGTGGACATGTATTGCAAAACGTGCACACTTACGAAAGCTAGAATCTGAGTCAAATATACACGATAAGATGAGTAGGCAGTCGGGTCAACATAGCGCCACTGCTATTGGGCCAGTCTGAAGATGCCTGCGACAGCAAAAATGGCTCGAAAGACACACCGGTCATCGTAAACGTTGTGCACACAGTTCATGGCACACGCAAACCTTATCTTACGCGTGTAACCACCATATACAAGCGCAAGGAGCAGCAGATTAGCCACGAAGCATGTGGTGTGGTGCATCAGCAGCACGCTTCTAATGCCCTATCGCGACCTAACACACGACAGAGACTAACAGGCTCCCAATCTGATTCCTCAGCATGCAGCCGTGCTGTAACATGAGTCATTCATTGCTCAGGCCGGCGACCCGAAGTTTGACAAGATTGACTAGCTACATACAGCTGCTCGAAGAGAAGGAATGAGTGAGGGATGGCTGCTGGCAGGATGGGACAAAAAGTTGGGGTGTGGCAATGGGGGTGAGAGACCTGTAGGCAGGGTAGAGGACAGGACGGTGGCAATACTTGAAACTGAACAAAGCACAATGCCATACACCAGATCCGAACGGGATCGGTATGGACATTGCTACGATGAACGGTGGCCGACAGCATTACCTTTGGCAGTCCAATTTTCGCCAGAGCACCAAAGAACTGCACGACATTGTCGGTGTGGCGGTAGTGAAGCCCGCTTTTCTGCAGCAAGAGAACAAAACAAGAATGTGCCACATTTAAAACAGCAAGAGAACAAAACAAGAATGTGCCACGTTTGGAAGATCTGCATCACGGTGGTACTACAACGTCGATGCCGGTGCCAACAACCCCTGCACAGCAGCAGCAGAAGCACCAATAGGAAAGTGTGCCTCCTATTGGCAAGAAAGCTGAGTGCACTCGATGGCTACCGTGGCCAGGTCAGGTGGGTTGTACTGAATCCAGCACCCCCACAGCTCTGATGGACAGCAACAGATGTCTGCACTGTAGCTGAGGCAAAATGCTAACCACAGGTAAACTCCAGGTAGGCACGACAGCACCAATCGAGTGCCGGTCATATGCCAAAACCGGCATGGTAAGAACCAGATGCTAAGAACCTTACACGTTGCCGGCAGGCATTCAGCAACCCATCCAGATGACACCTGCCTTCACAAAGTCCCTGTGATTCGTCCGTGCTGACACTGTGCATGCTGCCACTAACCACACTTGCATGCTGACCCTGTGCATGTCACCCCTAACCATGCTATTCATGTTGTTTATCACGCATGATATTACTCACCATTCAATCTCGTTTCCCTTTGCAGCAAATGTAAAGCGCCTAGAAAGAGATTGAGTTCTCTGATGGTGCTTTATCAAGTGCATTATTATTACTATTATTATTATTATTATTATAATAAAGCTATTGAAATAGCTAACGAAATTGCTGAGCATGACTTGAGATAAATAGCCAAGTCGAGCACACAAATGGCACTTGAAGAACAAGTCACAGCAAATGTGACAGCAGAGCTCAACACATCCACACTCAATACCTCAGATGTCGTTTGTCGCACCCATGCAGATGCACTTGGTCTGCTCGGTCGGCAGGTTTGCTTGCCCGACGCTCTGCACCCCCAGAGGTGCTCACAGAACTGCTAGCCGACTCCCACACCCGTTTGAGCGGACATGCCAGCTGCCAAGCTGCATGCCAGAAGCCGGAGCAGCTGTTGCCGAGCTCTCTCTGTCTCTCTCTCTCTCTCTCTCTGTCTCTCTCTGTCTCTCTCTCTCTCTCTCTCTCTCTCTCTCTCTCTCTCTCTCTCTCTCTCTCTCTCTCTCTCTCTCTCTCTCTCTCTCTGTGTGTGTGTGTGTCTCTCTCTCTCTCTCTCTCTTTTAGAAGGTTGGTTGCAGCAACACTTCCGGAAAGCAACTGCCTCAATTTGCAAAGATCGACAGTAGAATTGACTTGTGACAAGATGCTACTTCGATCAAGCTTGCAAGGCAGGTGCCGCCGGTAAAGTGGTGCCATTTGGCTGCCACCTGCTGCTAGCTGTCTGCTGGAGTGTCTCGTGTCCCTCCACTTCACCGGAGTGGTGGGAGATGGATGTGCCCACTGCTCGGCAAAAGCCTGCCATCCTGTCGGCCATGGTTGGCTGGGGCACGATGGCCTTGCAATGGATTCCGCTGGGTGGTGAGCTGGGTGGTGGATGCTAATGGCAGGTGGCAGTCAGCAGCCAGCCACAAACGAAGACCAATCTGGGTGGGGCGAGGGGGTTGCCTCCAAATTAATCATCGGCACATCTTGGCAGCAACCGCCTTCAACAATGGCAATCGTACATTCTTCTCACTGTCAAGTTCTTCTTACTTTTACTGCCCCCTTGGTGTAAAAGAGATACTCACCCGGGAAAATACCACAAGTAAAGTGAACTGGCTGATTTAATGGCCTTAATTGCATAGTAATCAACGTAAGTCACCACTTGCAGTGGCCCATACTGGTTTTATCTGCTGCCGG
Source organism: Cristatella mucedo (assembly GCA_009760855.2). Lineage (NCBI taxonomy): Eukaryota > Metazoa > Bryozoa > Phylactolaemata > Cristatellidae > Cristatella > Cristatella mucedo. The sequence goes on from WPIO01000015.1 coordinate 1,195,164, forward strand.
ACCAGAACTCACGAGCTGGGTCTCAAAGGGCAAGCACCTTACCCCTGGGCTATAAAGAATTGCTTTGACTATAGAAGCAGTGGTATCAAACCAGCTTACTCTGAGCTTAGTACAGCACTATAGATGCACAGTCGTACCCAAACGCTGCTAGTTTCCATTTACTAGAACTTATTTGGGCAAGCTGACTCGGCTTCCGGTTGCTTCAACGACACAAGTCGACTGGTGTCAATAGCTTCTTCCAGACCTTAAGTTTTAAGATTTGGGAACAACCAAAAGTGCATTCACTTAACACTACACTCACTAGTTGCGTTCGGAATCGCTCACGAAGTGTAACCTGATGGCCTAAAATGAAGGCGGTTACTGCTCCAGGAAATTTCTTCTACCGGGTAATTATCTTCCTCTCCTCCTCGGGCTGTGGATCAGACTTTGCTTACCACCACAAGGACCTTGAAGCATTTTGACGGACGTGACACATTATTTCACTCAATCTGATAGCAGCTCCAAAAATCCCCCCAAAGGCCACAGGATCTGGCCGTGGAGGGTACTGAAGGGTACTAGCTTGTAAATAAGAGCAAACGAATACACTGTTACACCACCATAAAAAGTGAAAAGGTGTGACAAAGGAATAGGAACCTCCCTTTGTTCATACCCAACTGCCTAAAAGTGTCAGTAGAGCTTCAGAGAGCTGATTTTAATATTATGTAATTTGCACCGAAGGTGGAAAGTATAAATTTCAGGGTATACTCAAGTCATAACTAAAGTTTTGAAAACGAAAAGGTCTGCAAGAGTTATTTCAACCAAGCAGCTTGACGGCAGAGGACGTGCTGATAGGTGGGTGGGAGCTTGATCATTCTGGGGGGGGGGCAGGGAAGGTTCACACCCGACCAATCAAAATAGACAAAAGAGCACAAGTGAAACCATCGCATAAGAAACAGCTCTTGGCATAGCCACTGTTTCCTAGCAACAATTATCTGACCATGCACCAACAGCAGGCAAAAGGGAATACCATCCACCATTAATCACGGTGAGGGGAGGAGTGGGTCACAGATTTAATTAATGTTGCCATACTGAAGCAATGCCTTGTACATCTCTAAAATAGTCAATTTCACATAATCGCTTGTCTTTTTCCTGGCGTTTTGCACTTTGGCCACATGTGCAAATTGATTTGAGGCCCAGCACAGTAAAAGGCATAGGAATGAAGTCCGGAGGTGGGTCTGGGCCAACACTGAAGCTCAGCTGCAGGCATGTGGCCATTCGAATTCCCTGGCCTTCTAGCTAGTTGGCATGCCATGATGCAATGACCCGGTACCTCCTCACATCAGCCACACACATCAGCCCTAAGCCTCCGCAAACGCATACCGAAGCTGACCTCCATCCTAGTGGACTACCGTACCGTGCAGGACTTGAACAGCAGTATCCACAAAGTACACTTTGCTACCCCCCCCCAACCCACGGCCGGAATTCACTGTCGGTCTCCTGCTTCATATCACCCCAAGCATGCCATCCTTCCTCACACAGCACACACCTCTCGAAGCAAACGCCTAACTGGTGCGACCTCGGGAGCTCATCTTTCAATTGACCACCCTGCCCCACCACCTCAAGCTCAACTTATTCACGGACGGCCTGTCTGCCTTACAGTGTCTTGCCTTGAAGATCGAATCCATTTCCCAAGACCGAACCCCCACCCGAGCTCGTAGCACACCATCTCAGCAAATGCTGCCACTAACAGATGACTGTGACCCTGGTGAGGTGTGTAAAAGAATGAGCAATCGCTCTGAAGGAGCATGCAGACTGCAAGCATTAGGAAGGCTGCTGGCGCGACATTGCTGTCGCCACGGGGGGGGGGGGGGGGGGGGTCACCTAGCAGGCAGCCCACTTATCCACGAGCCGGCCGGCTAATGGCATCGATGAGGTAGGTACCAGCCGATTGGCTAATGCAATGACGTCAGCATTGCAGCCGGCACGAATACCAGCGCGCTATACTTGTTTAGGCTACGGCCGGCACCTAAGCCTCGAACGATACAGATCCCTAGCTGTTCAAGAGGAAATCGAGTCTTGCAGCTGCCATACCTTGTACCGCTCCAGGTCTCTGTCATAGATGCGCCTCAGCGGGACCGCTTCGGGAGCAAAGTAGTGTGCCAGCTTCGCCAGGTACACGCCATTTTGCAAGTTCTCTTCCAGCTCAGTAGTTGCAGGCATCTCCTCCGATATGCATGCCTCCATCCATCTAGACATACGACCAAGGCAGGGCTTTGCAATCAAGAGCCTGTCGAAACGGCTGCTGCACACAAGGCACAAAGCAGAGCCTATGCCGAAACACGTTTGGGAAACAGCAGCAGCAGAAGAAGCTATCGTGGCAGCCATTAACGGGCATTGAACCCGAAATTGCGGGTGTTGTCGGCTTGAGTAACAGAAACCGGCGCTGATGCCGGCTAGCGATTTACGGAACAGCAGTGGGCGCCTCGACAAAACCCCACCCCCACGACCACCTGCAGGCATCCTGCACCCTACTGCCGGGAGCCTGCCATAGTTCCCATAATGCTGCTACTGCTGTGGCATCCTACTGGCTGCGCCATTCGTGGCAGGCAGGCAGGAGGAAAAGTGGGCAATGTGACACAAGTAAAAGGAACTGCACGCTGCCAGACTACCACAGCTACTCGACGACTACCAGTGGCAATGCTAGCAGTAACGCTGGTAAGCTCTGAAAGAAGGCGGATAAGCGGGGCAGGGCAGCGCTCTGTGATTGGACACACGGTCCATCCGTCCATCAAAGGAAAGCAAAGAAAAGCAAATGGTTGTGGGTGGGGGGGTTGTAAAGGATTCTGACACGTAATACACGTGGCTCCAACCGAAGACACTCTCGTTCAACGGCACAAAAAGGCAACTTCACGCACAGTACACATACACAGCACGTGTCTCACGAGCCTCACACCATACAGCACAACAAGGAAAAAAAGGGACGAGCTACAAAAACCAGAGCGATGGAGATAAAGGTACGACGAGTGTGTCATTTCCCATGCAAGCCAGGTTGCTAGCACTACATACTGCCCCACCCATCAGTAGCAAAGAATGATGCAGCCAACGCAGGCACACAGAGCTCGAGCAACCACGCACAACCTCGAACATGCACAAATATCTCTGCCCATAACCCACTAGAAGGACAAACGACAATTAAACCCAAGCAAAAACGCAGTGCATCAACACTGCTACATAGTGTTTTACTCCAATGTCGATTAAATTGTAGCAACACAGAGACACACTCTAACGGCAAACTTCCTCCTGCCAGATGAGCTGATCGATGGTGGGTGGAGGGGGTAGCACGGCACATGTCCTCTCTGGCTTTAACTAGTTGGTAAATTCGGTGGCCTAGTCTAAGGCACCTGTATCGTCGACAACAAAAAAGGACCGACCAATTACAAACGACGCAGGATCGGAGGGCACCGAGACTCTCCAAGCCGATACCGGTGCTTGTACAACCTAGAAAATATTCACTGCATGCCCCATGCCAAGTGGGAGAGAAATAAATGTGTGTGGGAGGTCTGATTCAAATCCTATGACTCTGATCCTCGTGACCTACCAGGCACCCTAACTCAGGCCATCAGGCGGTCATTGCCCACACATTTGATCTCAAAGCTAAAGGTGACCTATTCTCTGAAATCCGCCAACACCATTTTCTCGATGGTATCTAATTCCTGGTTTTATTAAGCTCATCCGTGAGCAAAGCAGCCATATTTTCCTGTTTTTTCCAGATCGGTAGTCATAAATAGTAGTCAAATCACTTGGGCATTAGCTACACAACGAGCTGTCCATTGGTACTGGCACTTTTATTGGCCTTTACCAATATAGGTTTTGCATAAACACAAAAATAAGTAAATCCATTGAGTTTGGCGTGCACAAATATTTTTGGGATAAAGTATACGCACGATTGGCTAAAATCACAGGAATAAAACGTCACTCTTAATCCTTAATCAAGAAAGACTTGAAAAACAATATTTTACTTTATATATGTACCGGTAGTACCTGGAATCGCCATGCTTTTAGACCCAGTCGGCCTCTGCCTGTTGCATGGTCAAGCAAGCGTCTTGATGACGTCTCGTTTAACCGTTTTATAAGTGCACGATATATGGTGAGCAGGCAAGAGGAGGGCTGTTAAGGGATCAAGTCCAGAAAACTGTTTGCCTCAAGGAAGATGGCACCTATTCGGTTCGTTGGACCTATGCTCTAACCATTGAGCTACAGAGGCTACTAGTAGCCTCTAGATCCGGCTCTAGACTGCGAATCACTCCATCTGTTTCTTGGTGGCGTGTTGTGCTCTCAATGTTCGAGCTGTAAGAAATAAGGGGTTTCCCGACACGGCAGGGCGTGGGATGCTGCACGGTAGCTGCTAACATGGCGACCCACTTACTGAGAAGCAGCGCAAACCCACTAATCTTCGTCGGCGATGACCAGTTTGTCTCTAATCAATCCGCGTTGATGCTCGCATCGCGGCGCCACCACCGCATCCGCGCAATTGACAAACACGACACACCGTTGCTGGACTGCTGCACGGCAAAGAAAATAAGCAGCCATTGCCTGGTAGTTAGCCCCGCAGTCCAGCATTACCGTAAGCAAACTTATGAGGCCCAAGACGACGCGGTGAAGTGGCATGCCACTGAAAAAACTTGCCTACAACTCTTCACAGGACCTTGGCAAGGGGTGCCAATGGCGGATCAGCCTGCTTCCACAGCATCAACTGCAGTGACTAGTTGAAAGCAATTGGAAGCTGCATAAAACAAATGGGGTCAATCGAGGTCATACAACTGCAGCTAGTCACTCAGGGGTAAGGTGCTCACACTTCACGAGCCAGGTCGTGGATTCGAGTCCACCAACAGGCAATACATCACAGACTGCTGCCAGCGATGGGCAATATCCTATGCTAGGACTCTTCTGGCGCTACATAAATAAGGCAGGTGAATCAGCCGACCTTTACTTCATGCTACTACACTTGGAACGAGGGCGAAATTCACATGCTTGCCGGTGTGATAGCGACCAAAACGAGCAGTGGTGTGAGTTTAACTGCACCACTTGTCAAACAGCGCTGACAAATAAATAACAGCCGAGTCATCATGCATAGCAAATAGCTGGGTCAAGTGTGTCACAGCTGCAGGCATGGCTAAAGAGAATAGGCCAGGCGGCCAACCTCTACCTAGGAGGAAAGCAACTCGTTGGTGATCGGCCTCTCAAACGTAGGTAACCCAGAGCTTACATACCGAAGGCAACTTTCAAGATGTAACCGCCATGCCAGCATAACAAACAAGAAACTTGCATGCGAGATACATCGAAGCAAATGCACCACAATGCTCGATCAAGTAAAGGTTAGAATCTATGAGTCATTGGGGGAGGTAAAGCCCAATGAAGACATCGTGGAACCGCTTCGGGGACTATTTGTCTCGCTAATGCAAGCAGTATTAACATGCTAGGGAAGTCTAAAGGCTTAATGAGCTAAGCTCAGAAATTAGATGGGTGACAATATTGAGCCGTGTCTGTGTGCTGGCCTAAACACCACTCCTCTCGATGGCACAGTAGTGAATGCACCAACATTAGAAACTAGTTCATCTAATGTGCAAGTCCCACATTCCAACTGAGGCATAATGACGACGAGGCCTGCACTGGGTGCATCAGTGGAGAGAAAAATCGACACACGAAAAAAGCGTTTTCTCTAGGTAGCATTCCAAAGGGTGCTACAACGGTCGTTCCAGCACCAGGAGCCTAGGATCGGGTGATACTACAGTCAAGTGCCTAGTTCGAGGGTTGCTTAAGGTGAAAAGACTGCTTCGTTTGCAGCAAATGTAGAGCGCCTAGAAAGAGATTGAGTTCTTTGGGGGCGCTTTATCAAGTGTATTATTATTGTTATTAATTATAATCGGCCACCTAAAATTGGGCGAAGGATTGCGTCCACGTGAAGGATGCCAAGTCAGAGCTGTAACCTTTGAGCTTGGTCGTGGATGAGGTCATAGAATAAACGAACAATAGAACAAAGAATACTTGAGAAGTTAACTGAAGGTAAAAGCAAAAACAGGAGCTGCAAGAAGAAAGAAGATTAAAGGCCCGGCAGACAAAATCTCCACTGACGATTCTGTATTCTGTCGCAACTAACAAACCACCCTTTTTTTAGGAATGTCAGCACATAATCTGCCAGGCCTCAATGGGTTCTAAAACGACTTTTTATTTGATAAGCACATTCCCTCCATTGTCAAGTCGCCCACTTTAACCTTGGGAACTGTGCTAAAATCAGGGCCTGCACAGACAAGGGTACGACAGTCCAACTAGCTCACACATTTGTGACATCGGGTCTGGATTACTGCAATCCCTTCATTCGGAACTGTAGGCAGGCCAGTGCCCTTAATTGTCTGTTGCAATTAACTGTTGCAAAAATCACAAGCTCGGCTGGTTTGTTGTCAACGGCATAGCTGCCACATCAGACCACCGGCTTCCTATCAAGCATTGAATCGACTTCAAGATACTCTGTCTGGTGGTTTACAGAGCGCTTCACCTGCTTGCACTAGGCTACCGATCAGAGCTCCTCGAACCGCCCTCCTCCACCATCTCCTCTGCCTCCAGTCGTCTCGCCATCCCTTTAACTAAATAGAAATCTCTTGACGGTAGGATCTTCAGTTCATATATCTGAGAGTCTGAAACTTGCTTCTGGCCTCTGCCACTACCTGCCTTGACTGGACATCATTTTCAAGTCTCAGCTACAAACGCAATCAGTTCTGCTCAGTGTCCCCTGAATCCCAGTGAACCTGTCAACTCTTTTTTGCCGTGCTCTTTGTGTGCACACATGAACAGGATTCCAAGCATGTTATCAACCAGGGGGGCCTACTGAACAGTGGCTCCAAGAGAATTCTTGTGCACTTTTGCATGCATGTCTAAGCATGATACCTTGCTTGCCATTAACTCTCAGTTATAGCTTCTCTTGCAGTAAGTGCCAGGCAACTGGATAGAGATTTGGTTCTTGAACGGTGCAATTCAAAAGAATGTTTATCATTATTATTATTATTATTATTATTATTATTGTTACTATTATTATCAATGGTCTGCCAGCTAATGCCACACGCTCGAAAACACACGCATTTGATCTAGAGCCAACCATGCCATAGCACAAGCAGCATTACAAACATAGACAAGCAATTTCTGTTTGCTCTATGGCTCAGTACCAGCAAGATACAAGGGGCCTTCGCTTGCTTATTGCCTGAGCACTCATCTACAAAGCCTGCTGACAGCTGCTCGAGCACGAACACCATCGCTGAGGATTGTCATCGAGAAGGTAAATCGAGCATCTCGACATCACCAGTGGGCAACTCCTGCCACACCCATGAGAAGAAGAGGCGACGACTTACTTTTTTGCTTCTTCCAGACGGCACAGATATTCGTAGGCCATGTTCTGCTTCCGTTTCTCATCCATTTCTTCGGCAGTTATTCGCTCCGTGGCCAGATCTTCGACATCTTCAAAAGCATAGAACTATGCACATACCACACCAATAGAGATAGATATGTTCAAGACAGCACAGAAAAATCAGAGCATTGTCGCTTGCGCTTTGAAGAAGTCACGGGGGATTCTGAGCAATCAAAAACCTATGCACGGCAGCAGCAACAACGGGCAGTTGCAAACCAGCAGATGGCCAAACAGCGAGCTCGATGTCAGCTACTGCTCATCATGCAGCAACCGACGAGCACGGCACCATCTAGGAAATGCACTTGCAAACGAAGCAGCATCTAGAAGTGAAGTGGAAAACAGTGCATAGCCTAGATCTAGTAAAGCTAGAAGGAAAGCCAGTCAGCACTTTACCACTCTGTGCCACTTGGTACAAAGTTCTGCATAACATAAATCACTCTACACTGTAGGCATTAGGCAAACTTTGACAGGCTTATTCAATAGCGGCGACGAAGAAGATGGCAACTGGGATGTAAAATGCACAGGGTGTAATAGGATGTCGAGGATGTACAACTTGCACAGAAAGTAAAACCGAAACTTGGGTGCAACTTGCTGACACATTCGAATGCTAGCATTTCGTAGGACTAGAACTGACGTTACACCCAATAGGATCAAAATCCTACGGTATTGCTTGTTTGGCACTTGATTGTGCCACTTTCCCACAGTCCACATGCACGTGCATGCTGGTGCATGCACGTGCTTAGCAGAGAGGCAAGGGGTTCCCGGTGTGGGACGGCGGCCACGGCAATACAAAAGGCAACTAAGTAAGTCACGCAGTATCCATTTGAACAATTACATTATAATAATAATAATAATGCACTTGATAAAGCGCCCTCAGAGAACTCAATCTCTTTCTAGGCATTGAATTGAATTATTATATACATCGAAAAGGGGGTTTTGGAACTAAGATCATATTTTGAAAATAAGAAGGTCATAGGTCTGTGACAAATCCAGTTAAGAAGATGGGCACACTGAGACAGGATTCTTAAACTAGTATCCCTTTTTCGTCTGTAAAAATAAAAAAGCGAATCGAAGCACTACAGACTGAAATCCAAGCTGCTAAGGATTGGTAACTCTCAACCATGCCAAATGCAGCTAAGATCTCCAGCAAGAGCAGCAACAATCCACAACTCTGAATGTGCAAGTATCATTACATCAGCACAATGGCATATTCTTCAGTCCAAGATTACTTGGCATACCAGTCACAAACCATTAGCATACAGGATGTTAACTAAAACAAAAGAAAAGGGAGAGGAACTGAGAGGACATTGGTTACACTCTAGCCACCAAATGTATTAGAATGGCAAACAGGTGCTAGCCCCCAACCAAGCCGTAGGCTCAATCAGAGCATAGGTTAAATGACAACCTGAAATTGAGAAATACAAAACAAATGCTGCTGTGCTGCTTCATCTAATGCTTCTCTCTCTCTCTCTCTCTCTCTCTCTCTCTCTCTCTCTCTCTCTCTCTCTCTCTCTCTCTCTCTCTCTCTCTCTCTCTCTCTCTCTCTCTCTCTCTCTCTCTCTCGCTCTCACTCTCACTCTCCCTACTTCTCTCTTGCTCTTGCTCTCTCTTCTTCTGATTTGTGTGTTACTCCGGTCCTTGTACAGGTGCCTTAGCCAATTCTTAACAGAGTTATTAAACTAGCTGTACTCTCGTAAACCATAAGGTTAGCAAACCGGCCTAAGCTCCGGCTACATCAGGAGGGGGGCAGATAAGATTGCCAGCATGCCACTAGCCATGGGATTCCAGTAACCCTAGTTCACGAAGGTCATACCAATGGCATCCAGGGCCCCTACAATGCCTTGTTTTGGGCACTGGCAACCAGCAGAGTCCAAAGCCTATGCAATGTAACCACAATGCCAGTCCAATGATTTTGCCAAGTGAACCATACTGGATATTGCTTCACAGCCAGGCTTCAGGTCGGCTTCTTTCCTTTTTCGGCCTCCCTCCTAGCAGGAAGTTAACGTGGTCAGTTTACCTTCCGACCTGCCTCCATATAACTTGTTACAAGCTCCACTTACCGGTGGTCACACACAGTAGCCGATGGCCTTTCGTGTGTTAGCTCCAGGTACTACAGTAATCTCAGAGACCTAAGTTATTGTACTCCTAATAAAAATAAAAGTGCTTTTGCATTGCCTTTACAACCAAGTGCTCAAGCAAGCACTGTGAGCTTTGGTATCGCCCTACGGTGATGCTTCATCGATGGCTTACTGGCTAGGCCTCTCGGCAATTGCCTTTACCACCTCAAGCCTCAAAATCATGTTCCTACAGCTAATGCTTGTAAGTGTGCCATAAACAGAGTATGCATGCATTCATGATTTCATCGGACACGACGTCCACTATTCTCTTCAAAGTAATGAAGAAGGCAAGGTCTTGATGGCACATCTGTGACTGGTCGCTTGCTCACGGCTTTCGGGGCCTTAAGCCATTTTGGACAATAAGCAGAACCGTGTTCAGTTTCAGTGGTCTTCATGGGTCTTTTATATATATCCGATCTTCATCGGTCTTTAATACCTCTAGGATCGCCTTCCGGTCACCGTGATGCTATTCACTAAAGAGGGAAGCAAGAGCAAAGCAGGACCGAAAACAAACCGACCATGTAAACTCGGCTTAACAGGCATTTAGCAAGGCTGGTGACAACTATTTAGCATAGTGTCCCAAAAAACGGCAGCTGCTCCCTCTTTCCTCAGATGAAACTCCTACAGATCATTGGCCAAACTCTGGCAGAACTGATCCACTGGAAAAGACACCACGAAATACACCGTCTAAAAACCAATCGGTGGCTAACAAAAGGCTTGGGCTCAATTATACAATCCGAAAGTTTAAAAGAAAAAATAAGGTGCAGTTAGCTAAAACCATGCGTCCGAAAATGATCAAGCATGGAAATCGTAAGAGGAGCGTTGCAGGCATTGCAGCTACTAGGCAAGCCAACGCAGGCACACATATAAGCTTGGAATCGTTATCTGAGATACCAGCAATATGAACAATTATCAGTAAGACCACAACAAGATGCAGAGCATGCGCAAAAGTTAAAAACAGAAATACTTTCCGGACTCGCAAGATGGGCTGTCGGATGCATGCATGCTTGCGCCGGAGCCTCCCCCCCCCCATCAATGTTACAACACCTGGCTGCAGCCAAGGTCAATGTACGATAGCCTAGGCTAGAGAAGAGGCTGGTCGGAGTTTTTCTTGGAGTAGCTCAGTTAAGTTCCGGCCAATGCCACAGAAAAGCCATCAGGGATCACATCGACTACAACTAGGCAGCACAGCATGATGCAACGACCATAAGAAAACCAGCGGTAGCAAAAAAGAAGAACATCGCTTGGCGACCTCCGACTCGAGCAAGCAACCAGTGTAGCATCAACAGCTCGGTCATTTACCCAGCGCGAGAACCAATGGCATCCCTCCTCATGCTCTCTAGCATTTCATCCTGCCAGACCAGCTGTCTAACGAGAAATGGAGCACACACTACCAAACTCTGACGGGGGGGGGGGGGGGAGGGAGGAGGCATCGTCAAGGCACGATATTGCAAAAATAATGGTAATAACGATCTTGCAGTTTGAGCTAGCATTGGCCCCAGGCACGTTCGCAGCCCACCAAGAGACGCCGCGATAAAGCAGTGCTGACGGTGCTGCTGCCACTCAACAGCACGACGACAGACCCTACTGCCACGACGTAGCCGACTTCTGTGCATCAGCTGATGAAAACACTTATGCAGCCATTAACTGCTGCCCAGACCGTGACTGAGACCACAACTCACAGCCTTGGAATCCAACGGTCGATAGTAGGAGTGCGCAGAGACCAAGAGACACCAAATCGGTGATGTCTAGTGCAAATGTACGCAACAGTCAATGTGCATAGGGCACTAATGGTCGAAGTGTCAAAAGCACTGTCTGAGCTCGACAGTCTCCCCCCCTTGTTGCATGTTGACACTGTGCATGCTACCAGAACCACATATGATCGATCGAGCTTCATTTAGACCATATGAACAATGCCTAGAAAGACATTTAAGTTCTCCGAGGGCGCTATGCAAATGTAAGCATGATCACTATCAGCCACTAGAACGCAAGACGGTACCGTCGATAACGGCACTACTAATCTCAGCCCGGCGCTCCACAAACACGAGCAGGCGCTTCACTCATAAAGAACGGCAGTCATGACGGAGTTCAGTGCAGTCGACCACACCGACGGCCAGTAATCGGTCAGGCCCTCCGTCGGGTGCGGAACCAACTGCTGACGGCATAATTCAAACCGGTACATAATTTCGCAGCCGTGCATGGGGGGGGGGAGGGGAGGGGTCTCGCGCCTGCTATGTCCTTGACGGCCGACCATCTTAAGCATATCGAGCGAACAGAAACCACGACGCGCACTTAACCAAAGGCAAGAACAGGCAGTCCGCGAGCATCGCCGAGACAAGAGGCGCCCGTCGAGGGGCGCCGCAGCTGCCGCTGGGGCCTTGCGGTAGCGCGGGCCGAACTTACGGAGCCACCACGGCCGCCGAGTCATTCTACGCCAAACGCGCGAACTTGCACGCATTGCGAAAAGAATTCTTAAGGAAAAAGCCTATTACGACTACCAACTTGCCACGGCGATAAGATAATAGAAAAGCGAGGCCCCCAGCCACGGAGGCGGCTATTAGAAACGCCAATGGCAAAAATCGATTTCGCGGGGGTGCCGCAGAGGCCGATAGGTGGCCGCGCGCAGAGCATCGCGGCGGACGGCGCACGCGAATTCGCCTTCCGACTTCCTACGAAGGCAACCTGAAATCTACGCCAACTCGCGAGCGTAGTGGAGATGCGGAAGCTACCGCGGGCGCGGCACGTCGGACAGGCGGCAGCAGACCGCTCGGCTACCACTTACGGCCGTACTGCGCCCTGTGCTCGTGCATGACCGAATCTGGCTCGCCTCCCTGCGTTGACAGGAGTCCCTCCATTTCCTTCCGTCGCTCTCGACCGCGAGAGCAGCTGCCGCCGACTTCCGCTGGCTGTACGAACTCCGGAGCCGAATCCCACGCGACCGGCGTATGGCTGGCGTATGGCCGCGCCGCAAGTACTAGGCGCTCGTAAGCTACAGACAAGATTACGGTACTCAAAGACCGGTCGACACAGGAAAAACTTGTCTACGCCGTCATTTCGGGCGAACGCGGTCGCCGAGCGGGCGAAGTATGTAGCCGGCGTCAGCTACCGTCCCGTAAGCAGCTTCTTTGAATCATGGGTAGTTGACCCCAATGGCCGGCTACGAAGGGCGTGCTCTTCCGCGCGCTAATGCGCATACTCCAGATTCGGGCGGGCGGGCATTGGATTCGGGCGGTTGGTGTCGCAACTGCCATGCAAGCTGGCCAATAGGGCTACGCGCTAGTACTTGGAAGGTAGGCCGTTGGCCCTCGCGACGCGCGCTCGCAAACTTAGTGACCAGACGCGCTGGAAATGCGACCCCGGCGTCGCCGAAGCGGTACGACTCTCCGCGGCGGCAGATCGGCGCAGCGACCGCCGCCCCTCTCCGGCCGCTACTCGGCCGGCGCTTCGCGACGTCGGCCGCCGACGGCGGCCGACTCACCAGCGGCAGCGCTGCGTCGCCTAGCGCCAGAGCCCGTCTGTAGCAGCGCACGTCGCCTCGGTTTTCCGGGGTGAGGACGCTGTCGCTGAACGTAACTCGTAGCTGAACCGCCGCCAGCAGCCGAGTTTATGTACAGTGCATATGTACCTACCACCCCCACCCCCGAGGGATACCGTGGCATTAGGGCGGCGCAAAGGAAGCAGCTACCCGATGTCCCGTCTCGCTCGGAAGTTGAATCCACACAACCTCTGTAAAAGGAGTCTTTTTTCATAAAGGCCCACTGGGTTGTATAATTTTTTTTGTTTTGCGCTCTTTGTCGTCTACTTTTCGTGTTTTGTTTTTGGCATGCTCGAATTTCCCTTGCGACGCGAGGCCGAGCCCGCCAGCGCCGCACGCCCGATTCGTCGAACCGCCGCCGACGCTCGCAGCTCTTCCCAGGTGCCGCACGCATCCTGTACTCCACATCCGGTCGTTGCTCTAGCGATCAGTGAGCCCCGCGAAAATCCAACGCGCACACGGACGTCCCGTAGCAAGTGAGGAGCTTCGAGGTGCCGCACGAGCTTAAACGGACGACGACAAGCTATTATATCGTATCGCTTAATCCCGCTCGCAGGCGGAATAGGATTCGCTTCGACTGCTGCGAGCAGCGGCTCGCTTGCACTTACCCGACCGAAGGGTGGGAGGGCGGCAGGGGTGGTGGAGGAGAGGTCTCCCGGAAGGCTCTCACCCGCCATCCTCGTCGCGCCTGTTATTTTCGATGGCTGGCGGCGCTAGTAGTTCATATCCTTCAACAGCAGCTCCTCGCCAAAGATTAAATCGGTCGTCCGACTGTCACCGCCGCCCGCAGAAAGCTCTGCGGGAATTGACGGTCGAGCTGGCCTATTAAACATGGCATTGTGGCGCGTGTGAAAAGACCCTCGCTCTTCGTTTCTCGGTTGAGACGTCGACAGAAAATCAATCTGACTTTTACGTAGGTACAATAACTTACCATGTTAAGAAAAATAATGCGTTTCGTAAACCATGAGATAAAACCTAACGAAAACGGTTTTCAATAGTTTGTCAAGAAACTAAATTGCATGGGGGATCGTCTCCCCACTTCAATCGAGCAGTGAATGTTTATGAAAAAATCATACGATGGCGAGAGTAGGACTAAATACGATGGTGAGAGTACGCTAATAATAATAATAACAATAATGTACTTGATAAAGCGCCCTCCTCAGAGAACTTAATCTCTTTCTAGGCGCTTTACATTTGCTGCAAAGCTAAAGAAGCGACTGCACTCCAGCACGAGATCGGCCGAGGTAGAGCCGACAGTGACTAGGATTAGCTGAATGGGCAGTCACGCATCCAGATGTGACCGAAAATGGAGAAGCCGATGAGCACAGCCGTGGACATTTAAATAATACGGTTGATAAAGCCCCCTCAGAGAACTGAATCTCTTTCTAGGCACTTTAAATTTGCTGCAAAGGAAATATGATCGAGTGATGAGTGGTATTGTGCTCGATAAACAGCATGAATGAAATTGTTAGGGGTGACATGCAGAGGGTTCGAAGGAGATTTAACACACTAGTTAATCTGAGGATGCAGACATACAGACAGCTGGTGACATATTAGGTTAAAGTCTCACCTATCACCACTTCAGATGCTGTGATACTGGTGAGGGTTTTGCCGCAGTTTATTTCTCCTGGCAAGTGATGAGATGGCGACTTCGTATAAGTGCATTAACGAGATCGGAGCAGCTGCCTTGTATAGGCAAGCGAACTCAGCCGCTATTAAGTGCTGCCGTTAGTGGGGCGGCTGTTCCAGTCCACAGTCCAGTTCTTCTTGTATGCGGGTGTTCCAACTGTTTTCGGCACACATAACGTCTCTCACTTGCTCATGCTCGGTGCTCTTCTCTGCCCTGCGTAAGCGCCCGGTGAATGCAAAACTATCATGGCCGGACGTGCACCTCCGGTTCCGGTTGGCTGGCGAGGAAACGCTGAGCCGGTCGAGATATCTACTGGTCGTCGTGCAAATGGTGTGCTTCGCGTGCTTTGATGATCGACGCCTTATGAAACTTGGCCGCCGTCATTCGCCGCACCGCTAGGACATATTTTTGGTAGTTGCACAACTTAGCCACATGTCTTGTCCTTGCTCCTTTCAAAAAGGCTGTGGTTTGGCAACTCCTTAAGGAGGCAGCGTTAGACTTAAGGAGAACTTAAGTAACTCTTTCACCCACTCTTCCTACTGCAGCTCATATCAAAGACGCGAGAACGAATAGAGGCAGAGCCGACGAACTCTTAAGTATTAGCTGGCGCGAGGAAAGCTAAACGAGATAAACAACCTTCTGACGAGTCCCATTTAGACAACTTGTCTTAAGGCCATCCGCTGCCGCTATTTACTTACTCGCAACTGAGCAGTACGGTGCAGGCGAACGCACGCGCCAGGGCGAGTGCGAGGTGGCCAATAGCCGGCGCCACTTCTTGCAGCGCCTCGCGGTTCAATCTACGGCTGCGGCCTCGCTCGAAGATGCCAGCTTGTTACTTCGCAAGTCCTGCGAAAACTCGCGCGTGCGGCCTTAGTTACAAACTCTAGTCAGCGAATCCAGGCTGTCGCAGACGGAGCCCACCCGGGTCGTACCGACCGCGTAATAACTATGACGATAAGACTGCATCGTGAGGGAGATGCATCTCTTTCTGTACATTGTACGGTGTTATACAGGAACGATGCTACTTCGGTAGTGGCGACATGAACAGCTTTACTTTGCGAAAGCGCACAAAGGACGGAGCTGTAGCGCATCGCCACGTGGTAAAATTGTTTGAGACGAGTGTCAGCAATGTAAAGCGCCTAAAAAGAGATTGAGTTCTCTGAGGGCGCTAAAACAAGTGCATTATTGTTATTATTATTACAGCGCGGAGGGCCGCGAGCGTGGCGAGAGCGGAAGGACCAATTTAAGGAACGGGTTTAGGGTCATACCGCAGATAGGCGCTTGGGCATTCTTAGAGTTTAAATTGATGTTTATAGCATCGCGGATTACGCCTTCGCAGACTAGCGGCGAAGGCACGTTAAAGGTATAGTGTTTATCGCTTCGCAGCAGCAGCAGCAGCAGTTAGACAGATTTAGGCTCTATGACTTCGCAGATAAATGGGACTCAGTAGGCTTAGGATTACGGCAGAGCGATTGATGTCTTTTCAGACGAGCGTCCCCGGCCGCCGCGTAGACTGCGGTTTTACGTTGGCTCCACGGGAGGAGGCTTAAAGCCCAAACTACCAAGGAGGTGAAGGAAGCTTCAGCAGCGGCAGAGTCGCGAGTGCGAAGACCGACCGGAAGCGTCAGCGGAAGGCGAAGCGTCAGCGTCGCCGAAGCGTCGGAGCAGTTGAGCCGGCGGTCCGGCGCGAAGGGTTCGCGGGAGCGAGCCGGGGTCGGCGGAGGTCAGCCAGCGAGCGAGCGGGCTCCTCCAGCCAGCCAGCCAGCCAGCCAGCGACCTACCGGGCTCGAGCCTTCGCCACGCAGGCAGCGGGGCGAAGGCTCGAGCCGCTGCCACCTCTCGACCGGGGGGGGGCTAGAGTTTCTCACTCTCTCTCTCTCTCTCTCTCTCTCTCTCTCTCTCTCTCTCTCTCTCTCTCTCTCTCTCTCTCTCTCTCTCTCTCTCTCTCTCTCTCTCTCTCTCTCTCTCTCTCTCTCTCTCTCTCTCTCTCTCTCTGTCAGGCGTTCAGCGGAAAAGCTAGAGATGCGGGCGCCGGATGAGTTCGCATGCACGCGCACGCGGTTAGCGGTTCTCGCTAGGAGCGGAGAGGGCGGTGTGAATGAAGAGCGTTGACCGGGTTTGAGAGGCTTTCGGGGCTTTTCGGGTTGTTTTTTTTTTGCCGAGCCACCGGGAGCCTGAACCGGCGCTGCTGCTGCTGCTGGCTATTTCCTCGGTAGTGGCATCCTGCGTACAGGGCGAGGTCGGTGCGTTTACCTTGGCGACTATTTGCGAGGAGCGTGGAGATAACACTGAGCAAGACGCGAAGCAGCGACGCTGTGCGCTTGCAAAATACAGCTCAGTACAGTCTCCTCTTTGCGCTCGACGAATTGGTCCGGTTCGCGTCAAATGGCTCGGGACTACTAGGTAATGGCAAGCTAGCAGGACAGCTCTCCAGAAACGCTGTAGGCGCGGCGTCCTGCTTAAGGCGCCCTCGGGGCTCCGACGCGGCACTCAAGCAGTTTTCTGCGACGCTCGGCAAGCGGTGTGGTACGCCTCCTCCGCTGAGCGCTCAGCGTCGCAGAGCAAATCTGCGAGGGCGGGCGGGTTTTTGGCTTCTTTTTCATTGTCGTCACGTTTGGGTTCAATTAGACGCGCAGCAAAACGACCGGAGTCGACAGAGCTGGCAGTGCGACTGGAAAGAGCCGCAACGGCGCACTAGGTACGGCGATTTTCAAGATGTCAGTCCCGAGGTCATGGGTTCTAATCCTGAGGTGGACGATCTTTTATTTATTGCTGCGGCGAGCGGTTGGGGTGGCTGTAAAGGCTCTTCTGTCGCTATACAAAAGAGTCTGCTAAATCAGCTCGTATTTAAACCTGGTTGGAGAGTATTTCAGATAGGTAGGCGGAGCTGGAACATGAACGGACCTACATACATGTGAGTGCGTGCTGTAATACGGCAGTTCCACAGTTCACGACAGGCAAGCCTATCTGCAGTTTTCACCGACTGTGCGAGTCTTATTGCTCATACGGCAAGACCTGCAAGTGGTGAATTACATAAATCTGTCACAAATGCATGGACCAGTTATGATCAGGTATCCCTATATCTTCACACCTGAAGTTTTTGAAATCCTATAAAGCTTAAATTAAGAATACTAGACTTTGGAGTTGATATCGCCATCAATCAAAGGCCATTTCTGGAATAGAACGTATAGCTACCGGAGATGGGCTGACGGGCCCCAATTTTTAGGGTAAGGCTTTTCAGCTCGTTAATGCCGGTAGGTTTGCTCATAGCTATTAATTTATGTTATCGTCGTTCAATTTGGGAACGGTTGCTGACATCAAAATGCGAATGCCAGCAATAAATATATATATATATATAATATTTACTTATTGCTGACATTCACACTTTGATGGCAGCAACCGTTATCAAATTGAATGAAGGTAACAAGAAATTAATACATGCGGCAAATAAATTGAGAGAATTTGAGGTGCTGGAAGACGAGAGAGAGAGAGAGAGAGAGAGAGAGAGAGAGAGAGAGAGAGAGAGAGAGAGAGAGATCAAAGCACTGCTATGATTCATGTGCATAAATTTAAAGCATAGACTGTTCTAAGTGATTACATCAGCAAGTGGGAGGGGATGAATTGCGAAAAGGCGTTGCTCTAGGGCAGATCTCTGGAGTACTTCATATTTTTAAGGCTCGCTGAAGGACCACCATCCATCGATCCTCAAATGAGTTCACCACCATTGCTAGCTGCATACCAACGTGTTTCCTTTACACCAAACTTACCAGGATGATATCCACAGTCTTTAATATACTGGAAAATACTATTAATCGACGGGCAACGTGCTCGCTTGCATCTAAAACCCACAGACGTAGATCTCGTGGGAACGAGGCACGAGGTGGACGTTCTCTGAATGATTTGTACCAGGCTGTGGGATTCATAGTGGAAAAAGTGGAAGACTGGACACGTTCATTAACGGCTGGTCTTGAGCCTACCAATTTAGCCAACTGCTCGACCTCTGCCATGCTATGAAAGACCGCTGCCGTCGATCGGTATTACAAATATTGGAAATCAAGCCGTGCGTGTAGCACACGGTCGGAGTGCGAAGTAATTCATAAGAATCACGTACCAATTCATAAGCAAGAATAAAACGCAATAGATACGGCGAGCCGAAAAGTAAAAGGCAACTCGCAAATGTGGCACAAACTGACAAGGAGGACTCCCTCAGGACTGCAGCGGAATACAAAACTGAAACTGTGCACTGATCACAAAAGCCCAAATGTAAAGTGTACCGCGTGAGAAGCAGGTGAAGCGCTTTGCAATAGCATATGTCTGAAGCTGTAAATTAAAGCTCCATATAGAAGTTATGACATTTTCTTGCAAAGGTGCTCCATACTTAAAGATAAATAAATGACTTAACCAAGTATTGGTTAATCCTTCAATTAGAAGGATGTAGAAGGCCTCAGGTATACTTCTTAGTAATCTGACTCAAGATCCAGTATTGACAGTTGACCTATTGAGTGCCAGCTCCTTCCAGTTCTCGGGCCGTTCATTATTACCCGGCTTTCTAAGTAGCAGCCGAAGGTACATTCTCGGACTGCATCGTACTACTATAGTATCATATTACTTTGATGCTCGTACTACATCTCACCTGAAATTTTTTGTGAAAGCATGACTGGTTGTAGAGATAACCTTCTTCATTGTAGCAATAGATATATAAGAAAGTGTCTTTTGGCTGTCATATGGTGAGCGGGACTTAGTCACGGCTGGTCCTACCAATAGCTGAGGTTTTCATAAACGTGACGCGACTAAAGGTGCTTCTGGGGTCAACTGTCAATAGATTTCCTTGTTCCTGCTGCTTGGCCGTGAACGACATCAACATAGTCACTAATCCAAGATTATCGTGTTGAAAAAACCTTTGAGACTATTTTGGATTACATGCACCATACATATGCTCAAATTTGTCTTATTAAAAAGGATATATTCGGTCTATACAATTTGAGCTCATGACCATAGTTTGATATCTATCACGCACTTCATGGCTTCACTAGTGGCGGACCCACTCAGCCATTAGATGAGCTGCAAAGAGTTGCACACCTGGTATCAACTTCCCCTCAAAGTCCGAAGTTTCGCAGCAGCAAGCATGGCCAGTCGGCTAATGCTTTACGTTTAGCGACAATCCAAATTAGAACTTCCATCGTCATGATCCTAATGCGAAAATCGCACGAATTTAAACAACCTCAAAGAACTATTTTAGTTGCATACGACAGAAAATTGCCCGGCGGCGTCTTCTTCTTAGTGAGCCGTGATGGCACACTAGGTAAGGCGGTTGCTTTCACGATCTCGGTCCCGAGGTCGTGGGTTCGATTCCTGGCGGTGGTGATAGCCGCAAAGGCTCTTCTGTCGCTATACAAAGGAGGCTGTTTAATCAGCTAGGATTTATTTTATTTATTATTATTTTATTATTTATTTTATTTTATTCTGCGATGTGACCACGTACCTACGCCAAGCGCACGTGTATATACACACTTGCACATACGCACGAACGCAAGCATGCCTACAAATTCGCTTAGTACTGTTCTCATACCTCAGTGTGTATGGCTGTATGGAGGCTTGTGAATGCTTTAAATGCGTGCATACGTTCATACAACGGTATCGATTGCAAAAATCAAGGCATTTTGAGACCCGACGAATTGTAATCTTTTCGTGAGCTCTGGGCCAACGAAATGGAATTTCCCAATGGAGTCGTATTGTGAAGAGCACGAGAAACGCTAGGACGCTCAATCAGCCCGATAATGAGAGTTGGTTGATGAAGCATACGAGGGGCTCCTGAGTTGTTATCATCAGGAACCAAATATGCCATAAACTAGAGCCTTAGAGCTTATAGTCAGTTGCACGCCATGCCTTTTACTGTGGAACTCGATTCGACAATTCTTACGCAACGACAACTACTCTCCTACTGCCGACTATGGCTCATCCTTTTCAGCAGCCCTGAGCTGCTACTTCCATGCTACTCACTACCTCAACTGCTCTCCTGACTCTGCTATGCTTCCCACTTTCTCTTTGTTGCGTGAGACGAAGTCTGTTGGCTACCGAATGCGTACCGAAAGCCGCTTAGGCTGTGAGTTCGCTATACAAAACTCTCCTGCGTAACACCCACATGGTCTTTATGACTTTGTGGAGTTACAGACGGAGATACATTACATTATATTATCCAGGTCAGATGCGGCTTACTTCAGCCAAGGTAAGTTGAGGACGTTAAAGGACTCTCGGCTTCCTCTTTAAAGTAAAAAAATAATGCAAGGATAACAATATTTAATACAAATTTGTGGCAAAAACTGGGCCTCAAAAGAAAGGCAGTTTCTGCTCATTTTTAGCGAAGGCCATAGACAGATAATTGATACGTGATCTGATCGTTAGTTACACGGCGATGTGGGAAAATCGCAGGGCGGTTTGTCTCATGGCAATGTCTGGTAATTACAATTGGAACCGTGATGCAAGTGTGCACAGCAAATACAAACAGTTGGTGCCTAAGTAGTAGGCTATAAAACCCGTTCCCAAGGACCGTATTGTAACAGTTGCACAAGCTAGAGGGTATTGAGTTATGATAATTATCTGCAATGTTTGTAGTCCTCTCGGGAGTTACACCTGAAGCTAGGAGATTTAATTAATTTTTACAAGCTTTCTGATCCTTAAAGTGATTGAAAACGGTCACAGAAGCATAAGAAAGATTAAAAAAGTTATTGTGCCTCGAAAATGTGATGTCCATTACGGCTGTGATAAGAAGATTCACTGCACACTAAACAAAATACTCAAGTGTCTGGAATCAATTGCATCTCCTCACATCTGCTATTGAATTCCATTTCTCGAGCAGTAGCACGCAGTCGTTTAGTTAACATTCTCACCTAATATAGCTACTTTTACTTTTTTGAAGAATTTATAAAATAAAAATTAATTAAGAAATTTTTTAGAACAATAAATGCAAAACATAGCGAAATTAAGTTTGCCTTTGCTTTTTACAACGTGCTTATATCACGGGGATATCATACACCCATCTACATTCAAAGTTATAAAAGTATAAAGTTAAGATCTAGCGATTGCTGGCTTCTACTTAACTTGTATATACAGGTATACACCTGCACATATAAGCATATGTATCAGTATATACAGCATACATTGTATCTGTATACTGTACATAGGGAAATGTATACACATTTGTTCTACTACCTCTCATCCCCTGCACTGGCTACCCAACAACCAGCAAATCGATTGCAAGGTTCTGTTACTCACATTCAGGTCCGTTCATTCTTTTGCTCCGGCCTGCCAATCTGAGATTCTTATGCCTCGTACCACTGCTCTGCTGATTGTGGTCACCTAATTGTGCCTCTATCCTTTGTCACATCCTTCCCTAACCTCGCCGGCAGGTCATATTCATCCAAAGACTAGAACTCGCTACCGACTGACATAACGACGTGCTTTGACTTGACGACATTAGATCCACCGGTTCCTCACAGCCTTTGCTCAGCCCACTCATTCGCGGTGTCCTATATGTGCTTACAAATACTGCAATTGTGCATTTTATTGCTACTAATCAGTTGATATGCTTTATTGTCAGCTTCTTTGAATTGTGAAGAAAAAGAATTAGTTCTCTTGGGGTGCTATACACAGGCGTCATTATAATTACTATTGTTATCGTTACAGCACACACATCTGCTAAGACTTACGAATTCATTTAAGCATATTGGCATTAACGCCCGTAAGAAAGTCGATTACTAGTGGGACTGCAAATGAACCTAGCTCACCAATTAACATGATGGCTCACACGAATCTAAGCAATGTAAGAATTCCTGCAATTAGTTAATACCACTTTCTCTTTGTTGCGTGAGACGAAGTCTGTTGGCTACCGAATGCGTACCGAAAGCCGCCTGGGCTGTGAGTGCGCTATACAAAACTCTCCTGCGTAACACCCACATGGTCTTTATGACTTTGTGGAGTTACAGACGGAGATATATTACATTACAATATTATTGCAAACCTACCCGCATAGGCTCTAATACTGGTACAGGTACCTGTACATCTATTTTTAGAAACTCGTCCATCCGTGCACACACACACACACACAAGCTCACACACACACACAAACTCACACACAAACTCACACACACACCCATAGATATGCATGGAAGATCATGCTCAACTACATACTTTCTGATACAGGCTTTTTTTTAGGGATGCTGTTATCGTTCCCATGTTAACTGGTCTCGGTCTAGCTTCTTCTTCTTCTTCTAGCTCGGTGCTTCTTGCAACAAAAAAAGTCCAAACAATCATAGCCCCCTGGATAATTTTTAAAAAAGCGCAGTGATACATGACTAGCTGACTCTTGCATTGCGGATTTTGATACTGCTGTATATCATGCAGCATGAAGGGTTTCTTTCAAGTTCTAGTCCTAGTAATGTATTGCCCTCGAGCAGACTGTTTGCTTGCACGAATAATCTAATTTAGCATTTGGCTCATGGTATATTCCCCTGAATGACTACCACTTAATTAATTAACAGCAGCTCACGTGTTCAAAAAATACTAACTGATTTAACAGCCTCTTTTGTATAGCGACAGAAGAGCCTTTACGGCTATCACCACTGCTTGAGGCAGCGATATAGGATCGTCCACCACAGGATTCGAACCCACGACCTCTGGACCAAGGCCGTGAAAAGCAACCGAGTTACCTAGTGTGCCATCATGTCTCACCAAGTGTTCATGGAGTAAACAATGACCGTTGGATGGAAAACATATTTCGTCATCAAAATTGTGTGCTGCAGATCGAAATAAACTTCGTACATTGTTGTTTTACTGATCAGTCAGCTGGTAGATGTTGAAAACTGCTGCTAATATCTGATAGCTGCATGCATGCAGCTCATGGTCTGCTGGGTCACCTATACATAGCCTGCTGGTCGATTTGCAGAACTTTTCAGCGCTTCTGTTTCTCTTGCTTAACATTGCCTATTAAGAGCCGAGCCAGAAGATACCGAAACTGACCATCTCGTATACAATGATGACTGCACATACATGACAGACCTAACATCAAATTTGCAAATGATGTTGGCAAATGGAACAGGGTTTTTGCTAATAACCAACCAGACAGCTAAAACACTTGGACTACTGTAGGGCGCCTTGCCGATTCATCATTTTCTTTCCTGCTCGTTGCAAAGGCAATGCACAGCCCTTCCTACCACAACTTGAATTTCTAGCTAGCCTAGATGATCAATCTTCAAGCTGCAACCCTTGTAGGAGCAATGTTGTACATCAAATGATGAAAGGATATAACCTAGGGCAGACAAGACTAACAAAAATCCAGGCAGTTGAAAAAGTACACATTTGCAGCACAGACCATAGATGCCGTAAGATGTCACGTAGAGGTAAATCGAGCTACATTGAAAGACCGGTAGACTCATCTGACCGACACGAATGACCAACGAGCTCTAGCTGCTGAGGAGCGAACTGCAAAGTGCGCAATCCTCCATCATTCTACAGTGTCTCAACGGCCTAGCACAGAGTTCTTGTGAGTAAGAACACTGGAGACATGGCATATCTAGATGGTATATTAATACTTATGAGTCACTGGACTACTACCTTTGGCTTGTATAGCTTAGACATTTTAGGGCGTTGGGAGGCATGAGCAGGAACAAGTACAGCAGGAGTAGGAATAGCTGTGGTGCCCTGGACTTTGGCGGCAGCAGTAGCAGCAGGAGCAGAAGCAGCGGCATGCTTTAGCAGTGGAGTTACTCCAGCAGAAGGAGAGATTGCAACCTGATTTATCAGCCACTCTCTGGGCAGGTTTACCTACCTCGTGAGCTGCAAGTTGCCTTAATCTGGTACACAAACCAGCTCCTCTGTCCCACCGTTACTTCCCCTGTTCTTAGTAGTTTGTTTTGGTAAGGCTGTGTGTGGCCTTTTGTGCTTGCACTGTGCACAGGCAGATAGATGATGGGTGTCTTCCTGTAGAGTGCTGGCTGCCACAGGCATCAGCAGACAGGTTGTCTGGTCGTATGCTGCACTCTTGAAAGACTGTCCCACAAATTGACATGTCGTTTTAAATAACATTGGGCTATTTGCACTCGACATCCTAGCGGGGCTTCAGACAGCTTCAATGCTTTGTAGAGTTATCTGAGCACTTTCTGACTGTGCCTCTCAGTGAAGGAGTCACGGGATATGGCCGAGCTCCGCGGGCACAGCATCCCGATAGATGGCATCCCATTTTGATCTTTTGATCTCACCAAGGAGCTTCTTCTCATCAGACTTGATAGGGTTCAATCTGCACCACTGCTGCAGTGAATCGGTTTAAAGTGTGCTGAACATCGAGGCAGCTCTTACCTGGACATGGAGGTCGTGCATACGTGTGCCTCCCTCATTCGCGTTGCTACTCCCTTCAAGCAGCAGAGCAACCTCCAGGGTCACTCATTGCTGGCAGCCTCGGCTGCAACAGCAGAGTATGGGCAGCACGAAGTAGGCAACGTTCGAGCTGTCCCCAGGACTCGGCAGCACAGGGAAATCGTGCTGCACCCGTGGCTTCACAACCAGTTAGTGTATGGCAACTGACCCATCAAGACAGCCAGTGTGCACTGCGATATACCAAATGGTGCATGAGGTCCAACAGGGCGTTCTCAACTGGCCTAAAAAGTGCGATCTCGCTTACTCACACACTTTCTTGATAACAACAATTGTAATAACAGTGACACTAACACATTTGAATAGCATACCCAGGGAAATTAAGGGCAAATGGTGAGAAAATACTGAGAAGATTGGTTCCACGATCAAATAATTGGTTAATATACCTTTCAAAAGACAAGCATGTCATAAATGAGATCGGAAACCTTGACGATATCAACATTAAAGGAAAGCCTTTTAAAAGCGATAGGAGCAACCATGTCGTAATAATAATAATAATAATAATGCACTTGATAAAGTGCCCTCAGAGAACTCAATCTCTCTCTAGGCGCTTTATATTGGCTGCAAAGGGAAATGCAATTGAATGGTGAGTAATCTCATGCTTGATACACAAACAACATGAATTACATGGTTAGGGGTGACATGCACAGGGTCAGCATGCAAATGTGGTTAGTGGCAGCATTCACAGTGTCAGCACGCATAAGCACACGAAGGACGAATCACAGGGACCCACTAAATGCTTTCCTAAATAGGTGTGTTTTTAAGTTCTTTTTAAATGTGGTCAAGTCAGGGGATGCTATGACGCAAGTCGAGAGGGAGTTCCAGGCTTTGAGAGCATACGAACTGAATGCACGGTCTCCAAAGGATTTGAGGTTTGTACGAGGTATTTGTAGACTGTTGGATTCCGAAATGCATATCTAGAAGTAAACCGGAGAAAACGTATATATATGTAATTAAAAAATTATCTATCTCAGCATTATATACGTTTCGTGTTGCAACTTGTTAGCCCTGGTACATCGAAGTACATTTTGCAGCTTGTTGAAGTACATGCTTGTGACTTGAGATCAAATTTACATTGCTGCTGTGTGCATTGTAAGTTCTATAATTTAGCCAGTACTTGACTGATCCACCAGAAATTTCAAGCACGTGTTCAGCTCTGCCTGTACACCACTGCAGGGGTTCATATCTGATTTCTGTTCGATAGGTTTTGCTATACATATCCATGATGGCAGTTACTAAAATTCGAGAACGTTTGATGGCATAAAACGTGACCAATCGACAGTTCTGCGCACCCAGAAGACTGTGGGTGGGGCACTCGAAGGCACCAGATATGGTATGTGCAAGCATGAGAGCAAGCACGGCCAAATCTGGTGCACATGCATGGCTCCGGTCCTTGTCATCTAGGATGCTAGGCACATGCACCGGTTGGCGATGGCAGAGACCGAAAGGAATAGGCATGCAGTGCCTAAATGCCCATTCAATAGGGCAAAGCTCGGTGGAACTTGGGGCATGGCAATCAAGTTTTGTGCCGAATGCCTCGTCGTTGGGGGTTGACCGTGTTTGCAGGTTTTGCGGAGAACTTTGCCTTGGTTATTTCAAGAAAGCCTCTCGCTTTGCCCTGTTTGCAGAGAGATCAGGCCGGCTGAGCAAATCTAGCATGGCAGCCAGACCATAAGCACATGGAGTGGTTAAGCTGTCGGTTGAAGTGCGGTTGCTGCTATCGTCGGTGTCTCAATTTGGTCTCCTGCCATGATCAAGCAAGCTTGGCCTGGTCAGTGCTGCCATAGGTTAGCATCAGCTGTCCTTGTTAAATCAGTAAAAATAAACATGTTGTTTGCATAGCACCTGGAGATAACTCAGTCTCTATCCAGCCGCTTCAGCTTCAAGTGCATGCCGCAGGGCTCGAGCCCATGACCTCCGTTGTTAAAGCCGAGCACCTCACCATGGGAGCCGAAGCAAGCCCAAGCAGGACCAGGTTGCTGCTGCTGCTGCTATCTTGACAATGATGTCAACCTGACACAGACAGGCCGCCTTCAGGCAAGACCTGGCGTAGAGCAATAGACCCCATGCTGGCGGCCGTTGGCGGTGGCTAACACTTTTCAATCTCTGCTGCTGGCAACTAGCTGACTGCTAGCTGGTTCCCCTGCTCCCAGTCCAATCGTGGCATTGCATCTCAGTGTTCCAGTACTGGTCCTTGAGAGGTCGCCCGTGGTCAGCCCAGGTGCCAAACTTCAGACTGCGCCACGGGCCTACTCCTCTGGTGGTTGAGGAGCTATACCTGTATGTGCCCAGTACCAAGAAAGTGTCGGTAGTTCCAGCAGGACCACCCAGCTCCATTACAGAAGGAAGATGAGACCTGCACATGGAACAAAAGCTACAAGCTAAGTCAGACTGGGCGCACACGCGCTAAGCAGCTGCTCGGGAAGCAGCTTAAGGCACTTTAAGAGCTCCGACCTCTCGTGGTGACCTGCCAGCCGCCGAGGTGAGGTCAAGGCATTTGCAGAGCTTTGCTCGGCAAAATGCCAGCGATCCACGGCGCTACGGCAACGTGGCCGGTGGTGGAAGCACCGGTGTTGCACCTATCTGACAATGGCACAATGGCATCGGCTGAACGATCGCTGGCCATCGGACCCGATAGCAGCTCCTGTGGGTGCCTGCAGCAGTAGCTGCAGCTGCAGCAGCAGTAGCAGCGGTGGATTGCAAGTCGGCTTCCGATCGCCCACCTATTTATTCTGGCTTTTGCAGCTCACATGGCCAGCCGCCGGATGCAATCAGGACCAGCAATAGCAATGGATGATCTTTCTCTACTCTAAGCATGCATGCCAGCGGAGGCTCTGCTTGCACTACAAGGCTTGGAGCTTTGCCAGTCTCTACCTCATGCATTGACATGGGCTGTCCAGCATCTCACCAGGAGTATAGCTATGAGTGTAAATGTGGCTGTGCCTAGTCTGATCCATGCAGCCACGTGACCATGACAGGATGCAGCAAGCAGAGCAACCAGGCCAGCTGGGTAGCTCAGCTTCGGTCCTTCTACAATAGGCAGTCAGCAAATAATAATATTAATATTAATAATATAATTCATTTATATAGTGCCCCAAGAGAACTTAATCTCTATTCAGGCGCTTCACGCATGCCTCGGGGCTCGAGCCCACGACCTCAGTCAGACCTTGGTTGGGGCGAGCACCTTAACCTCTAGACCAAACCAGCTCGACTAACACATGATTGCCAATGCTCCCTTAGCAAGGGCTCAAAGCTGCCAGGTTGCCTCTCCAATGCATAGTGCTCTAGCAGTCGTTCACTTAGCTCAAAACAAGCACTTCGATTAACCAGCAGTTTAGTGAGTATACTTTTAAAACACATGAGCACGATCTAGATGAGCCACAGCTGGATTTTTATGCATTTCAGGTTGAAGTTGCCCTCCCCCCAAAGTTACCTGACCTAAGAAAAAAAATCCTAGCTGCTTAAACAGCCTCTTTTTGTATAGCGACAGAAGAGCCTTTACGGCTATCACCACCGCTTGCAGTGGCAATAAAGGATCGCCCACCACAGGAATCGAACCCACGACCTCGGGACCGAGGTCGTGAAAGCAACCGCCTTACCTAGTGTGCCATTACGGTGCAGTAGCAGCTGGGCTGCACCAACCACTGCCGTTGATTGTGTTCGGTTCAGCTCTCTTCACCGAGAACCGCCCTCTTCAGCCGGCTCCCCAGAAGTTCCTGCAGAAGCCTCCTCCCTCATGCAGGTTGGCTGCCAGGCTCCCAGAACAGGCTCACTTGGGGCCAGGTTCGTTCGAGCCTGCTCTCACCTTGTTCGGCACAAAGGGCACCCAACCGGGCTTGGCAGAGGCACCACACTTCCGGTGAAATCAGGTTTTGCCTGCTCACGGTCAAGATTTGCCCCGTGGTCCATGACCTAGCAATCGGCCGCAATAAAGCTGCAATCGGCTCACTGATCAATCAGCTGACTCGAATGCCCACATAAATGAAGTGTCGTCGAGTCAGTCTCCCTTTCTCTCGGTTTGGCCACTCGATTCGACCGGAGGCCTGCCTTCGGAGTGCAAGGTAGCTGAACTCCTGGTTGTTCTCGGTTGCCATTTTCCGCCCGGCTTGCTCGGGGCTCTTCCTCTCTTTGATGAGTGGGCAGAGTTTGGATCCTCGGGCTTCTTTGGGCAGCTGGCCGCCATTCACGCTTCCTTTACAGCACAACAACTCTGTTTGACATATTCTTGTTTGGAGCTGGTGCAGTGGCCTAGCCAGCCGCCTGACTTGAACCCCATCGAGCGACTACGGGGTGATATCGACATCTATGACACCACGGAGTGACATCGATGGGCGACTGAGGCGGTTTTCGGCCTACGCTTTTTTTTTATACAGTTTTAGCCGTCGATCTTTTGAGCAAAACTTATGCTCATATGATTGTGCTACAGCAAACGAGACAATGCAGAAGCTTGTTGCCTCTAAGCCTGGCGAGACAAGGTAGAACATAAAGATTCGTGGTGGGTTGACGTCACACTAAACGAATACTTACCAGTAGCATCACAAGCTTAGCCACGCCTTGGTCAGTCTAGGCCGGGCCTAGGCTGCATGGCACCAGACCCACACCAGGCCTACACACCGGGCTTATGCCAAGCCGGTAGGCCTAGGCCTTGAGCCGCCTAGGCTGGTCTAAACCTAGGTCGATTTGGAGATCTGGCTACATGCCTGAGTGGTATATGTGTTTGTTTTTGAGATGCCAATAAATATTTTCACATCCTTTACCTAACTTTAGAATGCCTGATACAAAATCCTCTTAGTACCAGAACGAATTTACAGCCACCCCAGCAGCAGCCACAATGTAAGAATTTTTTGTGCCCGAGTGAATGTACCGTGCCTAGAAAGAGATTACGTTCTCTGAGATTGCAATAAAAATGCACTAATTATTAATCTGATCGGTTACCCGGAGACGATGGGAAAGAGGTCGTCTTTTGCCAAGCAAGCTGCTGCTTGGAATGCTTCGCAGCTGCAGTGGTGGCTCTTGTGGTAAAGCAAACTCTTTATGAGACTTCATAACTGAGTCGAATTCCTTAGTCCTTTTTAAGCTTTGCCTCTAAATACTTCATTTGCACAGCACCACGAGAACTTAATCTGTATTCAGATGCTTCACATACGTGCAGGGCTCGAGCCCACGACTTCGGTCATCAAATGCATTCACCTTGACCGTGGTCATCAAAGGCAGGCACCTTAATCCTTGGGCCAAACCAGGGAGGCAAAGACCTAGCTCTAGGCTTTGGGCTGTAGCAATCGAGGGCAGCAGGCCCACGATTAAACCGTTGTGGCCAATGTTCGAAATACAAAGCACAGGTACGCCAAAAACAAATCGAAAAGTGCATATGCCAATGCACAAACACATTGCTCACCTGCCCTGCAAAATCTTGATGATCCTTCATATTAAGAGCACATCAGCATCTTTACCACCATAATGGCATGCTAGAGGATAGTAACTGGTTAACAAGCACCCACCCCCTGAGCTGCCAGAGGCCGGCGCCTCACTCTTCATCACTGTCTCTCTATGTGAAGCTTGAGGCTTGGACTAAGAATGCAAATAAGAGCTAAGGAGACCAGACCTTTACCTTGTCAGTGGCAGTCACTCATAGCAGAACTGAATGAGCTCGTCGAGACGCAGCAAGCTAATGACTTTGCAAGCGAATGCCATCATTTCGGTGCTTCCACAGCAGGGATACTTTTTAATTTGAACGGGGAAGAAAGGAAGGAAGGAAGGAAGGAAGGAAGGAAGGAAGGAATGGAAGGGGTATTAGTCCTCTCTTTTGGCTGTTCTCTTCGAAGCCACGAAGCCAGGGGAGGGGATGGCCTTGACCTTGCCAGAACCAAGCATTCGTCGAGAGTGGCTCCCCTTTCTGTCCAGCAGGTGGGGACTGCTGTGGCCCGATAACTCCTCCCTGTCGCTAACTCCTGTCCACCAGAAACCAGGCTCAGGTGACCGGTCGTGACACTGACCGTGCCCATGCCGAGGCCTACGTGGCCCGTGCTGTGTAGCTTGATCCAAAGACTGGCGGTGTGTTCCTCAACACGCTTTACGGTGGGCTTATTAGTGAGGCTTTGATGCGACTAACTTATGAAGTTTATGAGAATGATAAGTTTCAGCTGAGGTGCATGACACATCCTGACAGGAGGAGAGGCTCTTCGAGTTGAGCTATGTTGGGGGAGCCGCCGAGCAGTGAGGAATGCATGCGTTTGGTATTTATGACCCGGCAGAATTGTTCGGTGCTTTACGACCAAGCAAGAAGCACCTGTGATTGCCACTGTTGGCATCGTCAGGTGCCGGCAGTGGCATACATTATTGGCACGTCGAAAAGTGCTGCCAATGCCAACTCTAGCATGGTCAAACGTGGGCTTGCAATGCGGCTGATTCTGATTCTCAGCAAGAATGAGCTAATGACCGTAGCTTCAGCTCTGACTGAGCACGGGAATTCGTGGAAAAAGCCGGTAGCCCGAGAGGAATCGCCATACATGCCACGATGCAGCCCGCTTCTCGCAAGCTCGGCACAACTGCCAGCAGAAGTGATGCCACTGCTAACCCGTAGGGATGGTAAACGGAGGCCACTATATGGACTGTGGCTTGAACTATGAGTTAATTACTTTTTACATATTGACATGTATGCTTCTCGAACTCCGACACAAAGTGCTGCTAAAGTAAGGGTTAGCTAATTCAACAGCCTTATTTGTATAGCAGAAGAGCCTGAATGGCTATCCCTACCACTTGCTGCGGCGATAGAGGATCGCCCACTGCAGAACTCGAATACAAGATCTGGGTCGTGAAGAAAGTACTCGCGAACATCATATAAGGAAACCGATGCAGCCAAGACCTGTTTAAAGCATAACTGTTTGTTGCTCGACCGTAGCACATAAGAAATTACGTACCTATGGATAGCTAAACGTTTACTGCTTCCGGCTGTGTCCCCGGCCGAGGCTGCCACGCAGGTTATGGCTTTAGCTTCACCGACTGTTAGTAACCTCTCAATTAGCTGTGTTCGTGCATGCAGATTATCATTTTGCAATTCCATCAAAATTAATTCCTTGATGCGATTGCTGTTGCCAAGGTCCGTGAATTGGGCGTTTCCAAAAGAAGGACTTCTTATAGCTGCCGAAACAGTCGAGGATCGTTCGTCTGATATTTTAAGAGCTGTCTCAAGCCGACCGGTGCAATCTCCCTCAAGCGCTGCTGTGATTCAATCTAACTTAGTGGTAATCAGACCTTCTTAAACCTCGGCGGCCCATCTGCATGCTTGTCTTTGGAATTCTTGTTCAAAGTGCAATAAACCACAAATAATACATGATACGATTATTGTCATCAATCTCGACCTGTTCACTTTGACCGAGACCTGGCTGAAATTGACCAATAACCTGACTATAGCAGATGCCAGCGACTGGCTTCTCCTTCTTCTGTATCCATAGATCAATCAAAACTGGCGACAGAGTCACCATTGTTGCACTTTCTTCCCCAAATTTCAAACCGTTTGCACTCCCCTCAAAAAGCAGTCTTTTGAGTCACTTGCTTTAAATCTATCCGGCAACATGCTGCCAATTGTGGCAGCAATCTATCACACAATTACCAAGTTCTCCTTTTATCTCTGATTTCTCTAATATCATTTTGATTCTATGTGCAAGAAATTGATCTCTCCTTGTTATGGGGGATTTTAAAATTCATTTGACAACCCTATAGCCACTTTAATTGCCAAATTTTGTGCACCGACTATCTCATTTTCTCTTGTAGCTCTTTTGCATTAGCCCACTCGAAAAAGAGGTCACACATGCACGATCAAATATTGGCCCATTAGTTTATGCTATCATTCCTGATTATTACCAAGTTCAGTTCATCTGACCACATGCAGATCTCACTCAGTCTAAAATGTGCATCTTCATTCATATATACTCTTAATTTATTAGTAAATCTCGAAACCTCGAGGTCCTTGACGTCGATGCTGTGCGTGCAAAACTATCTTCTTTGCCTCTGCTTCTCAATCTCCCTTCCGACCTGTCATCATTGGTAGAATGTTGCAACACGGAACTAGTTGATTTGCTTAATGAGTTTGTACCTCCGACTGAGCACAATGTGCAACCTCGCCCAGACGGCCTGTGGTTTACCACAGACAATAAACTAGCTTGGTCTAATAAGCAGTAGCTTGAGGAGACACACAACAGATCAGGACTGCTTGTCCAGCGGCAGGCCTGCTTAGACTACTGTAGATAATTCCAATCGATCCTAGCAAAGGCCAAGTTTAGCAACGTTAAAATATCTTTGAATCAAATGTGCACGATCCAAAAAAGATTATGCATACCATCAACCATCTCCTTAACCACACCCACTTACCTCCTTTCCTAATGATTCTTGTGGTGATCTAGCTGATCGCTTTATTAGCTTCTTTGCCTGCAAGACATACAAAATCAGGGAGTCCATTTCTATGGTAGCAGCATACCCACTGGATTCATGTCCCTAAATAGCAACCCATAGGTACTCTCCCTAAATTTCTTGCAGCACCATGATTTACACATTCAAGGTGGCCACAAGGGACCTGACATTCACCTCCCATTCAAAGAAGACTATTATCCCTCTCGACCCTATTCCCAATGTCTGTTGTATGACTGTATCTCCGGCGGCAGCAGCGCTACTGGAGTCTCACGGAGACACGAAGACACGAGTGAGGGGTGAACGAGACTCTGGTCTTTATTCCCTAGTGGGTACATATACGAGCTGGGGCTGACTGACTCACCACAGATATGTGAGTGCCTCTGTGGTGGGCCACATGCTTACGTCAAAGGCTCATCGCGGCCGAGAAGCCGCAGGCGCACACATGTCCTACTTCTACTAAGCATAGACCTGCGGCTATAATGCATAAGTAACATAACAAAGATGTCATTACCTCAGGTCATGTCCCTGCACCTTTCAAAAAGGCTACAGTTGGGTTACTAATCAAGAAAGCAACACTAGACCAAGAGAACTTGATGCAGTTTCCTCCCAGTCTCTATTCAACCGTTCCTGTCAAAGACACTGGAACGAGTTGTGGCTGACCAGCTGAAATCTTTTATTGAAGCCTAAAACCTAGAGAGTAAGTTCCAGTCTGAATTTATACCTAATCAGTCCACAAAGTCAGCATATCTTCGAGTGCATAACGACCTTCTGAGGAATGCAGAATCAGGTAAAGTCCCTCTGCTTGTTTTGCTTGATCTTTCGGGCAGTATTCGATATTATTGATCACCAAGTCCTTCTCGCCTGGGCATTACTCGCACTGCACTGCAATTGCTAAGATCCTATTTCAATGGGAGACTCCCGAGCATTGATGTGAACGGACAAAGGTCATCAAAGAAATCACTGAAGTACTGGGTACCTCGGGGCTCTTTGCTTGGTCCGCATCTTTCATGGTATCTCCTTGCCGATATGATCGCCAAGCACAATCCAGGCTTTCACTTCTATGCTGATGACACTTGGTTGTACCTTTGCTTTGATCTCTCCCAGCTCTCTAGCATGTCGAATTCTCTCAACTCCCTAGATGCAAGTATTAATGACATCCACACATGGATGGCAACACACTTTCTTAAATATTATTATGAAAAAACCAACCTACTAGCTATGGGCAAAATAAGTATGACTCAGGAATTGGAAAGCTAAATGCTCAAAATCAGCTCATCCAACATGTCATCTGATGCATCTGCACAAAATCTATTTGTCCTGTTCCAAAGTGACCTTTCGGTTAGATGACCACATCAGTTTTGCCGTCAAGTCTGCCTACTTTCAGCTGCATAATATTGCTAAAATTGGGGCTTGTTTAGAAAGGGAAACTATATCCAAATCGGTTCATTTATTTATGACATCCCGTCTCGACTTCTGTAACTCAGTTCTTGTTGGTCTATCTGTCTGTGCAATCAAGCGCTTACAGTTGGTGTAAAACGCTGCAGCTAAGCTTGTCTGTCGTTAGCATCAAAGTTGCCATTTTACAACACTTCTCGCCGACCTGCACTGGCTCCCAGTCAAGCAGCATATCGACTTCAACGACCAAGGTAATGCAAGCAAATCCTGCAATAGGCGATCTTTTATTGCCAAATGCAAGCAGTGATGATAGCCCTTAAGACTCTTCTTCTGTTATACAAGTGAGGCTGTTTAATGAGATAATATCTATTTATTTATTACGGTTCTATAACTTACTTTTAGATCCCTTTATTCTCTGGCTCCAGCCTACCTATCAGAAGTGCTCCCATATACTACCTACTTTTCTGACTCAAATCGCTTAGCTACATCTCGTGCAAACCTCAAATTATTTGGAGACCGTGCCTTTAGTACTGGAGCTACTCCTCTCATGCAGCTGCCTATTGCTGCGTGAATGTAGCTAAGGAGCCATTTTCGTAGGTGCTAAAGCCACTTACGACTACTGGATAGCAGAAGCTTTGATGACAAATAACAACAGAACAGAAATAAAATATGCATTTCTATCAAGCAGAAGCGTTTCATCGTGTATGTGTTTGTAAGAGTGCGCCTGTGTGCCCACTCCTACGTGTGTCGTGCATCTGTGTGTGTGTGTGTGTGTGTGTGTGTGTGTGTGTGTGTGCATGTGTGCGTGTCAGCATGTGTGCATGCATGCGTGCATGTGTGTGTGTGTGTGTGCATGTGTGCGTGTCAGCATGTGTGCATGCATGCGTGCATGTGTGTGTGTGTGCATGTGTGCATGTCAGCATGTGTGCATGCATGCATGCATGCATGCGCGTGTGTGTATGTATGTGTGTGTGTCAGCATGTGTGCATGCATGCGTGCATGTGTGTGTGTGTGCGTGTGTGCGTGTGTGTGTGTGTGTGTGTGTGTGTGTGTGTGTGTGTGTGTGTGTGTGTGTGTGTGTGGGTACTCGAACTCACGGCGTGCGTACGGCATAGGTGTGGATGTGCAGGTGAAGGGCTTAAAGAACTCCCATCAGTCACTGTGCAGCAGCCTCCTCACCCGGTGAGATGTGTCTGAGTGCTTCCCCATGTACATAGGTACAGGGTAGGCTCCTCCTATTAGCTATTTTCATCATGCCAGAGAGTTGCTGGCTGAAGTGTGTGACTAAGGGCTTATGAGCAGGAATGCCATGGCATACGAGCTTCTGCAGTGCAGCAGCTACAACCATGCTCAGCGCCAGGGGGGGATGCCTACCGAGTAACATCTGCACTACTGCTGCTTCCCCACAGCTGCTGATTTGATTGGCCAGGAAGGAGCTAACTGGCATCTAAGACACCTGACACAAGAAGGAAGTGCAGTGCTCAGTAGCTGTCTCTAAGAATCTTGGGTCACCGATGCTGCGACGAGACAGGGCACATGTCTTCAGGGAATCCCGATCTGTCAGGGCACTAGTTATGCAAAACTTTAAGGAGAAACAGGTTACGGAGAGCAGGTTGATGGCAGCCACTGGCACTAACCAGGAATTGAGAAAACCCTTGCATTTGCCGGAGACTGGCATCGCCTGTCTCCACACGCAATTAATGGTAGATGGAGCAGGCATCTATATATTTGATGTGTGGATAGATACACGTCCTTAGCCTCAGGCCGTGTACCTACAACTTTATAAAAAAGGCAGTTGTTTGGCTACTAATTAAGCAGGGCAACAATCCAGCAGGACAATTAACGCAATGTTTGCCCAGTCTTCCAACTGCCACTCCTATCAAACATGCCCGATCGAGTAGTGGCACACCAGCTAAAAGCTTTGCATCAAAACTTCAAACCTAGAAAAATAAAAAATAAATATAATTCCTTTGTATATCGCCCTTAGAGAACTTCGTTGCTAATCAGTTGCTTCACATATGGCGCAGGACTCGAGCCCAGGACAAATGCATTTAGCTGATGTGATCTCGGTCGTTAAAGGCAAGCACATTAACCCTTGGGCCAAACCAGGGCGACCTAGAAATTAAGTTCCAGTCAGGTTTGAGAGCTAATCATTCTAAGAAGTCAACATTGCTGCTGGTGCGTAACGACCTTGCTAGGAGTGCAGATTTGGGCAGAGTCTCTCTGCTTGGTTTGCTTGATCTCTTGGCCGTGTTTGATACCATCGATCACCAAGTCCTTCTCATCACGCTTGGGGGCATCCCTGGCCCTGCTCTGCAATGGCTTGGGCCCTGTCTCAGTGGGAGACTCCAGAGCATTAATGTCTAGGCCAGTGGTCAACTGATGAGCATGCAAAGTTTGGGGTACCCAGGGACTCTTCGCTTAGTCCACTTCTTTTCACAATTGATAACTCACCCTCTTGATGGTGTAAGTACCAAGTACAATATAGATTTTAATTTCCATGCCTATGACACACAGCTTTACCTGTGCTTTGATCCTTCCCTGCCTTCCAGCAGGTCATACTCCTCTAACTACCTTGCTTCGTGTATTGCTGACATTTGCATCTGGATGGCAACACACTTTCTCAAATTGAATTACCACAAAACCAAATTACTTGTTGTGGGCAAACCTTGTGTTACTCAGAAATTCGTAAGCCAATCCCTCAAAATGGGCTCGGCTAGCATAGCTCCTGTTGCTAGCAGAGGTGGGAGCCAGGATTTTCATCAATGGATGAAATGCATGATGATGGGCATGCTCCTCATATAGGGGGCAAGATCTGCAAGTAATCAAACATTATTGCAAACGAAGCAGCTTCGGCTAGATTATGATGGCATCATAATCAATAGTGCCTCACTCGATAAAGTCATAATGGCTTTGTGTAATATAGCAGCACTATAAAAAGAGCCTCTGCCATAACTAATAGGCCGATAAATCTGTACATGTGTACGTGTATGAATATATACATATTGTGCTTGCCTATACCTATATATCGCTTGTGCATATATATATATATATATATATATATACACGTATATATGTCGGAGCCCACGTACACGTGTATATATATATATATATATATATATATATATATATATATATATGCTCACGTATGTGTGTGTTGTGTGTATTACACAAAGGTATATACCTGCATATATGCTGTTTCAAATTCAAGCAAACCGCCATGATTAATGGACAGGACATTGCTTTCCAAGATACATTCTTCTGTACTACTTTCAGTGTGCTTTACTTTGCTAGTGCATACATTCAGAACTGTAGCTAAACATGTTGCACTTCAGCATTTAGGGACTAAATGGCCGATTTCGTGCTGACACTGTGCATGCTGCCACTAATCATATTTGCATGCCGACCCTGCCCATGTCACCCTAACAATTATTGCATTGTGCAATGTAATACTGTTGTCATTGAGTATGCTACCGCTTACCATACCTTATGCTTCCTTTGAAGCAAATGTAAAGTGCTTAGAAAGAGATTGAGTTCACTGAGGGCACTATATCAAATATATTATAAAAAATATTATTTCAATAGATCTTGCCTCCACCACGATTTTAATCATATACTGACGGTGGATTACCACAGATGCCTCTATCCCTATCATGTTTGTGGAGAAAATTCTGACCAGCTTCGATGAATAGCCTCAACATATCCTGAGATGGTGTGAATAGTCGACGACGATGTTTAGTTTTGCTCCAGTTCCAGATCACGAAAAAGATTTTCGATATATTCACATCGGAGCTGATACTTGGCCATCGGAATACTGCTAGCAAAAGGATACTAGTGATCTAGCCAATTAGTCAAAATTCTCAGACTGCTGGTGGAGTGTGCCTTGGTTCATTTTTGCTTTGCTAGATAAAATCAAGCTGCCTGAGAGCTGTTGCAATCGGAACGAAAAAATCGCAAGTTCATACTGCCTTGTATACCACAGAGAACTCCGGTTCCACCTGGTGTGCAAGAGCCCCATAGCAGAATGTTGACATCTTCTGAAGGCGGTTATCTGAAAAGCTTGCTGCCCAATAGAAAATGGGAACCATTGATTCCACAGTCCACACAGCTTCTTGCCAGTCGGACAGCTTCCAGTGAGCCTGTCTTTAGACCAATTGCCGAGAGCCTATATTTTGCTTTCTAGAAAGCTAATATTCATGCTCTTGCTTGCATAATCTCCAAAAAATAAGTCAATTGTTAAGCTTAAATCAAGTCATAATTTAAAGCATATTTGCAACACTTTTTTGCCCTAGGAAAGCGCTTCTTCAAAGGTTGCCTATTAAGGCCCGATCGCCAGACCTTTGCTTTGTACCTGAGTAGTAAGTAGTCCTGGGTTGTGGATGCTCACACTTCACGATTATTATTGACGATTCATGCAGCAGGCAATGCTTTGTTGCCCACTGCAAGTAAGGCTGATAGCTGCTAAGGCAATTTTGCTGCTATGTAGCTGAGGCTTTTAAATCAGCCGACCTTTACCTTACAAACAAGGTGAGCCCAGATGGACTGAGACACATTATTATAGATTACTATTCTACACGATAGTGCTGACACATTAAATAATCTGCTGATAGTAGAAGTTGCTCACGACGATCTATTCATTTTAATGCTGAACTCACTGGGATAGAAACACAGACGATGGCGCACGGTATGATGGCACATGGATAACTACAAAACTGAAAGCGACAGCAATTCTAAAGACTACCAAAATCTGTACAGCTTCCTTTGAAACTTTGCCATAGCTAGAACTACTGCATCACAAGTAAACTTTAGGGGACTGCTTCCAGTAGCCATATAATCACTTTTCTCTCAAGCTCAGCCGATGACTGTACATCTCTTTGCCATATCCTGCATATGATGCCCATCGATATGGCAACCACTGATCCTAAGATCCCAACTTCCTCGATAATGTTTAATTTCGATTTTGGTCGTCTTTAGGAAAAACAGCTTTGCCTTCCTAGATTTTCCTTGTTGATGTCACATATCTCTGGTGTCATTATTTTGACATCAGATTATGTTATTGATGATTAATTGCGTGCTATGGACGATTTTACCTTTAGTTTTACAAATACTTGTGCCCATCTTCAATTTTGGTGGTGCAGAAACTTATCATTAATCCGGAGCCCCTGCACATGGTGACGTCGACGACGGCCAGTTGTGGTAGCTTGGCTCCCAACTCATTTCACAGCATAGGGCTATGTGAATAAGATACTTACTTTGCAAGAACATCCTGGCAGTTATTGTTGTATCGAGAGGTTTCATATTGGTGGCAGCTGCTAGCCGCATCATCCCATACTAGCTTTGCTATAATCCGCAGCAATAGTTTCATAAGGAAATAAGAGCCGATCGCTCAGCAGGTACAATTCTGTGGGTAAGACTACCATCTAGTTAATTTTTTTTAGAGTAGTTGTCCTACTGTTCTTTTTACTGACAAGCTAATTAGTCATTCAATTTACTCAGTAAAGGACCATGCTGGCCTACGTCCCTTTTCATCTCTTTTAAATATTCAATAATAATAATAATAATGCACTTGATACAGCGCCCTCAGAGAACTCAATCTCTTTCTAGGCGCTTTACATTTGCTGCAAAGGGAAATGCAATTGAATGGTGAGTAATATCATGCTTGATAAGCAACATGAATAACATGGTTAGGGGTGACATGCACAGGGTCAGCATGCAAATATGGTTAGTGGCAGCATGCACAGTGTCAGCACGCATAAGCATTTGAAGGACAAATCACAGGGACCCACTAAATGCTGTCCTAAATAGGTGTGTTTTTAAGTTCTTATCCTAGCTGATTAAACAGCCTCTTTTTGTATAGTGACAGAAGAGCCTTTACGGCTATCACCACCGCTTGCATTGGCGATAAAGAATCGCCCACCACAGGAATCAAACCCACGACCTCGGGATCGAGGTCGTGAAAGCAACCGCTTTACCTAGTGTGCCATCACGGCTTATTAAATGTGGTCAAGTCAGGGGGTGTTCTAATGCAAGTCGGGAGGGAGTTCCAGGCTTTGGGAGCATTCAACACCTATACTTTCATGTAATGTTACATAGCTTCACAGATCGTGACATTGAATAAATTTATAAAGAAGCCAAAAACCCACCTGTTCCTCAAAGCTTCTGATCCGTCTAACTGAATTGACCTGTGTGCTTATGCATGCTGACACTCTGTATGTTGTCACTAATCAGTTGAAAAACTTCCTTTACAGCAAATGTAAAGGCCTCGAAAGTGATTTATTTTTTTAGGGAGCAATACAGAGGTCTTATTATTGCCATTATTATCATTATTAATAGTCTCAATAGCCAAGTCAGTTGAGCAGTGGGCCAGAAAGCCAGAGCTTGTGGGATTGGCAGCTAGGTAGAGATGAAACTTTTCTTCACTCATTCTCCCGACAGATGGCCTTTGTTCATTTCTACATTTTAAAATTACAATTGGAACAAAATAACAAGCAGGCCTTACTAAGGGGGAAGGGATCTGAGGAAAACCAATCAGCCACACTGTAAAAATAGCGATCAACCTGAAAAATGGAAGCTACTGCTGCTCAGTGTGCCATGGTAAATGAAAACTAAATTAGATACGAAATTCCATTCAAGAGAAAAAATGTCCAGTTTTCAGGTGGGAGAGGCTTGCAATATTCTTTAGTGCTGCTTGTAGCTGTGGCATCGATGATGCTTGTACTAGAGAAAATTCAACGGCAGCATGGAGCCTTTTGCTCTGGAGGTTTTTACTTTAGTTCGGACGTTGGCCTCTGATCTGCATTCGTACTTGCCGGGTGAGTGGTTGTGAGCTGCAGTTTGGGTTGCCTAAAAAAGGTTTTGATGAAGAGTTTGCCTCTCTTCCAGCCCCTTTCCTCTTACTTAGTAGCCAAACTAAAGCTCACAGCGTCACATAGTAGACAGTGTAGGACACACCGGTACTCACCATGCGACCGTGTATCGCTTAAATGCCGTGAACACATGCCTACATATGTCTGCATTATAAGAGGTTGTGGATAATTGTTGGCATATATTATTGCATAAACATTTAATACCTACAGAATGGTCGTGCATACAGTTAGTTAAAAGCAATATGGATATCTTACAGCTGTCCGCTCATTATCCATTATCCATTGAAGTTAAGCAAGCAGTGACAGCATGAAATTATATGCACAATTATTCAGGACCTGCCTGCCTCGAATGAAGATGTGTTAATAGCCATGCGATTCTTCTAACTTTAGATTTGGTTTTCTCTGCAGACAAAGCGCTAGCTGGCATAATAGAAGCCGTAATGCACAGCACAAAGCGTTATAAGACGATGCCCACTCCAAGACGAAGTTATTATATCTAGCTTGGCTTCCTAAGCAGACAAATTGGAACAAGCAAAAATAGCAAGATTCTTCTTGCCATACTTGATGTAGATCAGATATCCAAACTATCAGAAAACCATCTGAAAGGTATGCAAATAATAAAAATAATAATAAAACACTGGATAAAGCTCCCTCGGAGAACTCCATCTCTTTCTATGCACTTTACGTGTCTAAAAGCTAGTGCACCGGTTGATTTTAGAGGAGACTTACATGCACATATAGAGATGCACATACAGTTGTTCTGCGGCTCGACTAAGTCATGAAGGTCATGTGGATATTAATCCGTAGCTTACCATTCGTGGTCCATTCGAAGCATAATTGGCCCTCGGTACTCATTGAAGTAGCAAACAACTCTCATCTTAGGCAAAAGAAATAAAAATCAAGCAGTATAGCTAAGTCGTAAGAACGTTCAAAGCAGCAGGCACTGGTCTAGGGTGGCCGAAAAAAGTTAGCAGCAGGAGAGAGGCCGACTTTAGTTCACAGGGAGTGTAGAAATTAAATGCACTTCCTGCGATCTACCAAACCAAAGCTTTCGCCGCCTTCAGTCTTACAGTTGGAAAAAGGGATAGCTAATACGTTGCTCCGAGAAAGGATCCGGGGTGAATACGGAACCTGTTGGTGCCATAGCAGCTCAGCTTGGCTGAGACAGTTGCTAAGCTGCAGGTGTGTGCCACTGCAGCTGGTCGGAATAAGAAGAGGCACTTTTCAAATCCTGATGGTCGCCAAACGCGAAACTGTGTGTTCCCGAATGCCCAAACTCCACAAGAACAACTAGTTTGGCCATTCAGCCAAGCACCTCAGCCCACAGCCGACCGGCCGAGACAGCTCATGGCGTTGGCATCTTTTCATCACTGCCAAAATCTCATCAAAAGTCGAAACCTGCTCGTCCAGTAGGATACCGCTCTGCTTGTCAGTCATGTGACTGCTAGCAGCCATTAAGGAGAGGTTCAGATTTACTGCACAGGGCAGGCAGAAAGCAGTCGCTGTGCAGTCTGACTTGAGCCACATACAGATGCTGCTTCCGAAGCAGCCAACCCCAGCCGCCTGCTGTTTTTTATCCATTCATAGATACTGAACGCCAGAAAGTACTGCAAGATCTGTATCCATCCATTTAGTGGGTTGGCACGACTTAGCCACCGATTGCAGAGGTCGCCGGTTCAATGCCCGATGATGGTATGACGTAGTCTCCTCTTGTTCTAGCTCCTCGTGGAGGTGATGTACAAATCAGGCTGCTGGTTCAACTCCACAGTCCTCATGCATTTTGTACTATGTACTTTCTCGCTGACCGGTGCCACAGTGTGAGGAGTCTTCATGCTTACCAGTAAATGCTCTTGAATGTCAAGGTTGTGATCTTGTTTGATTGTTCGGCATTCGACATAGGCCGCCGGCTAGTCGCGCCTGCTCACCCCTCAGCTGCCCTGCACTGATTGGCCCTCCCCTCATTGCCA
The DNA here is from genome assembly GCA_009760855.2 of Cristatella mucedo. Lineage (NCBI taxonomy): Eukaryota > Metazoa > Bryozoa > Phylactolaemata > Cristatellidae > Cristatella > Cristatella mucedo. Next base: position 1,238,940 of record WPIO01000015.1, read on the forward strand.
GTGGCACCCAACCAGTTGAAGCAGCAGAGGACCAAACCAGCCAGATCATCAGGACTGATATTCATTATTGACGGTTCCTGAATTAGAGCAGCTATTAACCTACTATGCGATGATCTATGGCCAAGGCAGCCTAAAGGTTGAATTCATGTAACAGGCAAAGAATTTGTGCTCCAGAAGTCGAGCTGATTTGAGCTCTAGGCTTTGAGCTTCGTTGCACATCATGGCTGCTGTTGAGCAGTTGTAGCCTTCTGTCGCTGACCAATGACTCGACATTATGGATATGGACTTGTTATGTTAAGCTATGGGTGCTCTTTGCCGCTGCCGTGTTCCACTACAGTCGGCATTCCTGTGTGCATCAGTGCTGCACCTACTAGTCGCAAGCTGTGATTCCAAGGCTTAGAGCTTTACTGGTGTTCGTCGTGTGTCGGCCATGGCACTAGCACTGTTACCAGCACTGTGCTTAAGGCCTAGTTATGTCCGAGCATGGAAGTTGCCACACCCCATTTCTAACACAGTGGTAGCAACTGGAAAGTTAGGCCATACTAGTCCCCCACCAGGCAAAGAATCATAGAACCTGCTGCTCTGACTCAAATCGTTAGCCATACCTCCTACAAACCTCAAAACCGTTGAAGACCGTGCCTTTAGTTCCTATGCTCCCAAAGCCCGGAACTCACTACTGATGCATGTCACAACATCCCCTGACATGATGACATTTACAAAGAAGCTTGGTGGGTCTTTGTGATTTGTCCTTCGTGTGCATGTACCTGCTTACACTATGCCTGCTGCTTGCAGATGTTACCACCGAACATTTGGTAATGCTTTATTTGCAGCATTTGTAAAGTGCCGAGAGAGAGAGAGAGAGAGAGAGAGAGAGAGATTCAGCTCTCTGAGGGTGCTATGCAAATGTATTATTATCATCATTATTATTATTAGTTAACCCCGTAGCTCCCATACTCTTTGTCATCAGGTTCAAATCCTGCTGGGATAAGATTTTTCACACGTCAACCAAGACATGGCATTTTCGGATGGTCCAACGTTACGGCTGAAACTCAGAGAGGAAGGATAAGATGAAAAGTGGATTAGGGCAGGAAGTAGCACCCCTAAACCATGATCAGTAGTAGGCAGGTGCCTTGAACCAGCCTCTAATCTACTGGAGATCATGCCATTCGTTCCTGTGCTCTCAAAGCCAGGAACTCACTCCCAACATGTCACAGCATCCAATGACTTGACAACATTAAAAAGGAGATAAACATGCACATGTACCTCACAGCATGTGCTGAGTTGTAATTTGCCCTTTGTGTGCTTATGTGTGCTGACACCCTGCATGTTACCACTAACCATATTATGAATACTGACACTGTGTATGGTAAAACGAATTAAATGGTCACACATCCTTTACAGCATATTCTTAAGTGCCTAGAAAAAGTTCTCTGAAGGTGCTATACAGATGTATTATTATTATTACTACTGTGATGGTTATCGGTAGGCAACAGGCAGGCTCACCGTGTCTCAGCTGAGAACTATCGAGAAGGCTTCGTTTTACTTACAGCTAAGAGTGAGTGGGTCACGTAGTACATCACTGTAATGTTCTTTGTAGGTGATCCATCAGGATCCAGCAAACCTCCCAGAAAGCTCAAGGGGAGAGTCACATAGGTAAAGTTAGCAGCTGCGCAGACAGGTGCCAGCTTGCCAGACCCATTGCTCGGCACCGCGAGCTAAGCTTGCCATCTGATGCGATTGTGCTGCAATCTAGCTGCTTACATCTCAGTGATGTTTCGGGGTGGATGCTTCAGTAAGCTCTCTCCATTAAAGCTCTCTGTCTGTCTGTCTCTGTCTCTAGCCTCTCTCTCTCTCTCTCTCTCTCTCTCTCTCTCTCTCTCTCTCTCTCTCTCTCTCTCTCTCTCTCTCTCTCTCTCTCTCTCTCTCTCTCTCTCTGTGTGTGTGTGTGAAGGATCCGCACAATCACGAGCGGAAAGACTGCATTAGCAAGACCGAGCACCCGTGTCTGCAGGGTGTTTAGAGCAAGCCGCTGTGGCTGCAGCTGCTTTTTGCTCTTGCTCCACTCGACCAAATGCCTTTTTTGTATAGCAGGGCCAGGCTATAGGGTTCAGGCACTCTATCTACATTGAAGATAAACAGGCCGGCACAACGTGCTATGCCTGTGCTGAATTTATCGCCCACACAAAAACCAGATGCCAAACTAATCGCAGTGCTGCTGTGCCCGCAGCCAAAAGTCATGTTTGCAGCAAAGGCGTGATAAGCGAAAGTGAGAGTGAGTGAGAGAGAGAGAGACTCTCGGCGGCTGCCATCATCGAGCTCCGGTGCTCCGACAGCCAGAGTGGCACGCTTGCACGGTGTCAAAGCAGTGCTGCTGCTGCTGCTGCTGCTGCCAACAACTGCTGCCACAGCTGCAGCAGCAACTGCTGCTAATGTGCTGGACACTTGCTGGGAATTAGCTGTCCAACAATTGAGAACAGGAGCTGCAAAGAACTGAATAGAAACATTTGAGACCTGGACGAGGACTGACAAGACATGGTTTGCTACATATACTGTACATGCTTCTGTTAGACTAGGTCTTTTCCAGACTGATTGGGCTGACATTAGGCTGCTTCTGCTACGGGTGCTTCGAACAGCTAGTGGCAAATTACTGCCGATCACGTGACATAGTCGCTGAGGTGGAGGCAACTCCAATGGGTCGCAGATGAAGCCTTCCAGTATATGCAGCCCATAGCCACAGACATGATTTTTGCAATCAGCGCTGCCCAATACCTGAGAAATCGATGTGTCCGATTGCCTGGACGAGAGCATCTGGTCTTTTCAGCTTCCTGCAGTTAATGATGATGACAAAAATACTAATACTAATACTAATAATAATAATAAGACCACTGTAACAGAACTAAATCTCTTTCTACGCACTTGGCATGTGCTGCAAAGCAAGCGCGTCAACAGCTCTGTGACGTGCAGTGTCAGGACGCACAAGCACATAAAGGACTTGACACTCGGACCCAGCAAGTGCTGTGATGAACATGTGGTCGATTGTCTATTTTAAGACGATCACGTGATCGTGCAGCGATTCAAAATACGCACACCTTTTGTGATACTCAAGATGCACGAATTGCGATTACAACTTTGTTAGCAGAAACGTAATCTGGTGTTGCTTTAAAATCGGCTGGCATTTGCTGTTCAGGCAAGGCTAGGCGCATGCAACACCTCTAAGTGTGTCTGCATACACACACACACACACACACACACACACACACACACACACACACACACACACACACACACACACACACACACACACACACACACACACGTGTATATATATATATATATATTATATATATATATACTATATACTTCTGCTAATTAAAGCGAGAAAGTCCACATTACATACATCCATCCCTCGGCAAGATGGCGACCAGCACTTTCGGATGTGACTGTGTAATAGACTGCAATTATACTATGACTCAGCGAATTGAGTCCACAGGCAGTGAGCTGCTCGTGTGTAAATAAATAAATAAATGTATATATTTTTATACTTAGTTATTTATTTACCGTATGCAGTGAATGTACACTATAAAGACATAGCTTTTGTATCCAATTAATAATTAAATTAGTCGGTACTTTACATAGACTGAAATGGAAGCATGTCAACTGATTAGGAATAACAGGAAGCACAATTTTGATGATACCCATGAGCTCAGTAGCAGAGCCAGTTTTTTATCGGGGTGTGGCCTGCAAAAAAATATATGTAGGGGTAAGACCTACGTGTTCATGTAGGCAAGGCTAGACTGCCACAATGAATGGGAAATTATAGCACAAAACCACAGTTGAATTAATACATAATGTCATCACTGGTGATGGTCGGGGGGGGGGCATGTAGGAATGTGGGGGCGACTCAAGTCGCTGGCCTACTGTAGTGGGAGGGCAAATACTGCCTGGCCGCCCTCCTCTGGCTCTGCCACTGCATGAGCTCATATCCACTTCCCAGTCCATCGTACTTTCAGCTGCGTACAATCGCAGAAAGTCGGACAAGATTAGACAGGAATACCACACCCATGCTGGTCCATCCATGCATCTGTGACATCCAGTCTTTCTTTTTTAACTCACAACTAGCAGGTCCTCCTGCCTATGCAGCAAGATGCTTATAGTTGGTGCAAAACTCGGAAGCTATGGTTATCAGTCATGAGCATCCAAGCTACCACATTATAACACTTCTCACCGACCTGCACTGTCGTCCCATCAAGCAGTGTATCGACTTCAAGGTTCTGTAGTACACTTTTAGGCCTCTTCACTCTCTTGCTCTAGCTTAACTTCCAAAATATATTTCCTAATCAGGCTACCCATCCTACCATACACTCTTCTGACTCAAGTCGTTCAGCTCTGCTTCTAACCAACCTCAAATCCTTTGGAGACCGTGCCTTCAGTTCGTATGCTCCCAAAGTCTCGAGCTCACTAATACCGACTGACGTCATAATATTCCTTGACTTGATATTTAAAAAAAGAAGCTATAAACCAACTACACATCCACTTAGCGATTGCCCGTTCGCGTGACTTGTTCAATGTATGCATGCCTATGTGTGCTGACAGTGTTCCTGTTACCACTAACCAATGGATATGCTTCCTTTGCAGCATATGTAAAGTGTTTAGAGAAACATTTGGGTCTCTTGCAAGTGCGGCACAATTTCATACAGCCACTTTTATTGCTATTACTATTAGTGTATGAGACAGTTCCCACAGACGAAGCAAATGATGTAAACAACAGATATATTTATATTTTCATTTTCCTTTTAAATGTTGTCAAGTCAGAGGATGTCACGATGGTCCACGCTTTGGGAGCTTAGGAAGCGAAAGCTTGCCTCTGATGAGCTGGTGGCAGGGAAGCCTGGCGAGTATTTCAGATCGGTGTGCTGCAGCAAGGGAATTAATTGACCAACAACGTAAATGACTGGACCTCGCAGTCGACATGCTGCTTGATGGGAAGCCAGCAAGGAAGGAAGGTCCGTGAGAAGTCGTGAAATGCGCCAGGTTCGACGTTCACAACAGACAAGCCATGCTGTAGTGTTTTGCACCAACTCTATGGATCTTGTTGCTTCCACAAAAAGACCTAAAGGAAGTTAATTACAGAAGTCTGCTACAGCGCATGGATCAGGTAAGCCGGAAAATGAAGTCAGCAAACGCAGGCTTGAAGGTGGACATTATGAGAAAGTACTGCAGTACTCATTTCTGGAAATGTGCTGCGCTAGTTTTGAGTGGCAATGTAATGTAATGTATATCTGTCTGTAACTCCACCAAGCCACAAAGACTAAGCAGATGTTATAAAAGATTCGGTAGCCACCAGTCGATTAGTTTTAGTTTGTTTGTTGCCTATGGAGGGCTTCGTGTTCATCGACACCGGGTTTTGAGATGCCTCAGTCTTGCTGCAGCAATTGGGTGTATGACCACAGGCTATATCTGAGAATAATTTCTTAGAGGCATCCTTATAAAGTGCTATTCACAGCGCACTTGTGGAGCTCTTATTGCAAAGAAAGGCATATTTTTGGTTCTACCCTGAGAGCATACATATGAATACAATAAATATAATTCATTTGTATAACACCCCAAGAGAAATTAATTTCTATTCAGACACCAACTTAAAGACTTTCTTGCGTGCAGGCTGTGGAGCAGCTTGGGATCTTCAGAACATCAGAGATATATACACCCCCCAATTCAGCTGCTTGTGTGGTAAGGTTGGTAGATATAGTTTTTGTGAGTGGTGACGAGTCCTACGGGGATGTTATACTGATTGCATGCTCTGATTTCGTCTATCTCGGCTGATAAGAGAACCTAGAATAAGGATGACTGCACGATGACCGCTAGGTCTGGTGCTGACTAAATCCATGTGTTAAGATACCTGTGGCATAGCAGTGTAAGTGCATAACGGCTTGACAGGGTGTACCAAAGTCGCAGCACGAGAGCTGATGTTCAGTAAGGTTGTGGAAGTGCACATACAGTCAATGCACCTTCAGAGCAAAATGATCTGTCACCAACAGCCTGTAAGCAAAGGAAAGGAACGGTAAATGTAATTGCCCATGGATGACTTGAGGGCACGAGGATGATGAAACTGGTGCAGCCGTTCAGCTACATACGAAGGAGCAAAGCCATGGCATGCCTTGAAGGTCAGATAAAAATTTCCCTCTGCATCTGCTGATTAATCGAGAGCCATCGAAACTTCTTCGCAAAGGAGAGACGTGCCTGGACCTCTCGGATTTGTTGACCAGCCATGTTCATTCACAGCTACATAGGCTAAAGGGCTTTTTCGGTTGCCCAGCCTAAACTAAATAACAGTAATCCAGTCTAGGCAGAACCAAGGAGTTAGTAAGATCTTCAGCCAGCCACCGTGATAGCTAGTCCCTGATCATGGACAGGAATCTACTGTGAACCGAACATGAAAAAAGACACGAACATAAAAGGTTAAACACCTACATGTTCATCACAGTATTTGCTCCGTCAGTGTGATTATTTTTTATACGATTGTGCATTTTATCGCTAGTCAGTTGACATGCATCCTTTCTAGCCTATTTAAGGCTACTAAAAAAGTTCTCTTGTGGCACTATACAATTTTCTTATTGCTATTATTATTAATGCCTTGCCAACAAAACATTTCAGCTGCACAGGCAAGATTCGGGGGAATGAGGTCACGTGGTCTTTTCGAGCGAGCGACTCATGGTCTTAAAGGTTTGGAGTTTGACCAGTATGAATGGCCCCACTTACAAGTAAAAAAGGGACGACTGGCTTTTCTCAGCTACTGAGTGGGGGTACAGTCGGCTCTGATATAAAAATATACACGGGCCGGAAAATAGACATTCTTATATATGGTGTATTCTCATATGCGGAGTGAAACCAATACTGTACAAAAATCTGGGATGCAGAACTGCTGCTCTTATAAGCAGAGTATATATATATACTATATCAGATATTCTTATATGCAGTCAACTGCTCTCAATCTTTCTTGAAACTAGGTATGACTGATATCTGAGAATAATTTTTTAGAAGCAGCATTCAAAAGTGCTATTCACAGTGCACTTGTGGAGCACTTTTTGCAGAGAAAGGCATATTTTTGGTTCTACCCTGATAGCATACATATGAATACAATAAATATAATTCATTTATATAACACCCGAAGAGAACTTAATTTCTATTTAGGCAATTCATACGTGCCACGATGCTGGAGACCACGACCTCAGTTGTCAAATATATTCATCTTGACCTAGGTCGAGGTGAGCACCTTAACCACTGGGCCAAACCAGCTCGGGCATGTAGGGTAGCAGGCCCATCATGAGCACTCCTCATCGTTGAGCTCGTCATTTCATTGATCAGTCACTGGCAATCGGAGGCCTCCGTGAGCCAATCACAAGACCTCCATTGGTAAACAGAGGTCTGCAATGCTACTAAATCTCAACGCTTTTAAAAGTCATGGCATACAATGAGCTCTGAGATGCCATGCCGTGCCAAACTGGACGCCACCAAAATGTCAAATTCTGAGCTCATCCGGCTTATAATAGGGTAATCCATTATGACATTGACCGAGATTTTTACGAGGAAGTTCAGCTAGTCTTGTACTAAACTGAGTGCTAGGGAAGTTAGATGAAGCGGCTAATACACGACCACTGAAGGCTGAGACTTTTGCTGGGGTCCCGATAGCATCTCTCGTAATAACAACTACCTTGCATCGATGGAAAATCTCGAAGACTTCCACTCTGCCCTTGGAAGGCAAGCATGGGTATCCGCAGCAGCTGATCATGCTGGTGAGCCAGCCCCGCTTGACTGCCAAGATTACCTTATTCGTCAGCGCCGGGTAGCAATCACAATGGAGTTGCCTGTGCTGAATGTTCGGACGTGCAGACCACCTTTAAATTTATATCAAGCCTCCTTAACCCTCACACATCCCCGTAATGAAAATCTCGGGCAGATTCTTTTTATGCATGTCCATCGCTCACCAAAGGCAGGTGGTGCAGTGCGACATCCGGCAGGTCACACACACTCTGGCAGCTTTCCGATACACCAACTCAGAGGCCGCGAGCTGTGATGGAATGCCAAGGCCACGTTTCGAAAAACCCATTTAAGAGCTTTTAAGCAGCATGCACTGAATCGTGCGCTGGTAAGCACGAAAGACACGCACGAACGAAAAAAAAAGACGTCCGCTTCGGCGGCAGCGGCTGAGGGAAAGCCGAGCGGATGCATACAACCGCAGGAGTGCAGTACCTATACTCTGCAGATCAGATATGCTCAAGGGGGGGGGGCAGTCGACAAGTGGCCGGCCACATCGGTAATGCCACGGCCGGTCTAAGTTGAGCTTCATCTCGAGAGCTCCAAACAGAGAGTCCCTCGATTCCGAGCAAACGCGATGCATTCTGCCGAAGACGGTCGACGAGACAGGCACACGATGTGGATACCTACACCGATACGGTTCTCTTTCGAGAAGCTCAACCGCAGACAGCTCGTATGGAGAAAATTTCAGCGGCTATCACCTATCACGAAGGTGTCAGATACGACCCACATTGCTCACGGATGCATTGCCGAGGCAGCCATCTACTAGTGCAGAGATCTAGGGGCTCGACGGTCCATTAACAGCTGCCAGCAACAGAGCGCCTTAGGCAGTCGCCAGACGCGAGCTCGCGTGCAACAGTAGCAAAATGCAGCCGACTGCCAGCCACGAGAAAGACAGACGAGACGGGACGTGTGTGTATATATATACATATATATATATTTGATCTCAACAGGCACGACCGGAGCCTCACGCAGCTTGGCAGCATCCCTGGTGATGCCGAAGCTCGGGAAGGCTGCAGCAGATGCTGCACACCACGGCGCTGGCAAGCGGCGATTCGAAATGTCCAGGTCTGCAATGCCGATGCTGAATCGGCTGCATCAACCATAGCCAAACCCAGGATAGATAGGTTCATCATAGAGTAACATAAATACAGGAAGCTGAGAGTGTCAGCGCCACTGCTATCACAGAGCAAGTAAATTACAGACACTCCTATGTTAAAAGAGCACATCTGAGCCAGTGTGAGGCTTTCGCAGCTGCAACACTGCTCGGCTGCAGCTGGAATGGAACGCACTAGCAACAAACAGCGCGCGGCCACTCCGTGATACATGTGAAATGTGAGCAAAGCTAGTTGAGAAGACCTGACCTCGTCGGCTCCTCGTACCTACATTTCCACCGATCGGCTTTTGTAATGGGAAGCCTGCCTGGTTGCGTCACACGCGGTAGCCACCGCTGCTCTTGCCCAGGCTGACATACGGAACCTCCTCCTTGTGACACATTAGCCAGCACGTCGCCACGAGACCGAGGATCTAGAGGCAAGAGGAAGCACAGCGTCAGCAGCAGCACAGTTCAGTCTCACACTAGTTTGCCACGTGCCTGCCAGTGAAACACGTGAATCTCTAACAAGAAAAGGCTATCGCTGCATCTATTCTAGCTATAGATAGTCAAACACGACTTTAACCAAGCATCTCAAGCTCTTCTTTAGCCCCCTTACAGCATGCATTGATGACATTTACACTTGGACGGCCGCAAAGTTTCAGAAATTAAATGACGACAAAACCAACTTGTCAGTAACTTGCACGCGGTCGGTGTGTTGCTCCGGAACTAGAATGCCTATCTCTAAAAATGGGCTCAGCCAGCAAATCTCGTGTAGCATTTGCATGAAGTCTGGGTGTCCTGTTCCCAAGTGATCATCCACTAGATGACAATATCAGCTAGCTCCCAAGCCAAGTCTGCTTTCTTTCAGATATGTAACATAGCAAAATTTGGGCATACTTAGACAGGGGTACCACATGCATTTGTGAGCGCTAGTGGATTAGACCAGCAAATAAGAGATACATTGTGAAAAGAATCAGACCTAGAACGGATCGCCGGAATACCTGACATTCTTTAAAGGCTCGCCGGATGACTAATAGCTGCCGCTGTCTATGCATCTCTGTCTGCGACTCCACACAGCCATAAAGACCAAGTGGGTGTTAGGCAGGAGAGTTTGTTTTCCATGGCGCACTCAAAGCCTACACGGCTTTCGGTACTCTTTCGGTAGCTAACGACTACATCTCATGCAATACAAAGAAACTTGAGAAGCATAGCTGAGTCAACAGGGCAGTAGCGGAACACAAATGTGCTCCGAACCCTGGCACTGAGATAACACCTATAGCCAGTGTAGTGCAGTGCAATGTCAGTGATGCAAGTAGGCAAGATGATATACATGCAAATATGCTCTATCTCCAACAGGAAACAACTGTTTGGGAACTGCAATTTACTGTACTTACCAGATCGTGGCTGCAGGCTCGTTTCGGGAGGTGGTAGACTTCATACTCGTGCTCAAGGCATGGCTTTTAAGCAGGGGCTGCTCTACTTTGCCATCACAAATACTATTCACAGAGGTCTAGCCACGAAAAAATCATCGTCTGCACAGAAAAGAGCCTACTTTTTGGGTGTCCACTACGTATCTGTAACTGCACTGTAGTTTGATGTTCTTGCCAACTTTTCCTTTTTTCCCAGTGAACTGACCTCTCTTTCAATAATAACCCTTGGCTAATGATTCTCTTTCAGCCGAGTTGTAGAGCGCCTGGATAATTTAGTTCCCTTAAGGCACTATCTAAACGACCTATTAATAGTATCATTATTCTTCCTTCCCTCGTGAGCCATCTCCCAGAATGAGTCATAGAAGAAATGCTATCCAGCGACTCAATAAGATAAGCTAGTATCTTGGGTATCCTGGCAACCCATCTCAAGAGCTACTTGCAAGCAGCAGCAGCACAGCATGTGACCTGGAAATGGTGTCCAGCAGCACCGATGACTCTTACCTGCACGGTGGCAAAGCCTATAGCTGGTCCAGCAATGTACCAAATATGGCTTACAATGAAGTCCTTGACCTTGGGAATGCATGCCTGTAAGTAGATTGGCCGAGTTTTTAAGAATCCAAAGAGCCACTGGCTCCATGCAGCGCGCAATCGGTCAGTGTCCATTGGCATAGGGAATGCAGCTCAGTAGGAATGCCTCAGCGACAGCGGCACACATTTAATAGCCCTGCTTCTCTCCATTCCATCGACGAGTGCTGGCAACCGCCGGAACGAATCAACAGTTCAGACATGCGAGGTCCTCGAGCTGTTGACACGCATGCCACATACCTGCCCAAAGATTGCCGTTGAATTGTCAAACTTTTGGGTCGGTACTCTGCACGCAGAGCCGGCACTGCAGCACGACTGGGGCACTGTATAATTGCTGCCTGACGAGTTAAACCAGTCTGCGTACGAGTCTGCACCACAGCAGTCCAACTGCAGCGACAATGGGCGACCGCTACTAATTTTTGCTCGCTAAACGGTTACGCGTGAGCAATGCGGCAGAATATGTAGGCGTGGCTCGAGAACTGACGACTCACATTACTCTGGATATAGTCTACTTCGTCCCTGATAGCCCCTGTGTACTCGCTAATCATCACATGCAGACGATCGGTGGCAATGCTCTCAACCTAGATAAAATAAAAAAAAATAGGTCAGTAACCATTAATGCACCACGACAGCTACGACCGGTCGTTTTTTTGGCCTGAAACTTGGCTTTTATTACGTGCGAACCTACCTGCGGCTCGAAGTGAAGGCCCAAACCAGCGCCAGTGATCTCAGCGGCGACAAGAATGAACAGCAGCACGAAGAACTGCAACAAAATAAGGCTGCCACTAATTCTGCCCAGCAAAGCAATCCGCATAACCGCACGAAACAGCGTACGTACAAGCACACGAAACGGGATAGCAGTAAAAAAATTCCAAGTAACGTTAAAAATAACTTCAGCAGCTCTACTCTCCGCAAAGCGTTCTCGGTGGACAGGCTTACTGTGGCACGGCAGCAGTTCGACTCTTTGAAGGCGCTGCAAAAGCCGAGAGAGCCGACAATGAATAGGAATATGCCAGTCGCGAGGATCACTCCGGACGGTGCAAGGATGTCCAGAGATTTTCCTAAATCACTTATGTGACTGAAGGTGGCAATTATCACTGAAGCAACGTAAATAAGTCCAGCGGCAGCCACCTACAGCGAAAGGTCGCGTATGTCAGCCAGCGGTGGGTCGCGAGCGAGGATCGAGCATAACTTGGAATCGCCCGATCCCAGCACCTCGTTACAAGGTTGCACAGGGTCCCTACATTTCTGGGGTGCAGTTAGGAAGCGACGAAGGCTAGAAGGCCCGGCACGATGTTGGCGGCATCGAAAACCTTGGATAAGTTGCCCCCTCGCCCCTCTTCCACCCACCTCTGAAGTATGTGAGATAGTGATCAGCAACGGAAGTCAAAAACTTACCCAAAGCAGCAGTGCCATAACGATCAAGCATGTCTTTAAGGTGAGCGAGCACCCGCCCATCTTGCAGAGAGCACGCCGCCGACGTCGAGCCCAAACAGTGACACAAACACTAACGGCGGTGCGGAGGCAGCAGTTATGCTAGTACGCAACGGGCGCGTGACTAGATTGCGCAGGCGGAAGTGCGTGACCACGAGCTGACCTGGCTGATATATCTATGTGGGCGGCCCAAAATGTAAGCACGTGCTTTTGCGGTTGCCAGTGGTGACGACATTAGCCTCGCGCTTAAGGGTGGACTAATCCAGCGCCTTGGACGTAGTGTTCCGGCGAGTTCTGATACTAGCCTTGCGGGTTTTTTAGTGTAGCAAAGCCTATTTTCCCAGAAATTATTTCCACCGCCCCTCTTTAGTAGGCCAAAGCTCACGCTACAAATTGGCGAGTTAGAACGGCATCGCGGGTCTACAGAAACCACCCGCCCACCCCCCCCCTCGGGTAATCGCTTCTGGGACTGAGTTAGGCTGCCCCATCCCTTGCCCGCCGTTCAAGCCACGCCTCCACCCGCCCTCAGTGGGCGATGTGCTTTTAAGGCCCATTGGTAGCCGGCCACGGACAAGCCGCCAGACTTCGAGACAGCGGCTCCAGAAGTCCGGCAGTGCGTCAAAGGTTATTAATAATAATAATAATAATAATAAGCATAATTCACTTGATAAAGCGCTCTCAGAGAACTCGATCTCTTTCTAGGCACTTTACATTTGCTGCAAAGGGAACCGCGATTGAATGCTGAGTTATATCATGTTTGATAAATAACATGAATAACGTGGTTAGGGGTGACAAGCACAGCGTCAGCATGCAAGGGTGGTTAGTGGCAGCATGCACAGTGTCAGCACGCATAAGTTCATCAAGGACGAATCACAGGGACCCACTAAATGCTGTCCTAAATAGTTGTGTTTTTAAGCTCTTTTTAAGGTGGTCAAGTCAGGGGATGTTCTGATGCAAGTCGGGAGGGAGTTCCATGCTTTGGGAGCATACAAACTAAATGTACGGTCTCCAAAGGATTTAAGGTTTGTACGAGGTATTGGTACACTGTTGGATTCCGAAAAGTGGGTGGTACGATACTTGGCCTGGTGGGGGAGTAGATCTGAGAGATAGCTATAGAAGTCAAGAGAGGATGTCACAAATGCATGGACCAACTTAGACGTGGTATCCTTATCTAAAAAAGCCCGAATTTTAGCAATGCTATGTAGCTGAAAGTCGGCAGACTTGATTGTGGAGCTGATGTGGTCGTCTAACGAGAGATCACTTTGGAACATGACACCTAGATTTCGAGCTGATTCAACAGGAGATATGCTGGCAGAGCCAATTTTGAGCGTCAGCCTTTCCAATTTCTGAATCACACCGGGTTTGCCCATAAATGATAAGTTAGTTTTATCATCGTTTAGTTTAAGAAAATTTTCTGCCGTCCATGTGCGGATGTCATCAATACATACAGCAACGGAGCTGAGCGAATTTTAAGTGCTCGAAGACTGGGAGGAATCAAAGCAATGGTACAACTGAGTGTCATCCGCATAGAAGTGAAAGCCTAGATTGTGCTTGGCAATCACATCAGCAAGAGGGAGAGTATAAACCGTGAAAAAAATCGGACCTAGCATGGAGCCCTGAGGTACCCCATATTTCAGAGGTACCTCGGATGATCTTTGTCCATTCACGTCAATACTCTGGAGTCTCCCACTGAGATAGGACCTGAACCATTGCAGAGCAGTGCCACTGATGCCCAGGAGAGATGAGAGGCGCTCTAGCAGAACTTTTCTGATCGATAGTCTCAAAAGCTGCCGAAAAATCGAGCAAAACAAGAAGAGACACTCAACCTATGTCTGCATTCCTAATTAGGTCGTCGTATAACCTAAGCAATGCCGACTCTGTGGAGTGATTAGCTCTAAAGCCAGACTGGAACTTACTAGCAAGGTTTGAAGTTTCGATATATGAGTTCAGTGGGTCCGCCACGACCCGTTCCAGTGTCTTTGATAGGAATGGTAGAAGGGAGACTGGGCGGTAGTTGTCAAGTTCTCTTGGTCTAGTGTTGCTTTCTTCAGAAGTGGCCTGATTACAGCTTTTTTGAAAGGTGCTGGGACATGACCTGAGGCTAATGATATATTAATGATGTTAGTTATACATAGCAGCAGCAGACCAATACACCGTCGGAGCAGGACAGTGGGAATAGGGTCCAGAGGACTTGTTGTCTTCTTTGATTGGGAAACGAACTTCAGGACTAGATCACCAGCGACCTGCTTAAATGTAGACATTGAGGTGCAGCTAGGAATCGGGGAACAACATTCAAGTGGAGATGTTGTCATCGCAGGGATGGACTCCCTGATTTTGTTTATCTTCTGCACAAAGAATCGAGAGAAGCGATCGGCTAGATCATCACATGGATCATCAGGTAAGGAGCTAATCTGGGAGCGGTTGAGGAGATGGTTGATCGTTGACATCAGCATTTTTGGATTGTGCATCTGTGACCCAACTGTGTTTTAAAGAAGCTAGACTTGGCCTTTGCTAGGATCGATTGGTATGACCTACAGTAGGCTTCATATGCCTGTCGATGGACAGTCAGTCCTGATCTTGTGTATGCTTTTTCAAGCTTTCGCTTAGTATACCTGGCTAGTTTAATATCTGTGGTAAACCATAGACCGTCTGGGCGAGGGCGCACAGTGCGCTTGTCAGAGGTGAAAACTCGTCGAGCGTGTCAGCTAGTGTCGTGTTGTAGCTGTCTACCAATGATGACAGATCGGAGGGAGAACTGAGTAGCAGAGGCAAAGCAGATACATAAAATAAAATTCTTAAAATACTTAAAATTCTCGCACGGACAGCATCGATGTCAAAGGTCTTAAGGTTTCGCGATTCACATGTAATTTTAGAGGAGGGGTGGGCACACACTATAGATTGAATGAGATCTGCACGTGGTCAGATAAGCAGGATTTGGTAATAATTGGTGATGACAAAGAGCAGTTGTATGAGAAAATCTGACGAGTGTGTGACTCTTGATGTGAGTAGGGCCATGCACGTGATCCACAAGAGACAATGAGTCAGTCAATGCACGAAATACGGTGCTGAAAGCGTCAGATAAATTCTCAAAGTGAACGTTGAAATCATCCATAACGAAGAAGGATCGATTTCTTGCACACAAAATCGAAATGAGATCGGAGAAATCTGAGATAAAGGAGGATTTGATACATTGTGGGCGATAGACTACTGCCACTATCGGTAGCTTGTTTTCGGGTGAGACCAAGACGATTGATTCAAAAGACTGCTTCGAGGGTAGTGCAAGTGGCTTGAATTTGAATTTCGAGTACACGATAACAGCAACTCCACCTTCAGTTCTGATCTGGGTGTGAAAAAATGAGAAAGCAGTTGGGGTTGTGTCTTTAATTGTCGGGCAGTTTATCAATTTTAGCCAAGTTTCAGTTAGGGCGAGCAGGTCGAGATCATTTTCACAAATAAGGTCGCTTATTACCAGAGGTTTATTGCACATTGAGCGTGGATGCCAAAGGCAAGCGTAAAGTCTGGCCAATGGAGTTACATCAGGCCTGATGACCACTAAGTTAGAGAGATTCACAGTGACGCATGTGATGGAGCGTGCTGAGCGGTTCGAGACAATAATAGGAATACCAAACGAGCGGGTACTCAGCTCGCAGTTCCCGCCCAACGAGCGAGCGGCGTCTGAGCTGGCGGTTCCGGCCACCGTGGCGTCTCCGGGGCGCTTTTCTTTTGTTAATGCATAATTCATGAATCTTAGCAACAACATTAACATCTAGGAATGCATTTGATCTACGATGACGAAGCGATAACAGCTGCTGACGATCATAACTAACATGCAGGTTACTAGCCGCCGGCGTAGCTAAGGCAGCCGCTGGCGTGGGAGACCCAGCAGCCCGAAGCGATAGGCATTTAGATATCCATAGGCACGTAATTTCTCACGCGCTACGGTCAAATAGCAATCAGAATAACTTTAAACAGGTCATGGAAGCCCCCCCCCCGCTTTGTGTCTAGAGAGGGACGCTGTAGTAGATTTTTTTCTACATTGGGCTTTAAGGCTACTAGTAAGACGTGCCTTCTTCGTGCACGTACGACGTAGGCAGTGAGGGGCCTATCATTTTTTATAAAAAAAGGCGATCGCGTATTTTGTAGCGGATGTCTTCGCAACGCCCACGTTAAGATTTCTTAACACATTCTGCGTATTAGCCCCGACGTGCAGCAACTGCTACGCGAGCCTGCGGCCGTTCCTGTTCCCTCCGGCGGCCAGTCCAGCCACATGCCACAGATGGGCCACATCAAGGACGAACCAGGACTAACTCACGGCCTCGAGATTCCACCAGCAGGCAATTTTGTATTAGCCGCCCTAGTTTGGCCGAGGCGGGTGGAAAGGTGCACGCCCTTCACTCCAAGGTCGTGGGCTCGAACCCTGATTTAAATGAAAAGCGCCTGGGTAGAGATACAGTTCTGCGATGGCGCCATACGAGGGGATTATATTATTAAAATATAAAAGAAAAAAATATAATTCATTTATATAGCGACCAAAGAGAACTTAATCTCTATTCAGGCGCTTCACATATGCCTCGGGGCTCAAGCCCACGACCTCAATCAGACCTTGGTCGGGGCGAGCAGCTTAACCGCTAGACCAAATTATTGTTAAGATTCCAAAAAGGCCTGCCGAGCGGCGCACATAACTGTTGAGCCTCCAGCGAAGCGAAATGGACTGAGCGGATCGAAAAAGGCTGCCGGGCGTAGCGGGCAGCTACAGTAACAAGTTTTAGAGGCATTCAGGAGTCTTTTTGGGCGCATTTTGACGGCCCCACCTTGCGAAGTGCCCCGTAAAGTCCACGTCTAGCTCCCTATTGTTGTTACAGACGTGGTGTGTGGCTACCTATGGCATGGCCGGGTGTGCGGTGACGAGAGGTCACCGGGGCTCTTGGATAGGAGGAGTTGCCCGAGCAATGGCAATGTTGACGGGCTGGGACAGTCAACTGCTGAAAGCCTGCCTGGAGCTTGGTCTGAAGGCTACGTGCTGTCGACAGCTAGCCATCACATCCGATCCCTATCCAAGATTAGAAGCTGTCTCACACAGTGGCTTGTAAAAAATTAAACTAGCTGTTTAGTTCTGTCTCGGCTTGATTATTGTAATTCCCTTTTGGCTGGGCTGCCAAAGAAAGCTATTATGCCACTACAGCGGACTATGAATATGGCAGCAAGGCTGGTCTTCAAGTCCCAGCGGTTTGAGCACGTCAAGTCTGCTGAAAGAGCTAGGATGGTTGCCGGTTGAGCAAAGAATACAGAGCAAAGTTCTTACGCTGATCCACAAGGCCCGCCACGGCTTGGCTCCTTCGTACCTAGCTGAACTGCTGCATCAGTTTCAGCCTGTTCGCGCCCTCAGGTCCTGTGTGGACAATAAATTAGCTGTCCCATTCCTCCGCTTAAAGACAGTTGGCGACAGAAGCTTTAGCTCTGCAGGTCCTAGACTGTGGAACTCGCTTCTATAATTCTTATGCAACGACAACTACTCTCCAACTGCCGACTATGGCACATCTTTTTCAGCGGTCCTGAACTGCTACTTCTATGCTACTCACTACCTCAACTGCTCTCCTGACTCTGCTATGCTTCCCACTTTCTCTTTGCTGCGTGAGACGAAGTCTGTTGGCTACCGAATGCGTACCGAAAGCCGCTTAGGCTGTGAGTGCGCTATACAAAACTCTCCTGCGTAACACCCACATGGTCTTTATGACTTTGCGGAGTTACAGACGGAGATACATACACACACATAGACACTGAACGCGACCTGCACGAATGCAACTTGGACGATCCAAGTGGAGGCTAGTGATTGTCATTGACCCGCTTCCACATATCACCTGCATCATTGCTATTGAACGACCAAGTTGAGGAGTTGAACCAGCGACGACTGCAGCCAGAGGATCAGACAGCAGCCCCGTGGGCTCCCACATGAGCTAGCTCCATCGGAAGCCAACTCGTTATTGATGGACTGTTCGTGTGCTGCGCCGAGCGAGCCATTAATAGTGGACGGTGCCCTTGGTCTGTTTTGTGTTGTAGGTTAGGATCACGTTGATTCCGATCACATCGTGCAGCAAGGAGAGTTGGAGATTTTCAGTGAACCAGACTCTTCTGCAAAGCAGTTCGATTGACGCACGCTGACGCACCGAGAGATGACACCAGCAAGACAGTACGGCACCCGGAGCAGCAACATACGTCTTCCCTGAACAGGATCTTCTGCGAGAACTTTGTAGACTAGTGATTCTTGTATAGCGCAGCGTGGTGACTTTTGTAACCGCGACTTGTGTAAACTCGATTTTTGTAACAATCTTTTGCAACCTCGACGTTTTGTAACCGCGTTTAGGATACGGCTTGTTCGGCAGCCACTACTGAGCATTTAAAGCCTCGGTAATGGCTGCATGGCTGGACCTGTGGTGGGGCTGTAGCAGACACGAGGACGTGTCTCCCCCTCCCCCGAGGCTGACATATGTACCCAGGCTACGTTCGGTTTTGACTGGGACAGGACGGCTGTAATGTGTTAAGGGTCACCGGCTAGGCCGGGGTCTGGCCTATGGCATGGCCGGATGTGCGGTGACGAGAGGTCACCGGGGTTCATGGGTATGAGAAGTTCGCCGAGTAAGTCACAGTTTTGGAGGTTCCCGGTCTCGCCTAGTTATGCACCTGGATGGTTGTTGCGTGCTCGGGCGATGTGGCAATGCACGCAAGGCTACGAGTACCCAAGGCCCGAGCGGAGCTGGATAGCACGCTCTTTGGGATTTGTATATTTCGCGTTCCCCGTGTATCCTGTTCGTGCTCCCCCCTCCGTGAGTTGGCATCATTTGGCAGAAGCTCTCGACTGTGGTAGACGTCAACTCCGACTTGCCAAGCAGCTGTAACGCCGAAGGCTCGTCGGATTAGGCTTAACCTGCCGCTTACCTAACGGCGTAACCTACCGCCTGATACCGTTCGGTGCGCGTCTACACGCAATAAGCCGGCAGCCACGAAACGAGCGTTTCTGGCGCCGATCTACTCACCGTTACTAAAGGGGGTCGTGAGTCCGCGGCATGAATTGGAAAGCGAGAAACACAAATGGGGATTTTACTGAGCTTTATTCGCAAGCGCACATAGTCGCTGCACTTCTAGCTCAGTTTTATCTCCACACTCCTCACACGCTCTCAACAGCACAAGCACTCTTGCGCAGGGAATACGTCCCCCTGACCTGACGACATTTAAAAAGAATTTAAAAACACACAATATTTAGGACAGCATTTAGTGGGTCCCTGTGATTCGTCCTTGATGTGCTTATGCGTGCTGACACTGTGCATGCTGCCACTAACCACATTTGCATGCTGACCCTTTTCATGTCACCTCTAACCAAGTTATTCATTTTGCTTGTTTATCAAGCACGATTTTACTCACCATTCAATTGCATTTCCCTTTGCAGCAAATGTAAAGCGCCTAGAGAGAGATTAGGTTATCTGAGGGCGCTTTATCAAGTGCATTATTATTATTATTATTATTATTATTATTGTGTCACCGCACTTAGGCTACCTACGTCTGTTGTGGGGAATGACCCAAGTAGGACGAGGAGCCCGAACCGGAGCCTTGACCCTGACCGGAGAGCTAGGGCTCCGCTTCCACTTTAACTGCAGGGATACCATACGCACTACACCAAGGACTGTTGGCGGGACCACGTGCACGCGCGCACACACACGAAACGCAGATGAAACGCAAAATGCGAGCTCGAGCGCTAAACGACCGCGTTCGGTGGCGTCCACCGAATCCTCCCGGCGCTGTCTCGTCCTGTCCCTCGATCGCCGGCGAACGGCCCGCCCTCCTTCCTCTCGCTTTCAAAGAAACGAGTCCGGCAACCTCCTGGCGACGGCGTCGAGACGGAGCCGAAGATGCAGAAGAGTGGCCGTCGAGCGAGCGTCGCCCCCGTCGTTTTATAACAAAGCCGGGACAACGGGGTTGACAACCCAGCCAACATCAATCACCACGGCGACCTCTGCGTCCCCTCGCTCGCCGCTCGAGAACGCCGATGCTCTTCACCCGTTTCTTTTGTTCTCACGGAAACCGTCCAGCAAATCTAGATTGGCTGGCGGCGACAGCCACCCTCGGCAAGCGTTTCCCTATTCTCAAATTGCTAGCCAGAACTAGCAGAGTTGACTGGCCAGCCAATATCAATCACCCCATTGCCCTAATACGATGGCTGCGTCCTCTTGCTCTAGGACAGAGGTGTTTCCTGCTGAGCAATTCTCACGCGCTCTAAAACTGAGTCATTCCGGCGCCGTGCTACACAGCTACTCGGCTAGCCGGATCTTTTACGGCGTACGCTCGAACTGTTCGAACGCAGTCGGTACAACGGCGGGACTGCGGAATCTGACTGACCAACTAACACGTTTGTTCACGCTTGCGGCGTCGTCTTGCGCCCCTTTAGTGTACTTTGTGTAGGACCTTCACCTGTAGAAAAGTTGAGTTCCCCTGCTGTTTTTGGCGCATGCGATATTATAAAGAGGTCTAACCTGACGGCCGCTCGTCTTACCCAAGCGCGGCATGGCAAGCGGCAGCGTGGCGGGAGCATGGCGGGGCTTGACGGAAATAGCCTCTGACCCCTGGAACTCGGCTATATCAGAAGGTTGCGTGTTCGAGTCACGTCAGAGTCACACAAATATGGCCGAGTTCCAGGGGTCAGCATAAAGAATCTAGATCTATAATATAGACGAATCTATAAAAGCTTTGTTGAATCATAGGTTCACAGGCCAAAAATGGTGATGCCTACGATCCGTGATGGCACACTAGGTAAGGCGGTTGCTTTCACGACCTCAGTCCCGAGGTCGTGGGTTCGATTCCTGTGGTGGGCGATTCTTTATCGCCACTGCAAGCTGTGGTGATAGCCGTAAAGGCTCTTCTGTCGCTATACAAAAAGAGGCTGTTTAATCAGCTAGGATTACCAGCTCCTTAACCGCACCAAGGCTAGCTCCTTACCTAGTGATTTTTGTGATGATTTAGCTGATCGCTTCTCTAGCTTCTTTGTCAGCAAGATAGAAGAGATCAGCGAGTCCATCCCTAGGGTATCGGTTCTCAATTCTGTAGCCAGGCCACTACGCAAGAAAGCAACCCTAGACCGAGAGAACTTGAGCAACTATCGCCCAGTCTCCCTTCTACCGTTCCTATCAAAAACACTGGAACGAGTTGTGGCAGACCAGCTGAACTCGCATTTTGAAACTTCACCATTAGCTAGTAAATTACAGTAGTAGTCTGGTTTTAGAGATACTCACTCAACAGAGTCAGCAATGCTTCGGGTGTATAACGACCTACCTAGGAATGCAGACTTAGGTGGAGTCTCTGCTTGTTTTGAACGATCTTTCGGCAGCTTTTGATACTATCGATCGCCAAGTCCTTCTCGAGCGCCTCTCATCTCACTTGAGCACCGCTGGTACTGGACTGCAATGGTTCAGGTCCTATCTCAGTGAAAGACCCCAGGGTATTGATGTGAATGGACTAAGATCTTCCGACAAACAACTGCAGCATGGGGTACCTCAGGGCTTTGTACTTGATCCTGTTCTTTTCACGGTGTATACTCTCCTTCTTGCCGATGTGATTGCCAGGCAAAATCTATGGTTTCACTTCTATGCAGATGGCACTCACTTGTACATTTGCTTTTATCCTTCCCAGCCCTCGAGCACGTCGAATTCCCTCAGCTCCCTTGTTGCTTCTATCGATGGCATCCGCAAGTGAATGGCAGCAAATTTTTTCAGATTTAATGATGATAAAACCAGCCTACTAGCTATGTGCAAACCAATAAACTTGATGCTCAAAATTAGCTCTGCCAACACATCACCTGATGCATCTGCACAAAATCTAGGTATCTCGTGCCAAAGTGAACTTTCGGGTAGATGACCGCATCAGTTCCGAAGTTAAGTCGGCCTACTTTCAGCTGTTTAAAATTGCTAAAATTCAAGCTTGCTTAGACAGGGAGACCACATCTAAATTGGTCCATGCATTTTCGTGACATCTGTCTCGACTTCTGGAACTCACAGCTTGCTGGTCTACCGGTCTGTGCGATCAGGCGTTTACAGCTTTTGCAAAACTCTGTGGCTAGGTTTGTCTATATCGTGAGCGGCACAGTTTCCATATCACACCCTTTGTAGCTGACCTGCACTGGCTCCAGTCAAGCAATGCATCGACTTCAAGGTTCTGTCACTCAGTTTTTTGTCCCATCATTCTCTCAATAAGATGTACTCCCCACCAGGCTAAGCATCACACCACCAGCTTTTCGGAATCTAATCTTGTACTTATACCTCGTACGAACTTCAAATCCTTTGAAGACCTTGCCTAAAGCTCCCATGCTCCCAAAGCCTGTAACTCACTTCCGACTGGCACCACGACATCCCCTGACTTAACCGCATTCGCAGCAAATTTCAAGTGCCTTGAAAGAGATCGATTTCTCTGAGGGTGCTATAAAAATGTAGTATCATTATTTTTTTAAAGAAGCTAAAAATGCACCTATTTATCACAGCAACTAATGGGTCCATGTGATTCGTCCTTTGTGTGCTTATCCATGCTGACCCTGTGCATGTCACCTCTAACCATGTTATGCTTGTTGTTATTAAATATGTTAGCATTAAACATTCGATCATCCTTCCTTTGCAACAAACGGAAAGTATCTAGAAAGAGGTTGGGTTATCTGAGGATGCTATAACAAATGTATTATTTTTATTAATACTATCTATTTGACAGCAATGGAAGATTTCACGCATGCAACAACGGCCATTAAATAGGCCAGCGGCTCCGTGGCTAAGAGCTCAAATGTCAAGACCAACTCTGGAAGTACAATTGAATGCCTATTGCATGGCGTTCGCTTTGATGCGACCTCGGCCCCAAATTATTGCATGCTCGATTCCTATTACTACATACTCGGTTGCTATTTCTATTTAGGAATAATGAATGTAAGTCATAATATGGCTTATTTAGCACGCAGCTGTTTCACTGTGCCAAAATCCTGGCCCTGCCTAACTTAAGGTCGTGTGTACAGTATATGCCTGAGTAAGACCGCGCGCAAGAACTGTCACCTTCAGTGGAGTGCCAACGGCATTCTGGGTTACTCAGTCAATTAAATGTTTGGCAAAAGATTTGTGATCAGCATGGTTCGAAACCTCAAATAAGAATCACTATTTCTTTGACTTACTAAGGAGTTCATTCCGGGGAAGGTAAAACTTGGAATATCAAATTTGAAATTTCATTTTTATGATTCAGTTGGATTATTTGTACAGAAAAAGCTGGTTTGATAGTACAGAAAATCAAGGCTTATGGGATCTGAAGAAAGAAAGGACAGACAAAATAAAAACAGGCACGGTTTAACGTGCTGATTCTGGCCGAAATATCGTCTTTTAGCTATTGAGAGTCGCTTTCTAATACTTCCAAATCGTAGAACCTGTCGGCAGCCTAATCGAAGGTTGCTCATTCGAGAAATTTGGCTAATAAACTCCATGCCGTATATGATCTGGCAAAGAGTTTCAGACCTAAGCACAGAAGGGACAGCAAGTACCTGCTTATTACTGTACGGATATGTGTCGGTGTGTGCCAGTTTTCCTTTTATAACAGCATACGTAAAGAGCCTAGGAAGAGATTAAGTTCTCTGTGAGCGCTATACAAATGTATCATTATTACTATTATTATTATTATATTCTGAAAGCCTGATGCACCAAGTCTGCACACAGTCTTTAGTAGGACTCACTTCCGACTGGCGTCACGACATCCCCCTGACTTGACTTGACTTGACGACATTTAAAAGCAGCTAAAGCGCATCTGTTGAACACAGCATATAGTGAGTTCATGTGATTCGTCCTTTGTGTGCTTATGTACGCTGGCACCGTGCATGCTGCCACCAACCGTATTTCCATGGTGACCCTGTTTATGTCACCTCTAACCATGTTACGCTTGTTGTTTGTTGAGCCTGCTACCGCTAAACCACTCGATCGTGCTTCCTTAACCGAAAATGTAAAGTGCCTAGAAAGAGATTGAGTTCTCTGAGGGTGCTATAAAAATGTACACTTATTATTATTATAGCAAGATTATTAGTTCACTGACCTTCATCGACTTGAGGAATCTTTAAAAGGACTGCGAATTGAATGTGTTTAGTAAGCAAGTGCATTATTTAGCTTGCGATTAGCAGTAGAATATTTTGGTTTCCGATGGTCAGCCGCCTTCGTGTGTCATGGCGGACCAGCTGAACTCATACATTGAAACTTCAAACCTTGCCAGTAAGTTCCAGTCTGGCTTTAGAGGTAATCACTCCACAGAACCAGCATAACTTAGGGTGTACAATGACCTACTTAGGAATGCAGGCATATGTAGAGTGTCTCTGCTTGTTTTGCTCGATTTTTCGGCAGCTTTTGATACTATCGATCACAAAGTTCTTCTAGAGCGCCTCTCATCTCGCCTGGGAATCAGTGGCACTGCTCTGCAATGGTTCAGGTCCTATCTCAGTGGGAGACTCCAGAGTATTGACGTGAATGGACAAAGATCATCCGAGGTACCTCTGAAATATGGGGTACCTCAGGGCTCTGTGCTAGGTCTGGTTCTTTTCACGGTTTACATTCTCACTCTTGCGGATGTGATTGCCAAGCACAATCTAGGCTTTCACTTCTATGCGGATGACACTCAGTTGTACCATTGCTTTGATTCCTCCCAGTCTTCGAGCACTTCAAATTCTCTCAACTCCGTTGATGCATGTATTGATGACATCCGCACATGGACGGCAGAAAATTTTCTTAAACTAAGCGATGATAAAACTAACTTATTATTTATGGGCAAACCCAGTGTGATTCAGAAATTGGAAAGGCTGGCGCTCAAAATTGGCTCTGCCAGCATATCTCCTGTTGAATCAGCTCGAAATCTAGGTGTCATGTTCCAAAGTGACCTCTCGTTAGACGACCATATCAGCTCCACAATAAATTCTGCTGACTTTCAGATACATAGCATTGCTAAAACTCGGGCTTGTTTAGATAAGGATACCACGTCCAAGTTGGTCCATGCATTTGTGACATCCCGTCTTTACTTCTGTAACTCACTGCTTGCTGGCCTACCGGCATGTGCAATCAGGCAATTACAGCGGGTGCAAAACTCTGCAGCTAGGCTTGTCTGTCGTGAGCGTCGCAGTTGCCACATCACACCACTTCTCGCCGACCTGCACTGGCTACCAGTCAAGCAACGGATTGACTTCAAGGTTTTGTCGTACACTTTTAGGTCACTTCATTCTTTGGCTCCAGCCCATCTCTCAGATCTACTCCCCACCAGGCCAAGCATCGTACCACCCATTTTTTGGAATCGAATAGTTTATCAATACCTCGTACAAACCTCAAATCCCTTGGAGACCGTGCATTTAGTTCGTATGCTCCCAAAGCCTGGAACTCACCCCCACCGACTTGCGTCAGAACATCCCCTTACTTGACCACATTTAAAAAGAACTTAAAACACGACTATTTTGGACAGAATTTAGTGGGTCACTGTGATTCGTCCTTTATGTGCTTATGCGTGCTGACGCTGTGTATGCTGCCACTAACCACACTTTCATGCTGAGCCTGTTTATGTCACCCCTAACCATGTTATTCATGTTGTTTATCAAGCACGATAGTGCTCAGCATTCAATCGCGTTTCCATTTGCAGCAAATGTAAAGCGCCTAGAAAGAGATTGAGTTCTCTGAGGGCGCTTTATCAAGTGCATTATTATTATTATTATTCGTGTATTCGCAATGGCCGCTGAATTCTGGAGTTTGTTCGCTCTTGCCGAACCTAGGTTTGAAGCTCGTGCAGACAGACGGGCCGAAAGGTCAATAATGGATAATATTGACCCGCACGGTGCCTCCTTCGCGTAACGCCAAACGCGTAACTGCTTCTAGGCTCGCAGTTTCCTGGGTTTGCTTGCCTTTATTTGATTAGACCGCCCGTTAGAATAAACGCTCTTAACCCGCCGGTGCGCGAGGGCAGCAGGAGTGGTGTGATCATTGCCGAGCTGGTTTGACCCATCGGTAAAGGTGCTCATCCCAACCAAGGCCTGGCCGAGGTCGTGGGCTCGAACCCTGCGGCCTATGTGAAGCACATGAGTAGAGATTAAGTTCAGTCAGTTAGGGCGCTCTATAAAGGACTTATATTTTATCATCTTGCTCTGCAGCATGACGAAGCACGTCGGTCTGAAGCGATCTGTCAACGTCCGAGGCTGCCTGCAGCACACCAGGAGCCAGCGAAATTTAAACAGTGAGATAAAGATGCTCCGGAGCGTTCACGCTAGACCGTGCGTCGGTCCTACGTGCACCCCCTCGGATCAGGGCCGCCCCAATCTGCCGGCGACCTGCAGATTGGTAATTAGTCGCGAACTTTACTCTTACACATTTTTTTAAACAAAGCTACACAATTTTAATTTAAAATTATCTTTGATACCTTATGGCATGCATTGAAAATCTTTATTGCTGTCCATGCAACTAGTTGACATTTGTAGCAGCCAGTGCGTGTACCTACAAAGTTATTCGGTCGCTTCAAAGCCTAAAATAACCTATGACGTACATACTGTTCCGGCGACACTGAGCACTGCTGTGCGTCTGCTGCTCTCTACCGCGAGA
The DNA here is from genome assembly GCA_009760855.2 of Cristatella mucedo. NCBI lineage: Eukaryota > Metazoa > Bryozoa > Phylactolaemata > Cristatellidae > Cristatella > Cristatella mucedo. Next base: position 1,265,915 of record WPIO01000015.1, read on the forward strand.
GAACATATAGGACAAATACACAGTGTGTATAAATTGTACCCAACGATGTCGCCCTGGTTTGGCCCGAGGGTAAGGTGCTCGTCTTTAACGATCGAGGTCGTGGGCTCAAACCCTGCGGCATATAAAACGCCGGGATAAAGAATCAGTCCTCTTAAGGCACTATACAAACGAATTATATATATATATATATATATATATATATATATATATATATATATATATATATATATATATATATATATATAGGACCCTATGCATATATATATATGCGTGCGTGCGTGCGTGAGTGCGTGCGTGCGTGAGTGCGTGCGTGAGTGCGTGCGTGAGTGCGTGCGTGAGTGCGTGCGTGGGTGAGTGCGTGCGTGAGTGCGTGCGTGCGTGCGTGCGTGCGTGCGTGCGTGCGTGCGTGCGTACATACATATACAGCTACAACTAGATATAGGGCCATTGCTGGGCAATCCTCAGCAAGTCAAACTCTTCATGGCAATCCCAGCATTAAAATGCCGGAGAGTCATTGCCCGAGCATCGGGATTTATAGTAGCTTCTAAGAGTACCACAGATAGCTTACCGGCTAGCCAGAAAGAAGTTATCAATTGATACAAGAGCAGACGGATTTGCTTTTGAGGACATATTGCCTCAGCAGGCAATAGTGAGCTGCGAGAGGGAGAGTATTTTTAATCCTAGCTAGGCATTCCAGTGCTGTTCTGACCAAAAGTGTAACCGCATCTGCCGAGCGGAGCCAAGATTTTATTAAGGAGGAAAGATTCGTATGTAATGGAAAGTCATAGCGAACAAACTATGAGTTTTTTGGATATACGCACTCGGCGGGTTTTCAGCCCTCCAAAAAAACCCTCGCCCGCCCATGTCCTTACCAAACTCTTCTGCTGACCGCGTGTGTGTCACCTCTAACCAAGTTACGCTCGTTGTTCATTGAGCCACTGCTAAACCACTCGATCGCGCTTCCTTAACAGCAAACTTAAAGTGCCTGCAAAGAAATTGAGTTCTCTGAGGGCGCTACATCAAATGCTTTAATAATGTTATTTTCATTCTGCCACAGCTCCTTCCAACGGACCGCTATTCGAACTGCCCTCGGCACTCTGCTGCTTTGGGAGGGAGGGCCGTTGCCGCCAGCCCCCCTCATTCCTTGGCTCGGTCGATGCTTGTAAGGCTAGCGTGGAGAAACGTATGAACCGGTACTGGGGAAAGCACGAAACACGACGCCACCGTTTACAACCTGGATCGCTTAGGTCATCTGGGTCATTCACGCACCGGTAGCAACCAAATAGTGCGCTGGCTGTACTTCGCGGTAGCTGACCTTGGAGATCCTTTCTGGCAAGGTTTGAAGTTTCAATATATGAGTTCAGCTGGTCCGCCACGACACACGAACGCAAAGAAAGGTTAGAGAGGGCTGAGCTATTCATTGCATACGGCTTCTGTACTGCTCGAATGTAGCAGCACCAACCGGTTTTCGACCATTCTCGCTTTCGACGGAGGAGAGATATCCTATTTTGATAGGCGATTGTTAGGCGGATGAATGCATGTGGTCTGATCGAAGCTGAGCAACGTATGCTTGTCGACACAGACGACCGAATGCACATGGGCGAACGTAGCTTCTTGCAATGCGCTAAAGTCGAAAGGAACCTCTAGGGAAGTGAGTCTGCTTAACAACAGGGAACGCATCGTAGTACTGCTTCTCATTTCTTGGTGACTAAACTAAGGATATATGGCATGGTTCCTTTGGTCTGGGAAGGTTCGACCGACCGCAAGCAGCAGCCAGATGAGTAGTCACCGGTTGCCGTGGGATATCCGGTGGATGCTAGCAAAAGTAAGTGTCAGTGCAAAGCTCTGTCGCATAGTCTTATTAGTTGGCTTTTCCTATCAAATGTGATTGTCCACCGTTGGCTGGCAGAAGAAACAGTCAGTTGCTGTAGAAATTACCGCGAAGGTGCTCTAGCACGAGTGCTCGTCCCATGTTTGTACTCGCAGGCGCTCAATGTACACACGGCATTCTGTAGTTTTACGACGTTGTTTAACGCAACATTTACACGGCGGAAGTGTGGCTTCTTTCCCGGTTGCATCCTGCTTCTGTTCGTTGCTTACTCCACCCCCAGAGTAATCGTAAGAGTAATCTGGAAAAATACTTTTGTTAGGGAGGTAGGAAATGGCCCTCCGCGATGCTACTCCCACCAGTGAATGTAATTATTCCACGATAACCTTCATCGCGCGCCGCCTCAGATGATGATTCTTGTACGACAAGCTCGTCGTGTCACATAAATGCGAACTCAAGCGGAGCGTTTCGATTATTTCGCCCACCAAGTCGTCCGCCAAGCTTTTCAAAGCAACGAAGAAGACGGGGCTTTGACGGCGCCTACTACTGCTGCTACCACTACTAATAATAATATATTTGTATAGAGCCCTCAGAGAAGTTAATCCCTTTCTAGGCAATTTACATCTGCTGTAATGGGAGCGTGATCAAATGGTTTGTGCTAAGTTGTTTGATCTAGCCTGAGTGTTGGCCGCCAAGAAGTAGGCCCGCGATTAGCTTCCGAGTCTCTGCCTCTCTGTGTGTGTGTCTGCCTCTCTGTGTCTGTGTCTGCCTCTCTGTGTCTGTGTCTGCCTCTCTGTCTGTCTCTGTCTCTACCGAGGCATGCCCATGGCTATGCACGAATCAAGAATAAAGATAGGATTTGGGTTGATTTTATGCTGCTTCAAATGAGTCCCACATGTAGGTGATACTCCGAGCACCTTCCTTGGTAATCGGTAGGGCTGGACGGCCGCCCGCTATTTCACGCGGTGTAATGCCCCTCGATTATAAACTAGGAAGTTGACAGCTGAGCCTCAATTGAGAACTACGAGCTTTGCCGATGAATGAGGACGCTTATTAGATGGCCTCGATAAGATTAGGCTTACGAGCGGTATTAAGTATAATTATTGTTATTGATTATTAAGTTAATGATTATTGTGACTTATGACCTGGCTGCTGTATAAGGCTTGTGCCTGACCGCAGTCGTAATCTCTGGGAGCAACGGTCTGCCGGTCGGTGAGTCTAACGCAGAGCGTGAGCGGCTGCGAGCCTGTTAGCGAGTCAGGATGAAGTCACCCGGTTGCATAAGCTGTAGAATACAGGCTATTGTTGTGCTTTTAGTAATAAGGTGTTATTGCTAGCGCTTCTTGTGGAATATTGAATGCCGTGCTTCATCATCGGCGTATTGCTAGCATCAGGTCTTTGCACATTGCACGCATTGCTCCGCTACCAGAACTCGTGAGGGTTTCGCGGTCGTAACAGCGTGAAACAACAGTCCGACGACTTACCGAGAGCTCAAAATACCGAATTAGAAATAGTCTCAAATATACAATTTAAAAATATGCAAGTCTGAAATACACCGTATTCTATAAGCATCCTATAAATGCCTGTACATAGAGAAAGGACGACGACACATTACAGCCGGCTCCGGCATTCTTTACGCTTGCACGCAGCTCAACAGCCACCGATTAGACACTGCCCCTCATGCGTCTAAAATTTGCAATGACATACAATAGCTAATAATCACTTAGAAATCACTGTTTTTAATTCCAGTTCTCTTTTTAGGGATATCAGATACAAATAGATATGGGTTGGTTTTTAATTCCAGTTCTCTTTTTAGGGATATCAGATACAAATAGATATGGGTTGGTCGTGCAGAAAGTGGATGACCTATATACAGATATAGGTCAGCTACCAGGGCCTATGGATGGAGAGGAGAGACATTTAGCAACAACGTCGGGGCCTCATAGATTCATAACATGCTAGAATAAGGAGAATTTATTATAAATTAATAATATTTGTATTTATGAATTGAACTGTTGGATCCAGAAGTAATTAATTACTGCTACTGCTGCTGCTGCTGCACACTACCCGGCTTACTTTCCCGCGAAAATCTAACGTGGTGGACATGTCGGCGGCGGCTGTCCTGTGCTGTGGGAGCGGTGCCTCTCGGACTTACTAGAAACCCAGAGGTATCTGTGCTGAATTTGTAGGCGTGGATAAGCCGAACTTTATGCAGGCATGGATGTCGCTGAAGCTGAATTTCTAGCTGAGAAACAGATGATAAACATAGTCCCGAAGTTCAGTCACGGTCGCATCGAACTGATTGGGGTGAGTTGGGCTGCTGCATTGAAAATGCGGATCGGTGGCCAGCGATCGCCTGCGAGTTTATGTATATATCTTTGGCTAGGTCCGGCAGCAGTGTTGTATGTGTCTTCTGAGATTGCGCTGGTTTGTCGTCTTTCAACAATTGCTGTACTTTTGTCTACAGAGCTGTGCTTGTCGTTTTTTGTAGGGAGACCTTGGACCGTTTACTGCCGGATCGACAGTTCAGGTGCCGCTTTGGCTCGGAATAAATCTTAAGCAAAGACAGAAGTGTCATATTCAACCACCTGACTGGATGAGCATAGGTGAGCTGACTGGGTTCGCCCTCGTACCGTCCAGTGAGAATGGGCATATTTATAGCATCGTAAGCATGTTTGCGATGGCGTTATTTCTCTTCGCCGTTGGCAAAAGCTACAGGTTCTCTGTCTATTGTGCCGTGATGAAGCATGGTTATTACGAGGTATGAATGTGTGGCCTGGTATATATTCCCGAGCACAAATGCATACCTCGTGATAGGCTTGCCTGCAGACAGCGTGAGTAGGCCGAGCAGCTGGTTTGGCCCGGCCATGTGCTGAGAGCCACATCAACTCGAGATCAACTGGTGAATTCTTAAGTGATGTTTTGATGCCGGCTGTATAAATTTGCTTGCTGGCTGTTTGCGACGCACTGCAAGTTAATCCAATTCGTGCTGCAACGAGCGTCTATGCTACCGTCTTGGCTTTCATTAGCAGGTATTTGTTTGCGCTTGCACAAATGAACATGCACAAATAAATACCATGCTAACGAAGGCTGCTTCACCCAAGTCTTCTGCATGCTCGGGTGGGCATCAGTATGCTCAAAACAGATTTTTCAACAGGACTTTGTGAAGCTGGAGGATCTGTAGCCTCTATTAAAACGTTGCTCAAAAGTGACGTGCTTTAGCAAATTGGGCCAAGATTAATTTCGCTGGCGTGCTATGCATCTCATTTCAGAGAATCTTGAGACGAAGAAGGCAGACGAAATAAACTCGGAGTTTTTTACAAGTCCTCCTCATGCACATTATATGGAAATCAGTCAACTTTTAATGAAGAAGTATGCTGTGCTCTCACGATTGTTTTGCGTGTAACTACTGCTCTGATATGGTGCATGTTTATCTAGGTGTGCCTTCGTGGATGTAAGTTCCTCTTCACTTCCAGAAAGAGTCCACTTGGCTTTAGGGGGTGGGAAGGCCGGCATGAGAAGGGTATCAAGCTGTTTTTTTCTTATTTCTGCAAGTTGTCTGGGAGCAGCCGAGTCTCTATTTAGTTTTGCTCTTACCTCTAAATAGGTGCAGCTCATGGCAAGGCATCCCACTAGGTTCTTTAGTGCTGGTAGCTTTTTCTATCGATTGCCCGTTAGTTTTTTAATTCGGGGTACTGCTAGTGCACAGCAACTACCATGCAAGTGAGCTCATTGGTCGCTTGTGCATAAAAACATTGAAACATGCTGCCATGTAATACGATATACTTCGAGACCAACAAATTCGGCATCTCTTGTTGCTTACCTTTGAGATAAATCAGCATGTTCTAGGCAGGCATGCTGTAGATTAAATATGCCATGCAAACATTAAAACAATAAAATTTCCCATGTGTTTTCTGTTGTAATTGCGAAAGAGTGCTAAGCAGAGTTGCCAACCCAGTTGCCTACCCCATACCCAACCACTGCATTCGGACCTTGGAGCCTGCCTACTAGATGTGCAATCTCGTGCAGTTAGCATCCTGTTGATGGTGACATAGTGGGACCGCCGAGCAAAATGCAAATGTCGATATCATACAGCCTATGTGCATTATGTGGCCCGCTTTTTTCTGTTTGTGTATGACTCACAAATCTAATAAGTTGCCGACTAGTCTCTAATGCTTTATGCACCGTAAGATACGAAATACGTTGCTGTATTATCCCACCCACTGTATGGGGTAGCGAAGCCACAGACTGCTGCTGTAGCAGGAGGGTTAGCAGCTGGCTACGGCTAGTTCTTACTGGCTTAGCCCGGGTCCATTATAGAGCCACTGAAGCCGACCTTTCAAAACCTAGAAACTAGCTTCTAGAAACCTTGTCTCGTGTGTGTACCTGACGGCACTTGTGTGCTAAAGGGGGCGCATGCATTGGTGCTGCTCGATTCACTAGCAGATACTTTCATTCGCGTGAGGTGGACTTGTCAGTTAAATTTCTGGAAATTGAGCAAAGAAATCAGTCGGAGCTAACTAAGCAGTTAAATGCGGTTATGAATGAGTTAATAAGCTTTCATGTGACCCAGTGAGGCTACGAATCGTGCTTGGCTTTCTTAACAATAATACATTTGATATAGTGCCTTCTAGGCACTTGACATTTGCTGCAAGGAATTCTTCAATTAATAATTCTTTCAATGCAGCAAGCTATTTCGGAGTTGACCGATCAGTAGGAATGTTGCTTCGTAAATTTAGATTGGGAGGACCCTGCAGCCGGTCATCGTGAAGGTGTTGCCGAAGATAAAACATCTACGGTAAAACGTTGGCAGCCGTAGAAAATGTCAATAGGACAGTCATGGCCTGGCATCAATAGTGAGCCTCACACTGCATGTCTGCAGGTTACTGATGGTGCGAAGTTGATGTCGATGCAACCCTTGGGTAGGCTGCTTACAGAGTCGAAGACAGTCGATGGCTAGCAATTATATTGCTGAATCGCATTGCTATTTGCCTGTGTTGGTATGGCCTGCACTGCATCGGCTCAGGAAGCGCATCAGTCTGGGTATCATAGCCAAGGCAAGCTTTTGTTTTCCAGTGCTGCCGACGATATACCTCATGCAGATAAGATAAGGACGTTAATCAAAGACATATGGGACTTAAGAGGTGCAAAGCTTCGCAACAGTGTGCACAACTTTTTCAGCAGATACGACGGCACTCATGCCAAGCTGAACCATCTTACACTGATGGAGATCAACAGTGTGCGACCACTGCTCACAAAGGCTCTGGACCATCTGCATACCTTGAAAAAGGGAACAGAGATAGCAGAGGAAGCAGAAGCATCCATTACTGCCTCCTCTCTGGATCAATAGCCACCACCATTGCTTATAAAGTGCCCACTTATTTATTGTGAATTGAATATTATACGAAATAAATTATTCGAAAACAGATATCTAAGACTGCCAACTGCCAGTTTTTTCTCTCACGGCTTGTCGCTAGAACCCTGCAAAGAATATGTCCAGTGCTATCACGTGGCGACGATAGTAGTTCAATAACTGAGTTGCAATAGCCTAGGCAGCTTCTCACCCGAGTATTAAATATTAAAAAGTACGACAGACAGAATCAACAGTTGCCGGGAAACGTAGCATTATGCGAACTGCTGGGTACACAACGAAGTCTTCGGCCCATCGTGTTTAGGTGTACACAAGATTATCTGTAAAGTAGCTGCCAGCTGCTATGTGCAATAGCAATCGCCAGCTGACAGTGATTTAAGAAAGGCATGCGCTTGGTGGGTTGCTTGCCGAGCATACGGTTTTGTACAAATGCGACTAGAGTAAGCAGGACACTCATCTGATTGGACCACCAGCAGCAATTAAGTGGTATGTGTTCCCTTGAGTTAAGTAAAGAACCAAGCTGCCGTGAATACAAAGAAATTCGGAAATCTCGTGTCTTTAATCACTGCAATTGCGTTTTGCGAGCATTTTTGATGTTACCTGTATAGCCAAGCCCTAGTTCTCACTGGCTGTGAATAACAATAAGGTCTTGGGATTGTATTGGTGCATATAACAACAGTTGGTGCTAAACTCGGGAGCTAGGCTTGGCTGTCGTGAGCGTCGCGGTTGTCGCATTGTACCATTTCTTACCGACCTGCATTGGCTCCACACCAAGCTCCAAGTATTGTCTTAGTTTTGTCAATCACTTTTAGGTCCATTCACTGTCTTGCACTAGTCTACCTGTCAAAAGTACTCCCCAATCAGGCTAGGCAGCATGCCGCCTGCTCTTCCGAAGAAGTAATTTAGCTATGCCTGTAACCCACCTGAAATATCTGCCTTAAGTTCGTGTGCTATCAAAGCCTGGAACTCACTCACGGCTGACGTATGACCTACCCAGGACTTAACGTCCAAAAGAAAGTTAGCAACTCAGCCAGTGCCTCTTAGCAACCTCTTCGATGAATTTTAGTTCGACCATAAAGCGTCCTAGTATCTATAAAGTATATAGCACGCGTTATGCGTGCTGAGGTCATGGTACCACAGCCAGTATAGTCGAAATAGTTCTTCGGCAGGGTCGCGGCAGATTTAAATCTGTATCTGCTAGACAACCCCCGTGCAGTTGAATGCTCACTCGCCTCTTCGATGCTCAAGCTTCGCGGCATCAACATCCGCTCGTGTGCCTTAAGTATCGAGCAAACTTGCCCATATTAATATGCAAGATTCAATCGGGTCGAATTTGGGTGGCACCGAACTTGTATCAGTATCTGATGGCTTATAGAAAAGACGTCTTCAAGATGGTGAGTGAGCAGCAGGCTGAGGGTCTCGGGAGCATTATGTAGAAACTTTGGCAGTGACAGGAGAAAAGCCTTACCTCGCAGGAGCAGACTCTCCGAAAGGAGGGAAGGCCATTGGAAGGCCATTCGCTGCCACTCACCAATACATCCTCAGCAAGCCAGGAAACAACCAGTCTAAGCCAGCCATTCCTCCCCCACCCTTTGCAAAGAACTGCCGACGGGTAGCAGACAGCATGCACGTTCTGTCATTTGGTAGCTAGAGAGCAGCATGAGTTGGCTTCGTCGATGCTTCTACACTAGCCAAGCGGGCGAGCAGAGCTTGCGGCCTGTAAGTGCAACGACCACAAGCGGCTGGCAAGACGCCAGCAGCCACCGCCGTGGCTAATGCTCACAGAAATCAATCGCGAGTCGCCTGCTGGGCATGCCACCGGATTGAAATATCCAGTGAAATTAATTCATGTCGACGTTTTGCCTGAGGGCAAGGAAAATATGGTGAAACTTAAAAAAGGTGTGCAAGAGATGAAGATCAAACTACTACACCTTCGATAACTACAAGTCGAAGTTTTTCTCAGTCCATAAGGACTTCTACACCCGATAGATGCTGCTCTCCTTTTGTTGTTGTTGAGATATCTAGATTTGCTGCTGTCCTGCAGAAATAATATGGTATATTTGTCCTTAGTATCTTTTCGGTCTTGTCCATTTGCATGCTGACCCTGTGCATGTCATCCCTAACCATGTTATTTATTTTGTTTGTTTATCAAGCATGATATTACTCACCATTCAATTGCATTTCCCTTTGCAGCAAATGTAAAGCGCCTAGAGAGAGATTAAGTTCTCTGAGGGCGCTTTATCAAGTGCATTATTATTATTATTATTATTATTATACACACTTCAAAAAGGCTGTGTTCTGTCACTTATTATGACGTCAACACTAGACCAGTAGAACTTTTAAGTAACATCCACCCAGTCTACTGCCATTCCTATCAAAATTCACTGGAACGAGTAATGGCAGACCCGTTTAATCCTTGGATAGAAAATTCAAGCCTAGCAAGTAAATTCTAATCGGGTTTTATAGCTAGATACATTACGAAGTCAGCACTGCTAAAAGTGTGCAATGACCTTATCAGGAATGATGACTTTGTTAGAGGCTCATTGCTAGATCATTCGACAGCAGTTCGATAATTGATCAAGTCCTTCTTGAGCGATCATCATTTCGCCAAAGTAATGCTTTTATGCACTGCCATTTGTATAAGTCCTAACTAAGAGTATTAAGTTCTCAAGCATTAATGTCAACGAGCAACAGTCATCATTTGCCTTCAAAATATATAAAAATATAATTCATTTGTATAGCGCCCTAAGAGAACTTAATCTTTATCCAGGCACTTTACATATGCAGCATGGCTCAACCCACTTAATCTTTATCCAGGCGCTTTACATATACAGCAGGGCTCGAGCCTACCACCCCGGTCATCAATTGCATTTAACTTGATCCCGGTCTTTAAAGGCGAGCACCTTGACCCCTGGGGTCAAACTAGGGCAGCATTATGTATCCCGGAGGCCTGACGGTCACTTCATCCGTCACTTCTTTTCACAATGTATGTGCTCCCTCTGGTCGATGTGATCGCCTAGCACAATCTAGGATTTCATTTCTATGTAGATTACACGAAGCTATACCTGTGATTAGATCCCTCCTGCCTTACAGCATGTCAAACTCTCACAACGTCCTTGCAGGATGTACTGCTGACATGAGCCCATGGATGGCAGCAAACTTACTCAAATTAGATGCCGATAAAACCTAGCTACTAGTTATGGGCAGACATAGTGTTACTAAGAAATTGGGAAGACGAACCCTCAAAATGGGTTCGGACTGCATTTTTTGGGAGAATGCAATCTGGGCTTTCTGTTCCTGTGTCGCATTTCCTAAATGATCACATCAGCTCCAAAGTCAAGTTTGCCTACTATTTGCTAGGTACCATTGCGAAAACTCGAGCCAGCTTAAACAAGGATAGAACAGCCAGCTAATAGGTGTATCCGTGACATCCCGTATTGACTTCTGTAACTCAGTACTGTCTCAGGTCTTCCTGCCTGTGTACTACAATGCTTACGGTTGCCACAAAACTCTTCAGCTAGGCTAGTCTATCGTGAATGTCACAACTGCGACGTTGCACGACCTCTCATCTATCCGCAATGGCTGCCTATTAAGCAGCGTATCGAATTTATGATTCTGCCACCCACCTTCATTCTCTTGCTCCGGCCTATCTATCCAAAATAGTTACTCAATCAGACTTTACATGGACAGTCATTAGAGGTACATCAGTACAGTACAGACATTACCCGCTCTTCTGACTCAGGTCGTTCTGCTGTTCCTCTAGTCAGGCTTCCTTTGCAGCCTATGTTACGTGCCTAGAAAGAGATTTACTTGTCCCAGGGTGCCATGCAAACGTCTCATAACCATTATTATATTATTATTTTTACCAACCTCAAATCCTTTGGGGACCCTGCATTCAGTATGCATGCTTCCAAAGCTCGCTCCGAACTGACGTCACTACACCCTTTATTTGATGGCATTCAAAAAGTAGCTAAACACCCAGCTGTTCATCACAGCATTTGCTCGACCGGTGTGATCTGTCCTTTGTGTGCTTATGCATGATGACACTATGCATGCTTTCACTAACCAATTGACATGCTTCTTTTCCAGCATATGCAAAGTGCCGAGAAAGAGATCTGATTCTCTTAGAGTGCTATAGCTAACCTGTGTTTTATTACTATTACTATCAGGCTAAATGAGTGAGTGAGGGGCCGTTTGAAAACGTTAGCTGATTCAGCCTTAATTACATCCCTACTAAAATCCGTCAAGCAGCAAAATGGCGACCAGTACTTCCGGGGAGTGGGCGTGTATGGACGTGACTCAGCAAAGCAAGTCGACAGGCAGCAAGCTCAAGTACTAGCAGCAGAAAAGCCTTGACGGCTACCTCCATGGCTTGCAGTGGACAATACATGATCGCCCACTGAAGGAGTTGAACCCACGACCTGGGTCGTGAAGAGCAAGTACCTTAAAAGCACGGCAGTAGCCGTGGAGAAGCTCCGTTTTGCTTTTCGTATCGAGCTTAACTTTAATCATCGTTCAGTTAAAGCAAGTTAGCCAACGTCCACAACCTGGAAGTCTGCAAGTGTGTGGTTCAATTTCTCAGGCCACAAAAGGCGAATTCTGAATTTTAAGATGCAAGCATAGCTGGATGTCACCAGCATCAAAGTGACAGCATGAGCTCGAATTACATTCACGAAAGGTTTGCATGACTCGAGAGCAGCTTCAGAACGGTTACGAGATTAGCCCGGGGTTTTGGTTCACCAAACCGCGGTCCACCTCAGGTGACTGCAGGTCTCTGTCGATAGTATTAGCTCTTGTGAATGCTACACAAGAATTGGGAGTCCATTGCCGAGGCTTGCTTGGTCCAGCGGTTAAGGTGCTCGCCCCGACCAAGGTCTGGCTGAGGTTGTGGGCTCAAGCCCCGAGGCATATGTGAAGCACCTGAATAGAGATTAAGTTCTCTTGGGTGCTATACAAATGAATTTTCTACAACGGCCAGTTTTTAGTCTGCTGCTGCCAGAGCAGGACTGTACCGAGTCGCACCTGAAGGTAGGGAGGCATGTGATGCCGGCGATTAACAGGCCGGGGAGGGGAGTTGGTGGCCCGAGCCGGCCGATTCTCACGGCAAGCCGGCTGATTTTCACAGCGAGCCGGCTGATTCTAACAGGAGCTTCCAGCAGCTCGTGAGCTGCTGCAACTGCTGGAGCAGCTGACGTGTGTGGCTCCGAAGGCTGCTTGCTTTTTAGCTAAGGGAAGGCTATACTCGGAGACATTTTGCAGTTTTCCGACTCTATTAGCAGCAGCTCGGTGGCCGCTTCGGGCCTTCCTCGAGCGTTTCGACAAGTGCGAGAGCGAGATCGTATCAAGCCAGCCAGCAATGGCTTGGTCGTTGCAATGGCTTGCTATAGCCACTCGATGCATTAGGCAATCGCTAAACTGCAGCCAAGGCACCAACGAGCTTAGGTGATGGTACGATTAAAGCCCCGAGCACGCTTCAACCAGCGCTCTTCGAGCGACCAATAGAGCAGTGCTGCTCCTCGAAGCAGCGCTCCGCCGCTCGGGCGAGCTGATCGCTTCGGCTAACAACCCACGAAGTGCGACCACCCACCATTGCGTAGCGTGGCTGGTGGTTGCATAGGCAACGGTGCAGCCACGATGGAACGGTCCGACGATGCTGATACCGCATTCACCTCTCCCCCAAGATTCTCATCGTTCGCTGCGATCATGGCGGCCGTGTTGCAGCTTCTCAGGCCAAGCTGCAGCAGAAAGTCGACCTTGTCCACGTGCTCCAGCTCTGGGCAGACGGCACGGCGGCTCGGCAAGCCACCGGACGACTGCGGCCGCCTCCCATCTGCCGTCAGTTGCCGGAGCAAAGGGGAGAGGCTACGAAGGGGCAGCTCCAGGTCAGCGCCGGCGCCGGAATCGCAGCCGCCGTATCGAGCCTTCCGGCGCTTTGCCACTGAACATCTCATTGCTAAAAAAAGATGGCAGTCGGAAGCAAGACCCGCAAGATTTTCATGTAAGCAGGACCAGCAATTAATGAAAAATTATTGTGCAAAACCTTAGCATTTATTCGACACGAACTCGGCGGCTGCTCGTCGAGTGGAATGAAGACATAGCTTTGGCGCAGGTCGGGAGGGGGCATAGGAAAAGGGGGGAGGCTCAGATCGCAGTAGGGAAGGGAGAAGGCAAATGTCCCCCCCCTACTGCACTCACAGACACACACATATACACACCCAACCTTATGCACGGGCACACACACACACACACACACACACACACACACACACACACACACACACACACACGTGAGCATGCACACGTAATGCACACCTTAAGTACAGCCGAAGGATAGAACGGTGCAGGAATGGTGGGGGGGGGGCTGACCGGATAGTGGTAGCCTCCTTGGCAAGGAGGCAAAAAGCCTGCATCGACGCCGAAGAAGATGCCGCCCAATGATGCCGGGCCAGAGCAGAAATCCTTAACGTAGGTCTGCCACAGGTGCCTCTCAAGGACCACCCGCATGAGCATGACCGTGCCAATACAGTGCCGTGCAGGTACCAACAGACAAACGCTCAAGTCCGCTGATCATGTGATCAAACTTTCACTTGTTCGAGCTGACCGGCCGAGGTGTATGTCGTCTGTAGCGGCAGGGAGGGCAGGGGCAATTCCCAGTTGGCAAAGCCAGGTGGCTTCGTGCACCTTCTACACCAAACTCAACTCCGAAGGGTCGACCACTCAGAAACCACAGATTGGTTGGAAATAACAAACTATAAATATAGTTAATCTGTGTAGCGCCCTACGAGAACTGAATCTCTATCCATTCCCTTCACATATGCTGCAAGGCTCTAGCCCACGACCTCGGTCGTCAGAGATATAGATTAACACGGCATCATGCTTAGACAAGCATGCACAAAAAAAAGACAAGCTCAATAATAATATTAATAATAATAACAATAATAATAAACTTGATGAAGTGCCCTCAGAGAACTCAATCTCTTTATATGCACTTTGCATTTGCTGCAAAGGAAACACTCAATCGAACAAAGGAGGAGCTGAAAAGAACAAACGCATCTTTAGCTGAGACTTAAAACATGCAAAGTCATTTTGGATAGTAACCGTAGCGAGAGGCAAGTTCCAGGCTTGCGGTGCATTCGAGCTGAGGGCTCGATCTCCAGAAGATTTCAGCTTAGTGTGAGGAATGGCGAGATGACTAGAAGCTGAGGAGCAGGTCGTAGGGGAGCACGTGACTAGAGGAGCAAGGAGGTCGCATAGGCAGGCTGGTGCACGCTAGTGAAGAGACCTCTGAGCGCTGAGCCAGAGAATCTTTGATGGATTTGACAGTGCGAATACCACCGGTGTGCCAACTTTCCAAAAAAAAGAGGTAAGCAGGCAAACTTGGGGAGGGGGAGAGTTAAGAGAAGGTGATGGCCTGAACGGGTCACATTCACGAGCATGCAGCGCAACCCCAGGGCGGATTCTAATCCGGCCTGTACTTTTGCATCCTTTGCTCTGGCCAGTCGTTGATTAAAATACTGGGCAGGCTCCTGCGGCTTTCTATAGATCAGACTTCACATTGCTCCCTTTTAGGTGCACACATTCTTTAGGTGCACATTTTATACTGCTAGTGATATGGTTATGACATAACCAGACACTGCTGTAAGCATAACTACATAAGGACTTGAAAGTCTTCTTTGAATCATGAGCTGCACATCGCATCAAAGACTTCCATCTCGATAAGGTCACAATGATAAGGCCAATCACGGCAATGGCTAAGCAAGTTGCCTTTGCTCAGGGCAACTTCTCCAATGTCTCAGAAACTAAGCGAGAAGTCGGTAGTAATGGAATGCGACAGCCGAATAACCCCCTAGGCATGCAAAAAGAATCCCTAGCAGAACCGACAGTATTGGGTGGACTGGCGACTTGGCATCAACGAAGACTTTGCTCTAAGGGTAATCAAGTGTGGACAAATCGCTCTTTGCTAAGTGTCTTGGTAATACATGCAAAAGCGCCCCGCCGGCCCCCCAACGGGAACAACCAACTACCGGCAGCAAAAGCAGGCAAGGGAAGGGAAAGCATAAGCAGGCAAGGGAAGGAAAAGCAAATGTGCTTCTAAGACGCCCAGCAGCGCCAGCTCACCCGTCGCTTCGTTAGCAGGCGCCAGGCCAAGCGCTTCGAGCAGACGCCGCTTCGCTGGCGAAAGTCCACCAGCGCTGCCTCTGTCGAGGGGCAGCGCTGGCAGCGGCGTCCGTATCACGAGCAATCGCTGCTTCCTCTCCTCGGCTTGCACTTCCTCGCTCTCCTCGTCGACGTCGGATGCCGAAGTGTCACTGCGTGAGCGCCTGGACCGACGGCTGATTTCTGCTAAGTCAAGCTTGCTTAGCGGCGACAGGCAAAAGTCGAGCTCCCTCTGCTCTGCCACCACGGCGGGAGCAGCAGCAGCAGTGCCGGCGGTCACCGCTAATTCGGTGCTGCTGCCGCCGCCACTCCGGGCATCCAGGCTGCGGCGAATGCCACCCGACGGCACGATGCCATCTTTGTCGCCCGTCCCGCCCGAACTCGGCTCTGCTGGAGCGCTGAGCGTAGGTAAGCGCATGCTCGGGCCAATAGCACTGATGTCGTTTGCTGGGCAGGACGGTTGAGGTGGCGGCTTCCGGCTCGAGCGGCAGCCGCCCTTGGTCTTTTTACTACGTCGACGGTTCGTGACTGTGCCGGACGTCGACGTCCCGAGCAGACCGTCGCCTGAACAGCCGGGCCTCGCGGCCACGGCCGAGGCCACTGCCGGCATCGCCTGGGCGGCAGAGCTGGCGATGCTTGCAGGCCTCGTGCTGGGCTGCGTCGGTCCGGCGTGCAATGGCAGCGCTGCCGTCGCCGGCACCAGGCTTCCGCTTCGGCTCGAAGTGGCGTACGGTCGAAAGCCGACTCGGTCTGCACGCACGAACGACAAGCGAGCGGGCAGGCAGGCAAGTGTAAGAACAGGCAGACGGCCAGCGGTGCCAGCGGCAGGGAAGCAAAGCGCTTCGACACCAGGTCGCCTACCGACGCTGCCCGGCGATCCGGGCTCTTGCTTGACCATACTGATGACGTGCGTGCGATCTTCGGTCACCGTCAACGGGTGAGGATCGCAAGACGGCAGGGGCGCCGTCGACGCGCCATCGGCATTCAGTTGCTGCTGCTGCAGCTGCGGCAACGCTACCTGGTGTAGAAGGGGCACGTGGCCACCTGCTACCGGATCCAAGGGGATCGAAGCAGCCCCGTTGACCAGCACAGACTGGGCAAACAGCTGCTGCAGGAGAAGCAACTGCTGCTGCTGCACTGCTTCCGGGTAGCCCATGACATGCAGCAGGCACAAGCGAGCAGCCATCATGGCATCAGCGGCCGTTAATCCCGGCCAGCCGACGAAGGAAGGATAGGATGCGGCAAAGCCTGCTTCACTGCCGCCACCTTGTCTTAGGCTGCCCTCCGAAGCCCTGCAACGCAGCAGCTGCTGGAGGAAGACAGTGCAGTGCAGCAGCGCCTGTCATGCGGTAGGCGTGTGGCGTGGCACGCATGGCCTCGCGGTGTATCAACCACAGCCAGCCAACCAGCTCACCTCAGGTATGCATACTGCAATGGGACGCCGGCCAGCAAACCCGGATAGTGAGAGAACTGGAAGCTGCTGCCGCCACCAGCAGCAGCAGCACTGCTGCCGCTTCCAGTGCTGCTGCAGCCGGAAGCAGCGGTGGGCGCGCTCCTTTCCTGCAAGGCAACACAACAGGAAGCTCCACTCTGAAGCCGTGCCCGGCAATGCGCTGCTCAATGCGAGCCGACTCAACCGTAACTGCCGTTCCATTCCATACGCTTGAAGAAACCGTTTGCAAACAAGTTTTTGCTCTGCGAGTTCCAGACTGTGGCACTCGCTTCCACAGCAACATCTACTCTCCTGTAGCTGCCGCCTGCAGCGTGTCCTTTCTAGCTCTTTCCTGAGGCAGCACGTTCACGATACTTACTTCCTGGCCGCCCTCGTGACTCAGCTATGCTTCCCACTTTATCCTTACTGCATTAGATGAAGTCTGTTGGCTAACGCATGCATACCAAAAGCCGCTTACTGTTTGAGTGCGCTATATAAAACTCTACTGCATAACACACCCACTTAGTCTCCGGGGCTTTGAGTGGAATTACAGGCAGATACATTCCATTACTGCGATTTGAAAGCACCCTAAGGAACCAGCGACCAGGCACCAAATGCAACTGTGTTCGTCTACTGCCTATTTATACTGTGTAGTACGTCGGTGATGCAGTCTTTAAGGCTTGCTCTTTTTTTGCAGTTAAGTGCACATTATTCGCTGGGTCTGAGTGCATTGTCCTTTGGGTGCTTATACGAACTAACACGGTACATATTGTCACTAGCTATTCTGACATGCTTCGTTTACAGCATATGTAAAGTCCTAGAAACAGATTTTGTTCTCTGAGGGTGCAGTGCTAAGGTCATTACATTATTATAAGGAACACTGCCATGCTTTGCCTAAGATGAAATTGTCAGCAACAACTCTGGCACCCCAAATTTTTAGCTTACTGCATATGAAGTTTAATTTTGATTCAACAGCTTACACTGAAGTGGCTGGGCTCAATCAGCAAGTACTAAGTGGGTTGCAGAATACACTAGATCTTGATAGGTGTGCACATATCCATCTTTTTTGTTATTTACACAGCAAGCCAAAAGAAAAACTTGCAATGCTATTTCAAGCCCCCTCGGCCATGCCGTATTTTAGAGCGCATTCTGGAGAGTATGAGCAATATTTTCCAGACCGTAGATCAGTGCGAAGTACTAAATGGCTCAAATAAATGTGTCATCAATTGCAGCTATGCTCACGAGATTATAGTAGAAGTAGAAGATCGGTGGAGCTCAGAGCTCCGGCACTGCTGCCCCGACTTTACTCCCCCATTGCTTCTTTCTGATGTGTGTATGTGTATGATTGCTCCTCTCAGATGTGTCTATGATTGCTCCTCTCAGACGTGTGTCTGGTCTCAATTTCTGCGATCTCATTATATTGGTCTAAGCAATCGCTTGCTTTTGGATTGCTCCTGTTAGTACGAGCGGAGGACCAGTGTAACAAGGGCAACAAGTCTTGTATATCCGCATGTATATGCATATATGCACGTGGAGTATCAGAAACAGAAAGGCGACAACTCGCTTGCGTTGAGTATGATTGCTCCTCTCAGATGTGTGTATCTATGATTGCTCCTCTCAGATGTGTGTGTCTACGCCTTGTGGCAGTTCTGATGCTGATCGACTTTTTTCTATGTACAACGAATTGTTGGCCGACAACAAATGCTCTCTAAAAACCAAAAAGAAAACAGAAGTATGCTGATGTTAAGGAGGAACCCTTCTTAGTTTGACCTTGTCTTTGTTTTTCGGCTTTTCGATGACATGTCGGTTGATGTGACTTATATCGAATCAAATTGTTCTACGGTATTATACTAGAGATTGCTGATTTCCTCTGAATTAATCAGGCTGGTAATAACTGGAATTTCACTTTTCAATACCCCAGAATTGTGCACATTAATATTTTTTGCACATACCTTGGCTTATTCACAGATTTTAGTTTTATTTTGCTTTTTTGTACATAATTTAGCCTTTTGGTGCAGATTTTGGCCTTATTCACATTTTTTAAGCTGAATTTGGCTCTTTTCTGACGATTCAGTCCAGCCCTACCTAACTAGCACCCATCAAATTGCCCGAGGCATCTGTTCTCCACTGCAGTCCAGCAGCAGCAGCAGCAGCAAACATCAGCAGCCTTACCACTAGCAAGCATACATAACAGCTAACCCAGGACAATCCGATACTCATCAGTGCAGTGACAAAGTGAGGCAAAGTCCCTTTTTACTCGTATATGCATTACTTACATACTGTAAGCTAATCATACAACTCTAACTGAACCGTCTCGGCTAGTGGCACTTTCTCTGCACTTCTGTACTCTAATACCACGAGCAAGGCCGAATTGACATTCTGAATTGATTATCTATATGACATCGTTGGAACTGCTGCCATAGCACTAACCAGTAATGTCAAATAGGCTTTTGGTCATTCGAATTTAATTTTATTTTGATGCCTGTGAAAGCCTGTATACAAATAAGTTCGGGTGGTAGGTAGTATGCACAAACTCGTAGACACTTAGATTCTCTGTCGCTGTCTCTCTTCTCTACTCTCTACTCTATTCTCTATACGCTGTCTCTATACTCTCTCTCTCTTTATATATATATATATATATATATATATATATATATATATATATATATATATATATATATATATATATATATATATATATATATATATATATATATATATATATATATACACATATATTTAAGTTTTTATCTCTCACTCATCTGCTCTTACGCTTTTTGTGGTGTGCTGCACCTTCCCCCTTTTTTTATCTTGCTCTATTCTGGCTTAGATTTCACTTTCGACCGGCTTACTGTTGCTGCATCAGCAGAGCCACTACAAGCAACCGAGCTCATGCCGGCTGGTGTGCACTCAGAAATCAGCAAACATTGCATTCCGCTCCACCCACACCTTAGAAAATTGGCTAATCAAGACTAATGACTCACCACTCCTGCTTCCCTGCAGCAGCTTTCTGTGCCGATCCTTTGAGTAAGATGCCCCTCCCCCAGTGGCAGCCGATCTATGTTGAGTGGGCACGCACAGGTACACACTGAACCTGGTGTCGGAATAGTCCGAGCAGGGTGGGGCACAAGCCCTTACCGGCCGAGCTTCGGTGGCAGCCATGGTGGGTAACAAGAGCAAGCAGACGACGGCGGCACTCACCTGCGGCTGCCCTTCATTCGGGCGATCAGCCACCAGATCCGGCGCCGGCACGGCAGCTCCACTGGGCGGGGCTGCACCCGCATGACTCCGAGCTGCTTCCGGGGCGACTGTGTCGCCTGGCGGCGCCGACCGCGCTCCGGCGCTCTCTGCGATGAGGCCGAGCAATGCCGAGGCGGCACGGTTACTTGTCGATGCTTGCAGGTGCATGATGAAGCAACGGGCATACTCGAGGCACGGGCCAGGGACAGAGTGGCAGGGCAGAGGGGCTAGAACGACCGCGGGAATGGCAGCAGTGGCAGCAGCAGCAGCAGCAGCAGAGGCGGTGGAGGTGGCAGTGGCAAGGGTGCATGCAGATGGTGGCCCTCGGTGGCAGCTTGCAAGGCATCGGTGAGGCACACTTGGCAGCGCACTCACCAGCTTGTCTAGCCAGTCTCCGAAGAGCCGCAGCGTAGCCCGAAGAGGATCCGAAGACCAGAGACGCCGGGTCGCGGGAAAGGCACGGCGTAGCAGGAGTCACATGTGGTGCAGTGGGAACAGTGGCCGAGGCCACTGCCCCTGCGCTTGCTGCTGACCGGACGTCGTACGACGAAGCTGAAAAAACGGGGAGCGGGAGTGTGGCTACAGGCACGATCTCAGGCAGCGGCAAAGGCAGTCGGCTGCCGTCAGTCTCGGCGCTGGTGGCTTCTCCCCTGTCCCACTCCTCCGCCCCCATCGATTAGCTGCACACGGCCTTCTGCTGCTGCCTACACAAAGATAGCAAGCGGCTTCCTCTGCTCCAGGTTTTGGGGAGCGAGAGCAGGAGGGGGCAGCAGACTTGACACATCGGCTAGCCGCCTGAGCGTGCCTCGTAGGTGTATCGAAGGAGGCCAGCAGGCCTCAGATCCACCCATCCCCCAACCAGCACCGACGCGAGGAGGAGGAGGCGGAGGCTTCGTGCTGGGGGACATGCTATCGGGCACGCCTCCTCCTCGGGTTTCCTGTGATTGGCTGCTTGCGGTGAAGTCAAGATTAAACCAACCTGGCAGCAATCATCGGTGCTCCACAAATCGGCATTTCTTGATTACGCGATGGTCGATTGTGGCAGAGCTGAACAAGGGAGCTTCCAGTGTAGGAGCATCGACGTGTGACTCTTAGCTTCGGTGGTGACAGGACTGCCACAGGGTCTTAGCCCGGGAGGGGGGGTAAGGCGCTTGCACTGGCGTTGTTTAAATCGTTCTTGTTGTGTTCAATCCGTGTCGTGTGGGAGTCAGGTCTCATCCACCGGAGCAGTCACCTGTGGAGTCCCACAAGGTCCGTCCGCGGTCCTTTGCTGTTCTCCATTTATACCGAATCTCTAAGCTTATGGTCGTTTAAACCATCGGGGTTAGCTTCACCCACTGTTAAACTGAATGCTTGCCTTGCAGAAATTTGATCCTGGATATTAGCCAACTTCCTTTAAGTAAACGACGATAAAACGGAACTGCTACTCATAGGACACCCCAAGCGTGTGGCTGGACTAAAACACTTTTGCTCTTCTAATTGGTGATGCTGCTGCGGGACTGGCACCATGTGCTCGGAATTTAGGGGTTGTCTTTGACAACAGCAGAAATTTTGAAAGTTCCATAAGAAAACTGCCTTCACAGCTAGCCATCACGTCCAATCCCTATCTAAGATCAGGGATTGTCTACCAAGGTGGCTTGGAAAAAATGTATATAGCTCTCTGGTTTTGTCTCGGCTAGATTATTGCAATTCCATTTTGGCTGGGGTACCAAAAAACGACTAGGCCACTGCAGCTGGTGATAAATGTGGCTTCAAGGCTAGTTAAAAAATCCCAGAGACTTAACCATGAGTGTACTTTGCTGAAGGACTTTCTCTTTGTTGAGATGAAGCCTGATTGAAGTGAGATGAAGTCTGTTGGCTACCGAGTGCATACAGAAAGCCGTTTAGGCTTTGAGTGAACTATACAAAACCCTACTGAGTAACACCCATGCAGTCTTTGTGGCTTTGTGGAGTTACAGACGGTGATACATTACATTATATAACCAGTACCTGGGCAAGCACGAAACTGAAACTTTTAGAAGAGCAGTTTCTTGCAGTACCACTGGGAGCAGCCACAGCTCAATCGTGCCTGGTTAGCCAGGTGCACATTTGCGGACAAGCTGCTGCAACCTTACGGCCTACAGTTCGGGCACTAAAGGACGCATGGCACATCATGCAGGTGCATTCGAAGCCTACTCTTACCAGAACAGATGGAGGAAAATGGATGTCATAAACATCATTGCGGTGCTCTGACCATCAGTGTGTTACACCCGGTAGGTGCATTTTGAGATCAGATGGAAATCTCGTCAGACCGATGGCTCAGGCTACAGCTTAAGGCAAGGTGTGGCTTGCCTAGAAAGGCTGCAATCTGTGGAGGTGGGGCAAAGCATCGTCCTAATTCGTGAGCTGAGCCAGCGACCCCGGAGCGAGTGTGAGGCTTGCCAGGCGGGGGGGGGGGGGGCTGACTAGGGATCGCCCACCAGTAGACCGAGTGAGTGGACAGGATGGATCATAGCTTCATCTAGCATCGCACTCACTATCGTCCGGATGCCGTGTGGCCAGGGCGCAAGAGCACTTGCAGCAGAACATGCTCTCGTGCGTTTCTGCAGGCACATGAACACGTGTGGGTCTGACCCGATACGCCCTGTACATACTCTGCACATCTTTCTCTGTCGGTTCCATCTGGAAGCAGTGCTCACCCCCCATGCACGATTCAAATGGGCAAAGGCGCTGGCATAAACGTTTAAACTAGCCATACAAGTAAATGCATAAACGCATGTGTGCATACATATCTTTGCATGTATGTGTACATTACACATATGGTATATCTGCAATGATAGACAGCTTAATTATTCATTCTTATGATGACCCACAATGCCTATGCAAAACACCAGCATAAGATGGAGCACTGCTGTAATCATTTCACTGGGCCTATCACTGTAGCTTGCAATATCTAAGGGATACAAAGATAGCAAAGACGTAATCGTCCACGCCCGAGGGTACCGATTCGGTCGTCCATATGGCCGAAACGTGGTCCCAGGAGCACCAGCGGCCGACACATTCACACTGAAACGTACACGGCCATAATGTCTAGGGTGTAGCTGAGGGTGTAATCTTCAAACGTCCGGGGTGTAGCTGCTCATGCCAAGACCCACAGCCACAAAGTCTTGACATTATAATTCCGAAATAATCTGACAAAATGGACACAAGCTGCCGACAGAGCCAAATCACACGGTTATTGAAAACACTACTAACGCATTTAAAATATTTGCATAGTAATGCACTCGAACTTCAACGTACACGCATTCCTTAACTAAAGTCATGTTGGTCTCTCCTTCTCCCCCCCCTCGTACGGTGCTGCATCCGGTGCACATGGACTAGCCAAGGGCCGTCTGTCTTCGTGGCCTAGCAACTAGGGGCAATATGACAAAAGGAGAGGTGCTCAAAATCCCCCCCCCCCCCCCGTGCCACAGGGTCATCGCGACCCTGTCCTTGACTGAGAAAAAGGCCACAACATTTTATTTCGTCGGACCATAACAGGAAGTGGTCGGTATCACGTGACTTCAGACCACATGGTGGCTAGCCCGGGCAAGGTCAAGTCAGGCCGTTCCCAAGCAAAGTTTGCTCCCATAATAAAGTCTCTGGCTGCATGTTGGCAAGTGAGATAGGTGCCTCGTATCGTGTTGACAAAACAAGGATAGGGGAGGAGTCCAATGAACCCCCTCCCAAACCCTTCGATGCCACAGCTCCTTGGTTTTGGCCCCCATCAGGGCAGTCCACTTGAGTTGCCAGGAAGAATTGCGTGCGAAATTCCACAGAATTTCAGAACGTCTTGTGGTGCCTAAGCACAATCAGAACAATTTAATATTTTATCTACATTATGAAATTAACAGAACTGCCAACACCGACTCGGAATGCTCGACTTTGTCTACTCAAAAGCAAAAGAGGAGAGAACAATGAGAGAAACACCCAACATTGTCTCGAACTACCCTGAGCAATCTCCCTCATGTGCTGCTATGAATCTCTCTAACTTAGTGGTCATCAGTCCTGTCGTAAACCCGGTGGCCCATGCTAAAACTTGTCTTTGGAATCCTTGCTAAATGTGCAATAAACCCCTAATAATACGTGACATAACTACTGAGAATGAATTGGACCTGTTCGCCTCGACCGAGATCTGGCTGAAATTGGTTAACTGCTCGACTATTAACTACCCCGACAGGGTTGTCCTTCTTTGATACCCCTAGATCAATCAAAGCCGGTGTTGGAGTCGCGGGCATCACATGCCCATCCTTCAATTTCAAACCACCTGCAGTCCCCTAAAGCAGTCTTTCGAATCTATTGTTTTGAGTTCATCCGATAACAAGCTGCCAATGGTGCAGTAGTCTATTGCCCCCAAGTAACAAGTCCTCCTTTATCTCAGATTTCTCTGATCTCATTTCGATTCTGCATGAAATAAATCGATCATTCCTCATTATGGGTGATTTTAACATTAAGTTGATAACTTATTCGATGTTTCCAGCACTAAATTTCGTGCACTGACTGACTCATTTTCTCTTGTGGCTCATCTGCATTGCCCTACTCACATCAAGGGTAACACACTCGACCATATTCTCCCCCTACAACTGCACGATATCGTCAATTATTATTACCCAAATTATGCTTATCTGACCACATGCAGATCCCATTTTGTCTACAGCGTGTGTCCTCCTTTGCATCCAAAGTCACCTGTGAACCGTGAAATATCAAGACCCTTGATATTGATGCTGTCCGTGCGAGAATAGCTGCTTTGCCTCTGCTGCTTAATCCCCTTCTGACCTGTTATCATTAATAGATAGCTACAACACGACACTAGCTGACACGCTCGACAAGTTTGCACCTTAACTGAGCACACTGTACTACCTTGCTCCAGATGGCCTATGGTTTACCGCAGACATAAAGCTAGCTAGGTCTACGGAGCACAAGCTTGAAAAACAAACAAAAGATCAGGACTGACACTCCATCGACAGGCATACGAAGACTACTCTAGGTCGTACCAATCGATCCTAGCAAAGGCCAAGTCCAGCTTCTATAAAACATTTGTGAATAACAGATACACAATCCAAAAATGCTGCTGTCTACAAGCTGGTTTGGCCCAGCAGTTTAAGGTGCTCGCCCCGACTAAGGTCGGGCCAAGCTCGTCAGCTCAAGACTCGTGGCATATGTGAAGCGCCTGAATAAAGATTCATTTCTTAGGGCGCTATACAAATTAATTAAATATAAATTTTTAACCATCTCTTAATTGCTTCCAGGTTAGCTCCTTACTTACTGATCCTTATAGTGATCTATCCGATAGCTTATCTAACTTCTTGCCAACAAGATAGACCAGATCAGGGAGTCCATCCCTAGGGTGGCAGCATCCCCCTCTGGAATCCTGTCCCTCTGTGGAGATATTCAATGTCTATATTCAAGAAAGCCAGTAGTGACCTTATCCTGAAGTTCATATACCAATCAAAGAAGACAACTAGTCCTCCAGACCCTATTCCCACTGTCCTACTTGTAGGATGCATGGATCGGCTGCTGCTAAGCATAAAAAACATTATTAATTTGTCGTTACCCTCTGGTCATGTCCCAGCACCTTTCAGGAAGGCTATAGTCAGGCCACTTCTCAAGAAAGCAACACTAGACCAAGAGAACTTGAACAACTTCCACCCAGTAACCCTTCTACCGTTCCTATAAAAGACATTTTAACGAGTCGTGGCAGACCAGCTGAACTCATATATTGAAACTTCTAACCTTGCTAGTAAGTTCGTCTGATTTTAGGGCTAATCACTCCACCAAGTCAGCATTGCTTCTGGTGTTAAACGACCTTATTAGGAATGTAGTATCGGGTAGAGTCGCTCTGCTTGTTTTGCTTGATCTTTCAGAAGCTTTTGATACTATCGATCACTAAATACTTCTCGAGTCCTGTTCATCACTGGAACTGCACTGCAATGGCTTTAGTCATATCTCAGTGGGAGACTCCAGAGTACTGGTGGGAACAATCATCATTTGATAAACCACTGAAGTATGGCTACCTCAGGGCTCTGTGCTTGATCCGGTTCTTTTTGCGATTTATAATCTCCCTCTTGCCGATGCGATTGCCAGGCAAAATCTAGGGTTTCACTTCTATGCAGGCTACACTCAGTTGTACCTTTGCTTTGATCCCTCCCAGCCCTCGAGCACAACAAATTCTATCAACTCCTTTGCTGCATGTATTGATGACATCCACACGTGGATACCAGCAAACTTTTTTTAAATAGAATTTTGATAAAACCAACTTACTAGCTATGGGCAAACCAAGTGTGAATTAGAAATTGGAAAACTCATTGCTCAAAATCGGCTCTTCCAGTATATTTCCTGTTGTCAGCACGAAATCTAGGTGTCCTTTTCCAAAGTGATCTTTCATTAGACGACCAGACCAGCTCCATAGTCAAGTCTGCTACTTTCAGCCATATGACATTGCTAAAATGTGGGCTTGCTTGGACAGGGATACTATATCTAAATTGTACCATGCATTTGTGACATCCCATATGGACTTCTGTATCTCACCGCTTGCTGGTCTACCGGTCTGTGCAATCAGACGTTTACAGCCGGTGCAAAACTCTGCAGCTAGGTGCAGTTTCCACACCACACCCCTTCTGGCCGACCTGCACAGGCTCCCAGTCATGCAATGCATCGACTTCAAGGTTTTGTCACACACTTTTAGGTTCCTTCATTCCAGCCTACCTATCAGATCTACTCCCCCACCATGCTAAGCATAGTACCACTCGCTTTTCAAAATCTAATCGAATAACTATACCTCGTACGAACCTCAAATCCTTTGGAGACCGCCCCTGTAGTCGACACCTCTGACGTGACCACATTTGCAGCAAATGTCAAGTGCCTTGAAAGAGATCGATTTCTCTGAGGGCGCTATAACAAATGCATTATTATTGTTATTTAAAAAGAGGCTAAAACGCACCCGTTTAGCACAACATTCATTTAGTGGGTCCACGTGATTCGTCATTCGTGTGCTTATGCATGTTGACCCTGTGCATGTCACCTCTAACCATGTTATACTTATTGTCATTGAACATGTTAGCACTAACCATTCGATCATGCTTCCTTTATAGTAAAAATAAAGTGCCTAGAAAGAGATTGAGTTTTCGGAGGTCGCTATGACAAATGTATTATATTATTATTAGTAGTAGTAGTTGTAGTAAGTGCTGCACACATATATAAAGGGTATGCATACACAAAATTCTTCTTATGATTATAAAGAGCACAGCTTTTAAAAAAATGCCTAGCAATGGCATCGAAGAACAATACGGACACACATGCTATTCAGTGGCACACGGTGGAGGCTGCCATCTCGACGTGTCACACTAACTAAATGCCCGGAAAAACCAGGTCGACATGAATTTCAACCTGCACTTTAAACATTGTTATTATTTAGCTCGTTACTGATCTTGATCATTATTACTTGTCGTTGCTCTGAATACATAGAAAAGTTCACGACTTCCTTTCCTTAATTTCCTTAACGGACTTCCTTACTGCCCACCTGACTCAGCTATGCTTCTCACTTTTTCTTTGTTGCTTGAAATGAAATCTGTCGGCTACCAAATGCATACCGAGAGCCGCTTAGGCTTTGAGTGTGCTAAAGAAAACTCTCCTGGGTAACACCCACCACTAACCATTCGATCCTGCTTCCTTTGCAGTAAACGTAAAGTGCCTAGAAAGAGATTGGGTTCTCTGAGGGCGATATAACAAATAAATCATTATTATTATTATCATTCTTATTTTATGGCTTTGTGGAGTTACAGGAGGAGATACATTACATTACATAGGGTGGCTACTATTTAGTTTGTTGCTTTACGACACCCATGCCCCGGCAAAGTTGCTATCTATGGCCGCTTGTAACCGGCGCCAGAGCAGCAGGCAGGGAAGCGCTTGACGACATGCTCGACAGGAGCTAGAAAACAGGCAAACCGGGCATGCCCAGAATGCAACATGCCAGGCGTCGCACGTATGGGCTAGGGTCTGCAGTACAGTCTACTGTCTGCTCCCCTACCCTGCCCTACCCCCCCCCCAGCTCTTAGCCGGCTGATTATTGACGCTAGGGGGCAGAAGTGAGGGAGGGAGGCACTCACAGCCTCTTACCGACAACTCTCGCATCGGCATCATCTAGTCATCCTGTTTTTGGCTTTGAGGTATGGTGCTTGCCTTTAAAGACCAATGTCGTGGGCATATGTAAAGCCCCTCGATAGACTATTCTCTTAGGGCTCTAGGCAAATGAGCCAAGTGTTTGATCTATTGTGTAATGTAGCGAAAAGTTTCACTTTTGTCCTTCAGTCAATACACAAGGTCAATACCACAGTTTTCCACAAGGATGGGTGGGACACCTCAAGCTTTGTGTGGCCTGACGATATGCTTGCAAATCGATTATCGACTAGCAGCATATCAGAATGCATATACATGACTCTGGCCGAAAACAGAAGGATAGTTGGTTTAGGGCCATTAGTGGGTTCGTTCGATGCCAGTATGCTTGCAGACCGAAACCCTGCTACAGATAAAAGGCTGACATAGGTACAGGGAGAAGGGACCCACCGGTCTCGGCTCCCCTCTTGGACTTACCCCCCTCACCGCGCCTTCCAACGATTGATTGCCTCGGTACAAAGAGATCAAAGTGTGACTCAGGTCATGCCCCTGTACATTTCAAAATGGCTTTAGTTGGCGAACAGCTAAGAGAGCAACACTAGACCAAGAGAGCTTGAGCAACTTCTGCCCAGTCTCCCTAATGTCGTTCCCATTAAAGACACCGGAATGAGTTGTAGCTGGCTAGCTGAACTCTTATATTGAAACTCCTAAACTAGCAAGTTCCAGTCTGGTTTTAGAGCTGATCGCTCCACGGAGTCAGCATTGCTTCGGGTATAAAACTACATTCTCAGGTATGCAGACTTCTACTGCTTCCTTCCACGACTGCCCTCCAGGCTAAGCTATGCTTCTAGCTTTTTTGCTCTTTCTCGAGATGAAGGCTATTGGCTACCAAATGCAGACCGAGTGAACCCGACAGCTTAGCTCTCCAGCGAAATATCTGTTTCATAGTCAAGGCTGTTTGCTGTTATTAGATGCAGATACGATATGCAGTAATTTTTCTCTAAAGCGGGCCTGATCCTTGAGCTTGGGGGAGGCAAAATAACAATGACTCTTCCTAGGGGAGGGAAAGAAAGGCAAGCAGGCGCCTTCTCGAGCCAGCCCAGGGGGCCACCCCCATACAAACGACTGCAAGGCTTCTCGGTTGACTAGTTACCCAATAAATAAATAAAAACACGAGCTGATTTACACGAGCTGATACAAGATTGCCCTATTAAGATTCGAAACCATGACCTCGAGCCCAAGGTCACGAAAAGCAACCTTAGCTAGTGTGCCATCACGGCTCACCGTGTATGTGTCTGCACCTGTCTGTCTGTGTCTGTCTCTATGACTGTCCCTCTGTCTGTCTGTCTCTATGTCTGCCTGTCTGTCTACCTCTCTTTCTGTCTCTCTCTCTCTCTCTCTCTCTCTCTTCGACTGTCTGTCTACCTCTGTCTGTCCGTCCGTTCGTCGGCCCACCTCTCTCTCTGCCTCTCTCTGTCTCTCTGCCTCTCTCTGTCTCTCTCTCTCTCTCTCTGTGTGTGTCTCTGTCTCTGCCCCCCCTCTCTCTCTCTCTCTCTCTCTCTCTCTCTCTCTCTCTCTCTCTCTCTCTCTCTCTCTCTCTCTCTCTCTCTCTCTCTCTCTCTCTCTCTCTCTCTCTCTCTCTCTCTCTCTCTGTCTCTCTCTCTCTCTCTGTGTTTGTCTCTTCGTTCTCCTGCTCCTCACCGAGGCATATCGCTTTTCATTTCCTGCTCCTTGCTGACCCTCGAGCTTCACCAACAGAAGTGCACCTCACTAATGAAGTCGCACCTAAAGCTGCAGCTGGCACCTACTTGGGGGGGGGAGCTGCTGCAGGTGCCGCCTAACTGCCCCTGCTCTGACTGCCTCTGCTGCTTGCCTCAGCTCGAAGTCGACCGCGAGCATCCCTTTAGCCGGCCAAGATTCGTCTGGCTAAATTCCACGAGGCTAGCTAGGCTTTCTGACGAAGCTCTGCAGTAGCCGCCCAGCTAAATGCCGGAAAGCTGTCGAAAGCCTCCGGGGGAGGAAGGACGAGGGACGACAAGGCTTTCGTTGGCTCGCGCGATGTCAAGCTCTTCGTCAGACCTCAGCGGTCCGGCGGCAGCTGTGCAGGAGAGAGGCCAGATCTCCAACCGGGTCCTCGCGAGCGAGTCGACGCTAGGACAGACAGCCTCTGGCCAGAGCGCCGCACGGACTAAGGCCGCGAAGCACAGCGGTCGCTCTCACTCTCTCTCTCTGAGACTACCCACAATGCTAAGCGTCGGCGGCTGCCGAGCCTCCCTCCCGCGGCCGGCCTCGCTCGCTAGCAGAGCAAGCCGACCGCGCGAGTCGGTTGGCTAGCAGCAGCGCGAATGAAGAACGCTCTTGCCAGACGGGCGGGCACGAACGGACGGGCGCGCGGCAGCGAAATGCTCGGGGCGCCGCCGCCGCCGTGGCTATCCGTAGGGCAACCCAACTCGCAGCAGCAGCGCCGGTTTCAGGCGCGCCAGTCCGACATGCCCTCCGCCGGCCGCCGCTTTCCGCTCAAACGCTGCGAGACGCCTGCGGGAGCCGCACAGTCTGGCGGCGCGGCGGACGGGGTGCAGGACGGCGACGCCGGGAGACGGCCGCGCCGAGAGGGCGTACGGCGTTCCCAACGCGAGCGGCCGCTAGAAGCGGTCCGAAGAACGAACACACAGCGCGCCCCAGAAGAGGACGGGACGACGAGCGCGCGCCGCGGCGACGTCCGCGTCGCGAGCCGATCGACGCGGCGAAACGACGGAGAACAATGCGCGAGCATTGGCAATGACAGCCGCCTGCGTGCGCCGCAGCCGCCGCTAATAAACAAAGGCTCGTTAGCGGCGGCCGACCCCGGCGCGGAAAAGCGCCGCGGCCAGCGCGGCGCTAGCGCGTCCTCTCGGGTTCGGACGCCCACCTGATCTGGTCGGGTCGTGCCACATCCTCGACACCGTTGGGCAGCGTGCCTCCAGCTGCAGACCTCTAGGCAGCCACGGCGAAGACGACGACGACGGACGGCAGGCTGGCTGCTGCTGCTGCGGCCGGCGCTCCTCTTCAGGGCGTGACCTATGACGTGACCCGGTGGCCCCGGCGGCGGCGGCGCGTGCCCAGCGGATGGACGGGCGCGCGCGCGCGCGCTTCCGTCGGACTCGACCGGTCCAATTTGCGCCGGTCGGTGAGTCGGCTCGCCGAGGCTGCCCGCCGCCGGCGTCTCCTGTGCGCTGGCGCGTCGGTGGCCCACTTTTACCTCGGCCGCCACGGGGAGAGCCAGCGATGCGGACGAGCGCGAGCTGGCCGCCTGCGCAGGCGCGGTGCGCACGAATTATCGATCTCGGCCGACGCGCAGCAGCTGCTCTCTCAAAGCCGGCGGCCCCCCCGGCCGCTATCGGTTTCGGCTGGCGTAGAGACCGCGCGCGCTCGCGCCGCTTACCCGCCGCAGACCTCGACGCTCGCTCGCGGTTCTATCCACCCGCAGAAGCCACCGCCCGCGGGGCGGGAGGTCCGCCTGTCGCGAGCGGCGGCCGCAAAGGACCCGAGGGCCCACCCGGCGGTGGGCGGTCGCCGTTGCGGTTAGCGTGAGCCTGACGTCGCCCACCGCGACCCGGTCGCGTAGCAAACCGCTGCGCAAACATTCGCCGGCGGTCGTGCGCTGGGGCGCCGCGCGCAAGTTTTACGCCCACCGCCATTTGCGCACGCCTGCGGCGCAAGAGCGCTCGGCGTACGGCTCGCGGACGTCCCGCACGCGCTCTGCCGTGCGGCCTCTGCAGTTGGTCTCGCGCGGTCGGCAGACCGTCTGGGTTAGCACCCAGCATGCAACTGCAGCTAAACTGGTCGAAGCGTCGGTCAGAGCGGCGTTTCAAGATTGAGCTACGCGCGGCGGGCGTCGCGCGGCTCCTACGTCCGAACGGAGCCGCGTCGCCGCAAACCCGGCGCTCGTAGCGGCGCCAGTCCTTGCCGACGCGCGACAAATACCGACCAATGCCGCCTTTGAAACTCGGCTAGCGACTTGTAAGTGCAGCGCCGAGGCACGCAGGCGTACCGACCGTGAGCAAAGGAACGCGGCAGCAACGAAACGAAGAACGCCCTCATCTTAATTGAAAGGTTAGTTCATTTCCGTTGCTTAGTGAAGTCTTTTCGACGGCGACAGAGGAATGAGCGGGCATCCAACGTCGGCGGCCGTGGCGCGCGAGGACTCGCGGCGCCCAGAGCACTAGCGAACTGCCGGCCGGTGCAACGAAATGAAATTTAACCGATTCAGTGCCGATCAGTCGATAAACGCGAAGACGTCGAAGAATTCTGGACCGGATATTTCTAAATTGAGAGATGCGCCAAAAGTAGAGTGTTATCGCTCACTGCTCGACGACGGTCGAATTGAAATTCTGTGCAGAAACAGCTGCTGCAAGGGAGGTAATCGAGCGCTGCGGCCGTAGCTTCCGTATTTGGCAGCAAAGACCGATCCGCGGGATCGGACGGAGCCGATGCTTGTAAACCCGCACGCGTAGGAAATTAAGTTAGGCAAATGATGGGCGCGGCGGCGGCTACGCTGCTAGCTTTAGTGCCCACACTGAGGCTGACGTGAGGTATTCGTGCGCGAGTGCGGTTGCTCGGGTCACCTTGCTGAAAGAAATAAAGCTTTAGAAATAAAGCACGCTGGCGCATCGTTTTGTCCTTTGACATTCTTTGTAAAAGAATAGACTAGCATGTACAATGGTTGTGGCAAGACACTTTCAAAGTACCCGAAAGCAACTAGATTTCTTTCCAATAATAATAGGAAATTTATCTAGAGCCCTAAGAGAACTAAATCTCTTTCTAGGCACTCTACATACGCTGTAAAGAAGGATGGATATACGTACGTCAGTGGCAGCATGCGCCGTGTCAGCATCCATAAGCCCACAGATGACAATTTGCCACGACCGGGCAAATGCTGAGAGGAAAAGGTGCGTTTTCAGCTTGTTTTTAAATGTAAAGTCGGTGGATATCGTGACCTCAGTCGGTGGTGAGTTCCAGGCTTTGAGAGCATGCGAACTCCAAAGGCATGGTTTCATAAGGATTTGAGGTTGGTTCGAGGCTTACGTATTCCACCTGAGTCTGAAGAGCGGGTTGTATATGCCTAGCCTGATTGGGTAGTTGTTCTGATAGGTAAACTGGAGCCAGAGAATGAAGGGACCTACGACGCTGGACGACTTCGCGTCGCCGCGCTGGTTTAGCCCGGTGGTTAAGGTGCTCGCCTAGACCAGGGTCAAGGTGAAGACATTTGACCGAGGCTTGAGCCCCGAGGCTGAGGCTGCATAATAGTGGCATACGTAAACCGCTTGAATGGAGATTTAAGTTCTCCTAGCGCGCTATGTATACGAATTATATTGTTATTATTATTATTATCATTATTAAAAGGGTGTGACACAACCTTGAAGTCGATGTGCTGCTCGATTGAGAGCCAGTGCGACAAGTGGTGTAACGTGGCTTAGACGGGATCGCCTAAAAGTATCGGCCGCACGTTATTGCTTCCCTTGCAGCACTGTAAAGCGCCCGAATAGAAATCAAGTTCCTTTGCGGTACTATACAGATAAGATTGTTTTTATTAGTAGTAGTCGTCGTCGTAACAGTAGTAGCTGTAGCGTTGTGTTCTGCGGGATGCCACAAATGCCTGGACCAGCTCGGATGTAGTATCCTCCCTGTCTAATTAGCAGGTTTTCGATTTTCTGCAATGTTTGTTGTTCAAAATAGTCAGAAGACTACGGACCTGATGTGGTCGTCTAGTGAGTGGTAGCTTTGGAACAGGACACCTAAACTTCGTGCAGATGCTACAGGATATATACCGTCCGAGCCCTTATTTGACGGGTTATTTTCCAATCTTTTTAGTACCACCAGCTATGCCCATAACTAGTAACTTGGTTCTTTATCATCATTCAATTTCTCACTCGAACGAATCTGTGGCCAGGCTACCACTGCGACACAAGCCAGAGGTCATAGAACTGCCACATCTTAATTTGATACGTCGGCCATGACTGAAAGCCTCGAAAGCTTCGTGCGCTGAAGGCCTGCCTTGCAGTCAGTGGATTACCGTTCCCGAACGAACGGCGCCGCAGCAGTTGAAATGGTGGCGTGCTAAATCCGCTGGAGTATGACTGCCGACGTATTTATTATTAGCGGCTCCTGAATTATACTGGCTTGGAATCGGCCATGCGATAACCCGTTGTCGGGCTGCATAATAGCTGAAGCCATTTAGCAAGCAGGCCTTATTTAGGCAGTCATGCGTGCCTTAGCAGTTCGACTGAGTTGTGGCGTACGCTTCGGGCCGTACTAGAGCTATGGTACGTAGCGGCTGGCTCTCGGGAAGCCTGCAACCCCCCCTCCCCCGGTCGCTGTCGAATAGAATGTTCTACGCGTTGGATAGGAACTTGTTATGTTCAGGCTACGGGCTCTCGTCGTTGCTAGCGTGTTCTGCTACTGTCGGCATTATCTATACTGCCTGGCCGGCTACATGCCAACTAGGCTGGAAGCCGCTTAATTGGCGTCGTGCAGTTATTGGACAGCCTCTTAAATTCCGCTTGAAAACTCTCCGCTTGCTAAAATCCAAGGGGCTACTGATCCGCTACTATCGGGCTGTCCAGAAGAAGCTAAATGTGAAGCGCCTAGAAAGAGATTCTATGAGCTCTACGAGGGCGCTCTATCAAGTGCATTATTATTATTAGATACACTTCTGCAGACCGAAACGCGGATGCCGCCCTGCTGGGTTAGCTCTATATCGTAGACCGCCCCTGCCGTGTTCTCATTCTGTCGGTCCTTGCGATCTGCAATGGCTGGTGGCGGCTGGCTATTGTTGTTCGTGACTCGTTTAGCTACAAGATATGCTGTTTTTTTGCATGGGCCATTGTTTAAATCAGTTGCAATCAGGTCCTCAACAAATACAGTGCCTCTCACTGTTGTGATATACCGACCTCCTTATGGCTGTCTAAACTTTTTCATAGAGGAGTTTTCGGAGCTCCTCACGAATGTATTTGTGTGTGACCGGCCGTTGCTGATTGCAGGAGACTTCAAAATTCACGTTAACAACCCTGGCAACTGACAGGTCGGCTCATTTCTTGACTGTCTGGAGGAGAACTATGGTTTGGTCCAACACAATAATCATACCACTCACGTCGGTGGCCATATCCTGGATCTCGTTCTCACTAAGGATGTCTGTCCCACTGACCTTGTTGCGTGCTCGCTGAACCTCTGGGATCGTTGCTCGGTCTCGTGTACTGTTCCTGTACGTACAGGGTAACGTCGAGTTTGACCAGCGACACAACTTAAGAAAGCATTAACCAGGACAAATTTTGGAAATCTTTATGTGAAGCAGGTCTTGATGATCAGCACCCAAACTCGACCGCCAGTCTTGATACCTTCACTGATGTAGTGAACATGACACTTAGGAGTGCCCTTGACGAGCATGCCTCCTACCCGTAAATTCTGTCTGAGTACAGAGTCGTGGAGATTCCTTTAAATTTACTTTAAAAGATGTGCCGCGTATAGCGAAGGCTTGAACGTCGCTTTAAAAAAAGTCTGGGTCTGATGAAGATCTAGTCAATTTCAAAAGCTCCCTTTGAGTCTACACCCACTAGTTATGAAAATTCAAGGTTTCTCTTTTCACTCGAAGACTGAAGTCCTGCCAGTCAGACCCAAAACAGATTTATAAGACTGTAAACAATTTGCTGGCCAATTCTGAAAAGTCTCACTCCCCAGATATTAACGGCCAAACGTTTTCAGCCTTTTTTGCGGAAAAAATTGTACTCATCCGTGGCTCCGCGAAGCCCCCTCTGACTAGTGCAATTGTTGAATCGCACCGGTGACCTTCCTGCAGAGATCCCCGATGTTTCTGAATGCGATGTGGCTACATTAATAAGGTCTAGTAAAGAGAGCTCGTCTCCTGAAGACCTTATACCATCATCTCTATGGTATTCACTGGCAGATGACTTAGGCCAGGTGTAACCGAGATTTTTAATGCTTCCCTACAAAAAAGGGTTGAGCCGAAGTCCTTCAAATCGGTCATTGGTAGACCGATACTTGTAAAGCCTGGATTAGATACAGCGGTCCTTTCAAACTATTGCCCAGCTTCAATTCTTTCTTTTTGTCAGATTATTGAAAATATTGTCATTAAGCTAATTTAGCACACATTGAAAATAATGCAATTTCAGAATTTTTTTTATCCGGGTTCAAGCCGCAGCACCATTGAAACTGCTCTCCTCCGTGTAACCAATGACATCCTAGGCAGCAACGATGGCGATAATGCCACTGCCCTAACGCTCCTAAATCTTTAAGCTGCCTTCAACACCATTGGTCCCAATTTCCTACCTGAACGATGAGAATAACGATAGGTCTGGCAGACGAGGCACTGGCGTGTTTTAAATCGTACTTGTCCGTCCATGTTCAATCCATATCATGTGGAGGTCAGGTCTCACCCACGAGACCGGTCACCTTTTAAGTCCCAAAAGGGTCCGTCATCCGTTCGTTGCTGTGTGGATGTTACCATCAAACATTTGATAATGATTTATATGCAGCATCTGTAAAGTGCCTAGAGAGATTCAGTTCTCTGAGGTTGCTATACACATGTATTATTATTTTTATTACTGAACCTCTGAGAAAAGTGATTCGGGCATATGGAATATGCTATCATTTTTATGCTGACTCTACTCAACTGTATTTGTCATTTAAATCGTCGGAATATGCTGCAGCAACTAATAAACTGAATGCTTGCCTTGCAGACATTCTATTCTGAATGTCGGCAACTTTCCTTAAACTAAATTACCATAAAATTGAACTGCTGCTCACAGGACACTCCAAGCGTGTAGCTGGACTACAAGGCTTTTTTCATCGTCATAGGTGACGCTGTTGTGCGACCATTACTATGTACTCGGAATTTAGGTGGTGTCTTCGACAGCTGCCTACATTTTGATAGCTTCGTTAAGAAGACTGCTTCGATCACGTCCTGTGACTATCTAAGATTAGGAGCTGTCTTCCACTGTGGCTTACAAACAATTTAACTAGCTCCATGGTTCTATTTCGGCTAGATTATTGTAATTACCTTTATAGCTAGGCTACCGAAAAAAGACACTAGGCCACTGAAGATGATGAATGTGGCTGCAAGGCTAGTTTGAAAGTCCTAGAGGTTTGAACACTTGTCGCCTTTGCTAAAAGAGCTAGGGTGGCTGCCGGTTGATCAACGAATACAGAGAAAAGTTATTACGCTGACCCACAAGGTCCGCCACGGCATGGCTCCTTCATACCTAGCCGAGCTGCTGCATCAGTATCAGCCTCCTCGTGCCCCCGGGTCTTCTTTGGACAATAAATAAGCTGTTCCATTTCTCTGCTTAGAAACCGTTGGTGACAGAAGCTTTTGCACTGCAGGTCCTAGACTGTGGAACTCGCTTCGACAATTCTTACGCAACGAAAACTACTCTCCTGATGTCGACTATGGCACTTCCTTTCCAGTTATCCAGAACTGCTACTTCCATGCTACTCACTACCTCAACTGCTCTCGTAACTCAGCTAGCTTTCTCACTTTCTCTTTGCTTCGCGAGATGAAGTACGATGGCTACCGAATGCGTATCAGAGTCAGCTTAGGCTATGAGTGCGCTATAGAAAACTCCTACGTAACACCCTACAGAGTTAGGGTTAGAGGCGCAGTTACGAGCGCAGTGCGCTTGCGGCTATCTTGTACTATCTTGACGTGGAAGCACAGCCTTTTATCGCCAAAGCTCACGTTCAGCGGCTGTACTCCTGCAGACGTCGCGCGTGGAGAGCGACTTCAGAGCGAGGCCATCTCGCGGCAGCAGCTGTCAGGAGCAGCACTCACAGGAGCAGCGACGGCTGCTCCATGGTGGCGCAGCAGCCGCCATGGAACGGCCGTCGGTTGTGAGCTGCTGCTCTCGCCTCTATCATTCATATGTGATGGCAAGCGCGAAGTGAGGTGGCTGGGGGCTAGCTGGGGAGGGTGCGGGCCGCCGCTTTGTAGAAGTACGGGGCAAGTCCTTGTGCAACTTTTCGACTTTTCAAATGGGGCACCAACCCCTGCTGCTTTCGGGCGCAGCTACTTCGGAGGCAATGTCCGGGCTCTTCCAAAAATAAGGTAAAACCTTTTTTTGTTGTCGACTCTCATGTTGTTGACGCTGGTGAAAGGAAGAACGCTTCCGGGCGGCCCTGTTTCGGTACGAGCAATCCGAGTCTGTTTCCACATGAGGCTGTCATTTATTTTTAGAAGAAGCTACCGCACTTTTACGGGGAGAAAGCTGCGGAGGCGGACTGCGCTACCTCCCTACACAGTCTCCATAAGGAGGCCGCCAGGCCGAGAGGGATGCTAAAAATGCATTCCGTGCAGCACTGTAGCAGCACGGTCCAGATTTCAGAGTGACCGTGCTTGATCATAGGGGTGGAGAGAGAGAGAGAGAGAGAGAGAGAGAGAGAGAGAGGGGGAGGGAGGGAGACAGAGAGAGAGAGAGAGAGAGAGAGAGAGAGAGAGAGAGAGAGAGAGAGAGAGAGAGAGAGAGAGAGAGAGAGAGAGAGAGAGAGAGACAGAGACAGAGACAGAGACATAGATGCCTCTAGAACCACAGGACAAACTTATCACTATAGTAATATTGATAAAATTAAGTTTTGTGTAGCGCCCTATGAGAGCTTATTCCTTGTTCATATGCTATACAGCTCGTTGCAAGACAAACAATAATCGATAGTTAAAGACAAGCAAGGTATTCTGCAAGAATGCAAGGCACTCGGTTATTCTGCTTAGACTAGTGTGCAAAAGCACCCAAAAGACTCATGGTAGCTGGTTAGTTGAATATTCCCAAATTAGTAATATTCACTGATTCATGAACAGTTAAGTAAAGAAAACAAGATAGAAGATAATTCCGTCGTATACAAAAACACGCCGCTGTTGCCCATTGATGTGACAAGCTCGGTTTCACAAATCAGAGCTACATGAAAGGGCAACTCACAATGTGGTAACAATGTGGCAACTGCGATGTTCACGACAGACACTCCTTGCTGCAGAGTTTTGCACCAGCTGTAAGCGCCTGATTTCGCAGGCCGGCAGACCATCCATCAGTGAGTTACAAAAGTCGAGATGGGATGTAAAAAATGCATGGACCGATTTGGATAGCATCCCAGTCTAAGCACGCTCAAATTTAATCAATTTTATGTAGCTGAAAGTAGGCACACTGGAATGCGGATCTGATGTGGTTGTCCAATGAAATGAAAGTAGGCAGACTTGAATGTGAAACTGATGCTATCGTCTCATGAAAGGTCACTTTGGAACAGGACACAGATTTCGTGCCGATTCAACTGTAGATATGCTGGCAGAGCCGATTTTGAGCACTTGGTTTTTCAATTTCTGAATAACACTTGTTTTGCTCATAACTAGCAAGTTGGTTTTATCCTCATTCAGTTTAAAAAAGTTTGCTGCCACCCATGTGCGGATGTCATCAGTACATGCAGCAAGAAAGTTGAGAGAATTCGCCGGACTGGGAGGGATCAAAGCAGAGGTGCAACTGGTTGTCTTCTGCATAGAAGTGAAAGCCTAGATTCTGGTTGGCAATCGCACCGGAAAGAAGAAATGTATACACCGTGAAAAGCCCTGATGTATCCCATACTTCGGGGGTTCCTCGGATTCATTCACATCAATACTCATTCACATCAATACTCCGGAGTCTCCTACTGAGATACAACCTTAACCATTGCAGTGCAGTGCAATATCAGTGATGCCCAGGTGAGATGAGAGGCGCTCGAGAAAGACTTGT
The DNA here is from genome assembly GCA_009760855.2 of Cristatella mucedo. Taxonomy (NCBI): domain Eukaryota; kingdom Metazoa; phylum Bryozoa; class Phylactolaemata; family Cristatellidae; genus Cristatella; species Cristatella mucedo. The sequence continues at coordinate 1,305,835 of WPIO01000015.1, forward strand.
ATAGTCCTGTGAAGCGAAGCTTTCGTTTAGTCTTCTCCCCTTCTTGCATGGCGAGTAGAAGCGACAAAAGAGCGTTGACTCACGCCCTGCTGGCGAGGGCGTGGCCAGGACCGAGACAGGGCGCTAAACCTCGACCTTGAGGAGGGTCCTGGCGCGAGTTCGCTTCATTTTTTTGTAGTCTGCTGTGAGAAGCACTCTGGCTTTCCTAAAAGGTGGTGCGCGACAGCTGATTCGTGAGCGAGAGCCGGACGCTGCTCGTCGCCGCCGCTCGTGGCGGCGGCGGCCTCGACTATTTCGTCTATGCAAAGTAATGTATCTCCGTCTGTAACTCCACAAAGTCATAAAGACCATGTGGGTGTTACGCAGGAGAGTTTTGTATAGCGCACTCACAGCCTAGGCGGCTTTCGGTACGCATTCGGTAGCCAACAGACTTCGTCTCACGCAACAAAGAGAAAGTGGGAAGCATAGCAGAGTCAGGAGAGCAGTTGAGGTAGTGACTAGCATGGAAGTAGCAGTTCAGGACCGCTGAAAAAGATGTGCCATAGTCGGCAGTTGGAGAGTAGTTGTCGTTGTCTAGAAATCAAATGCTTTTATATAGCCGAGGCGAAAACGAAACGTTCACGAAGCTTCAAAAGAAATGTGTACCCCCTTCCACTAAGAGAGCCTGCAGCCACGCAGAAAGCGGGCAGCCGGGCGGGCTTCTGAAAACTCGTCTAAAAAGAAGACGCGCCTGTAGGAACCCCAAAAAACAGGATCGCCCCGTTAAACAAAATATATGATTAATTTGTATAGCGCCCCAAGAGAACTTAATCTCTATTCAGGCGCTTCACATATGCCTCCGGGCTCGAGCCCACGACCTCAGCCAGACCTTGGTCGGGGCGAGCACCTTGACCGCTGGACCGAACCAGCTCGGCGAGATTAGAAATGAAAACGTTCGCTCCCCGTAGAAAGAGCCGTGAGCGCGAGCGCCGCAGGCTCTCAGTCCCTCAGTTGCCGTTTTCAAATCAAATTTTCCATAAAAAAACAACAAAAAAGAAAACGCGGCAGCCCCTGAGTCTCTGAAGAAACACTGGCGAGCGTGCCCGCCCGTCTTAGGGGGCGCGCCGCCCGACGCGCCCCCTAAGACTCGCTCGCTAGGAAACTTCGTCCATCCGCTCGCTGGGAGCCAAATACCTCCATTCGCGAGGCGCTGCCGAGCTTCCGGAGAGAGTATCGCCGCTGAGCAGATATAAAACACGCGACCCGCAATGCGCTGCCGGGCTGGAGCAGAGAGAGGTACGGCTTGCCTGAATGTTAGCTAGCGTCCTTATGCGACTCGCTGTGACTCGAACCCTCAGATCGACGATGTTAAGTGAAGGCAAGGTGCAGTAACTTTATATTGTTGAGAGTGCCTCGGGAGGCTGGAACTTCTGGAGCAGCAAGCTGCCGTCGCATGCTTTATGGGTCGGAGTAAGAGTTCCGCTGTGTACCATGTGATCTTCCGGGAGCCAGAGCAGCTCCTGCACTGAGGGGGACACGTGACTAGACCGTTTTGACTGCGGTATCGAGCTAGTGGCCATACCATGTATTTAGCAGCAGCTCGAGAGTCTTGTTGGCTTACGCGGCAGCCCCACCGATACTGAATTACAGTAGTCTTGCCCAACTAGTACGGCGTCGATTTTCCATAGACAGCGAGCTTCCTTCTATGGGCGGTACGCCCGTAACTGGAGGTTCAACGCGGTTGCCGCCGTCTGGTTATATTTACATTAAACAATGACGTACGTGACATTTTTGGTTTACGCTTCTAGGATTTACCGTTTATTAGTGTTTTATGCTTTCTAGGTTTAGAGTTTAAGGTTTACGTAGTAGGGTTTAGGGTTGAGAGCTACGCGTCGAGGTTTTTACTGACGCTGGCTACCGCGTTGAACTTCCTTCTATAAGAATACTGCCCATATCAGAAAGCTCGCTGTCTCTATGCAAAAAGATAGCGTTTCAGCTCTCTAGTCGGAGAACGATAAGACTCTAGTAGTCCAGCTAGGGAGCGGTAGGATCCTGCACTTCAAAGACTCATGCAGCAGCATTACACAGGGTTTAGGATTTAGGGTTAAGGTTTAGGATTTAAGGTTCAGGGTTTAGGGTTTACCCTTCGTTTAACAACATCTCTTTTCCTTTCTGTGATTCTATGTTCTCCATTTTGACTGATCGATATGGACAGGAAGGATTGATGAATATGGTGGCAAACGGAAGCAAAAATAAGTAAGAACAAATGTGGAATATTAGTAAATTATTCTTGATATATTTGTAATTTTGTAATACAAACATATCTCAATAAATGTTCACTTTTTAATATTTTCAATAAAATATATTTTAAAAATTGGATTTTCGTTATCGTAATAGAATATGTTCGATATTATAAGCTAATCAAAATATAAGATTTATAAAAATATTCTTTTAATTTTTTGGGGCTATTTAGTCTTGGCCCGTTTTGCGTGCATGCTATTTTGTCGAGGCTATTTAAGTCGGGGCTATTTCATCTGGTGCTATTTTGTCGGGGTGCCACGCGCAGCCGTACTTAACCGCCGGGGAATAGTCGAGCGTACAGCGACAGAGGCCTAGTGCAATGAAGACAAGCGAAGAAGGTTTATTCAAGCGTAATTCTGATAGCATTAGGAACAAAGGTCTTTCACGATTCACGAAACAGGTATTATCAGTATAGGATGGATTTTATTCAGTAAAACCAACAACAGCAGCTAAGGCAGCGGTTTTTGGCGAAACAGCGAAAGCAGAACCCATTACATGAGCGATATAATTTAAGAACCTGACCGGGACTGTCAGTCTTGGCGATAGTCCGCACGACGACGAGTGAATGTGGCCGCCGAGTCTCTGTGCAGCTATACGCTAAGCACGGTTATTAATTTGTAAATTGAAAATAAGGTACCTACGATTTTTCTTGGATAAGCGCTAGTCAGCCCATATAATTTTGAATTGGAGTGAGTTCATGAGTCTATTCCTAAAAATAAATCGCTGACATCTCTGACAGCTCAAACTTTTTGCCCTTTGTAATATTTATTGTAATACTATGATGACACTTATATGATTTGTGGCATGTCAAAAATTGAAGTGATATAATTTACAAATTTGCATGTGTACCAACACAATTCACCCTGATTTTTAAAACAACATTAAATTGTACCTTCAATTTTTTAAATAATTGTATTATCAAAACAAATTACAATCTAGTTTTTAAAAAGATTCTCATTTTCTGTCTGTAATGCAAGATCACCCGCTAGTAGGGCTCACCAGCTACATCAGCGGACACCTAGGCTCACCTTCCACAGCCAAGTGGAAGCTGTATGATGCAAAGGTGAGCACCTTGACTTTTGTCATTAAAGGTGAGCACCTTGACTTCGGTCATTAAAAGTGAGCACCTCAAACGCTCGGGACAAACCAGGCCACCGAGAACTATTCACGCGAAAAGGGTGTAAGGAATGGATGCTTTTTCTTTTTTTTAATTTCGCCAATTTGGGGGATATTATGACTTCGACCGGAAGCGGGTTCCCGGTTTTGGGAGCGTATGTACTAAGAGCACGGTCTCCAAAGGATTTTAGGCTGGTTAGAAGCATAACCGGTAACCGACTTGAGTCAGAAGAGCGTGTGTTGCAATGCCTAGTCTGAATGGGACGTTATCAAATATTTTGAAGGTTGAAAGACTTCGGACTAGGCAGAGTACACGGACCAGGTTGGCTGTGGTATCCTTGTATAATTAAGACTGAAATTTTGCAATGTTACATAGCTGAAAGTAGGCAGACTTGACTGCGGAGCTGATTTAGTCATCTGGTGAAAGGTCATTTGAGAGCGGTACACCGAGATCGCATGCAGATGCTTCAGGATATATGCTGGCTGAGCGCTTTATCAAGTGCATTATTATTATTATTATTTTGAGGGCGAGGTTAAACAACTTCCGAGTAACAAGTTTTTCATAACTAGTGAGCTGGTTCAGTGATAATTCAATTAGATACAGTTCTGTACCCTAATAATAATAATATTAAATATATTAAGATATTTTTAAGCTCCTCAAGAGTATGAAATCTCTTTCTAGGCACTTTTGAAAAATTAAACTAGGTTAAGGACCCATCAGGTCATTACATCATCAGCTTTTTTACTACCCTAGTGCGGATGTCAACTACACAAACTGCTAAGAGGGATAAGTGAGTTTTAAGATGGCATCCCTAGAGTACTTTCAATTTATAATGAAAATTCTGGGTACTGCCTTATTTAAAGGATTTCCTAGAAGTTTGGTGTAATCGTCATCACCTTAGTAAGTTGACCGACATCCAGGACCTAATATCTACCAGAGGAGCTAACAATCTATCGCATCTATTTAATCTTTTGAGGGATTTAATAAATACAGCTGCAGGTCCTTGAGAATGAAAGCGAAACCTATAAATAACTCGCAATAACTCCAACTGATGTTTATTTAACCACCGTGATCGCACTGACCGTCATTCTTCTAGTTTGATTTGAGCTGTCAGTCTTTGTTTATCACATTGGGAAACAGGAAATTGCATTGCTGTTGACGTAGAGAAGCTAAAAACGCACCTGATTTGCTGGGTCCTTGTCCTTTGTGTGCTTACACGTGCTGACATTGTACACGTTATCAATAATCATATTATGCATGTTTGCTGGGTCCTTGAGACTTGTCCTTTGTGTGCTTACACGTGATGACATTGTACAAATTATCAATAATCATATTATGCATGTTGACATAAGGAAAACATACCAGTAGCCATTTAATCATGCTTCTTTACAGCTTATGGAAAGTGCCAAGAAAAGAATTAAGTTCTCTGAGGGCGCTATACAAACGAATAATACTAATTATTATTATTAGCGGTAAACGCATGGATACTCCAAGCACCGTTTCTAAAATCCTGGTGGTTAATCCTTCCAATATAGCAGCGTAAAACGGTTAGCATCATTAGTTTTTGATAGACCGTTGCGATATTATAGAGCTTCAAGCAGTAGTTCCTCCGGAATTTTCCTCGGAACGAAATCACGTGCTCCAGTTGACTAAAATGGCAACGTCGTGAACGTCTCTAAACAGTATAGACGATTACTTCCAGCATAAAAACACAGGATCCAAACGTCAGGATACTCTAGCGCCCGGGAGTTTTTAATGTGCCGAGATCCACTACCAATCACTGGACCAATAAAATGATTTTGGTTCTCATTGCTGGCGAACATGAGAAATGAGCAACTACAACAGATCTTGGTCGGCTAATAGCTTGTCACATAGTTTATTACTTTAAAATAAAGGATTCACAAATCTGTCGGCTAACACTGGTTGCTATTCGGAAGCTATATAAGAACCTTTAACGTGCTTGCATATGTCATTTCGGCTCAAAAGCCAAATTTACAACCCGAAACCAGCCAAGCTCTAATAAAGCTTCATTTTGATGGTCAGGCCCATCACAACCCTAGAGACACGTGTACTGTAACCGAAAATCATTTGAAATCAACCTATCCGAGGTAGCACCGTTTCCAGCTCTCTGCCCATCTCGTCTGTAGTCCTAATTGTAGCTTCACGTCACAGTTCTCTCAAAGATTCTCAATAAAGAAAATCTGCAAGATGAATTGCAGCCAGTATGAAGGCAGAGATAAAGCCGTTAGAACTCACGGAACTTGCGACATACGACACGAAATCCCGAGCCCCGATGACGATCTGTATGCGCTTAGTAAAACTCTACTACACAAACCAACTAACAACGTTGTCAGCAAAGGCACAAAAACGAATGCAAAAACAAGGTTACTGATACCAAAAAACGATCACATCATATTCTACTATAATAGGCAGCCGATGAATGACTGCTGCTCGAAAGCATAAACAAACTCGGCAAGTCAATTGCACCACAGAGATCACAGACGGTAAGGACTTGAATGCTACCATTGATTTCAGATCTGCTCATCCAAATGGAGGACGTTAAAAATGAGAGACAGCCTCAGAGTGGAAAGCGCAGGGGTAAGGTGCTCGCTCTTCACGACCAGGTCGTGGATCCGAGTCCTGCAGTGATAACCGTGAAGGCTCTTCTGCCGCTTTATAAATAAGGCTGCTAAATCAAGTTAACCTTTTTTACTTGCTGTATTAGTCAACCACCTCCTCCACCTCCACCTCGGTGGCCACCGCTACTGCCAGAGCTGAACCAGTTCCACAGCAAGCACATTTCCCCGTCTGCCGTAAGAGCATAATACGGCGTCAGCTTCAGTCTCAAGCCTTTCAGAACATCAGCTTCAATGTCCTTTGAGTGGCGAAGTAATGCCTCGCAGCAGCCTATCACTTGCTGCCATGTCAGTGCCGTGTCCTTGGTGAGCGGCTGCAACTGAAATGTGTCTTGCACTCGTGCCATCAGCTCGGCGGCATGCTGCATGTCCCTACGACAGAGAAAAGAAATTCTGACGACCCACCTGCCCCGTGCCTCTAGCAGTTCCAGCCATATTACTGCGGATGGACGAAGTTGAGCAGGATGCAAGGTTTTGCGCACATGCTCGCACAGAACTGCATTATTAGTATTTAAAGCATGTTGCCATTACCTGCCATACGAAGACACACAAATACACAGCAAGACTGCACACAAATAAAAAATGCCTGGACAAACAGCAAAATACGCCAAGGTCTGGAGCAATCAAACGCTTTTGTTATCGGCAAATCCCATAAAAGCACCAGAAAAAAACCCGAGGTCTTATAACGTGCATACTGTTGCAGTTAGCAGGGAAGTTGATTTTCCACGGACTCGGTGAGTGAAAGCATATTCTTAGACAAGAGCTTGCCCACCAAAGAATCAGTTTGAGAAAACTCTTTCCAACCATAAACCAACACAAATGCTTATAATACTGAGCTTCCATGCACTTCTTGTGATCCCTCTTTAAAGCAACGTGTTGAAAAATCTCAAATTTGGTGAAAATTATGAGCATCTGCTTCGAACAAACTAGAAACTGCGGCTACGCGAGGGCTCTACAGTGGCCAACAATCACAGTAATAGCAAAACGCTCGACGGGCAGTTACCACGCTGCCATTGCATTGCTCGCGGTACGAAAGCGACCTCTCGTTAGACGACCACATCAGCTCCACAGTCAAATCTGCCTATTTTCAGCTACACAACATTGCTAAAATTCGGGCTTGTTTAGATAAGGATATTACGTCCAAGTTGGTCCATGCATTCGTGACATCCCGTTTCGACTTCTGCAACTCACAGCTTACTGGCTTACCAGCATGTGCGATCAGGCGATTGCAGCTGGTGAAAAACTCTGCAGCTAGGCTTGTCTGTCGTGAGCGTCGCAGTTGCCACATCACACCACTTCTCGCCGACCTGCACTGGCTACCAGGCAAGCAACGGATTGACTTCAAAGTTTTGTCGATCACGTTTAGGTCCCTTCATTCTATGGCTCCAACCTATCTCTCAGATATACTCCCCCATCAGGCCAAGCATCGTACCACCCGCTTTTCGGAATCCAACAGTCTACAAATACCTCGTACAAACCTCGGCAAGCACGTGCATTCGCGTTGATCTACAGCCATTGTAGTCAGAGTGCTCTTCAGACACAAGTTGAAAGTAAGACCGTTAAATGGACAAGGAATATCCATTCAAGTACAGCTTATTTCTTATTTAGATTCCTATTCATTTCACTACAGCTAATTTCTTCATTTGAGTTAACACGGTAAAATACGGTACATTAGTAAAATCCAAAAAAGGAGAGATACGCAGTAAAATACAGTACTTTTTGTTCCGTTTTTTTTGGTGAGTCAGCGGTGTTTGTTGCGTGTAGGCTAACTCGCTCTTATCGTAGATGCAGTGCAAGCCGGATGCTAAATTGGTAAACTATCGTAAAACGGTACACCTAACTATTCCCCAAATGCTGGCAAGGAGCTCTATCTCATTCCAAACGACGAATTTCAGAGCTCCGACGATGAATTTCAGGGCGACGGTACGACGGGAAATAGAAGCACGAGAATATCCTGCTGTCTTGAGATGGGCTGACAGAAACAACCAGAACTAAAGGAGCCGTATGATGTATGACACCCAACCGTCACACAAAGGCTAGTTTGATAGGATATAGCCCGAGGTTTCCGGAACTTCTGCAAGCCGCTAGAGGCGTTCAGCAGCAAATTTACAGCTGGACTGTTTGTCAGTCAAGTCACCAAGTCTTGTCACCAAGTTTATTGCTGGACTTTTTTTGGTGAGAGAGTGGAGATGCTTCAGCAAAGGCAAGGCATAATTCAAATTTTCGTGCTCTTCAAGACGGACAAGCGGCTGTCTTGAAGAGCACAAACATTTGAAGTAGTCTAAAGCATCCAATTTGGATGCAGTATCCCTGTTTAAGCAAGCCCAAATTTGAGCAAAGCTATGTAGTAGGCACACTTGACTGTGCAGCTGATATGGTCATCTAGTGAAAGGTCACTTTGGAACAGGACACCTAGAATGTCTTGCAGATGCAACGTGGGATATTCTGGCAGAGCCGATTTTGAGCCTCGAGATTCCAATTTCCGAGTGACACTTGGTTTGCCCATAACTAGTAATTTGGTTTTATTGTCATTCAATTTGAGAAAGTTTGCTGTCATTCGTGTGCAGATGTCAGCAATACATGCAGCAAGAGAGTTGAGAGAATTCGACTTGTTGGATGGCTGGGAAAGATCAAAGCAAAGGTACAAATTAGTATCATCTGCATTTAAATGAAAACCTAGATCGTGCTTGGTAATCACATCGGCAAGAGGGTGAGTCTAAACTGTGAAAAGAAGTGGACCAAGCACAGAGCCCGGAGTTTTCCCATATTCAGTGGTTCCTTGGATGATGATCTTTGTCCAATACATCCAATACATCAATACTCTGGAGTCTCCCACTGAGACACGACCTAAACCATTGCAGTGCAGCGCCAGTGATGCACAGGCAAGATGACAGACGTTCGAGAAGGACTTGGTGTATAGTATCAAACGCTGCCGAAAGATTAAGCAGAGACTTTACTACCTAAGTCAGCATTTCTGAAAAAGGTCGTCAAACACCCAAGGGGATGCTGACTTTGTGGAGTGATTAGCTCTCAAACCAGACTGGAACTTACATGCTAGGTTTAACGTTTCAATAAAAGAGTTTAGCTGGTCTGTCATAATTCGTTCCAGTGTCTTTGATAAAAAGGGTAGAAGGGAGACTGGCAGAATGTGCTCAAGTCCTATTGGCTCTAGTATTCCTCGAGCAGGGCATTCATTTTTCTAAGGACTGTATAGACACCGAACAGAAGATGGCCAAGCACGAAGCCTCGATAGAAAATCAAGGTCACCGTCAGTACAGGAGAATCAGCAGTACCGATGCTGTTACCCACTCCCCCACTGCTATTCTGAGCAAGTGCACGTGATCAAGTAGCAGAGTTGTGTCAAAAGGAAAGTGATAGCCAAGAAGCCTGGTCGATTCACTTCTCCAATCAAGTATATTTTGGCGGGTAGAAACAGAAGAAAAAGGTGGAAAAAACTAAGCGTATTTGTACTTGGCAGTGGGCATGAAATGGAGTGACTGGCAAGAGTCACATGAGGGTATTTTAACAACTCCGAAAAAATTGGCAAAAACCCATGATTCGTGCAAATTTCATGGAACCATTATCAGGTGCATTATAATTAATCCACCGGAGGCACGAGTTAATGCGGCTAGCCTGCCTAATTTTAATGTCCCGTTTGACGATAGCTTTATTTTTAAGAGTTTTAGAAAACCGAATCTGCCACAGGTAATTATTTTCGATAAGTGAACAAAATTATGAACTACCTATAACAATGGTTGACTACAGATCTAACCAGATGCCTAGTTTACTCAAGGCTAGACAACTGCAATTCAGTTCTGGCAGTGCAGCCGAAAATAGCTATTTTGACACAGCAGTTTAAGCGATTAATAATAATAGTTCGTTTGTGTAGCACCTTAAGAAAACTTAATCTCCATCCAAGGCGCTTTACAACTCAGTGCAAGGGAATCATTACCCAAAAGTTAGTGACATACACGGTATCACGTGTGCAAAAGAAAACAAGTGCCATGTTTGTATTAGCTGATTTAACAGCCCCATTTGTATAGCAACAGAAGAGCATTGAACCCCCTAGCACTACCTCTTGTAGTTAGCAATATCGGATCGCCCATTGCAGGATTCGAACCCACGACTTCTGCCGTGACGAGCGGGCACCTTACCTCCTGAGCTATCACGGTCCATGCAGTAATGCTATAGCAAACATGGAGACATTCATGGCCATCGGTAAGTAAGACCTCTAGCTAGTAACAAGCAGCGAATTATGCACAAGTCAAAAAAAAGGACACGATCGATGAACGAAGGAAAGCTGACCAGAACAAATTCGTCCTAACCATGTAGGTGGTGACCAGTGACGTTGTCAGAGGGGGAGTAACTTGGTCGATAACGAGGGACATATTTACAATATATCTCATGGTGGGCAGCAGTAGTTCTCTGCACCCAACACGGAGAATCCCTGGGACAGGATCTATAGGACTAGTGGTCTTTTTTAGTTCGGGAGACCAATTTAGCAGTGGCTTTATTAGAAACATGTATGAAGGTGGTCTCAATCTCATTACTACCGTTCCTATCAAACAGACTGAACGGGTAGAACCGCAGACCAGCTAAACTCTTAATTGAAACCTCAGACCTAGCAAGTTCCAACTGGGTTTTAGAGCAAATCAACCCATAGAATCAAGATAATAATAATAATAATAATCATAATAATAATGCACTCGATAGAGCGCCCTCAGAGAACTCAATCTCTTTCTAGATGCTTTACATCTGCTGCAGAGGGAAATGCAGCAGATGTATAACGACCTTCTCAGGAAAGCAGACCTAGGTCAAGTCTTTCTGCTTTGTTTTCCGAATCTTTCGGCAGTGGTTGATCCTATTGATTAGCAAGTCCTTCTCGAGCGCCTGTAATCTCGCCTGGGCATCACTGGCACAGCAATGGAATCGTTTAGGTCTTCTCTCAGTCGGACACTCCAGAGCATTGATGTCACCGGGCAGCCATCATCCAAGGAATACCGCAAGGCTCTGTGCTTGGTCTATTTCTTTCACAATTTGTACAATGGCTCTTGCCAATGTAATCGCCAATGCAATCCAGGGTTTCATGGGTTTCAGGGTTTCTATGCAGATGATACACAGCCATATCTGTGCTTTGATCTCTCCCAGTCTTTCAGCAAGTCAAACTCTCTAAAGCTCCCTTACTTGCATGAATAGCTGACATTCGCAATTGGATGGCAGCAAACTTTCTCATATTGAATGACGATACAACCAACTTACCAGCTATGGGCAAACATAGTGTTATTCAGAAATTGGAAAGCATATTCCTTAAAATGGGCTCCCCAGCATATCTCCTGTAGCATCTGCTCGAAATCCGGGCGTCCTGTTCCAGTGTGACCTTTCACTAGACAACCACATCAGCTCCACAGTCAAATCTGCCTTCTTACAGCTAGATAAAATTCCATGCAGTCGTGCTAATCTTTGACAATTGTGCATGATCTTAACCAATCGGGTGCAGCAGCCAACGCCACGGACGCACGGTTTAATAATAATATATTTGTATAGTGCCCTCAGAGAATTTAATCTCTTTTGTAGGCATAGGCACTTTACACTTGCATGCTGAGTTCTCTGCTTACACAGCTTCCACTATTGCGTCTCGTGGACCAGAGCATCTGCAACAGCTGTACAGCCAACAGCAGCAGCCAGGGAGCCCACACCCTCAAGTGGCAGGCATGCTAGCATGACCTGACCTAGGGCGCACGAGTCACGCGCCAAGGTAGGGGTCATGCAGCACACTAAGTGAGCAGCAGGAGCACCTCCGGAAATGGGGGCATGAATCAATTCCGGCAAGCTCACCTGCGGTGGCGCTGTAGTAGAGCTCGTGCTTCCGGCTCATTGGTTTCGATGAACCGCACGGCTGCGTACGTCCGGGTTGAGGCAGGCACAAAAAACTGGCCGCTAGGTGAGAGCCTCAGCTCCCCGGTAAACCTGTAGCACAAGCGTGTCACGCCGCTGGCACACCAGAAGCTGCGGGGTGTCACCAATGGTGCTGCAAGAGTTTCGAAGCCTCGGTAGGCACAGACCAGCACAACTGCACACGAGGCAGCACATACACAGAAGGTGAGGAACATAGACTAACCACACTGCTTGCACCACCAACAAGGACTACTCATGGCCACGGCTCCAACTACTGCAAGAGATGGTGCCCATGCTAAAAATTCGCAGGCAACAAGGCATATGCACATCATATGCCACCGGTAACAATAACAGTAATAATACATTGTTATAGCACCCACAGAGACCTTAATCTCATTCTAGACACTTTACATATAATGTAAAGGAAGCATGAATGAATGATTAGTGCCAGCATGCAAATATGGTTAGTGCCAGCATGAACAGCGTCAGCATGCACAAGCATACAAAGGACGAATCAGATGGAAAAGAGACAACAAAAGGACAGCGTGGTGTGAGCACTGTGCAGATAACGAACAGGATTGTGCTCGCAGCTGCTAGCGGCAGTCACTAAGAATCACCGATTTCAAATTAGTGCAACTTCTGCCCAGCCAGTCTCCATATTGCCAATCCTATCACGGACACTAAAGCAAGGAGTGTCAGACCAGTTACACTCTTATTTAGTAGCTTCAAACCTAGCAAGTAGATTCCAGTCAAGTTTAAAAAAAATCGCAACAAAAGATTCAGCACTGACTGCCTGTGCATAATGCAGATTTAGGCAGAGCCTGCTGGAATTCTACTACTGGATCTCTCGGCAGTGTCTGATACCATTGATCACCAAATCCTTCTTGAGCACCTATTGTCTGTCCTAGGTATCACTGGTAGTGATAGAGGAGTGCAGGACCTATCTCAGCAGGTGATTTCAGAATGCAGATGTAAAGGGGCACAGATCATCCAGGGAGCCTTTACAGTATGCAATACAGCAGGGATCTGTTTTATGTTCACATCTTTTAACAATTTATATTAAAAAAAATAGTAGCTGATTTAACAGCCTCATTTGCATAGTAGCAGAAGAGCCTTGACGGCTATCACCACTGCTAAGGTCATGCCGCCAATAGCACACACCCCAAGCTCCTCAGTGGCATACCCTACGGGTGAACTACAGAGGAGAGCCGGTCTCTCCCTCCTGCACGAAACTCACTGCCTAATAATACTTGCTCACTGCTGCTACCTAGCTACATTGGGATCGCTCCATTCTCTTGCTAGGGTCTAGCTACCATAGTTACTTCCCGCTCAGGCCTCTCATCGCATCCCCTACTCCCGTGACTGTCCAATCGCTCAAAGGCTTCGGTTTCAGTTCGCACGATCCCAAAGCCAGGAGCCCACTACCGAAAGTCATTTCACTATCTCCTGACTTGACAGCATTTAAAAAGAAGCTGAAAACCTACCGTGTTTCTCACAGCCCATGCTCTGCCGGCGAAAATTGCTCGTGGCGTGTTTGTTCGTGCAGAAATCGCGCATACTATAAGTTACTAATAGACACGAGTCGTTTCCAGCACATGAGAACTGGTTAGAAAGAAACTCAGTTCTCATAGGATGCTATATGGTTCATAGTTATTGTATTATTATCGTAACTCGTGGTGCTAAAACAGCTGGGCTATCTGATGCACTGGCAAGCGCAGTTGCCCGTTGCTGCTCACCTAGCCAGGCCAGTTGGGCAGCATGGCACTGCATGGCCGGGCACGCAAAGAGCAGCATCTCGGCCCCTTCACCGGGCAAGCCCCTCCCCCTCAGGAGCCTCGTTAGCCTGAGTGAGTGCAGATCCCACTCACTGGTAAGCACGGGGGGGGGGGGGTGGTGGTGGTGGTGGTGGTGGTGGTAGCTCCAGCAGCTTCACAACCTAACGCAGTCACAGAGCAACTCGAAGCAACTCAAGAGCAGAAGAACCGACAGCCTAAATTATAACCCAAGGGACTAAGATGCTGCGAAAAACTAGCCTCGCGGCTGATGCAACTGCAATTATGATCATGCAATGATGATGCAACTGCAACGAGGAGCGCCAGTAAAAATTCTGGGGTCAAAGCATATCCAAGCTTCATATCGAATGTCAGAAAAAATTCACCAAAAACCAAAACAATTTTTTTCATCCACGTGCAATTCCACCGATACCCCACTTGTGCTTGGGTGGACTCTTTCCTATTGGTCGGTGCCAAAAAGAGAATTAGCAGTGACTTCTGTTTAAGGGACAGTTTGCCTGTACATTCAAAACATATAGGTGATTATGTTCCACTATCTTCCCCATCTTTCCCTCTGCCCTCCTTTTTTACTGGGCCGTTATAGCGCAGGAGTTACGGTGTTTGCTCTTCATGATCGATTTATTGGGTTCGAGTCTTGCACTGGACAATCCTTTATTGCCAACTCCAAGTGGTGGTGATAGCCAATAAGGCTCTTCTGCTGCTATACAAACGAGGCTGTTAAATCAGCTAAAATTTCTTTTGGTGCTCTCCAGACTTTATTTGTCAGTCTATGTCTACTTTTCACAGTCCCAATGTTTTGCCTCGGTATTTCACACTGTCTCCATCTCTTATTATATGTGTTCGGGCGCACACGTTGTGTGTGTGTGTGTGTGTGTGTGTGTGTGTGTGTGTGTGTGTGTGTGTGTGTGTGTGTGTGTGTGTTCGACCTTGAGTGTTTGTGCATGCGCTTGTTTTGTTGTGTGTTTCGCATTCTGTTGGTTATTCAAAGGTAAATGCACTGCAGTGACTGTAGCATCGGTGCGATCGGTTGAATGCATTGGCATGGCTTTGCAACTCACAAGTGCAGCGCAGGTAAATGGCTTACCCGACTGACGTCACGACGTCCCCCTGACTTGACGAGATTAAAAAAGAAGCTAAAAACGCACCATTCTCTCACATCATTTGCTGGGTTCTAATTAATTATCCTTTGCGTGTTTATACACGTTGATACGGTGCATGTTATCACAAACCATATTGACATTTCTTTACAGCATATGTAAAGTGCTCAGCAGTAGATTTAGTTCTCCGAGTGCTATAAGAATCTCTTAAAATTATAATAATTATTACTATTGTTAACCATGGGCAGTGGAGCTTTTGCAGATCACCACTCACCCGGATACCATTACTTCAACATCGATTAGGGAATTACGCTGGAGTGCGGCCGACGAGTGAGTTGCGTGTCGGGCCATGCGGAGGCGGCCGACGAGATCACTAACGGCATGCGAGTATTCGTCTGCCATAGGTAGTGGCTGTACCACCTTTCTGACGATGGTGGCCCCACCCAGAAGCTCGGACAGCGACTGCTCTCCCTGTGGAATCCAAGCGACGGCAGCGTCGTACGCCTTGACATTCCTGATAAGCTGCAACGAGGTAAGTGAAAATTACAAAAATATTCGAAGCTATACAAGAAGCACATATGCACACCATGCAGGGACGTTGAGGGACAGAACTTGAGGCCGATACTCACACGGAGCCATATCGATGGCACGTCCTCACAGCCTAGCATGACATCACCACAGGCAGTGATGCCAGTGTCATTGCCAAAAACAAGCCTGCGTCCTAGAAAGAAGAGATGAAAGGTCACACCATGCAACGGCTTAGGCCTGATGCAGTACCATATCAATCGCTCAACATGCTGGCAGAACATCAGTGGCACGTTGTCAATTAACGGTGCTTGAGCTACGGTGAAAGCTAACTCGACAAACTGATTTCGTGCACACAGACGATGGTAAGAATGGCAACCATTTCATGCACACACACGTGCACACACACACACACACACACACACACACACACGTGGGCGAACACACACACGTGGGCGAACACACACACGTGGGCGAACACACACACGTGGGCGAACACACACACACACACACACACACACACACACACACACACACACACACACACACACACACACGTGGGCGAACACACACACGTGGGCGAACACACACACACACACACACACACACACGTGGGCGAACACACACACACACACACACACACGTGGGCGAACACACACACACACACACACACGTGGGCGAACACACACACACACACGTGGGGGAACACACACACACACACACACACACACACACACACACACACACACACACACACACACACACACACACACACCATCGCAGCCATGCCGGAGGCCCTAGAAGATTTATGGTATCTGTTAACAAAACAATGACACAGCCAGATGACTGGTCATGTGCCCTTAGCCACAAGCTTCGAAGGGCTATGGAGACGATGCATAAATCAGATGCCAGGCTGCACACACAACAGGATAAATTTTGAGAAAATACTGAGAAGATAGGTCCAACAATCGAATATTCGTTTAGGGTACCTTTCAAAAGACAATCGTGTACGTGTTTGTAGCCTGATGAGGTACGTGCTTGTGATTTTTAAATAGCTTCATTGAGATTCTAGTGGTGTACCTTGTAAATTCCTAAATAACTTAAGCAATTCTGCACGGATCAATATAAAAATCTCAATACACGTCAATTATTGCAGAATTTAAAGTCCAAGGATATTTTATGATATGTATAGCAAACCTCAACTTACCGGAATCAGAAATAAACCATCGCAGAGGTATACAAGTATAGCTGAACTCATGTTAGAAAATGCACATTGATCCATGCAGTATTGGCAGAGTTATAGAATTTACAAGGCAGAAAGTTATACAGTACATGAAGCTGTTTAAAAGTTACAAGCAAGCACTTTAACTAGCTGCAAACACTTACCCCGATGTACCATGGTTCAACAAGTTGGAGCACAAGTCGCATATCATGCAGAAATCAGTAAATTTGTTATTTGTTATTATATTACATCTGGTTTACTGTAGGGTTAGACACGGTTTGCGTCATTACTTTTTTAATGCTACACTTTTATCTGTAAATCTTCAAAACTTCTGATCCCACTTTTAACATGTTTTGTCTTTTAAAAGCTACCCTAAAAAAATTCGATTGTTGGACCAACATTCTCAGTATTTTCTCAACATTTACCCTTAATGGCAATATTCCATCTCCCAGCAGCCAAAAATGACTTAAGTGTCAGTTCACTTAATACCAAAAAAGCAGCTGAGCAAATGTTTAGTTAAGATGAATTTCCAATTTTCGAAATGTACACAACTGTTCAGCTGAGCCCTTGGCTCAGCCCAGCCTGTAGCGTTTCGAGAAGTCGCTCTAGGAAAGCCAGCTGAAAATTTTTCCTGAAAGACGACTCAGACCCACCCCACAGTCAGCACATATGGTAGGATTGCTGGTCACAGCTGCGGTCGACGGATTGACGGAGAGGAACATGACAATCAGTGGACCGTCTAGCCCATCAATGTGGCCTATCAATCAGGCAGCAGTCTATCAAGACTGGCAGCTGATGAGGTATTGTCTTGTATTGCTCGGCAGGGAGCATTCGTACAAGTGGACGATGCACAGAAAAGAAAATGCTAGAAAATCCTATGGAAATGAATCGGGATTTTTCTAATGCTAGAATGCACGACATCACGATCATCCTCGGAAGTCGTGGCCAACAAGAATTTGGGCTACTACCACTAGAATGCTTTGGGTCCTATCTAGACAGCTAAGGCGGCGTTGCTGATCCCAGTAGCATCAGATACAGTTCTTAAACTGAACATGTTTGCCTAACACTTTTGTGTAGTGATATTATAACATATTAATAGGCTTCCCAGACATAAATTATTCGGCATATTTTAAATGCTTATTTTGAATACGATGGGTGAAGAAGTGGGGGGGGGGGAGATAAAAGCCAGGGCCGAAAGTACCATGCCGAAAGTCCTGGATCAAAAGTTGGGCAACAGTTGCCACAGCTTGTTGCATTCAGTTCTCTGCCGGAATAATAGAACTCGACCACTGCAGCCGTGCACTGCCGTGGTTAAGGGTAAGTGAAACTGAGAGTAGCTACAAAAAACAGGCTACCAAAGATATCTACCAGACAGGGGTACGGCTGCCATTCACTACAAGACGAACCATCGTTTAGCAAGGTCTAGGAAGGCCATCAATAATAAGAAATTCCAAAGCGGCTGTAAGTCAAAACAAGAAAACTTACTTCCACGCTCCAGAGGAGGGCCTCTGGGGCTGCTGAAGCCGGTCTGGGTTTGAAACTGACAATTTCGATCCATTGCTTATTTCAAGATGACGTTGATTTCGATAACTCCGGAGCACCAGAAGGGCTTAGGCATTACATAAGTAGCTCTACTGATTGGCTGGGCTAAATAGCGCCTTAAGAAAACTCAATCTCTATCCAGGCACTTCGTGTATGCCCCAGGGGTCTCGAGCCTACGACCTCGGTCGTTAAAGGCCTAAAATACCCAAACTTCTTAGCGGCTACACTCTCGACCGATCACTTGACTCCATGCCTTTACGGTGGGCAGAATTTCTGCCTCGGGTGCTCGTTGCTTTGCACTGCCTTCTCCTAAGAGCTTTCAAACTAGCATCGAATGCACATGCATTCGACCGTTGTTCACCAAGCAATAAAAATGAATTGCAGCTTTCGGGAACCTAGGACTCTGTGTGCTCGGTAAGAATTCACCCAAATGAGGTTTCTACTATCTGTTTGCTGTCTGCTGTTACGTAAACGTTCTGTTGCAGTAGCTATCATACACTGCATTTGGATGCCTCATAACAGGGACATGCAGCACATGTGGTAAGGCCGGTGCTCTAGAAAATCGTGTTCACGGGTTGTTTTTCCCTTATAGGAAACACGTGTACCACAATACTTTGGACCACAGCTAAATGACCATGCCTCTGCACTGCTAGTTTCCAGGCTGCTAATGAGTGACCTCGTGCTTGCAATGAGTAGGAGTTGCAAGAAGTGCCGACAGCAGCAGCACATCACACACACACACACACACACACACACACACACACACACACACACACACACACACACACACACTCAAGCCTTCAATTCGTGTCTATGCTAAATCACGTTGAAATTGGCCTATGTTAAACTTGGGTAAAATTAAAATGCAAACCCTTTATAATTACCTTAATATATATCACCTTGACACTGACCTAAATTAAACATAGGTAAAATTAAAATGCAAACCCTTTATGATAATCTTTATCATTTCACCATCCTCAGCGATCAGAGGGCTGACAAGAGGCTGAACAAATACTAGAGCAGCTACTGCTTCCACTGGACGGCTCACTGGGCAGCCAGTCGATCCACAATGACAGCTCATTTCTCACAATCCCACTGCAGGCCCGTGGCTGCTGCTAGAGGGCTGTGGGCCTGCATCGCTGCATCGCTCACTGCCTCTCCTGTGAGCTGCAGGGACTCACTGACAGACTCCTTTGCTCCTTTTCTCGGCTACATTGCGACTGGCAGGCACTCACGTGCCGGCCGAAATCCAAAGCATGAGCGTCAGTGGCTGAGTACACGACATTAAGAGAAAGCCTGAGGCAAAAAAAGCGAGTGGGTAGGAAATGGTGTGGTTGCGTGGCAAAGAGGTACGGGCACACGAGGTTGGTGCGGGAAATGCACACGCAGAGTCACTGCTCAGAAATCACAAGTTTTGAGATCTAAAGACGAGTAAATGACAGCCGAGTAAATGTATAAGCACTGTTTACTTGAAAAAAGGAAGGTCCAATTCGATTGTTGTTGCAAACTGCACGAAAACACCAGTCGGGCAGGAGATCTGCCACTGCACATTTTTATGATGGGGTTACTGTGCCTTAGCTGATAGCCTTGACTCAGGCTTGCTTAGTTAGACATACGCCTGCTTACAAACGACTGCACCAATTAGTTAGTCCAGTTCAGAGCTAGTCCAGTCAATCAGGTGCGACTAGTCATAACCACTATCGGTTGCATTTGCAGATTGGATAGCTACCATGCAGTGTGACACTGCAGGGAGGGAGAACACTTGGTTCTCTATGACGGCCAATAAAACCGAATGTGGTAAGCTCGTGTTTCCCGCCCCCATGCACGAAATCACGTGCAAACACACACACACACAAGTGGGCACACATGCATTCTGAAACTATGCAAACAAAACAAGTCAAGTAGTAGCATGCCTAGACTAGGCTCCTGATGCTGTAATCGGCCTTTCCGTAACATCAGCGAGAAATTTAACGGGAATGAACCAACAAAAAATTCGCCAAGACTCCATCTGGAATCAGCAGTGCCAATTTTAGTATTACTGTCGCCTTCAGAGGGGAAGACGATAATGGAACAGACCCGTAAACTTCCTAAAGTCCTTATAGTAATAACAATATTAATACAATTACATAGCCCCCTCAGTGAACTTTATCTCTTTCTATGCACTTTACATTTGCCGTAAATGAAGCATGACCCTTGTCAGCCACAGCAGAGTGTGATGCTTTGCCATCTGCTTTCACACTGGCTTTGACTACCAACATTCCTCTCGAACCTGCACAATGGCAGTTAAATTGCTAAAGGATCTCAGCCTGGGGGCATGATGCTCGCTCGCACTTCATGGTCCGGGTCGTGGGTAATCGGCGGGTAGCATCAACACTCTCTTCAGCCCACTGCGAGCCTGCAGAAGCCGCAAAGCTTTTCTGCTGCTAGAACCGAGGTTACTGAATTGGCTGACCTTTACTTTAATAGTGAATGGGGTCTTCTTATTGAAATGTGCAATATATTTTTTTGAAAAGCCCTGTTGTATACAGTATAAAACAGTATTTTTGTATAAATTCAACTGTATTTTCCTTAAACTTGAGATAAATCACTGAATAATCATTGAAATCAGTTGTATTCAATCATTGAGCATCACTCCACCTTCATCATGCACTTCTCCTTCAAAGAGGTCACTTTCGTTATCGAAATCAGACACACAGACATCAGCGATCTCCGACTCTTCCTCATCCAACTCTTCTGCGTCCATGACACTGTTCATTTCCATTTCAGGAAGAGCTCATCTTGGATAACTGCCGTCGTTCGATCGAGTTGCGTTCCACTGAATGTAATGGCTGTGCCTAGCTCTACATTGCTTCGACCAAGGCAGTTCCTAACATGACTATGAATTCGCTTGCCAGACTTGTGATTTCGTTCCCTCACTGCCGAGCTGTCGGATTCAAATGCAATGGCTATAGCACAGGCGCCAACTGCGTCGTCATGCCGTCAACGAATTTGCCCAAGGTGTCGTCACCGGCCGGCCGGCTTACTCGTACTGATATATATTGGTCGACGTTGTCTGCATTTCGGAATCGGCACTCATGCCGTTTAGATTTGTGTGATTTGCTGCCTCGATCGAGGGATTCGACGGCTCTTTCTTGCATCTGCTCCAATGGGCATTGAGCTGCCGGCAGCATTGGAACGATGTGGTTTTGAAGAACAGGGTAACGAGAGGGCGCCGGCAGTCATGTGACTCGACAGACCATAAAGGATTCGGTACTGGAAAAGGCCACTGGCAACAAAGCCACAAAGCAGTCCAGTCTATTCAGCAGTCAGTACTAAATATATCGAACTGTACACTATATTTAATTTCTCGGGCTGTATTACACAGCTGTTTTAAACAACTGGGTATAAAACACCATTAAAACACGCAGATCAATAAATAGATCTGCTCCACACCCTCTACTGATTCCCGTTACACGAAAGCCGTTACACTGATGCCCAAACTCATCTCCGGCCTTATTTCCAAATCTGCCAGCAACGACGAGGATTGTGTCACTAATCAGCAGCTGCAGATGGCACCGAACCAGACTATTTGAGTAATACAGGGTCAGCTCTCAGAACTGTTTTGATCAATTATCAATGCCTGTGAAAACAGGACATACTGCTTTGAGATGATACAAAACAAACCCAAGCAAAGCAGCGTCCTTTGAGTATTTGATTCCGTGGGCATAAAAACAGCATTCCATAGCTAAAAGCAGTCCTGGCCCGGAGGCCCTCTCGCACCAACATAAGATTAATTCAGTCTAGATCCACAGGCTGAGGCGCATGCAGCATTAGGCCAACTACTGACAGCAAGCGCTTAGCCTATAAAATGCCTACCGGCTTAAGGCTGCCAGTCAGAAAGGGCAGATACGAATAGAGTGCACGAAGGTCGTTCTTTGTCACCTGTGCACACTGCACAATCACTAATCACCAGCCACAACAAAGAAGCGACGAATCCTGCTGAGACTGCTTATGCCATTCAAGAGCACGACACACACTTAAAAGTAAGGAAACCACTAGGGCAGGTTGAGAGGGGGCAATCACTGGTGTGGCTGACTGACACACAATGATTTTGACTGCATCGGTGTGCAGCACTGCACCATTAGAAAAGGGATCCTCGTCACGAGATTTAAAAAGAACTTTAAGACACAACCTATTTAGGACAGCATTTAGTGGGTCCCCGTGATTCGTCCTTTGTGTCCTTATTCGTGCTGACACTGTGCATGCTGCCACTGACCACATTTGCATGCTGACCCTGTGTATGTCACCCCTAACCATGTTATTCATTTTGTTTGTTTATCAAGCATGATATTACTCACCATTCAATTGCATTTCCCTTTGCAGCAAATGTAAAGCGCCTAGAGAGAGATTGAGTTCTCTGAGGGCGCTTTATCAAGTGCATTATTATTATTATTACGAGCTAGTGCCGCTTTAGGACGGCATGTAACTCGCAAGTGTTGCCAGTGAGCTTTTGCACAGTGCATATCTTCTGGGGAAAAAATTCGGAAGGGCTTTCCTCTAGGCTTTTCCCTGCTTGAGCACCAAAGGCTCGGAGCTCGCAGTTCACCTACCGGCCAACTGCATGGCAGCTTCGCCGCTCTGGTTGCAAAGCGCCTCGAGACTGCGCAGGCACCCGAGATAGTACGACTGCCTCCAGCCGCAGTCCCACTGGATGTCGGTGGTACACAGCCGGTGCTTCAGGCTCTCGCTCAAGCTGGCGCACTCGCCGGTCACGTGGTGCCAGGGCTCGGCACGCTCGCGGGCGAGTGGCCCGTTGCTTGAAATCCAATGCCTGCGACGACGATCGAATGAGCTCGCACTTGCAGGTGGCTGCATCACTGCAGCTGTCGCCTCGGGCGAGCCAAATGCCGTGGGCAGGCAGCAACGGTGGGTAAGTGGGACGAAAGCCGACGAATCGCCGACTCGTCACACGCACACGCTAAAAGTGCTTGCCCACACACCCACTGCTTAACACACAGAGAGAAAAGTGATGGATTGGATATGACATAGCTACGGCCAGCTAGCCAATGCGTTCTCAAAAGATTCCAGCCATTGGGAATGAGGGATCACGTGTTACAACGGCCTACGCAGAAGCCCAGCAAGATTAGGAGAAGCTACTCTGCCCAACCGACTTAAACGGCATGAGCCTGCCAAAGCTAGTGGGCGGTTTCAGAAACAGTAGGACACCACTGGGGCCAACAGGCATTGTGGCTAATGCCTGTCTTGCATATCATACTCATAACACTTCAGTGCATGGTTTCAACTTGATCAAGAAAATAATCTAGCATTCTCAAACGTTCCAGCACCACTCACAGAGTAATAATAATAATAATCTTTTTGTATAGCACCATAAGAGAGCTTAATCTCTATTCAGGTGCATTACAAAGTTACTTAAAGAGCAGTAATTACAATAGTTAAACAAGAAGCATGGTATCTAGTTTAGGCTAGCATGCAAAAGCACTTAGCAAGCATGCAAAAGCTAGTCTGCCACAAGTCGCTCCAGTGTCTTCGAAAGGAACGGCAACAGGAAGACTGCGTGGAAGTTGCTCTCAAGTTCTCTTGGTCTGCTGTCGGCTTCTTAATGAGTGGCCTGACACTTGCCTCGTTTAACGATACCAGGACATGGCCTGAGACTAATGACAGATTCGTGACGTTACTTATGAAGGATTGAAGCAGTAAATTGAGCAGCATCTCACAAGGAGAGAGTAGGCACGGAGTTTAGAGGGCTGCCAGCTGGCCGTTTTTCTTAATGTAATGTAATGTATCTCCGTCAGTAACTCCACAAAGTCATAAAGACCATGTGGGTGTTACCAGGAAAGTTTTGTATAGCGCACTCACAGCCTAAGCGGCTTTCGGTACGCATTCGGTAGCCAACAGACTTCGTCTCACGCAACAAAGAGAAAGTGGGAAGCATAGCAGAGTTAGGAGAGCAGTTGAGGTAGTGAGTAGCATAGAAGTAGCAGTTCAGGACCGCTGAAAAAGATGAGCCATAGTCGGCACTTGGAGAGTAGATGCCGTTGCGTAAGAATTGTGGAAGCGAGTTCCACAGTCTAGGACCTGCAGAGCTAAAGCTTCTGTTGCCAACTGTCTTTAAGTGGAGGAATGGGACAGCTAATTTATTGTCCACACAGGACCTGAGGGTGCGAACAGGCTGAAACTGATGCAGCAGTTCAGCTAGTAGTCTTCTTCGAGTAAGCACAAGCTTGGCACACATACATGGTGTGCCAAGCTTGTGTGCCAAGCTTCAGTCTCGAGGCGGCAAGTGAGATTGCAAGGTGAGCACAAAGCCCGACATGGGAATTCATGAAGGTTGGAAATAATTGCTACTGCTCTTCGGATGAGGCTTAGACACAAGTATGTTTGCACGTTAAAATTAATGGTAGGCTAGACAGAGTCTACAGCCTCACTTGTTGAGTGCTAACTTCTCACTGCCACAATGGTTTTACTTATGCACAAGAGTAAGAAAGCACCAGGTGCTATGCATGCAGTCTTTGGAGTGGAGCTAAGGGCCAACGACAAAGCAGGCAAACGTATTACCTGCTAAGCATTTCGAACAGATTCAAGTGACAAACTTACCGAAGGGCAGCAACCGACTTTTCGTCTGTGGCGGCTGTGTCTGCCCAAGTCATAAGGTTCTCATCAAGAGGTGCACTATCCACCCACTCGGGCGTGGAAATGTGCCCTTGTTCAATGTTCGGCGACCCGGCATCGTTTCTGCTCCTGGGAATAGGTAGGTCACATGACTGTAGCAGCCTCCGGAGGCTACCGCGGATGTCCTGCGGATCCAGCAATATGGTGACTAATCTCAAATCATAACGCAGTTTGCCTGCAGGCAGAAATGAGACAAAATGTAGGTCACGCTACTCACATTGAAGCATAACCACGCATGGAAACAGTACAGAGTTTTGAATGCTACACGGATTAATAAAGAACATACGGTTCCAAGCAGAACTCAGCATGATCTAGTGAATCAGTTCCTACTAAAGGCGATGAAGCCCATCTACTCTCTCCTGCCTTTTGACATGAAATAAAAACTGGACGCAGATATATAATGGTTATTTAGAGGAAGTGTCATGCGACATGCCAGGCCAAGTTCCTTTAACCTCATACAAACATAAATGTATTCCAAGTAAAACGACAGCCTCACTTGCGCATTAATGCCTAACCAGAGAGGACTTCTCCAAAGCAGGAAAGAGGAGAGTGAAGCAACAAACTCTCCCTTGTAACACCAGCGTCTTCATACATCTTTAGAGTTACTGATGGAGAAAAGAACACTCATACTTTTATTTAAGTGTCACGAGACATCGTAGCCTTTATACCTCCGTGGAGTAACAGTTGAAGGTACACATCATGCATCCTTTTATTTCAAAAGTCTGTACGGGTCTGTGGGGTATTGACATGCTTCCTTGACAGCAACTGCAAAAGTGCTTAGAAAGAGATTAGGTTCTCTGAGAGCACTATATACACGTATCATTATCATTATTGCAGATTAAGATGCATGCATACATACACACTGCACTACCTTTTAATAATAATAATGATATGATAATAACGAGGCATTTGTACAGCATCTTAAGAGAACTAAATCTCTTCACATGTGCTGCAAAGGAAGCATGTCAATTGGTTAATAATGACATGCAGCTTCAGCATACATAGGTCAATTCACTCACACCCAGCAGATTATAATAATAATAATAATAATAATAACAACATTTGCATAGCACCCTTAGAGAACTTAATCTCTCTAGGCAGTCCACATGTGCAGCAAAGGAAGCATGTCAATTGGTTAGTGATGACATGCAGCACACGCAAGTGTACAAAGAACTATTCACTCACACTCAGCACATGCTGTGAAGAAAAGGTTCGTTTTTGGCTTTTGAATTACCAGCAAGTAGTTACCACCAATCAGGTCCCACTTGTTCGGTACTGGTTTGCTCTCTGGTTTAACTAGTTTATGTAGAGACAACTTTGCCTTCATTCCTAGCACGATGGGGCTGCATGGCGAGACGTGCAAGTGGCTTCTGAACTCAAGCCACTGACTGTGACAGCAGACGATGCTCGTGTCCCCACTCCTCACTTCCTCACCTCCTCACTTCAAAAGCTTACAAGAAAGCCACCCACTTTATAAGCTTAGCAGCCTTGCACATTGTAACAGCAGCAGCACCGAGCTCCATATATAGATATATAGCAGGTGTGCTGTGCTGCGAGTGCACCGAGGAGGAGCTGCGGTGAGTCTTTCTAGAGTCTTCTCTCAGCTCGAGGAGCTCAGTGTCCGATTCCGCTGCAGTTACGGTGCAAAAGAAACAAAGCCGAGCAAGAGGCAACAGCAGAAGGCTGCAACGACCATTCATTTATTCATTCATTCACTTAACCCCTAGACGTTAGAGTCATGCACATGGTCACCGTGTGTATATGCTAAGTAACAGCAAGCAGAGTGCCTGCATGCATAATCACACAAAGAGCAAATAGATAGGACCCACTAAATGCTGTAATAAACAGGTGTGTTTCAGCTTCTTCTAAAATTTTATCAAGTCCGGTGATGTCTCGACATCAGTCGAGAGTGATTCACAGGCTCACGATTACAAACTTAATGTAAGGTCTCAAAAGCATTTGAGGTTCGTACGATGTAGAACTTTACGATTTGAGTAAGAACAGTGAGTGAGTGGTACGGTACCCAGCCTGTGTGACCCGGGTGGAAGGATCGATTCTTGCTATCAATCCATGCTTCTCCTGCTGCTGCGGGCAATTCTTAATTGCCTGCAGCAGCAGCAGCAGGAGTGTGGCTTGATATAAGCTCAGCCTCTTCAGCCGCTATACAGTAAATGAGGCTGTAGAATCGCCTGAATTTCACTTTACTTATTGAAAGGTTTTTGGCACCCTTCAAGTCAGAAACCCTGGCTCACTCCACATGGTCAGCATTTGGACAACCTGGCAGGCATGCAATAATAAAAAACTATGATAATAATAATACATTTCTATAGCCCCGTCAGAAAGCCGAATCTCTTTCTAGTCACTTAACAGATGCTGTGAAGAAAGCATGACTACATGATTGGTGGTATCATTCGTGATGTCATCAAACATAACATTCTTAACTGTGACATGCACAGGGTCAGCATGTAGATAAGGTTAGTAACAGCAGGCACAGTGTCAGCACACACAGGCACACACAGGTTGAATCACATGGACCCATTCAATGCTGTGATAAATAGATGCATTTTTAGCTTCTTTTTAAGTGTTGTCAAGTCAGGGGATGTCGTGACGTCAGTCGGGAGTGAGCTCCAGGCATTGGCAGCACACAAACTAAAGGAATGGTCTCCAAAAGATTTGAGGCTTGTACGAGGTGTAGCTACACGATACGATTCACACACGTGGGTGGTATGATGCCTAGCATGGTGGGGGAGTAGATAATAATAATAATAACAACACACTTGATAAAGTGCCCCCAGAGAACTCAATCTCTTTCTAGGTGCTTTATATTTGCTGCAAAGGAAGCATGATTGAACGGTTAGTAGTGGCATGCTCAATAAACAACAAGAATAACATGGTTAAGGGTGACATGCACAGGGTCAGCATGCAAGTAGATCTGATAGGTGCTAGAGCCAAAGAATGAAGGGACCTAAAAGTGAGTGACAGAACTTTGAAGTCGATATACTGCATGACTTAGGTTTTATAAATAAATAGGTAAATAGGTGCGTTTTTAATTTCTTTTTAAATGTGGTCAAGTCAGAGGATGTCGTGACGCAAGTCGGGAGCGAGTTCCAGACTTTGGGAGCATGCGAACTAAATGCACGGTCTCCAAAGGATTTGAGGCTTGTACGAGGTATAGGTAAACAGTTAGTTTCCGACAAAAAGGTCGTACTATACTTGGCCTGGTGGTGGAGTAGATCTTATAGATAGGCTTTAGCCAAAGAATGAAGGGACCTAAAGGTGAGCGACAAAACCTTGAAGTCGATCGGTTGCTTGACTGGGAGCCAGTGCAGGTCGGCGAGAAGTGGTGTGATGTGGCAACTGCGCCGCCCACAACAGACAAACCTAGCTGCAGAGTTTTGCACCAGCTGTAAGCGCCTGATAGCACATGCCGATAGGCCAGCAAGCAGTGAGTTACACAAGCCGAGACGGAATGGTACATATGCATAGACCAATTTGCATGTGGTACCCTGTCTAAGCAAGCCCGGAATATTGGTAATGTTATGCAGCTGCAAGTAGGCTGACTTGACTGCGTAGCTAATGTGTTTATCTAGTGAAAGATCACTTTGGAATAGGACACCTAAATTTCGTGCAGAATAAACAGGAGATATGCGGGCTGAACCGATTTTGAGCAAACCAACAACCAGTGTTAGCTGTACAACCGCCGAACTGGTTTGGTCCAGCGGTTAAGGTGCTCGCCCCCCCCCCGACCACGGTCTGGCTGAGGTCGTGGGCTCGAGCATATGTGAAGCGCCTGAATAGAGATTAAGTTCTCTTGGGGCGCTATACAAATGAATTATTTATAATTATATATAACCAGTGCTAGCTTTCAAAACCATCGCTAGAATGACCAGTGCTAGCTTTCAAAACCATCGCTAGAATGGTGCCACTGCTACGGTCTAGAAATTAGGGCAATTCATTGGGCAGTTTAATATGGTGAGCATGTCTTCTTCTCATGGCAGAGAAGCTACCTCGAAGATGGTTTTCATGCCATAACCACCCACCCAGAGCCCTCATCCGCCCAAGCACGGTCAAGGTCAGTTTGTAGTCACAGCATCACCAACACAGTGCACGCTCAGCAGCAGTCGGCAATCGTTCTTGACGTTCCTACTCGAAACCACATGGCAATCAAGCGTTTCTTCTCCTAATCTGAGTGGAAGGGGTCTGCTGCAAGACAGTCGTCCACAACCCACCTCACACTATCTACCCACCCACATGAGTGGGTAGAGACAGACATACAGACAGAGAGTAGATAGTAGTCTCTCACTATCTACCCACCCACATGAGGCACAAGGATTCCCCACAGTCGATGCCAGCCGATGCTGCATCCACCCACGCATCCACTCGGGGAGCTAAGCTGGAGGAATGAAAGGCGTCGCGTGCCCATGTCTGCAGCAGCAGCTGGAGCAGGACTTACGTGGGAGGAGTGGCTTCGGTGTGGGGAGTGGCATCCAACCGTATCCGCTGCAAAATCAGGTTCTTCGTTGGGTTCTTCACACCGAGCTGAACGGCTGCACCAGTTTCAGCCTCCACGTGCCCTCAGGCCCTCAACAGACAACAAATTAGCTGCTTTTTCCATTCTTCCGCCCCTTACAGAACAATTTGTCAATAGAAACTTTTGCTCTGCAGGTCCTAGACTGTGGAATTCACTTCCACAATTCTTCCAAACATCTCCTCTCACTTGCTGCCGACTGCGGCACATGCTTTCCAGCAGTCTTGAGCTGCCACTTCCATACTACCTACTCAATACCCGAACTTCCCTCCTTACTCAGCCATGCTTGACCCTTTCTCCGTGTTGCATTAGATAAAGTCTGCTGGCTACTGCCTGCATACTGAAAGCCTCTTACACTTTGAGTGTTGCTATAGAAAACTCCTCTGCCTAACACCCACTTAGTCTTGGTTGCTTTGTGGAGATACCGACATAGATACATTCCATTAAATTACAGTCACCGTTCAGATAGGCATGATGGTCTATATGGTATACTCGCAACAAATCTCAAACACCAAGTTACTACAATTACAACTAGGCACACACACACACACACACACACACACACACACACACACACACACACACACACACACACACACACACACACACACTACCCCAAGTACACACACGAGTGCTAGCTTGCCCTTCCAGCGCTGCTGACTGGCACCCTTGCATCAGCAGTGGCCGGCTGCTGACCCGAATGGCTAAGCAGCCAGTCACGAACCTGCAGTGGCCGGTACCTGCTTAGATGTGTGGCGAATATAGAACGGCAGCGAGGTCTTCACAATGGTCTGCTTAGCCTCGAATCTCTGAAGGCATTCGCTGAGCTGCTTTAACGAGTTCTCATTGACTGTCTAGAAACAGAAAGAATGTGCTTAGTGGTGGGGGGGGGGGGTAACCATCGGTTGCACCCGTGCCAGCGAGACAGATAAAATGGCATGCTTCTGCTGTTAGTACAATTCATGCCAGACATAGCGAAGACAATCCAAGCCTCGAGTGCCAAAAGCATAGACAAACCCATTAACTATATTGTACAGAACAGATGTGCTTCAAGAAAGGTTAGGGGGAGTAGAGTCACATGCAAAAGTGCCTTCCATCGTCGAGGGCAGTGTGGCAAGCTGCCACAGTGGTTGGCCACTCGTCAGACATTGTGCACCTTTCTCCGAGAACTTTCCAAGGCTCTCGCCTCGTTGGCTGAACAGAAGAATAAGTAGATTCACGCACCTTTCCAGAAAGATTAATAGGTAGATTCGTGCACCTTTCCACCTTTTCATGCTCCTGTGTGCCATTCCCTAAGCAAGTGGTTGGCCTTTTCTGCCCTGCTTCGCGATGTTTGCTAGCTACCACTGACTGCCGAGTCACTGATTTGCATCTGAGTGGGCCGGGATTAGTTTCGGGATCGAGAAAATGTACTCGACTACTCAAACAGCAAGGGGCTATCCCTTGGGAAACTGTGACACTGCTATACATGCCCATGTTGCCATTCACAACTGTTGAGCTCATTTAAAAAAAGGCAGCCCTCCACAGATGGAGGAATTGAGCGAGTCGCACATGAATAGGATGCTCAAAACCAGAGCGACCTGCTGGTACCTGGACCCTGGGTGACTGAGTACATGCGAACGAATGATAGCCAAGGGCCGACTTCGGCTCATCGAGTCAAGCAGCTATGTAGAATAGTCCAAACGGTTTAGTGACCCAAAAATGCCTTTCACCGAGTCACAGCGTCGATGCCAAGCATTCTTGCCAGAACAAGAATAATAAAATCGGCATGACCCGGTGACACACTTCAAGGCAAACGATTAGGGTAGGGGAATATAGCCAGACTGCTCGAATGTGCGTAGGTGAGAGAAGAGAGTCCGAGCATCTTATTGGGTCCGAACTTTCTAAAAAGGGCTGAACACTGATCTTGTCCGATACAATCAATCACTGGAAGCAGCAGTCATCCCATCGGCGCCCCAGAGGAATAGTAATAATAATAATAATAATAACACACTTGATTAAGCGCTCTCAGAGAACTCAATCACTTTCTAGGCGCTTTGCATTTGCTGCAAAGGAAACACGATCGCATGGTGAGTGGTATCCTGCTTGATAAACAACATGAATAACATGGCAAGGGGTGACATGCACAGGATCAGCATGCAAGTGTGGTTAGTGGCAGCATGCAACAGTATCAGCACATATAAGCACATAAAGGAAAAATCACAGGGACCTACTAAATGCTGTCACAAATAGGTGCGTTTTTAATTTCTTTTTAAATGTGGTCGAGTCAGAGGATGTCGTGACGAAAGTCGGGAGTGAATTCCAGATTTTGGGAGCATGCGAACTAAATGGACGATCTCCAAATGATTTGAGGCTTGTACGAGGTATAGGTAAACAGTTAGTTTCCGACAAGCAGGTGGTACTATGCTTGGCCTGGTGGGGGAGTAGATCCTATAGGTAGGCTTTAGCCAAAGAATGAAGGGACCTAAAGGTGAGCGACAAAACCTTGAAGTCGATCGGTTGCTCGACTGGTAGCCAGTGCAGGTCGGCGAGAAGTGGTGCGATGTGGCAACTTCGATGCTCACGACAGACAAGCCTAGCTGCAGAGTTTTGCACCAGCTGCAATCGCCTGATTGCACATGCCGGTATGCCAGCAAGCAGTGAGTTACAGAAGTCAAGACGTCATACCACGAATGCATGGACCAACTTAGATGCGATATCCCTATCTAAACAAGCCCGAATTTTAGCAATGTTATGCAGCTGAAAGTAGGCCGACTTGAAAGTGGATCTGATGTGGTCGTCTAACAAAAGGTCACTTTGGAGCATGAACCTACATTTCGTGCAGATTCAACAGGAGATATGCCAGCAGAGCCGATTGTGAGCGATAACCTTTCCAATTTCCGAATCCCACTTGGTTTACCCATAACTAAAAGACAGTTTTATCATAATTTAATTTAGGAAAATGTGCTCCCATCCATGTGCGGATGTCATCAATACATACAGCAAGGGAGTAGTGAGAATTCGACGTGCTCGAAGGCTGGGAGGGATCAAGGCAAAGGTACAACTGAGTGTCATCTGCATAGAAGTGAAAGCCTAGATTGTGCTTTGCAATCACATCGGCAAGAGGGAGGGTATAAACCGTGAAAAGAACCGGACCTAGCATGGAGCCCTGAGGTACCCCATATTTCAGATGTACCTCGATGATATTTATGAATTCACATCAATACTCTGTAGTCTCCCACAGAGATAGGACCTGAACCATTGCAGAGCAGTGCCAGTGATGCTCAGTGATGAGAGGCACTCAAAGGGACTTGGTGATCAATAGTATCAAAAGCTGCCGAAAGATGGAGAAAAACAAGCTGAGAGACTCTACCCATGTCTGTATTCCCAAGTAGTTAGCTGTACACCCGAAGCAATGCTGACTCTGTGGAATGATTAGCTCTAAAGCCAGACTGGAACTTACTAGCAAGGTTTGAAGTTTCAATATATGAGTTCAGCTGGTTTGCCACGATTCGTTCCAGTGTCTTTGATAGGAATGGTAGAAGGGAGACTGGACTGAAATGGAAGTGCTTCACATGGCAAATAGGGGCTGCAAACTGGCGCCCTCTGGCTATTGTGTAGTTTGCACATCGTCCGAACAGCAGATGTAACAAGACACAACAACCTTGCTCTCTGCTGCTACGATATTTCAGGGATGTTATTGTATAGCATTCGTCATAGCACTGCTATAATAAATGCATGGGCTTAGCAAGCATTAACAAAGCCAAGCTGGAGGACCAGGCATTGATCCTTGATGTAGCTAGTCACAGGAAGGCAACCCACAAAAAGCTCCTTCGGGTGGGTCCAGGATGGGCCAGCAACCACTCGTCAATCCCGATCCCTATGCCTGGTGGAAGGAGTGCTGCTGGAAAAAAATCCTAGCTGATTAAACAGCTTCTTTTGTATAGCGACAGAAGAGCCTTTACGGCTATCACCACCACTTGCAGTGGCAATAAGGAATCGCCCATATCAGGAATCGAACCCACGACCTCGGGACCGAGGTCGTGAAAGCAACCGCCTTACCTAGTGTGCGCCATCACGGCTCACCATTAACTGTATAACCCCATCACTTCTAAAGCAATCTGTCCCACAATCCACTGCAGCCACGATTAGCAACCTTTAGGATAACAATAATAATAATATTACATTTGTAAAGCACCCTCAAAGAACTTTCTCTTTCTCTTCGTCTCGAACAAATCTCTTTCTAGGCACTTAACATATGCTGTAAATGAAGTACCATCAGATGGTTAGTAGTAGCATGCACTATGTCAGCAAGCATAACATGGTTAGAGGTGATACGCACAAGGTCAGCATGCAATATGGTTAGTGGCAGCATGCACTGTGTCAGCACACATAATCATACAAACGACGAATCGCATGGACCTAAAAGTGAGGGACAAAACCTTGAAGTCATTGCTTGACTTGGAGTCAGTGCAGGTCGGAGAGAAGTGGTC
This sequence comes from Cristatella mucedo, assembly GCA_009760855.2. Taxonomy (NCBI): domain Eukaryota; kingdom Metazoa; phylum Bryozoa; class Phylactolaemata; family Cristatellidae; genus Cristatella; species Cristatella mucedo. The sequence continues at coordinate 1,339,611 of WPIO01000015.1, forward strand.
TGATGTGGCAACTCCAACGCCCACGAGAGACAAGCTTAGCTGCAGAGCTGTAAGCGCCTGATTGCACAGGCCGGTGGGCCAGCAAGCTACCCCAGATCACCACCGGGAATCCCGACCTTGGCTCTGACTTGGCTAGCCGACGGCACAGTAACCAGTGCCCTACCTCTGCTGCTGCTGCCTCCGAAGTTGTAGGTACAACCCAAAAACTTTCAGGTCCCTTCATTCTCTGGCAGCAGCTAACCTATCAGATCTACTCTCCCACCAGGCTAGGCAACGTACCACCCGCTTCACTTCGCTTTTCAAGTATCACGGCAGTTCTTAGTTGGGCATAAAATAATTAGCAGAGAGAACCAGCATCCCAGCTTCAGTCCAGTCGGGGGCTTAGGAAAAAATGGTAATCGAGCAAATCTGAACCGTCCGAATACTTTTGCGTTTGAGTGTACACACATATATTAATATGCCACTGCTCACCCAACCTCTAACTGCCTATCAAGCAGCATATGGAGTTTAAGGTCCTTTAACTGACTCACAGGTCTCTTTATTCTTTTCCTCCGGCTTACCTTTATGAAATACTTACCCCTTAGAACTCCTTTGTACAACAACCCACTCTTCTGATATTTGTAGCAGAGCCTCTAACCAACCCAGTGCCTTCGGTTCCTAAGCTCCAAAAGCCTAGAACTCACTACGGCATCTACTGACCTGGCTGCACTTACAAGGAAGCCGATTAAATTTGCCTCCCAGCATTTGCTCTAGCCTTGTGCACTGTCGTTTACATGGTGTTTATTCAAATTGTGCACTGTATTATCACTGCACAGTCAACATGCTTGCTTTCCAACGTTTCTGAAGCTTCCAGAACGAGATATAGTTTTCTGTAGGTGCTCTTAAGAGGTAATGCTGTTATTATTATTATTATTACTTACTATTATTTTCCTCATCATTATTGGAGACCGTGCCTTTAATTCCCATGCTCTTAAAGCCTGGAACTCACTACCGATGCACACCACAGCATCCCCTGACATGACAACATTTAAAAGAAGCTTAAACCTGTTTATTACACAATTTGGTGGATCTTTGTGATTCGTCTTTCGTGTGCATGCACCTGCTTACACTGCCAGCTGCTTGCGGATGTTACCACCAATCATTTGGTAATGTTTTCTATACAGCATCTGTAAAGTGCATAGAAAGAGATTCAGTCCTCTGAGGGTGCAATACCAATTTATTATATATATTATATATATATAATTCATTTGTATAGCGCCCCAAGAGAACTTAATCTCTATTCAGGCGCTTCACGTATGCCTCGCGGTTCGAGCCCACGACCCCAGTCAGACCTTGGTCGGGGCGAGCACCTTAACCGCTAGACCAAACCAGCTATTTTCTTAATCTGATCGTTTAGCTATACATCGTACGAACCTCGAATCCGTTAGAAATTCGTGCCTGTAGTTCCTATGCTCTCAAAGCCTGCAATTTTCTTCCGACTGACATCACATCTCCTGACTTGAAGACATTTAAAAATAAGTTAAACAGCACCTGTTTCTCACAGCATTTAGTGGGTCCTTGTGAATTGTCCTTTGTGTGCTTATGCATGCAGACTCTATCCATGCTCCACTAACCATATATCCATATTGACACTGTACATGTTACCTCTAACAATATTATGTTTGTTGACACTGTGCATGTTACTATTAACCATTTGATCATGCTTCCTCTATAGCATAAGTAAAGTGCCTAGAAAGAGAATAAGTTCTCTGAGGGCACTATACAAAATGTATTATTGTGTTATAATTTTTAACCCAGCACTAAGTAGATGTCACCATCTGGGTCCACACTCTCCTGACTCGGTAGTCTGCTTCTACTCTCAAATCCTTAAGAGGGGGGGGGGGTTAATCGAGGTTAAATCCAATCCAATCTAGTCAATCGAATCTGCATGCTACGGTCTGTCAACAACTTACACGCTCCTGCGGATGGTCGCCGAAGAAGTCAGGATGAACCGCAAAATAGAATGGTCGAAGTGCAGCCTGGTAGTCGGTCGATGCAGCTCTCTGCTGCTGCTGCCGCTGCAAAGCTGGCTGCACCAGGCGGCCGACTGTTGCAATCCCCCTACAACGAAGCAGCTCACACAAGTCCACCCAGACAGCTCGAATTTTCTCGGTTAGCAAAGCTGGCACCAAAAATGAAGCAGCATATGCAGGCATGTGCCGAGCAGAGCAGAACCGGTCGTGGCACACTCTTCAGATTAAGTTCTCTTAGAGTGCTGTAAAAATGAACTAATAAAAAAATACTAGCTGATTTAACAGCCTCTTTTGTATAGCGATAGAAAAGCCTTTACGGCTATCACCACCGCTTGCGGGGGGGGGGGGGGGGGGCCGATAAAGAAACGCCCACCGCAGGATTCGAGCCCACGACCTCGGGACCAAGGTCGTGAAAAGCAACCACATTACCTAGTGCGCCATCGAGGCTCGCCAAGTTATAAATACTCCCATTCCCCCCCCCCCCCCCCCCCCCCCCCCCCGCAGGAAGATTCATGGAAGAATGGCTCGCTGAACCGTAGCGAACCCAGCCACTGCCTACCTCCAGGCGGCAGGATTGTCGGTGAACTTTACTCTTACAGTGGTTAACCACACACCTACCACTTTCCAGTGCAGGCTTAACAAACTCAGCTTTCACTCCAATCTGTGTTTCCGGGTGCATGCCGGCAGTTGAGCGTTTTCAAAGGGGTTAACATCAAGTCATGATTCCACCCGCCCCGGCTTTTCAATCCGAAGACTTCCCCTGCGGCCTACGTCCCGATTATTTGACGCCAACTTATTCGAGCAGCAGTTGCCTCAAAGCCCTGTCTATCGATGCAAACCTTGGCAGTCGCTCCTGCAGACTAGACTGAAATCTTACACCTACCCAGTGGCATCTTATAGTGTCCCGGGTGGCTGAGGCGAAAAAAAATCATTAAGTACTTCCACGGCATAGCCACACACTCTGCATACGCCCAAGTTACTGCAACGACAGTTTTAAATATAACAGCTCGACGTCAGAAAACTGCTGGCTGACCCTTGGATAAAATGCCCGCATCTCAAAGCTGCGAGCATTTGTAGGGCCTACAAATGGATAGCTGCAGGAGCACCAGATGCTTCCAGCTGAGAGTGCTAGCGCAGAGCAGGGTTGCAAGATGAGCTGTTTTTGCGATGGCAACGGCTAAAAACTCACGATTTCGTTCTGGGCAAAACAATGGCCAAAGATATATCGCTATTATGAAATGCATGAATTTCCAAACTGCCAATTTTCGAGCAGCCGAGTGCACTAAACTGCCAATGTCTGAAGGCCTGGTGCACGTTGCCACACACGCTGAGATCAAGTGGAATGCTATACCGTCACATTCTATCGACGCTTGGTACACCGAAGCCAGAACTTGCACCATTTTGCACCCGGGTCAGTTTGTCCCTGCCCTAGCTGTGTCAATCAGCTACATCTACTTGAACTGTCAACATGCACAAACATGTTCTGTGGTTGTACGAGCTGCTGCTACGTTCATTCTTGCAAGTCCTAATATTGCATACTCATATCACTATCGATATGCTGAAGTGCACAAGAGGTGAAGCAGCAGCAAGGTGAAGGTGAAGAGAGGTGAAGCAGCAGCAGCAGCAGCAGCTGCTGCTGCTGCCACCTCTTCAGTGGTTCTTTGAGGTCTGTCGTCTCCAGACCGCAGGTACAAGACACCACTCAGAACACCTTTATTCGCACGGACGCCGAAGTGGGCCAGTAGGCAACCCCCCTGCCCTGAGTCCTCGTTGTGCCATAAATCGAAACGGTACATAAACCAACAGCAGCACTATAAACTCTGCTGGGTCATAAATAGCTCTGGGCAATAAAGTGGCCGCAGTGAGAATAACAAGGCCATCAATGCCTTTGACCCATCAACTACGAATACCATAATCAGCCACAGGTGCCACATTTTATTTACCTAAAGTCAATCGGTCCAATCGATGTGAGCAAACACTAGATCGAAGCAGATGGAGAGTGAAGCTGTCGATTGCACATTCACATGCATGCACGTGCGCGTGCGTGCACGCACGCGTGCACTCACGTTAAGGGCAGCTGCGCCTTGTGTAAGGCCCACAAAGCATCGAAGGCGAGCGGAGAGCTGGGGGCCACGGCAAAGTTTTGCACACTCGAAGCCCATGCGACTTTCGGTAGCCAGAACGCTCAAGTCTCACAAAATACAAAGCTGAAAATGTTCTCATCAGAAGAGCTGCCGAAGAAGCAAGCTTGGGCACATTGACGCTTGGGCAAGCTGACATAGCACAGCCGGATCTTGTGTGATCAGGAAGCAGCGAGCAGCAGGAAAGAATACGTCGTCGCACACAAACGGTGGAGCGGAGTTCCACAGTAAGACGTCGGCAGAGCTGAGACGTTGGATCGGCGAGCCCAGCCTCCATTCTCCACTCTAGCAACTGACACGTGTCAGTCGTGAAGACAAGCAGCAAACTGGAGGGGGTGGCAGCTGGGCAGACTGAAGTGGAGACTGCAGCACTCATGCCGAGAGGCACGCTCCTATCTTACAACGTGGGCGAGACCGAGCTTTCGAGGGTTTAGGCAGTGGCACTTGAGTGCACCTAGCCGGCAGCACCCAAACATGCAATAGACCGAGAAGCAGCACGAATGCAGGCTCGGCAAGTAGGTACTGCAAAGCTGATGATTGACTGAGGCTGCTTGATTACTGATTTTGATGACAGGTCACAGAGAGAGCAAGCTCATGAAGATCGAACCCATAGACAGTGACCCCACAGCCCCAGACAAGGCCAAGCAGGGTCATGGAGCAAGCCGGGAGCACATGTGGAGGGCACACCACTCGCAAAGCAGGAAGTCACTCTGCTCGAGTCGAGCCGGCTGGCAAATATTGACAAATTAATGGCAATCTAACTGGCAGCGATAAGATAGATATTCACCCAATTTTCGGCAACTGCCACCCAGCACAGCTTCATCTTTGGCACTCCTCTTCACCCGGTGGGTGGCATGTAAGGGGGGGGGGAATCACGAAGTCGCTCTGAAGGAGCAGTCGCGTGCTGGAAAGCGTGATGCCTCCTCCCCCACACCTCTTCAGCCCTCCTCCACTAAAAATACAATAACCAACCTATTAAAAAAAGGCCAGCTCTCACAAGCAAAAGAGGCCGCACTATAGGCATGCCACTCGGCTGGCTCTTAGGTCTTCTTGAAAGAAAAAATCAATGGCTCCATGCACAGAGGCATTTGGCTGCAAGCCGAAGTGGCACGCCACTTTAAAAATATTAGCTAATTTAACAGCCACATTTGTATGGGGGCAAAATAGCCTTAACGGCTATCACCACCACTTGTAGTTGGCAATAAAGGATCGCCCCCTGAAGGATTCAAACACACGACCTCAGTCGTGAAGAGCGAGCACCTTACCTCCTGGGCTATCAAGGCCCAGAATGCAAAGTCTAATTAGCCCCATCCTTGAAAAATGTAGCCCCTTCTGCACACAGACCCTGTGGCTGCGCGTCGATGGCTACCACTCAAGCAAGCTTCTTTGGTCCTGCACACAACAAAATGCTCTCCAAGAAATGTGGTAGCCCCCCCCCCCCATGGCAGCAGACGGCAATGATGCCCTCGGAAGGTGTGCCACCTGGCAGCAGCTGCCAAGTTTATGAGTGAGTGATAAGTGATCACGAGGTTTCAGCATGCTGCAGATTTATTTGAAAATTAGATGGTACTGATGACATGTAGGCATGTCATAATTGCCATAGGCCATGTACCGACAAGAAACCAACTATCAATCACCACAATGGCAGGAACCATGAAGGTCAGCCGAGGCCAATAATGCTCTTTTTACTATCGAAGGGCTGGCAGTGAACAGTGACAAAGCCACTTTCTATTGATGGCCATCATTCTTTTGGTCAAATTTCTTTGATAATCCTGCTATTTGTAGAGATGGTCCCACGCAGGTTTGATCGTGTAAAGGGAGCCTTACTATTACCTATTTTCTATCGACCTTTAATATCCTTCTGACCAACTAGCAAGATCATCCACCGGGGTATAACAAGTATGGCAAAGAGTATCAACACACAACCCTAGAAATTGCTGGAGTGTACCATAGACAAGTCTGACCTTGAAATTGCAGCTGCAGCACACACAACACACACACACACACACACACACACACAAATACACACACACACACACACACACACACACATATACACACAACACACACACACACACAACACACACACACACAACACACACACACACACATTGCCAGCCCCTCCCCACTCACTTCTTTCAGCGTTTCGTAATTGCAGACCGTGTGGTGTTGGTCATACCAGCAGTAGTGGCCTCGGCCCCTGGGTTTAACTTAACAGCTTATGAGTCGCTGCTGGATGAGTTTGCGGCCATGCTAGGTTCATTTCGTGGCTGAGCTGAATAACACTGGCCAGAGCTAGCGAACGCAACTCTTCCTGCCCATACAAAGAAAAGTAGAAACTAGCATCAACAGGACCAGTTTGGGAGCTTCCAACATTATCGGCTACCTTCGGCAGCTTTAGTGGGCTGCAGACCTTCGGCTGTGGCAGCAGTGCTGCTTACCGGCAGCCGCCGTAACACGTGGCATTGAAGCTCATTTGAGTTGTTTAGAAAACCTCACTTCTATGGCTCAAGAGTTTCAATACAACTATATGGGATTGTAGAATGCAGCTTTCAGTGCACCCACCATCTTGGCGGTCGCCTCCTTGGAGCTGGCGATGCCTTGGCTTTTTGAGCTGGGTTCGAGATGGCTACAAAAACGGCCTACAGTTTTCTTTTGCAGTAAGCACGGCAGTTTTAAAAAAAGGCTGGACTTCAACTGGTGAGTCACCCGCCAGGTTTTAACTGCTCAGTCACAAGTCTTGCTGTCACGAATCTTTTCAGTTTTCTTGCGTTTTGTAACGAGCCAGCCGGAAGCACCAAGTCCCAAACTCAAGAGCGATTACATTTGCCTTGGTAAGACGTCGACGTTCCGAAATTGTCCGATAGAAAAAACTCGAGACCACTTCCCCAAAACTGGTGAACGCCACAAATTATCACGTTTCATATGTCGCCCAACACGAGCAAGGCGACAAGGCCACGCGCAATAGCGTCACAAAGAACACTTGGAATAAACTTAACGACGAAAGGATGTCGCACGTACATCTTTATGCGCAAACACGTATCGACGTAAAAACCGACGAAATTTGAATATGTCGCACTAGCTCGGCGGAACAGCCACGGAGCCACGGCGACCACCAAGCAGATGCGACCCCGGATCTTTCATAACGCACTGAAATTACAAGCGGCTTGAAAAGGGTGCCTGAAGAGACGTCTTACGAATTGAATTAAATAACTAACAAGATGACCCCGCAAGGCACACACCAAATCTTGTTTACGTAAGCTTCGAACTCCATGACAGGGGTTAGCGCTAGACCATAAGCCGAGGGTGTTCGAAGGCTGCTACCATCTAAATGCTTTTCCGGTTCGAATATGCAAGCACTCGGACTACAGTACCATCAGTTTTTTTATCGCAGGACCGGGACTAGGCACGGAGGTACCGCCGAATGCAGCTGGGTTCTATTAGCGGAGCTCGCGTCCGCCTATTGTAAACGACGCAATAACCAGCACACACAAATCCTGCGGACCGCTAATTACAGTTTTAAGATTTGAGCATTCCGTCCAAGCGAGTACCTGAGTCGCGACATACCAGCGTAGCACGTGACACGCCAAGGCGTTGCCTTTAGTTCAAGGTCGGAAATTACGCTCGCGATCGCGCGCGTGGGTCGCCCATAGCGGGCCCATTGTGAAGTACGGTATCTCACGTGGTATTACGACAAGCCAATCGCGAGGTTACTTTCGAGCACACCCCCAACCGCTAGCCTGTGCATATGCGTCGAGCTTGGCGGCGACCTACCATCTTTTACGTGGGCCGGGTCTGGTAGAATTCCACGTGGTGGTTAGAGAGCCAACTTGCGATAACGCGAGGGTAAGATATCGTAGGTGAGAGCTCGGCGCCTTGGAAGGGAACGTCGCCTAGCGCCGGCGACCCCTCCCACCGAGCAGTGGTAACCGGCGAAAATTGCATCAGACGGTGCTGCTGGCTCGCCGGGCATTGTAGGCCGCTACCACTCCGCTACGCTTTGAGGAAGATTAGATCGAGATTAGAACCAGAGCGCGCCGCCTTCAGCGCGTCTTCGCCGTCATTCCTGCTGCTGAGCTAAATCGTGTGCTGATCGACTATATTGAAGGATGCTAATTCAAGGAGAATTGCAATCGCCGAAAGCTGCGCAGCCAGTTCGCGACAGCGCCGTCGCCTACTCCATTCGAGACGTTTCTAAACACTGCCATTATACTTCCTGTTGGATTGTCATCGACAACTCCGTCTACGATGTTACACACTTTCTGCGGATGGTGAGTCAGCGAATGTTGAGACCAGAAGATTTTGCCTGGGGTCATTGTACTCCAGCGCCGAGTCAGCAGTGACATCCCCGTTTCGCCGTCGCGCATGAGACTGCTTATCGCGTGGCTGACGGACGCGCGCGGCGTCTCAGCCGCTCTCCCCCTCTCTCCCACTCTTTTTCTCCCTTTCTTTCTTTCCCACTCTCTCTTTCTCTCCTCTCCCACTCTCTCTCTCTCTCTCTCTCTCTCTCTCTCTCTCTCTCTCTCTCTCTCTCTCTCTCTCTCTCTCTCTCCTTTCTCCCACTCTCTCTTTCTCTCCTCTCCCACTCTCTCTCTCTCTCTCTCTCTCTCTCTCCCTCTCTTCTTTCTCCCACTCTCTCTCTTTCTCTCTCTCTCCCCCTCTCTCTCCCACTCTCTCTTTCTCTCCCTCCCCCTCTCTTTCTCTGCATGCTCGACGAAAGTACTAGGCCAAAGCGAATTCCGGCAATGCTCCCCTGGGGGGGGGGGGGGGGGGGGGGGCAGAGGTGTAGGCCGCTCAGCTCCCGACGAGTCAGCTGGCGATGCCTCCCGATCGAGTGTTTAACAAGTGTCCTGTGCTCATATCATGTGCTCAGTGTCATGTGCCCACCTCGGCTTTCAAGCGTCCAGAGCGTCTCTATGTCAGCTCTGTGTCGTCCCGAGCATCAAGATTTTTTCGGGGCTGAGGCGTGCTTCGGGTAGCGTTTTCCGTTTGGCCCCCTCAGTCAGTCCTCGCCAGCAGCCAAAGTTCACGGCTCGTCTCTGGCCTTCGTTGTAGCATCCCGGCGGGCAGGAGATAATCATGGAGCACGCCGGTCGAGACGCCACCACAGCGTTTCGAGCGACTGGCCACTCGTCTCACGCTGCTCAGCTGCTGCTCAAGTACAAAATCGGGCAGCTCCACCCAGTAAGTTGATTCTCGGCAGTTCGCAGCTCCCGAGCTCGGCCTCCTTACCCGGTCCTCGAGCCGCTGGGCAGTGGGACACATGTGGCTCCAAAACCTGCCAGGCCTTTCGCTGCTGCGACAGGCCTCTGCCAGCCGATATATCGGCTTAACAAAAGTTTTTTTTCCCAGGAGGACTGCATATACGGCTGACTCGAAGAACGCGGTTGACATGGGTTGCCCATGTCGCTAGTTCCGAGTGGAAGTTTCTCCTGAAATTAGGACAAGCAGCAGGTCTCGTCCTCTCGTTGTGGTTGAACGCATGGTTCCGCCTGCTCAATCCGGCGGCAGTCAGTAGGCTTGGTTTTTATGCCGTTTTTTGTATTGCGTCGCGGCTGGAGGCAGAAAGAAGAGCCTTCGGCTGAACCTCCCTGTGGCGGGAGGCCGACAAAACAAAGGCTGGCCATTGGACCGGTTTGGGTGAGTTCTGTAGCGGTGCTGACCCGGTGCCGTTTAGGGAGTTTACTCTCTGCCACCCCGGCGAACCAGTCTCGCATGTTAAACCTTTTTTTATCGATTAAGGGTACACAAAATGCCCCATTTTGTATGAAGAAAGTATTTATTTGACATTAAACAGTGAAATCGTGCAGAGCGAGCATTCGTTTTTTGTTTTCAAAACAGCAACAAAAAGCAGCAGCATGAAGTGCAGTACAGCGCGTTGGTGAGCCGTGATGGCACACTAGGTCAGGCGGTTGCTTTCACGGCCTCGGTCCCGAGGTCGTGGGTTCGATTCCTGCGATGGGGCGATCCTTTATCGCCACTGCAAGCGGTGGTGATAGCCGTAAAGGCTCTTCTGTCGCTATACAAAAAGAGGCTGTTTAATCAGCTAGGATTTATTTATATTTATTTATTTATTTACAGCGAGCGAGTCAGGTACACAAAGACACCAGCAAAGTGCTTGCATTGGCCGGCGTTCGCAAAGCCAGCCAACGGGCCACAAGCAGTTCAGTTGGTCTTCCTTGGGGCGCATGCTCTCTTGAATTTTGGCGAAATGCCAGGCCACAGGAGAGCCGCTGCAGCGTAAGCGAGGACGAGCAACGACACGGCGACGTATGTGCCGATGACGGTGCTCTCGCTCGGCAGGAAGCACTTGTTAATCGAGTACTCAGTCAGCGACACCCTGGCCTACAGCGGAGAAAGCTGACCGAATACCGCACAGGCGCCGGGCAGAGTGAGCAGCATCGCCAATGGCTACCCATCGCCAGTCGTCGCCAAGGGTACTTCACATTTCCCGGCTGCCCTTGAGCCGGCCTGCGGCAACGGCTAAGCAGCAGACTGAGTCTTGTACACTCTCGCTCACGAAGAGGCCGGCAATTCTGGCCGTGACATAGAATACTTTTAGTAATACTAATATTAGTAGGAAATTTGTACAGTAACCTTGGAGGACTAAATCTCTTTCTAGGCACTTGACTTACGGCAGGTAAAAGTGCCTCGCCGTTAGTTGCCGTCGGGGACGAACAAGCTAGCGGCCAGCATTATTTATTCTCTGCCCGTGTGCACTGAGACTAAGTAGGCACGAACTCAGGGGTAGCCACCGAGTGCAGGCCACAAAGGCTCGCCTACGCCTCGGATAGTAAGCAGCACAAAGGCTGGAGAGCGCTGTTAAGCCTCGATATACCGAAGCTCTTCCGGCTGGGGATGACTGGGCAAGGTTGAAGACGAGACTTCGCACCGAACTGATGCCGGTAAAAACAAGCACAAACAAGGAGCCCGAGATAGTGGACCGGTGCCAACAAGCAAGTGTAAGCGATAGGGTCATTTTCCCTCTAAGATCTTAGAAAAAATAATTCATTTTTATAGCGACCTAGGACAACTTCATCGCTATTCAGACGCTTCACAGCCTCGGGCTCGAGCCCACGACCTCGGTCATCAAATACATTTACCTTGACCTTAGTCGATACGAACACCTTAACGACTGCCAAACTAGCAAGGCATCTTGAATTACAAAGCCAGCTGTCAGGACTGTTCAATGCTACCAGCGATTCCACGATTTGCAAGCAAGCTTGCACAAAGCACGAATTAGCAAACTTGGCTAAGATAAGTAGCCTGTGTGCTCTGGGGGCGGGGAGGCAATTCTGCTTTTGCATACCACTTAAGCATAGCTTACCAATAGAAAGCTCGGTCCGTTAATGTTTCGCCAGCTGAAGGAAGGTATAGTCCACTCTGGAATGTTGCCATCATGATGAGTAAAGCAGAAGCGGTGGGTGTGCCCGCTAACCACGAGGCGTGGCTTCAGCACCTTCATTAGCTGGACAAGATAAGAAAACGAGGAAAGGATTGGAGTCACATAGAAGAACATAGACGTATCACCAAAACAAGGAACCGACGGCAAGTAATGATTAAAACAATTGAAAACAAAGGCTTTGGCTGTTAAAGTGTGTGCGACCTATCTGAATGGCTGTAGGAAAGAAAGAGTCGGCAGAGCTTGATCCTTTGGTGACAGAGCGAAGATCAAGGGTTCAACTCCCCATGAAGACTCAGGGAGTACTTCTCTTCTCTTTCTCTCTCTCTCTCTCTCGCAAAGCACAACGATTTAATCTAGATTCCTTAGACTAGCTAGGACTACTAACCGCAAGCTTGAAAGAATGCTGATGTCGGCCATCAAACAACTCCTTAACCACTCCCAGGGAAGCACCTTAACCTAGCGATCCTTGTGGCAATCTAACATATCTTTTATTTTAATTTTTTGTAGGCACGATTGACAGTATCAGTCTGTCCACCTCCAAAGTAACATTTCCCAAAGGACTCTACAACCTTCCTTCCTTCCTTGCTCTACTTAAATACCTACCTTCAAGCCTGTCACTACTGACCTCATCTTGTAGTTCATTTCCAAGTCTAAGATGACTACAAGCCCTCTAGACTCCATACCTAATGTTCTCTCACTGAGATGCCTTGATTTGTTAATGCCCTACTATAACTGGTATTAAACACACACACACACACACACACACACACACACACACACACACACACACACACACACACACACACACACACACACACACACACACACACACACACACACACACACACACATACACACACACACACACACATACACACATACACACATACACACACAAATCCCCTTAGCCTCGTGTCCTTCAAAAAGGTTGTTGTTGGGCCATGCCGACACAAGAAAAAAGAGCCAGTATGCTCTACCCAGTCTCCCCATGGCTGCTTTTAAAGAAGACATTGGATCGAGTAATGGCAGACCAGCTAAACCCTCACATAATTTCAAACCTGGCAAGTAAGTCTAAAAATCTCTTTCTAGGCGAGTGATTTATGCTGAAAAAAGCATGCCAACTAGTTAGTGATAACAAGCACGATTTCAGCATGCATAAGCACACAAAGAACAATTCGCACGGGCTCAGCAATCTTTGAGCAAGATGCAAGGTTGACTTTTAGCTTTCTTTTAAATGTCATCATGTCAGTTGGCAGTGAGTTTCAGGCTTTGGGACCATGAGACGTACAAGTAAGGTCTCCAAGGGATGAAGGCACTGCTAAAGCGACACTAGGGGCTCTGCTAAGGGCACTGCTAAAGCGACTCAGATGAGTGCCTCAGTGCGACTCAGGTGAGTACGATGGGAAGCATAAGTAAGCATTTCATATTTAGGTACGATGGGCAACAGAAGGGAACTACAAGTGAACGACAATGCGCTGATGCCGATATGGAGCTCGATGAAGAGCTAGTGCACAGTGCAGAGAAGCTGGTGCTATGCGGCAGTCGCAACGTTTATGACAAAACAAGCCTTGCTTCAGAAGTTTCTATAATCACCCGCTAAGCGATGTGTTGCAAAGCACAAGCCAGGCTTCAAATTTATTACATGCACACGACGTGGTACCCCTAACGCTGTGCCGATGCATTGATTGCTTCCTGCCTTCTAGCACACAAGAACTCTCTCTACTCCTTGCTGCGCGTATTGCTGAAATTTGCACTTGGATGGAAAAACTGTCTAACGTTGTCTAAGGATAAAACCAACTCATTAGATAATGGAAGACCAAGTGCAATCGTGAAATTGGCAAGCCTCATAAAATGGGCTCGGGCAGAATATACTGTAAAAGCGGTCGCCTGACATGCGCCAACCGAAATTCCAGATAACTAAATGAAGCAGACTCTCCCTCGCAGAAAGCGCTCACTCGCGCACACAGCCACTCAGCGGCAGCGGAGGTATGAAGGCAACTGCAAGAGATCACTCTCAACACAGTTGCTGCACAGCCAGCCACGGCATATACCGTTGGGCAGAGCCATGGCGGCCCCACCCCACCTCAATATTGTCAAGGGCTAAAAACAAAAACAGCAAAGCCGACGAACGAACGACTGGAAGGCGCGCTTGCTCACGACTGGAAGGAAGGGTGCGACCCAGAAAGGCGAGGCCAGCGCCACTCTTGGACGAGGCTGCAGACTTTCCTGCTAGCACTGCCGACAGTGCCAAAACCAGGCCGAGCAGCCGTAGGCAAAATCCTGGCGCTGACGTCACGTGCAGGAGCCGCAGCCGTCGGTCGGAGCAGGAAGCAGCCAGCACGGCCGGCTGGCAAATGGTCTAATGGGTGGACCACAATGGAGGCGGCTGGCGGCTCAACAATGGGCAGCAAGCAGACCACGGTTCGGAGCGCTGCTTCGCGAGGAGTCCAGTGTCCAGTGCACTTTTAGCTCGGCCTGCTCCGAGCGTTGCGGTCGGTCTGGAGCTTCGCAGGCTGACTGGTCTCGCTGACTAATACGCGGGTAGAGAAATGTGGCGCTGCCTCAATGATCCTCGAACCAAATGCACGCACTTTCTCTCTACAATAAGGTGCCGTGGCTAGTCGCCGGAGCAGCTGGGAATCCCCCATCTTTTGATGGGAAAATTCTGCAAACGTATGCTAAATGATGTTCACTCGATTTGATGTGAGCAAGGTTCATGCTTCTGCCAATCTTGGCTAGCCGAGCAAATGGCTACTTGCTGGAAGAGGCCCCACGTAGTTAGGCTCTGATATGCTGACAGCTGTCTCGAGATGGTTGAAGAAAGATCATTGGTAATAGCGCGGGCAGGGTGCTCCCAAATTCATTTCCATGGCATAGGTTCAGCGTGTGAATTACTTCCAGTTTGAAGTCGTACCTCTATGAAGCCAGTTTAAGGAATCAGGGACTCGGGTGTGTATTGAAGTGATAGGAGAAAAAGAGCAACAAAAAGACAAAAAATACAAACCAAAAAGAAAAATAGCATAGAGAAAAACATAGAATCATAGAATAAATAAACGCATATCGCGAAAGAGGTAATTAAAGCTGCACGTGCTTTTTAATGACAGCACGGGTATTCCCCCACCCCAACACGTGCTGTTCTCATGCATGCAAGAAAGGTTGCCGTGGTCTCAGTGGAGCCCCGTAATAACCAGCAGTAGGCAATAAGCCAAGGCAAACCAATAATGACATCTGAAGGATAGCCTGCTCTTTTCAGCCATTGTTGGAAGCATGCCAGATCGCCAGCATGCCAGATCGCCATTCACAACCTTCTGGGGGTATGCTGGGAAACAAGCTGCAGCCTGAACAGAAAGCGTGACTGGGCTGGGTCACTTGGCCGTTATCCAAGCCACACCCCACGACCACGTCCACCACTAGAGTGACTATTAGCAATCAAGCCATAAACAAACACAGCCATGGGTGACCCATTGTCAGTCAAATGTGGTCAGCCAGTGCCGATTGCCACCTGTGAATGGAACCTGGCTGGCTTTCAGAATACCAGTCGGAACCTATGCGATTTCATCAGCCGATGAGGAGAGAGTTTGTAAAGTCATTGGTATAATGAAGAACCATAGGTGCAAGCCTGAGTTCTACTTCGATAATAG
This sequence comes from Cristatella mucedo, assembly GCA_009760855.2. Classification (NCBI taxonomy): domain Eukaryota; kingdom Metazoa; phylum Bryozoa; class Phylactolaemata; family Cristatellidae; genus Cristatella; species Cristatella mucedo. Next base: position 1,354,810 of record WPIO01000015.1, read on the forward strand.
GTCACAGCTGTGCCAGCTACTGCAAGCTGATTAGGCTTACTCCAATTCCTTTAATTAATTTGCATTCTACATGCCAAAAACTGATTACCTCAAGCAAGAGCGACCAGCAAGAGGAAAGCACCCGCTGAAAACTGGGTCTGAGAGGCCTGCATACGATAATTCTTAGATACGAATTTGGAAGGAATAAAAAACCAATCTTGACTGATATCTTCCCAGAACGCCCTCTCCCCACATCTTTCTCACAGAACAGACGCACGGAGTACCAATTTTCCCCCATCTACTTACGTGTTCCTGCAATGAGCCTACATTCTGGTGAAAGCTACACAGAAAGTTACACAGTTACATTAGCATAGACGAAGTGGCTGGCGACCGTCTCAAGCTCGGTGAACCATGCTGCTGAGTGTCCCTGTGCCAGTCACACGAGTCAAGATGGAGACGAGAGGACAGCAGTGCTCAACCATAGCAGCAGAAATGCATGCAGCTGCCTCGGAAAGAGGCACTAAGTAGATGCGCAAGAGAAAATCCAGGCTGTTTGCCAAGGAACGGCAGGCGACAAACAATTGGCACAATCAAGGTCTTGTCGAGGTGTTTGCTGGTAAGAGAAGTGTGTCCCAGGATTAGAGACAAATGCACTTGAACACTGTCGAGAATGAAAAGTGGAGTCCGCTGAGCAGACAAACCTGAGTTAAGTAGGATAGGCTGGCCGCAGCAGCAAACACGAGCAAATCGAACAAGGGCAGCAGAGTGGACACACAAGCGGCAGCTCCTACTTGGTCGGATGCTTCTCTGGACAAGCAGTCGTACTTTACTCTGAAAGGTACGTCTTTTTCACTCCCAGTTGCTGCATCAGGCCCCGAGCAGTTTGCATCAGACTTCCTGTACATGGGGAAGTGCTGAAAAAATCACGACACAAAAAGAGGATCATTAGACAGTATTAGCAGCTGTGCAGCACAACTGATTGAAGCTTTTGATTGAAGATTTTGATTGATTTGATTTTTTGATTGATTTGATTGATTTTGATTTGATTTTGATTTGATTTTCGATTGAAGCTTGAAACACGTTGCAACAGAAACGAATGCATTACACTCGGACAGGCAAGCAAACAGGATGCACTTTTCGCATCTTCGTTTCCAAGTTACAGCAATTTGCACTGACGATGGCATATATGCAATTTTAAATGACACATGAGTTTCCAGATTGACAAAGTGTATTATCAAGGGAAAGCAAATAGGACAAGACCTCAAAACACATGACTGTTACTATGCCGAACTAGAACAAGAATGTTGAACACTTCACCAGCCGCCTGCTCAAGCTGAGCAATTAGTCGGTGTGCAAGCAGAGCCATAGCAACCAATAGCCATTGCAGTAATTGGGTAATGACAGGCCGTTACCATGAACGTTAGGGCTACAGTCAGCAGATACCACATTCCCACCTAGCTTAATGGAAGGTAACAGTAAATATAAATACAGCTGATTTAAACAGCCTCCTTGTGCAGTGGTAGTACAGCCTTGACAGCTACCATCCTTACATGGATCGGGCAATACAAAATTGCCTGCTTCAGAACTCCAACCCACGATCCGGGTCGTGCTGTGCAAGCACCTTACTGCTGAGCTACGATCCAGTCAAGGAGACGTTTTTTCAGTAGTCGAATCAGTGCATTGAGACGTCAGTCTGAGATGCAGAAGATACAGCGTTGACCCTCATCAGGAGTTGCGAGATTTTCACAAAGATTCTTCTGCAGAGCACACCCACAAACACATTAGTGTGCACGAGAGCACGCACACTACACACAAGTCATGCAACACACACACACACACACACACACACACACACACACACACACACACACACACACACACACACACGCACACCACACACAGTCATGCAACACGCACATACACACAGACACACTAACACACACACACACTCTCAAGCATTCACACATACACGCATGTATCTCCGTCAGTAACTCCACAAAGTCATAAAGACCATGTGGGTGTTACGCAGGAGAGTTTAGTATAGCGCATTCACAGCCTAAGCGGCTTTCGGTACGCATTCGGTAGCCAACAGACTTCGTCTAACGCAACAAAGAGAAAGTGGAAAGCATAGCAGAGTCAGGAGAGCAGTTGAGATAGTGAGAAGCATAGAAGTAGCAGTTCAGGACCGCTGAAAAAGATGTGCCATAGTCGGCAGTTGGAGAGTAGTTGTCGTTGCGTAAGAATTGTGGAAGCGAGTTCCACAGTCTAGGACCTGCAGAGCTAAAGCTTCTGTCGCCAACTGTCTTTAAGCTGAGGAATGGGACGGCTAATTTATTGTCCACACAGGACCTGAGGGTGCGAACAGGCTGGAACTGATGCAGCAGTTCAGCTAGGTACAAAGGAGCCAAGCCGTGGCGGGCCTTGTGGGTCAGCGTAAAAACTTTGCTCTGTATGCACACACACACACACACACACACACACACACACACACACACATATACACACACACACACACACACACGTGCATGCGAGCACACACACAGCCCTTCTCAACTTTAAATTATAAGAGAGTGACCGAAGCGTACCGGAAGTGAAACTCAGACAGAAAAGAGTCTTGCTTTGAGCAGGGACCTCTAGATCAAGGCCTCTAGATAAGAAGCCGAGCATGCTATAGGGTGCTTCTATCGACTGCCAGGATTTTAGAAAATAAGAGCTGGCTAAAACCCAACCCGGCCAAATTGTGTCAATACATGGTAAATAAATGTTTACAAAATTCGGTTGTACTGCATTGCTATTTCGGCTCTCCCCACACAGCTTGAAGTTCGCTGGTTCTGTCGACATGCCCATCCCGTGCCTTGTGCATTAGGTTGCCCCCTCTTCGGTGATGCTCTGAGAGCTTACGCAACTAAAAACCATTTATGTTTATCAAAGTCATAAGTAACTGATAAACAGAAATCGCAAGCTCACATATTTCAGAGTCAATACGCTAGGAATCTGCACAGCTTTTATATTATAGGGGAAGAAACACTGGGCATTTCCCTCAGAGCCTTCAACTATGTAGACTTCTCGAAGTTGCCAATAAGTCAGAACTCACTGTCCACTGCTTAGCATTTGAGAATGCAATTCGCTTTATTCAGGACTCACGGCCCGTACCCTTAATTGTCTGCAAACTGGTGCAAAACTCTGCGGTTCGTTTGGTCTGACATCAACGGCATAGCTGCCACATCACACCACTTCTGTCGGAGCTTCACTGGCTCCCTATAACGAATCAAATCGATTTCATGATCGTCAGTCTACCTATTCAACCTTCTTGCTCCTCCAGTGTGCTCTAGCACCACCTGCTCCTCAGCATCTAGTCATCTCGCCGTCCATCGCATTAAATTGAAATCTTTTAGTAATCGAGCCTTGAAAATATATAATTAATTTGCATGGCCCTAAGAGAACTTAATCTCTTATCCACATACTTTACATATGCCGCAGGGCTAGAGCCCACGACCCTGGTTGTTAAAGGCAAGCACCTTACCCCTAGGCCAAACCAGAGCCGTCAGCTTGTATGCACCAAAAGTCTGAAATTTGCTTCCCACTACGGTCGCTATTGACAATGATCTTGCATATTTAAAGTCTTAGTCAGATAACATGCATCTGTTCTGGCTAGCTTTCTGTTTGCCCCACTGAGCCTATCTGGTTTTTTCTTGCTCCGAATGCATACATGATGCAGTGCATGTTACTAGTCAGAGGTCTTTCTAACCGATGGCAATGAGTGTCTTCATGTAAGCTTTAGCATCCTGGCCTAAGCGGGATACTTGTTTGCTTTTGCATGTTTGATACCGAGCACTTACCGGTGGGTACTGATTCTCTAGCAGCAATTTGTAAAGCGCCAGGATAGAGACCAAGTTGTCTTAGGGCACTATAAAAGCAGTGTATTATTATTATTATTATAAGTATTTCGAACATACGTCTAGAAGTATGGCTAGCCCTGGTCAAGTAGTCGATATTGCTTGCCTGGCCGGCAAGGTAGCCCCGAAAAAAATTAAGAAAGGATGAGCATTCGACTGGCTAGAATGCAGAATTACTAGCTTTCAAATTACCCCACCGAGTTATTGCACTACTTGATTAAGTACAATGCCATCGGGCAACAACATAAGTCAAAAGAGCAACAATTATCGGTTAATATTTTGAGACGAATTTCCCCATGCACATGTCTGCAAGTGGAACCCTACCACTGTCTCACTCTTACTAACGAGCATCCAATAGCAAGTTAGCATGAAAATTTACAGGTGACTACAGCTAAATCAGACAATGCATGCAAGTTTTGCAAGTGGTAGAGACAGCTACTTCTAGCATCAGGATATCTCAGTCGTTAAAGTTCGACCAGCAAGATAGTCGATGTGCTCTCTCCCTAGAGGCATGTTCTGAGCAATACTCAGGCTGGAATAAGTACAAGAATCGCCAACCTACGATAACCTACCCAACTTCAGTATCACTAAGTGAGGCAGATCATCGCCTCAGTCATGTTAACAATAAACTACACAATACTGGTATCCATGGTATGGTATGATTCGCACCGTAATCTTTCATTCTGAACTTGATATTTCAGTGGATTGGCAACACGGTTGAGCAGGGGGGGGGGGGGGAATAATCGTGCATGATCATGGTCGTGCAAGCAAGATCCACTATTCATCAATCAGCAAGGCGCCGAGCTGGTTTGGCCCAGTAGTTAAGGTGCTCGCCCATACCAAGATGTAGCCGAGGTTGTGGGGTCGAGCCCTGGGGCAGATGTGAAGCGCCTGAATAGAGATTAAGTTCTCTTAGGGCGCTATACAAATGAATTCTATCGTAGCTAAGACATTTCGGGCCAGGCAAAGCAAGCAGTAAATACCTGAAGAAGAATTGGTCTTGCACCAATTGCTTCGGGATTGCAAAGACCTTTTTCAGCTTTAGCCTGCAACACGACCGCACAGCCATAAGCCGGAATGCAAAGCTAAGAACGCTGAATAAGTCAACAGAAAAGGCAATTAAACCGAAATTCACTCTGCCCGAGTAACCATAGTCAGCCTAACAGGCACCACTGCCATAGTAGCATAAGTTTATGCTAAGCAAGTACAGTGGCCCACTGTCGACACATAAACAAGCAAAGATGACCCCTATCAAAGTTCAAATGCCACTCACAGATAATAAAAATGCAATGACAGGAATGACTGTCTTTGGCACGTGTTGCAGTCACATTTTGACCGGCAAAGCTATCAGTTGCCAAACTCCGTGAGTTCGTCTGTTCTTAGTCCCCCCCCCAGTTCTGCTCCTGCACAGATCTACTTGAGTAGGCCATACAGGCCAATGAAAATGACTGTACTTTCTCTACCAACAACACCCAAGTTTACTTATCATTCAACCATACAGCCACAGCCATTGTAGTTGAACAGTCGAGCTCCATCATGTGTGTACATTCCTGTGCGCCTTTTTGCAGGACGGTTTGGTGGGTAATTAACGTGGTCAAATGACAGCTGTATCAGCTCCATAGTGAAGTCGGCCTACAGCTTCGGCTCACAGCAAAAAGTCAGGGCTTCTAAGACAAGGAAAACACGGGCAAACTGGTCCATACATCTGCACCATCCCGTCTTGAAATCTGTAATACTCCGAAAGCCTGGAACTCAATCCCGACTTGTGTCAAACATCCCCTGACTTGACCACAAAGAACTTAAAAACGCACCTATTTAGGACAGCATTTAGTGTGTCCCTGTGATTCGTGCTTTATGTGCTTATGTGTGCTGACACTGTTGCATGCTGCCACTGACCGCACTTACATGCTGACCTGTGCATGTCACTCCTAACCATGTTATTCATGTTGTTTATCAAGCATTATATCACTAACCATTCAATCGTGTTTCCCTTTTCAGCAAATGTAAAGCACCGAGAAAGAGACTCTGAGGGCGCTTTATCACATGTATTATTATCATGATTATTATTATTATGTACTCACTACTAGCAGGTCTTTCGGCCATGCAAAACAACACTTACATCGGTAGAAAACTCAGCAGCAAAGCCTGTCGGCCAAAAACGTCATAATGCCACATTATATTGCTTCTCGCCGACCTGCACTGGACTGCTCATCAGGCCCGTGCGAACTACTTTGAAATTAGGCTAGGTATCGTGCCACCGGTTCTTATGACTAAAGTTACATAGCCGTGCAAGCAATCGACCTCATATCCTTTGGAGACCTCACCCTCAGTTCGTACCCTTCCAAAGCCTGCAACTCACATCGGGCTGACGTCACGACATCTTCTGAACTTATGACATTAAAAATGCAGCTAAAAGCCTAACTGTTCCTCAAAAACAGTATTGACTTTGCCAGCGAGAATTGTCCTTTGTGTGCCTATGCAAGCTGACACTAGGCATGTTAATGGTAATAATAACAATAATACTTTTGATAGAGTACCCTCAGAGAACTCAATCTCTTTCTAGGCACTTTACATTTGCTGCAATGGAAGCCCGATCGAATGGTTAGTGGTAGCATGCTCAATGACAACAAGCATAACATCGTTAGGGGTGACATGCACAGGGTCAGCATAAAAATATGGTTAGTGGCAGCATGCACAGTGTCAGCATGCACAAGCAAATAAACATTTTTCCTAAAGTTCTCCGATGCCTTAAAAGGCATGGTATGCCAAGCAGCCACTTCGGTGGGGCTCATTCTAGAGTAGCACTAAATACTCCAGAAACTCGCACCCCTAAACCTGCTCATACACTCTAAATTTACAGAAAATGTTTACTAGAATTATGTCAAATAATAACATCCATATATGCACATATTGGACCGGATAATAATGCTCATGCAGTTCTTGCTAACAAAAAACAACTGCATACGTGAAACCCCAACAATTTAAGCTTGCAAAGTTAGCACCACATCAGTGACCAGGTCAAGTCAAGTCAAGGTCGGCTGATCCAACAGCGGCATTTATAGAGGCAGAAGAGCCTCGGTGGCTATGGCACTGCTTGCAGCCGGCATGACACGATTGTCTGCTGTATGAATCGAACCCAGGATCTAGATCGTGAAATGGGAGCATGCTACCGCTAGGCTAAAGCCAAGGGGCATGACTAGTAACGTCTTAGGCTAAAAAAATTGCTTTCATTTTTACGCCCTTATTATATATTTCATCTATACGTTCCCTAGAGAAACCACCGTGGTTTTACCCAATTGTCTTTGTTACTGCTGTATTCCGAATAACCACAATCTTTCTGCTGACCAGTAAAAGTCTTACTCCTCGGTTATTGATGAAATACAATATACGTGACTCTCACAGCAGTTTCTGCAAGACGACCTTAAAATCATACGATAGATCATATTGTAAGCTGCTATCAAAAAAGCTGTGCTGCCCTTTACTAATTGCATGGAGCAACTGCTCGCGCAAGACATTAAAAGCGCATCCTAGCATTACGGCGGTACACAGCTTGTGAGATAAAAAAAAACGACCTAACCTTAAGATCCTGCCCGTAGCCCCGGGCTGAACGGTGCATCAAAGACAGACACACGTGGGCAACAACAGTGCAAAAAACTAGGCCGGTTGCACGACATCGAATCCCTACCAACTGTCAGGCGCTTAGCATGCACAGAAACATGAACATAGGCATGCCTGAAAATAGTGTGCCTAGCAATCTCGAAGGAGAGGGATCGGTTCGGACATGCCACACGGATAAACTCACGTGATTACATTCAAGGCGAGCAGAGACGTTCACAAGCTGCTTCTGTGCCTCGGCACATAGCTGACAATTATCGCCTTCGAAAGCCATGCTGTTTACTGTTACAAATGACACTCCTCGTATAATGACGAGACCGACACTTTTCGATGATTTGGTGACTCGGCGGAAGCGAAGCAAATTGCGAAGGGTCATTCTGCACGATGCAAAATGGCCACGGTAAGCGGCAGGAGTGGCGGCAAGACGCACACGTTCAGTGCACCACGAGCCGCCTTCGACCGCTTTCGAGCACAGGCCAAAGAAACGAAGCAGCACGCGTGCGCACGAGTGCACAAGGTCTCCGTGCATAAGCAAAGGAAGCCGGGGAGGTGGCTGCTCTGACTGCAGATTAGTGTCGAGCGTGCACCAACACCAGCAGCCTGCAGCATGGCAAAAATTCAGCTGCTCCGACTGCAGCAGATTAAAGCATTTTACGGTCAAGCCCAGAGAGAACGGCTAGGCAGTGCAACGTACGGCATTTATGAGAAATATAGGAGCTCGACTACTCATGTATCTTACTTACGGCGCCGACTGCATTCGGTGCGACACAGAGACTCCCTTGCTCTCTGCAAGCAGCCAACACAAATGTACATACAGGCAGTCGAACCCAACACGGAGGGTGGAGGGACATGCATTTTTGTTGTTGTTGACGGATCGGCAACTGTAGTGTCTAGTTTGCCGGGTCGGAGCCTCTATTACCCAGCGGTTGCAAAGGACACCGGCTGTGCATAGAGCAACGACCGGTAGCAGAAGGGCACTATGCGTAGCAGGACTCTTCATTCCTGCATCAGGATCGACTGTGGCAGCCTATGGACTTAAATCACCTCTCACTGTCGCGATTAAAGCAAAATGTCAAGAAAATACTCATAAAATTGGTCCAACAATCAAATATTTGTTTAGGGTACCTTTCAAAAGACAACCCCGATAGAAATTGGACCGGAAGCTCTGACGATTTCCACATTGAAGAAAAGAAAATGATTATGCAAACCACGTCTAACCGGGTGTAGACCGAAGGCAACATATCTACAAGTGACAAATTTACCGAACTCAGCCCCATATGCGACTTGTGTTCAAACTTGTAGAACCTCGGTGGATCGAGGTACATGTGTGAAGCTTGCTGAAGTGCATTCTTGTGACTTTATACATTTACAAGGTACATTTGTACCTTGCAAAATCTATAACTTGGCCAATACTTCACGGATCACGGATCAATACTTCACGGAGTGAAATTTGAAATGTGAATTCAGCTCTGCTTGTACCACATTGCGCTAATTTATTTCTGATTTCGGTTGGATAATTTTTGCTAGACATGTCCTCAAGCGTCCTGGATCATTATTTTTGGCAATCATGGAGGTATTCTGAGCCGAATTGGACAGTTAGGCTTTTCAGTTACTGAGTAGCACTTGATTTATCCATAATTAGTATGCTGGTTGGTCGACATTTGATTTCAGAAACCTTGCTGCCATCCAAGTGGGAATGTGAGCAATAAATGTTCTAAGAGAGCTGAGTGAGTTAGAGATTCTGGAAGGCTGGGGAGAATCACAGCACAGGTGCAGCTGCTTGTTATCGGCATACTGTGCTTGGCACTCTTACCAGAAAGACAGAGAGCCTAAATTGCAAAGATACTGATTTATGGGCACTTTGTTTATTAAAGGCTGCACTCTGTTTATTAAAGGCTCATCGGAAAGCTATTGGCCGTTGACAACTACTCTCTGAATTCACCCACTGAGATCGTACGTATAATATAGTAGCACAGTTTATACAGTCGGATGACTACGGGAGACGACAAGCACTCAAGAAGGATTGGTGATCATTGTTATCTAAAGCTACAGAGAGACCCGGATGCACTGGCAGAGAAACTCTACCTAAGCCAGAATTCCTGAGAAGGTCGTAATACTATCGCAGCAGTGTTGATGCGGTCGAGTAATGCCCTCTAAAATCTTATGGCAAATTATTTGCTAGATTTCAAGTTCTGAGTTAAGAAATTATTAGATCTGATGCTACTCGTTCCTTGATATAATTGATAGGAATGGCTTTAGGCAGACTAGGAATAAGTTAATTAATTTAATAGTGGTTTCGTGTAGACTTCTTGATAGGTGGCCTGACAAACGCTGCTTTATAATAACAATAATAATGCACTTGATAAAGCGCCCTCAGAGAACTTAATCTCTTTCTAGGTGCTTTACATTTGCTGCAAAGGGAAATGCAATTGAATGGTGGGTAAAATCATGTTTGATAAACAACATGAATAACACGGTTAAGGGTAACATGCACAGGGTCAGCATGCAAATGTGGTTAGTGGCAGCATGCACACTGTCACAGAGTCAGCACGCATAAGCACATGAAGGACTAATCACAGGGACCCACTAAATGCTGTCCTAAATAGGTGTGTTTTTAAAGTTCTTTTTAAATGTGGTCAAGTCAGGGGATGTTGTGATGCAAGTCGAGAGTGAGTTCCAGTCTTTGGGAGCATACGAACTAAATGTACGGTCTCCAAAGGATTTGAATTTGTACGAGGTATTGGTAGACTGTTGGATTCCAAAAAGCGGGTGGCACGATGCTTGGCCTGATGGGGGAGTAGATCTGAGAGATAGGCTGGAGCCAAAGAATGAAGTGACCTAAAAGTGAGCGACAAAACCTTCAAGTCGATGCGTTGCTTGACTGGTAGCCAGTGCAGGTCAGCGAGAAGTGGTGTGATGTGGCAACTGCAACGCTCACGACAGACAAGTCTGGCAGTGGAGTTTTGCACCAACTGCTATCGCCTGATCGCACATGCCGGTAGGCCAGCAAGCAGTGAGTTGCATAAGTCGAGATGGGATGTCACGAATGCATGGACCAACTTAGACGTGGTATCCTTATCTAAACAAGCCCGAATTTTAGTAATGTTATGTAGCTGAAAGTAGGCAGATTTGACTGTGGAGCTGATGTGGTCGTCTAACGAGAGGTCACTTTGGAACATGACACCTAGATTTCGAGCTGATTCGAAAGGAGATATGCTGGCAGAGCCAATTTTGAGCGTCAGCCTTTCCAAATTTTCCAGCCTTTTCACCTTTGGCGCACACACGAGCGGGCTCCTACCTACTTGGTACGAGCTTTGATAAATTATTGATGACTACATCCCATGTCATTTGCTTTGAAAAAGTTACTAGGACGAAACCCGAGGCTAAGGGCAGTTATGCAGGGCAGCAATAAATCTAGGCACCGCAGAAAGAGAACGGCAGGTATGGATTTTGGATGCTTAGTAGTCTTCTTAAGCTGGGAAATAAGCATAGACATAAGGGCAAGCAGGGACAGGCACAGGAAGTTGGACATACACGCAGAGCATGAAACTGAGGTCGATTATGTTGAGAAAGGAATCTCTGAGTTTGTCTATCATGCAGCCAAAAAAGCTTAAAAAAATAGGCCAGATCATTGCAAGGATAGCTACGCATATGGCTAACTTGGGGTGGATAAGGAGGTGGTTAATAATCAAAATCAGCCTTTGTGGATTGTGCATCAGTATGTTCACTAGGTTCTTGTAGGAGGTGGACTTGGCCTTAGTCAAGTTAAATTAGTAGGAAAAAAATGATCTAATGTGCCAGTCAATGCACAGCCAGTCCAATTATTTAGTATGTTTTTTCAAGCCTGGGCTTAGTATTATGAGCTAGTTAATAATAATAATAATAATAATAACAATGTACTTGATAAAGCACCCTCAGAGAACTTAATCTCTTTCTAGGCGCTTTACATTTGCTGCAAAGGGAAATGCAATTAAATGGTAAGTAAAATCATGCTTGAAAAACAAATAAAATGAATAACATGGTTAGGGGTGACATGCATAAGGTCAGCATGCAAATGTGGTTAGTGGCAGCATGCACAGTGTCAGCACGTATAAGCACGTGAAGGACGAATCACAGGGACCCACTAAATGCTGTCCTAAATAGGTGTTTTTAAGTTCCTTTTAAATGTGGTCAGGTCAGGGGATGTTCTGACGCAGGTCGGGAGGGAGTTCCAGGCTTTGGAAGCATACGAACTAAATGCACGGTCTCCAAAGGATTTGAGGTTTGTACGAGGTATATCAACACCTGCAGTAAACCCTAGGCTATCTAGGTTGCACATTGTGATGAGCCATAGAAGCAAACTCTTTCATAACGTCTCTGAGTGTCATGTTGTGGCATTCCACTAGCAAGGATAGGTCAAGGGTTGCTTAAGAATTAAGCAGAAGTTGCAAGGAAAGTATTTTTGTCAAAAAGCTTCAATATCACGGTTCGGTTTCACGATTCACTGGTAATTCTTATACCGTAGGGGGTAAAATAAATATTTCCAAGGGAAAGAGATGAGCATGTGTGCAGAATTCATCTATAACTATAATTGAAGCTATCAGCATACAATCGAAGAGGAAATCTAATCGAGAGCATAACCTTTAATATGAGTGGGGTCACGCAAATGAACCACGGGAGAAAATGAATCAGCCAATGAGCATAATTCGGCACACAAGGGATCAGTCGGATTACCGTAATGAAAGCTAAAATCACCAAGTATGAGGAACGGATGATTACTGAAAAACCAAACCGGAAAGAGATCATAAAAATCTTAAATACACCATGGCTTGGTATCTAGGTGCCAATAGATGACCACCACCACTGGCAGCTGACATATGGAGGAACTCAGTATAAGACATTCAAAGGAGTGCTTTGACGGAACTGTAAAACGACTCTAAATTCAGCAAGGAGTGAGCAAAAAGTGCTACTCTGCCAGCACACATTTTAACTAACCTAGTGGTAGGAACATAAGAGAAGCCTGCAGGGGTGGAATCAGTTATGGTCAGGCAGCTAATCGATCAGCCACTTACTGGTAACGGCTAACAACTCAAGGGCGCTAACAGGAATCACATAAAAACGTAATTTCTCACGTGATACCGATAAAACAAACTGATATGCTTTAAAAGGTATTAAATGTCTCAGATTCCGAGTTCGACGCCCGTGAGAACTTCTGGATTTTTGGAAAATTCTCCGCAGTTCAGAAAACACAAGTTGCATTTGGTGAGCCGGAAGCAGAAGCAGAGTGACAGACGAGCAGCCTCTATTTTCAAGTGCTGGAGTCTCAATTTGGGTCAGCTTATAAGCCTCTGCAGCCAAGAACGTTCCTCCGAGGGGACAGTGGGCATCCACGCCGAGATGGGGAGCTTTTCCAAATCCACGCAAGCTCAATCATAGCAAAGTATAGCAGTATTCACCTGTAGTGGAAACCAACATCGTGGTTTCCTACTATGGCGATAAGACGAGTATCTTCCTCATGACGAAACAGCTTGTAAAATCTGCTAGCATCATCAGCGAAGCGTGCGTCGTCGACCCAGTCGCCTTCGTCGAGCAAGTCACCTGCAAGGAATGACCTCTTTACACCAAGTTTGCACGAGCACCAAGCGAAGGACTAAAACAAAGCCTGCAGTAGCAGACGCAAACAGATTCCCAGCACATGCACATACAAGATGAAAGAACCGTGGGGAAGCAGAAAACCTAAAAGCAACACGGGAAAGAAACTTGTGACGTAAATGGAAAAGGTCAGCTGATTTAACAGCCTCATTTTACATAGCCACAGAAGAGCTGCCGGGCGCAGCTCTCACACCTGTAATGCAGTGGTCAATCAAGGATTGCCTGCTGAACGACGACAACCCATGACCTGGATCGCTACATGCGAGCATCTCACCCCTAGGCTAAGTAAAACCCAGGGCCTAGTAGCCATATCTCATCGAGAAGGTGAGCGTGACGTTACGGTGTCAACTGCATGCTAGCCAAAACGGCAGGCTGAAGCTGGGGGGGGGGGGGCAGCAGTCCAATCTCACTGGCGATGCTGAAGCCCAAGCTGCAAACCAGCAACACGAAGGCAAAGGCCGGTAGCAAAAACCCAGACCACAAAGTTGTTGCGACGACAGACAGAACAGTCAGAATGGCAGTCACTGAGGCGCAGCTGCCTGAACAGCGTAGGTAGCAACAGCGCAGCCAAAGCATATGGCAAGCTATCAGTCGGCCCATCACATGGCTGGCACACAGACACGTGGTGCGAGACCAGCAGCGCGGCGTGACTGCCGCGAGGCACAGAGCTGTAGCAGGGCAGCCGGGCAAGGCACAGCAGCAGCAGCAGCAGCAGCAGCGAACGGTAGAGGGAGCAAGCGGCAGCAAAAGATGTCTGCAACAAGCGGCCACACTGACGCCTTGACTGCACAGATCTCGTCAACATACCCAACACGAAGACGACGTCTGGCGCGTGCAACGTCATGGCCGTCTGGAAGGCCCGCTCCATCTGCCATTCTCTACAATATGATATCGTGCAATGTACTTTGCGACACTCACTAGGGATAGCAGCAAAAGTAACACAATCCCTAGGAGATGAAAAAGAAAAAATTCAGGCAGACACTCACTACGAGGCAGTGCATAAAAATTTGCAACCCCTATGAAATCAGTTGCTCTATGGTGACATGTGTCGAGCCCATGCTGCCAAAAACACTAATTAAGTTTTACTTGATCTCTTTCAACGGCAGCAAGTGTTATTTTGCTGTTGCTTATGCCTCAGAAGTATAGGGAATGGCCATTAATCCACAAACATTGCTTTTGTGACCAGTACACTCGATAAAATTGAAATTCACTAATTTCCCAGAACGTTGCAGGTATAGCTATGGCCAAAGATCTGGCATTAAATACACATTTCATGCTTTTCATAAAATTTACCCTTCATAAAATAAATTTCCTAAATCATACTGTAATCAATGTAATCAAATGGCCATTAAAAACCTGAAACTGTTCAGTACTTGGTGTGCTTGCCTTTATTGTTTATTGCTAGATGAAATCTTTGAGGGATGGTATTGATCAGTTTTTACTTCGCATTAATATAACATAATTATTCATATTCCTTTAACAGTACCTTTAAAAAGGTAAATAAATAACACCAATACAGGAGCCTTAAGTCTACCAGATCAGTTTTGTTCCAGCAGCCTAATTGGATACTGTGTGCCTTTTCCTGAGATGGCATACAGAGGCTGAAAGCATCGGACAGATGCCTTATGGTACACCTGTGGCCAACTTATCAAGACAAGGGCAAAACAGTGCTCAGTGAAAGCATCTCTTCAGCACAGTGTCCCTTCCTCTGACTCACTCGGTGCACCTCAGAGGATTACAACAGCGTCCTTGACCTTGTGTGGTATCTTGAGGCATGATTAGTTTGGCTGGGGTGGGGGTTCATTGGTGACTTCAAATGGTGGCAATTTTGATGGGTTTCGAAGGCGATTTTACTAAGCTATCCTGCTATCTTCGGCGTTGGGGCAGCAAGGACTATCGCAAGTGGGGCTGGCCACATCGGACCGAGTTATCTGTGGAAAGCAACAATATCGAATAAGAGCCACACGAGGACCGCCTCCGGAATGTGCTGATGCTACACCTCTGCACGTCAAATTTGGTCGTATGAAAAAGTTAGCCACAGCTCTAGGTAGGAGACGGCAGCCTTCGAGTACCTTTAAAGCCTCATACCTAAGCTGTCCGAGCAAATGTCAAGGCGGGTGGAATTGTGGAACTGCAGTTAAACAAGACCGTCGATTGCATGAATTCCTCAGGAAGCCATTAGTAAGGAGAAATCGGTTTGGAATGGTTACATCGCAGTGGTTTCACCAGGAGTTGCTGGACTGTGACTGCTGCTGCCAAGGACAGCAAAACGAGAACACGATGGAAGGCTACATTTGGGAGCTGATGTGTGACGTGATTCACAGAATAATTGTAAATCTCGGAAAATACTTCTAAATATTTTGAGGTCATTTTGTACAACTTCACAGTAAATATGCATTAATTTTGATCAATGTTTTGTTTTGTCAGACTAAACATGAGCCAAATGACAGAATTCGTCTGTTTCCGATTGGATATGAGCTAAGTTCATAGCTATCATTGTCTTGGTCACATAAGCAAAGTTTGTGAGGAGTAACGAGCATTTTTCAACACTTTCGAGACATTAAAACAACAGCAAAATAACACTATTAAGGATTAAAAATTCGTGTTTCATAGTGAAGTAGATCTTGTTTGCAATCTTTACAGTGCTCTTGGTAACTACAAGTTGGCTTGCTGGTTTGGTCCAGTAGTTAAGGTGCATGCCCGACCATGGTCAAGGTGAATGCATTTGATGGCCGAGGTCGTGACCTCGAGCCTCGTAACATATGTGCAGCGCCTGAATCGAGATTAAGTTCTCTTGGGGTGCTACATAAACGAATTACATTATATTATTCCAGATTGGCAGCCCTGTGCATTGCCCGAACTTTGCCGCAAAAGAAAATCACGTGAATATGATGATTCCAAACTCATGGCAGTTCTTCTGTCCTCAAGTTCTACCACACGAATATTGAAAAAATTAACCAAAGGCACAGCAAACATTTGTTTAGCACCTTGGCTCAGGCTGCTCAAGAAGCAAGTTAATTCTAGAACTAATAGCTCACTGACATCAAAACCTACCCCAAACTATTACAGGTACCGTGTACGTAAGTCGTGCAACTTGCTTTGACAGGTGCTCTGACGCCATCTCACTAATGGATACACCACAGCCCTATCATTATGGAGAGTCAAAGATGAGACTAGGTTGCCTATCATACAAGCTATCGGCAGCACTGACACGTAGCCCAGGAGGTTATGTGCTTGCTCTTCACGACCGAGGTCTCGGTTTCGAATTTTTCCAACGGCTATTCTTTATTGCCAACTGCAAGCAGTGGTGATAGCTGTTAAGGCTCTTCGAACACTATACAAATGAGTCTGTCAAATCAGCTAATATTTATTTATTTCGCTAAAGCTGGTGTCAACTCGGCACCAAAAAACTGGCTATGGCAGGTCTCTTGCGGTCTGTCTTCCAGAGTGGGCAAAGTTTTTTTCTGTGGCCATCAACGATATGCATACAGCGAGTTGGTGGGTGCACAGGGGCATCAACCGTCGAAGCTGCCTTAATCATCATGTAGGCGTGGCACGAGGCATGGCAGAAGCACAACTTGCACGCACCTGTACAGAGCTACTATAGCAAAGCCAGCAAAGCTTAAAATCGAGGCCAGGGCAGGCAGAAACCGCACTTCCAAAAGTGCTTTGGAAGCAGTTCGTGCATGCAATTCGCCGACGAGAGCTTACGAGCTGCCAGTCTCACCTCCGAAGCCTGTCGAACCAGTGCCCACGCGGTCCCAGCAGGTGCGTGTCAGCTAGCAGCATGACTTTCAGCGTGTCGTCGCTGCCGCCGCCGCCGCCACTGCCGGCAGGCACATACGCAGGCACGTCGTTGGGGAGAGGCCACTGGCATTGCACTAGTGTCGCGTAGTATATGAAGAACTCGTTGTAGACAACCAGCAGTGTCAATGCGACGAGGCACTGAAGCAGCACTTTGCCAGGGCAAGGGCACTGCATGAGCAAAATGCAGCTCGCCTACAAGCAAAGCTAAAACCCTCACAAGCACGAACACGCCATTTCCTTTGCGTGCTCACTCACGCATGGTGACACTGTGCTGCCGTGCTTCCTTTGCAGCCCATGTAAAGTGCCTAGGAAGAGATTTAGCATCTCCGTGGTCACAAAACAAATGCCGCTATTGTTATTTTTATTGCATTATCTTCTGTTTGAAATCAAATGCTTACCCGAGCAAAAGAAACAGAAATGGGACCCTTCATGTACCATGCATGGACAGCAGCGTGGATGCGGTGCCGTGGCAGGTGCATCTCTGTGACCGGCTGCACAATGCAGCTACGGCCTGCTGGGTATGATCAACAAACACGGCACACTGGGGAGCTCGGTGCAGTGTTACTGCAGAATCTCTAGCAGCGGCAGGGAGAGCAGTGAATTTAATTCAAAACCCTGCAAACGGTCATGAAAGCCAGGCCCCCACATGCTGGCTGAAGTGACCCCCGTCTTAATATAGAGCGATCTCGGATAATTAAATTAAATTGAATATTAGCTGATTTAATGGTCTTATTTGTACAGCAGCAGAAGAGCCTTAACGGCTATCGTCACAGCTGTAGTTGGTAATACAGGATCTCCCACTGCAGGATTCAAGCCCGCGACCTTGGTCGTGGAGAGCAAGCAGGTTTACCTGCTGGGATATCATGGCCTAATCCCACTCTTGCAATGGAGCCGGACGGGTTAAGGACATACCGGCCCAGAGGGGCACTGTGTTTGAGCTGGCTGCCCCTGTCAGCGCTCCTTAACGTTGCACTCGACGTTGCACTCTCAGCACTACTACACTTCGGCAGGTGATCCTATCTAGACCATTAGGAGCAAGCCGAGTCACTCCTGAACTAGTATACATTGCACTTCAGCTGAGCTGCTGTGCTAACTTCAGGGGTTGGCAAACAAGTGTTGCACAGGGTCTCCTCCCAAGGTGCACCATTTTCGATGACCTTATTGGCATTATTTCAAATCTTCGGGCACTGCCGATATATAATTATCCTCTTTGTCCTTGCGCGTGTGGAGCAACAACTAGGCACTAGCAAACAACTAGCACTCAGCCTCGACCATCGCACACCTCTCGAAAGCTCCAGAGCTGAAACATCCAGATCCAGGTAGGACGGCCATGGAGCTAGCCTGGCCGAGGAGCGACGGTCGGAGGTCAAGGAAAGCAGCGCCGATTATTATGATGGTTCCGAGGTGAAGCACGCAGTCAAGAACCGAAAGCTGCTGAAAGTTGGACAGTGCTTCTGCTCTCACGATCTCCCAGCTTACCCAGCTGCACCATAGCCAGGGCATATTTCTGAAGGAGCAGGGTGGACAGTGTGCTCCTGGAAGCAAAACCGCTAGTTAAGGTCAGGAGTTCGAGGTCAACCAGGGGGAACCTTCGACCGTCAAGTCGTCGAGTGCAGGGCAGTTCCCAAAGCCAAAGGAGACAGCAGTCAAGTGCATGCAGATCTGTGAGAAATACAACCTACGTGTCGCTCAGGAAGTAATCAAGGTGCTAGCACTTAATATACCCGACAAGATGCTTCTCACACGGTGGGACCAGCCGAGCCTCCTCCCCCCACTTGCTAAGAGGCTCCGCGGCATCAGAAAACTTGGTCATCAAAGGTATCCACAGGACTGGGCTGAGACACGTCGGTGATGCTGCATCATTGGGTGGCTCGGCACCGATCGGCCGGCAGTCGTTGCCAGAGGCAAGTAGGACCTCAAAGGAAGGTAATGGCCGCTAGCAAGACTCTTGATCGGTAGCCACAGTTGCCGAGAAGGTCAATGTGCCGGTCACAGCAAAGCCGCGAAAAGACTTGCAAGGGCATGGCCGACGTATTCTCGATTCCACTACGTGTCCAAGCATGACGTGCAGACTCACAGCACACTTTCAGCACTAGCTCAAGGCCCGGGTTTGGCCTAGAGGTCAGGTGCTCGCCTTTCAGAACCAAGGTCGTGGGCTCGAGCCCTGCGGCATATTTAAAGCACCTGCATAGAGACAAAGCCCGATGAACTGTTAGAGCAAAATATATTGCCACAAGCTTTTGACAAAGTTCACCTTAAAAGGTTAGATATTCTTGAAGTGCATGGATCAAATTGAGGCTGACGAATCAGCCAACCTTTACGCTATTTTACTAACAATTTTGAGAGATGCTTTCGGACTATGTGTACAATGTGCAACCACACATCTAGATACTCAGGACGTACCGCTGCTAGAGCCTTAATCTGTATGCTAGATGACCACCGAGTTCGCAGCAGGCACGACGGATGGAACTAGAAACTTCACGCTTCATAAATCACCAGTAGCATACGTCAGGCTGCGGCGAGGCCGCAAGTGAGCATCGCACTGCCGTCGCGGCAAGCTCCACGATGGCTACTCACAAAACGTGGCATTCAGAGCTGCAGACCGGGGCAGAATGCGCCCGAGTGTAGAGCGTTGTATAAAAAATAGACTCCTTCGCTCGCCGATGAACTTATGAGCATTCTCCGCTGTCGGCGAAGGTGTGCCGCCTCTTTAAGGCGCATGCCTAAAAGAACTGACTCGTTAAGAGGTCGCGCTCGGAACGCGCGGGCGATGACCCGCGAGTCGCACGATGTTCAGCGCCGCTTCAGCAAGCGCGGATTCAAAAACAAATAAGTTCATGTCAGCCAGCGAACCTTCCCGTAAAAATGAGATTCGTGCGGCCACACCGGCGGGCGCATCGCAACTCTGGGCAGGACCGGTGCCAGGTGCGCGCCGCGAACGCTAATCCGGAGTAGTCACCCAAACCTCTCATGCAGCCTTGGACCTGGATTTATAATGATAAACTTTCTTCCTACAGATTTAGCGATGCTCTTTTTCTTGTAGATTTAAGCTAAGCTGAACTAACCTTGTTTGCATCCTTACCACTGCCTCGCGGGGGCAAAATGAAGCAAAGGACGTCAAGGACTGGTACTCAGCAAACAAGCGGAATTCGTTGCTCTTAGCGGAAGAGGTAGCAGTACCCATCCTGCGTAACTAAATTACATTTTAAAAAGTCTTTTAGTGTGCTTGTCTTTCTGCACCAGCGTGACGCTGAGAAACTATCTGGTACGATTCCAAGCCGACCAGGGTAACTAACAGCTGTTGGACGGCCAAAATACGCGTTGACAATTGAGCCGCTGTGAGGTTTTCCTGTTCCGGCGGCTGTTCTTGGCGACTTCGGATAACACGAATTACGCCTGCATTACACGAACCAGATGCATATGCGTGTATGCATACAACATAGATAGGACAATGGACCCATTTGGCCTAAAACCCATTTAAGCTCAATTTGTGCTGGTCCGCCTCAAGAATCGGGAGAAGGTAGCAAACGCCGACCGGACTCCTCGTAAACGTCGCGTTCGAGCGCCGCGGCACGTTGCGGACCAAAACTCATGCACATGAGTTTGTACGAAGATGTATTTCGAAGGGAGGTCGAATGGAGAGCTTTGCGCTGTCGCGTGGTGGGTAAACTCGCATTGCTCGCTTGTACATGGTGGGTAGACCTGATCCATTGTGGTCGAGTCGGCAGCTCCTGCTCCGAAAGGAAGAACGTGGAGAGAGGGCGGAGAGAGAGAGAGAGAGAGAGAGAGAGAGAGAGAGAGAGAGAGAGAGAGAGAGAGAGAGAGAGGGAGAGACAGACAGGCAAAAAGGGAATAGCTTCCGTACATGCCGACTTGACTGGCAGTGAGACCCACGACTCGGGACTCGATTTGCTGGCCTGTGGTTTCAGATAGCCGAAGCAGGCACGGTCCAGGTGTGCTGGGCGAGGAGGTCAACCACTGCGGTTTGTTGTGCAGAGCTTTGTTGCTTCGCAGCGAAATAGGCATATACCGTTAGGTGCCGTGCGAGGCTTTTTTATAGTGCTTTCCACGATGTGCTGATGTAGGTGCTCGTGGGCGCGCGATGGCGGCGCGACGGAGAGCGAAGCCCCCACAAGCGAGTCGTTGCGTTGTCGACGACGGCTGTTTTATATGATATAGCGGCCGTCGTGCGTGCTGCTCCGGAGCACGTGGTGTTAAGAGAGAGAAGAGAGTAGATAGCACGCGTAGAGGCCGACACACAGGCGGAAAGTGAATTGCGCGGCAAGGAACGCGTCACGTGCCGGCAAGGAGCGCGACCGTTGGGCGAACGGAACGTCGGCTGAGGGGGGCGTAACCACGTGACGGCGACGACACGCCCACACTTATATGCGAAGCACTCACGATTAACCATTTACAATGCGGCAAACGCGATGTGGCAGTATAAAGATATAAAGGGCGGTTAGCTCTCTTAGGTTTCTATACAAACGACCTTTTAGTATTATTTTTATTGCGAGGGGCATGTCCGCATCATGCACCAGGTTTACCGAGCCTTTGCGTCGTACGAAGCATTTGGTCTTATCTCTACGAGGCGAACCCCTACGTGCCGACGGCTGCAGTCCACCGCAGCAATAAAGAGCTCCGATGCATCCTTTCCATAACAAGTCCGTCTCATTTACGCAAAGCAGTCCATTCGACAGCCATATATAAAGGTATGTGTATAACATCAACCTGGTCACTAGTTTGTGGCACCGAGTAAGTTTGACTATTAATTATCAATTGACATGATTTTTTCATAGCGTCTAAATTATAGATTATAATATGCTCGGTTCCTCAACATTGTAATTCAAGAATTACTAATAATCTCAAGCACTGACATAATCTGATTGACTGAGCACACGCGACCGTCATCCTGCAGGTTCTTTACGAAGGCCACCCTAGGCCGGTGTAATAAAAGAAACCTATCGTAACTGTCTATGCATGCTATGTTTAAATGTTTGGCTTCTCAGCCTCTTCACACCCTGACATAAATTACTATCGCGAATTTTCAGACACCTTCTTCGTTGATGTCGTTCCTGGTGACTTGTCATCATTAACTTAGATTCCTGACAGCATCACGTGGTGAGCTTTTATTCGCGGTCAGATCCTTTGACTTTCCAGACTTTTTACGCGCTTCACGTGCTAGTGATAGTTGAAATCCTGTAGCTTGGCCCTCATCATTCTCACAAGGTACCTGAAATAATCTCGAAACTACAGCACGGTTAGTGCACTCAACACAAGGAGAAGCAAACCTTCGTGCACATTTGCATACACGATTACGATTGCGAATTAACACGTTCGTTCGTTCCTCGCCTCGTCTCACCAAATCCAGACTTTTCTGCCATACATTCAGTGAGGCAGTGACCGAGATTTTTAGAGAACGTCCAGCAGATCTCTTAGCAGAGCAATATGCTCACTCGCAGACCTTCGAACGTCTCGACCAATTAACTTATCGCGAATCAAAACGGTAATTCAATCCATCCAACTTTTACGACACGCCGATTCAGCATCGTTCCGCGGTCGTAACCGGACAACGACGCGGTCGACACGCAAGCAGGGGGTGGAGCTAGAATTTTCAGGTTGGGGCAAGGGTTCAGGTTAGGGCGGGGCAAGGGTCCCTTGCCCTCCCCCAAGGCCTTTTTAGGGAAACTTGCCCCGGGATGTAGGTACTTCTCTCTTACCATGGAGAAAGAGGGCAATTGCCCCCTGGCGCCCCCGGCTACACTGCGGCATGCAGGGGTTCAAAGATCTCGGCATTGCATCCACCAACTTCAAATCTCAATCTAAAACTCTTGCAAGAACCCCGATAAATATCACCATCATCAACGAAATCATTGACAACAAGATGCTCACTAAGTTGTTGATGGAAACACAAAGAGCAGTCGTCAAAGCGTTGAAATCACGGTGTAGACAACCAATCTTAGCTGCCATCGTGAAGTATCGGCGTACAATACAGAGCCATATCAATGAGCTGCACTTCGCAGCTATACGGATCTTCATTGATACATAGCCAGAGTCAACAAATATCACGTGACTTATGGCTTAGACACCATCGCGTGCAATTTCTTGGAGTTAAGCATAGCAGCTCGACCAGCATCAGAGAAGCAGTCCATCCCAATAGTCAAGAGGTCCTCGGTGGCAATGCAGGCACAGGACAAACGATCGCTTGGTTCATTAAACCTTTAGTCCGGGCAGAGTCATCGGATGCTTACATGGCACTCGAAGCCAGTTCCATACTCCTGTGTGAAATCAAAAATCTGGCTTCCAAAGCCATATGTCAGTTTCCCGAATTCACCACACAGGCCATGGCTTGTGCCTGTGCTAAAACAATCACCTTATCGCCCCTGATACCTTATAGAATTGCAGTAGCAAGTTCACTCCTACTGCCATCTTTAGCACACTTCAGTTCCAGCTTCGTAGTAGTCTCAGCATGACTGTACTAGCCTGAAGAATATTGGTTAAAAATTAAACGTGCTTCGTAATCCAGCCATATGCTCGCTATAATAATAATAATACATTTGATATAGCACCGTCGGATAACTCAATCTCTTTCTAGGCACTTTACATTTGCTGCAAGGGAAGCACGATCGAATGGTTAGTGGTAGCATGCTCAATGACAACAAGCATAACATGGTTAGGGGTAACATGCACAGGGTCAGCATGCAAACATGGCTTGTGGCAGCATGCACAATGTCAGCATGCATAGCACGTAAAGGACGAATCATATGGACCCACAAAAGGCTGTATAAGTATATGCTGCGATAAGTATAAATTCTATCTATAAGTATGAGTATTATATATATTCTATCTATGAGTATCCCAGGACCTATTTGGGGGTAAACTGTTTACCTCAATTCATTCAAGTTCAACAAGCTCTGGTTTGCAATTTGCTTAAATTTGATTTAGAAGTTCCCCTTCATTCGCTGAAATTCAAAGGAGGATTTTTCTGAATCCTAAATTTTGTCAGAGCAAGCTGACGATTCAGCTCTTTAGTACCCAATATCAGCCTTGTACGTGTCTTTTATCCTGCTAGATCAGAAGGCATGCTTCGGGTACAACACTCATCAATGCAGTCCCAACCTCACCAGTTCATCACAACCAATGAGACTGGCCCAAGATTGCACCCTAGGGTCCTCAGCAATTATCCAACACCTCTGACATCGAGCACTGTCGTGGCTCTTGAACTCGAATTCTTTGCTGCACAAACAGCTTTCGTAATGCATGCGTGTAAAGCGGGACAAATACTGATGGACTGGCGCCACGAACCACGGCCATCACCAGACGTAGCTTCTGCCCTTATTGCCAAGATACGCAGACGGCACCGACGTGCGGCAGGAGGCCCAAAGTACAACTGGCTAACAATCACTTGAAATGGACTTGGCATAAAATCTGAATCAGAGATAGCGACACATCCGGTTCTTAATCCTTATGCTTCAGTCACAATTAATTGTCCCAAGTATTGTCATAATCTGACCGATTTTGCATACACATGTTTGAGTATCGAATTCGAGGTTCCGTCACTTCCGCTTGTAGGTCGCTTCATTCTCTTGCTCCGCGGCCTACTCTTCTGAATGCTCCCCCCCCCATCACGCTTCCCCATCGCACCACACGATGCTCCTCCTCTGACTCGGGTCGCTTGGCGGTTTCTTTAAAAAAAAAAACTCCAATCCTTTGGCTACCCTACCTTCAGTAAGTTCAGCTCCTATGCTCCAAAAGCCGTGGGCTCACTCCCGACTGGCATCAAAGCTTCCCTCGACTCGACGGAATTCAAAGAGAAGCTGAAAACCCACCGACTCCAAGTTCTCCTTGTTGCCATTGTGCTCTAGCTAATGGCCACAATGGCAATTATCAGCAATTATCACACGCGAGCAGGCAATGAACAGCTCGTGCTTCGGCTCTTCGCGAGTTGCTGACGTCGGTGCTGACGCATTGCATGTCGTCACTAACCGATTGACACGCTTCGTTCCCAGCGTATGTAAAGTGCCTAGAAAGCGATTCGGGTTTCTTCGAGAGTTATGTTAGAATTTCACTACAGCTACTCTTATCCTTATTGTAAGCAGTTACTCACGGCAAGAATGGTGAAGCTGCCATCACTCTCGCTGAGTGCCACCGGAGTCATCTCGCACCATGCGTTGTAACACTCGTCACAGTCGCTATGCATTGCTCTGGAAGTCATGCCACAGTCGTGAAATTACGTAGCAGGAGCCGAATCCTGGCCAACATACGCACACGGAGCCGTTCTGTGAAGCAATAGATAAAACTTCCGCCTACGTGCTGGAGACCTAGAACGACCCAACGAACCCAAATGCAAAGACCGAGGAATGTCAAGACATGCAAATGATGCTTGTTCTTTATTCGTCTCTTAGTCAAGTCTTTAACTCATACGATTATGCTTGCCAACACAATTTACCTAATCGCCGAGGGCAAGATGGATCATATCCGGTGTTTTCTTCTGCTAGGCATCGAATTCTTGTTATTTTGCACCTCGAGTGCTGTGAAAGCGACAAACAATTACTTTTGATATCTGCTGCACTAGGCCTAGGTGTATTTGTTTCGTAATTGCCGCGTAGGTTTGGCCCACTGGTCAAGGTGCTCGCCCCGATCATGGTCGGGCAGAGGTCGTGGGCTCGAGCCCCGTGGCAGTTGTGAAGCGCCTGAATAGAGATTAAGTTATCCTAGGACTCTACACAAATGAATTATGTATTATAATGCAAGCAGACCTCACCGTCGGGCATAGTGAGGCTTCCTCTCCAAGGGTGTAAACCAAGGCGGTCGGATTGTGCACGTTATATACTAGCCTGGTGACCACTCGCAGAAAGCGGACCTGAAGCTGAACAAATAACAAGACCGGCTGACGCAGCGACCGTATTCATAGAGCTTTTGTGGTAGTGGTACCTTGACTTACGAGTGTACGGAGTTTTTCGAGATACGAGCTGTCTCTCAGCCGATATTTTGCTTGGAGTTGAGAGCTCAAATTCGGGTTACGAGCCTTCAGCTTCAGATACCCCACCGCAGACGTTCACAGCAAGCGTCACTGTGAACGCTGCAGCATCCGCCCAGCATCCCGTGCCACACTCGTTCACTTCTAGCTGTTGCAATGGAGTTGCTCTCATGTATACGAGTAGGTGTGTCAGCGACGCAAGCGAGAAAGTGGAGGGGAAACTTCGTGGGTTACTCAGGCCAGTAAGGGTAGGGCAGTGACAGACGTTGCGCTGCAAGACGCTGCACGACGATACGGGTGTGACGTCAAGCGCGGAAAGTGAGGAAAGCACGGCGAAAAGGGCAAACATCGGCGATTAAGATTAGGGTATTCATTTCAGCCTTTCTCCTCCAATCTCCTCTTCCGTCAGCATCTTCAAGTCGTCTGATCTTCAAGCTAATGCTGTACATTATAATTAATAAAATCCGTTTATTGCAGTACATTCTATTGAATCGGGTTTTTAAACAATATTCTTTATTTATAAGTACATTTGATTAAAAAAAATATGACAACAAATCACGCGGAGTTTTGTGGGTCCGGAATGGATTAATGGCATTTCAATAGGGAAAATTGATTTGGCAAATGAGTAATTTGAGTTATGAGCTCCGTCACGGAACGAATTATTCTCGTAAGCTATGGTAGCAATGTATATTTATAAGGTGGCAGAAGAACCTAAGCGGCCATATGCCAGCTTTCAGCGGGCAATTAAGGATTGCCTGCTGTAAGACTGAAAGTTGCGATTTGGGCTGACAGGTAAAACCTTCGCCCTAGCCTGACACCGAAGGTGATGAAAAAAGAGCTCATCAGAGGATAGCGTAAGACATCCGGAGAAGATCCTATATAACTAGTAAATGCATACACTTGTAGTTAGGGTCCAGCAAGCCACTTGGCAAAGCTAAGATTTCATTCCATCGCTTGTAAACTCACTTCACCTACCTACCCGCTTACAGGTTTGCCAAAAGACAGAGTGAA
Organism: Cristatella mucedo; assembly: GCA_009760855.2. NCBI lineage: Eukaryota > Metazoa > Bryozoa > Phylactolaemata > Cristatellidae > Cristatella > Cristatella mucedo. The sequence goes on from WPIO01000015.1 coordinate 1,381,726, forward strand.
CATTTGATGTATATTTGACATTTGATATATATTTTTTCTTTCGAAAAATGACTTTTTTCCATCTAGATGCACAACATTTGCTTCTGTTCATGTGAATTTAGGACTTTCTGGCTAAAAAACGGCTCACCGTCCTGCGTTCATGCAGATCAGCATCGCCTTTACGTTATGTTATCAAAGGTATTCTTCTTAATTCGTTGCTCGCATGGATACACAAGTCAATAATAATAATATTGCACTTGATAAAGCGCCCTCAGAGAACTTAATCTCTTTCTAGGCGCTTTACATTTGCTGCAAAGTGATACACAATAGAATAGTAAGTAAAATCATGCTTGAAAAACAAACAAAATGAATAACATGGTTAGGGGTTACATGCACTGGGTCAGCATGCAAATGTGGTTAGTGGCAGCATGAACAGTGTCAGTACGCATAAGCACATCGAGGACGAATCACAAGGACCCACTAAATGCTGTCCTAAATAGGTATGTTTTTAAGTTTCTTTTAAATGTGGTCAGGTCAGGGGATGTTCTGATGCAGGTCGGGAGGGAGTTCCAGGCTGTGGGAGCATACGAGCTAAATGCGCGGTCTCCAAAGGATTTAAGGTTTGTACGAGGTATTTCTAGACTGTTGGATTCCGAAAAGCGAGTGGTACGATGCTTTGCCTGATGGGGTAGTATCTCTGAAAGATAGGCTGGAGCCATAGAATGAAGAGACCTAAAAGTGAGCGACAAAACCTTGAAGTCAATCCGTTGCTTGACTGGTAACCAGTGCAGGTCGGCGAGAAGTGGATTAATGTGGCAACTGCGACGCTCACGACAGACAAGCCTAGCTGCAAAGTTTTGCACCAGCTGCAATCGCCTGATCGCACATGCTGGTAGGCCAGTAAGCAGTGAGTTGCAGAAGTCGAGACGAGATGTCACGAATGCATGGACCAACTTGGACGTGGTATCCTTATCTAAACAAGCCCTAATTTGCTTTGACTAGTCCTTAACAAATGTGCATATGTATACACTTTAAACTTTTTCCCACGCGTGTACAAAAAAAGACGTGAAAACTAATAAAGGTATTAAGCAAGATAGAGTCCACTGCAGCGAGAATTCAAAGCCTAAGTGGATTTTGGTTTGCGTCCGATGGCTAAAAGCCTGTATTTTGTAAAAGAGAAAGAGGTGAGAGAAGCGTAGCTGACTCAGACGCGAATCGAGGAAAAACGCACCTATGAACTTCTGTAAAGGCAATGCCAGATCAGTTAGAGAGAGGGAAGATGTCGATGTCGTTTCGCAAGAACCCGAGGAGGAAGCTCTCCAGTCTAGGGAAGTCAGTGCAAATGATCCTGGTGCGAAAAGTCTTCCAGTGAAACAAAGAAGAGCTCATTTGTTGTCCTGACAGTACCTGATGGAACCAAAGGACTGAACTGGTGCAGGAGCGCTCTTAGCTGTGAAGAAGCCAAGCCACGGCTCTTCTATAGTAATAAGTAATGAATTTCTTTGTATTCACTTTAGCTGCTTAAGACCTACCGGGAGCTTGAATGCTTGAATTACTCCACAAGTGCAGATCTGCGCATTGCAGCATATTGACCATCAACGACATCCTTGACCGCAGTCAAGTCTGCCCCCCCCCCAAGCAGCTGCATTACCTTTCCACTGACCTCGCCGATCACGCTTTTTTCTAGCTTCTTTGCAAACAAGATTAAAAAATGAGTCCGGCTATTCTCAAGGTGACATCCTCTCTGGAGTCTTCTTCCTACGTTTCTTCTCTCCCAAATGTCCACCTTCAAGCCAATCCCTGCTGCCCTAATCTCAAAGTTCATCTCTCAGTCCAAGAAGACTACTAGCCCTCTAAACCCCACATGTATTGTTCTCCTTCGGAGCCGCCTGATTTACTGCTGTCCTGCTTAACTAACATAATAAATCTATTTTTAGCCTGAGGTACTGTTCCAACATCTTTCGAAGAGGCCATTTTCAGGCTTCTTATTAGGAAGTCAACACTAGACCTTGAGAACTTGAGCAACCTCTGGCCTGTCTCACTACTACCATTGCTAGCAAAGACGGTAGAAAGAGTATTGAAAGACCGCTTTAACTCTTACACACAAGCTTCAAATCTGGTGAGTAAGTTCCAGCCAGGATTTAAAGCAAATCACTTCATGGAGTCAGCACTACTGTGAGTGTATAATGACCTTCTCTAGAACTTGACTGAGAACGAGTCTCTCTGCCAGTTCTGCTGGATCTCTCGCCAGCTTTTAGTAACTACTCATCACCAAATCCTTCCAGGGCGCCTGCCGTCTCGCCTATGCATTAATTACAGGCAATACCCCGATTTAGGTTTCAACTTACCGGGATTATTCAAAGATTGGTTGTCACTGCAAACGATTATCCAATGAGCATTTGACGTATCGAGTGCTCCAGTGATCCATTTTTAGTCTAATCCTTTTCACAGTGTTATTCTCCCTCCGCCGATGTAATCGTCGAGCGAAATCTGGCCATACATGTGCATGGGAAAGATACGAAGCGGTATTTGCGCTGTGATCCTTTCCAGCGTCTCAAAATCTCTCGGCTCTCTTGCACGATTTATTGCGGAAATTCCTGTTTGGATGGAAGCAAAGATTCTGAAATCAAACGATGAAAAAACCAGCACACTAATTATGGATAAACCAAATGTTACTCAGAAAATGGACATCCAAACTTTCCAATTCGGCTGGGCCAGCATATTTCTTTAGCATCTCGACGGAATCTGGGTTTCTTTTTTTGCAATGAATTTTTAGCAGGCGATTGAATCCACTCTGCAGCTAAGTCTGCCTGGTTTTACTTACTTAACACCATGAAGATTTGACCTTGCTTAGATAAGGAAACCACAGGCAAAGTGGTCCATGCATTCGTGACATCGTTTTAGTTGGTGCAAAATTCGGCGGCCAGGTTTCTCTATAGTGAGCTTCTCAACTGTCGCACTTAAATCACCTCTCACCAATCTTCGTTGGCTTCCCATCAAGCATCATATCGCTGTTTAGATTTTGTCATTCACCTCCAGGTCCCTCTACTCTCTTGTTCGGGCCTGCCATTGCTCTTAATTACTCCCCGATCAGGCCTCCCGTTAAACAGCCACTCATCTGACTCTCGTCGTTTGCTTGAGCCTCTAACTAGCGTGTAATCCCTTGGAGACCGTGTCTTCAGTTATTATGCTCCCAAAACCTGGAACTCGGTACCTGATGACGCAACGTCATCTTGTAAATTTGCGATTTTCAAAAAGAAGCTTAAAACCTACCTGTTATGCAAATCCTCTGCTCCGTCAGAGTGAATCGTCCCTGTATGTGGTTATGCATTACGAAAATGCACGACGTCACTGAGGGCAAGAGCGAAATATTTTTGTAAAGCATCGGAAAGCTTCTGCTTTATTTACCTGTTAATGATTCAGTGCATGTTACTAACCGTGATTTTACTCGTCCGCAACTTTGAGTTTCTTCTTGTGTTTTTTGCATGCTTGCTTAAGCAGAACACATTGTTCGTCGTTAAACATTGGCTATTGCTTGTTTTGCAGCAAGTTGCGGAAGGGCTGAAAGGAGATTAAGTTCTCTGAGGGTGCTTTTCCAAAAAAAAATTTAATATTATTTTCATTGCTATTAACTTTAGACACAAAGTACCATGGACTTAATATCATCTGACTTGAGCATTTTTGTACCGTCTAAAAATAGATTTTGACATATGTGGTTGGTAACTATTATAATTCAGGTACCATTAATAATATCCAGCATTTTAATAATCAAACCGCATCTGGGCACGCACACGTTTCAGTATTTTGCTCGAAAGTTTGGTCATCGATGCCAATATCAAATTAATATGAGTGAGCACTGGAACCTTTGGTAATAGAAAAGTTGGTGCTGATCAAAGTCATATGCTATGCATCCAATAGTCCACGGTTCTAACTAAAGACAGCTGGGAGAATAGAAGGAACTCCTGGTATTTAGCCCGGGGGTAAGTTTGTCCCAGTTTACCTATTCGCTTTAAAGACAGTAACAATAATAGTAAATATGTACGGTGTCCTAGGGGAGCCAAATGCCTTTCAGGCACTTTAAAAATTATCCTATAAAGGTAGTATAATGACTGATTAATGAAAATAACAATCTGAATTGCAGCATGCATATGCTAGCAAAGAACAGGTCACATTTACAAAGCAAATGCTGCGAGCAGCAGGTGTCTTTTTAGTTTTGCTTTACATTTCGATAATCAAAAGATAATGTGGTGTCAATCATTAGACAGCTTCAGGTTCCAGCTTAGAGGAAGTAAATCGTTCAGTCACAGAAAACTTTGAGGTTGTCCTAACGCTCCGCTAAATGACCCGGTTGGATAAATGGCCGGCGGACTAAAAGAATGAAGGGATCTAGGAGCGTGCAACGTGACCTTGAAGTCGATGTTCCGATTGCTGTGGAGCCAGTGCACAGAGGCTGAACCGAGGGGAGCCAGAGGGCATTTAGCCTCCCCCCCTAACAGCGGGGCAGCGACTTGGGCCATCCCCGATTCCTGTGCATCCCAACCGTGACTAAAGATGAAATTATGTCCACTTCCACTCAAAGGGAAGCGTCCCAGTTAGAGTCGAATAAGCACTACGATTGAGCGCTATAATTTCTCACGAATTGCCGGCCTTACCCGTGCATGAAAATCTTGTGGGTCTTGCACCCCCTCTTACAAAATTGTTTTTAGTCTAGCCCCCTGGACAAAAATCCTGTCTCCGCCTCTTCCAGGATTGGTGGTGGTTGGAGAGAAGTGGTGTGCTGTGAAAGTTTCGACGTTCACACCAGACAAGCGAGGCTGCCGATTTTTTCACCATTTGCGGTGTCTTACCTAGGATGAAGATCTGCAAGGAGATAATGATCAATCGTGAATCCATGTGCCAATGACACATACAAGCTGGGTCATCATTCCAGCTACCACCGCACAGGCGTAGAAACTGCTCTCAAGTTCAGCAAGCGATCTCCCAAACGCTTTGGAAGAATTTGTATTGTGCCACTTTAAAATGCTTGTATATGGTCCAACTTGTATGTAACTAATTAAGCCAACTTCACCTGAGGTTGCTGATGTTCTCTGATGATCATGGTCAAAGTGCTTTGATGATCTTGCTAGTTAGAGAGATGGTCAAAAATAAAGTTGGATTCCATTAATGCATCATTAGTTACTAATGACAAAGGTGGCTGCTAATATTTATTTTTAGCCTCTGCACTTTTTAATGTACATGAGTACACGAGTCAGTCCCACAAACGAAGTCGTGACTTATTCTTAAGCCGGCGATGACTTATAAAAAGAAAGCCCGCGCATTGCACATAAAAATGCGGATGACAAAATTTTCTCTCGTAGTTGAATTAAAAATTAGATTTAGAATTTAATTGAATGAAAAGTTCTCGAACTTTTGATTTGCTAATAAAGATAAATAATAATCGTACATTTTTTTAGCTCCGCATAGTACTTAATTACTTTCTCGTCATTTTACGACATATGCTGTAAAGGAAGCACGATCGTACCGTCGGTGGTCACGTGTACAGTGTCAACATGCATAATAGGGCTAGTTGTATCAGGCTTCAATTTCCGCACGTAGAATCACACAGAGGGCAAATCACGAGGACTCAGAAAATTCTGCGAGAAAACGTGCACTTTTAACTTCTTTTTAAATGTGAAGCGCCTAAAGAGAAATTAAGTTCTCATAGGGTGTTATACAAATGAATTATATATATATATATATATATATATATATATAAGTCTATGCGCTGCTTGATTGAGAACATTGCATGAGCCGTGATGGCTCACTAGGTAAGGCGGCTGCTTTTCACGACCTCGGCTCCGAGGTCGTGGGTTCGAATCATGTGGTGGGCGATCCTTTATCGCCACTGCAAGTGGCGGTGATAGCCGTAAAGGCTCTTCTGCCACTATACAACAGAGGCTGTTAAATCAGCTATTATTTTAAATCAGGTATTACTTTTTTTATTTTCTTATTGCATGTTGGTGAGAATTGCAGTTTGGCAGCAATTTGAAGCGCCCGATTGTACAGGCCGGAAGACTTCATTCTGCGTCAGGCAAGTCTGCAAGGCCACTAATTTAATCAGCAGTGAATTAAAATGCAAATCGTGGTTCACGGGAGTTATGAAAGCAAAAAAATGCACGGAAGTGAGCAAACTGGAACGCGTTAAGTTTAGTTATGGTAATTATTTAACGTGCTTCCGGTTTCTCTTCAAGGTAATGGTGCAAATACAATTAACATGGTAAGTATTCGTTATCGAACAAATCTTTATTTTGATAGGAACGGAAAACGATAAAAAAGAGCTAAGCTCTCCAAGCGCGTGCGAAATGGAACTGCTAAATCTGCCAGATTAAGACTGACATTCATCGTTCGCGGTTCCTGAGTTGTACCGGCTAGGAATCTATTATGGGATAACCAATGACCGAGGCCGCCTAAAAGCCTACGCCGTGCACTAGGCAGTTGAATGTGTTTCCGATGGTGGCATAGGCATTTGAGCTGACTCTAGCGCTAGGCTGCCGCGACATTGGTGCGCCGCGTCAAGGCCTTGTTTGGACGCTTATAAACCTCCCCTGTAATCGAATCGATTCTCTGCGGTTCTGGTAATGGCCGCTCTTCTTCGCTGCCTCGCTCCTGCTACTGTAGGCACACGCCCGTGTCTCGGTGCGCCACCTGCAAGTCGATGGCAGCGGTACAAGGTTCAGGCGTCGCCGGCATTCTTTTCGCGTGGGCTGAGGCTAGCATCGCTTCGAGCGCTGTGCTTGCGGCCTAGTTCTGTCCAGGCGTGGAAGCCGCAACGCCACGTTGGTAACAGCAACTATCGAAAACGGCAGCGTGAGAAAAAAAGCAACGAGGAGGAGGACGCCAATAAGTGTCGTGAAACCCTACGTAAACGTAACTTACGTCAAACGAATAAAATACTATCTGATTTAACAGACTCGTTTTGTATAGCGACAAAAGAGCCTTTACGGCTATCACCACCGCTTGCAGTGGCGATAAAGGATCGCCCACCGCAGGATTCGAACCCAGGACCTCGGGGCCCAGGTCGTGAAAAGCAGCCGCCTTACCCAGTGAGCCATTACGGCTTACCGTAGCAACAAGAAGAGACCGAAGAAGCTGTCATCGAGCCTCGCTGCCTTGATTTCACCTTTAAACTGTTTTGCTTCGCTATCCAATTACGATGTGCCGAGATGTTTCACGGGACCTTCGCTAGTGACAACGAAAAATTCGCAGAGCGCCCAATAGAGCCAGACGCGTTTTTCCGCCCTTTACAAAGGCCGTTGAGAAAGCATGGCAGCTGGTTAGTCATAGCATGCACAGCTTCAGTGCACGTAGGTATGCAAAGAAGAATTCACTCGGACGCATCAAAACAGATGCGAGGAACAGGTTGGCGATTTGGTTGTCTTTGAAGATCGTTAAATAATGACGTGTTCGTCGGTAGTGACTTCCGGTCTTTTGCAACGTGGTAACTGAAGGCGCGGACTGCGTGCGATTTGAAGTTCCCTAGAAGCGCAAGCGAACGACCAGAGACATGATGGTCAGAAGAGCGATTTTGCAAAGGGAGGCTCAATTACACAGTAACTCTCATAGCTAGGCTGAAGTAGCCAGCGCGGCAAGCTCTTAAACTTGTCAGAGCAGCAGCAGCGTTTCCCAATCGGACCAGCTCGTTCTCCGTTCAGCGCGAGTCTGAATGAAATCGATCCTGTTCGGTGGCTCTCTGTCGGCGATCGCACATCTTTCCATTTAACCTCTCTTCTTCCCTTTTGCACCCCTTCTTCGTCGGCCACGGAAGACAACACATTACGTGCCCGAGGTCATTACCCGAAAAGTCCGAATGGACTTAATTCTGAACGCGTCTAAAAATTCTAATTCTAGCACGTCGGACCTGTTCAGATACTAGCCGCGACGCTTCAGCTGTTCAGATACTAGCCGCTTCGACCCTAGCGCGGCAGCGCGGCACCGTGAGCGGCTGCCTCGGGCGCCCAGGAAAACCGGCAACGTCATACGCCGCTAAACGTTCGGGGCGTGGCGGTAAGCTCGCCTTGAGTTTACCGACACATCTCTCGACTAGCGTTTGATTTTCGTTCGTTCCAGCGGAATTCATCGACCAGCGAGCAGCTGCTGCTGTTCCGGACTAATCTCGCTCTCCGAACTCGGGCGGCGCTCCGCACACCACCGCGAATTGCAGCGCGTCTTGTGTACGTCGAAATGCGGCCAATGGACTGAGCCTTGCCTGCCAATCGCTGCCGCACCGCCGCCATTCTGCATCAATGCGGAGGAGCGACGACCTTTGCTCTGCGAGCCGCCGGCTCTCGAAAGACCGAGGCTGAAATTAAAGCCTTCGCCTGCACCGCGAAACGACGCCTCCATTCTTAGCGCGTCGAGTGGAAGGTTGCTCTCAAGGATAGAATCACTCACGAATAGCGATGCCGAGATGCTCGAGAGCCTCAGCGCTACCAAATTAATCCCGAAGCCGCCGTCATATCCCATCATCCAAAGCGCACGCTTTCGTTGAAGCTGTTACTCTATTACGCCGCCTGCCGGCATTTCGTTGGCAGCTAAGAGAAAAGGTTGGAATTCATGGCGGGTAGCTTTACTTAACTTTGTCAGGCCTTTTCTCGTGACGCAGTAAGCGATCTACGTTGGCTGCATCACCTCCTGCCAGATAATTGACACACCACCGAGCATCTGTTTAGTCGTGTCGATGGTAATCAGGAAAGGCCCTAGCGGTAAGCATCCGCGCGGAATGGGAAGCGTTAGCCGGTCGTGCGGCTTTCGTTATTAGCTAAGTATAGGCGGATCGATCCGCTTAGCTGACGTGCGTGCCCATTCGGCAATGCTTGTGGCCTCTCTTACAGCGTCTGGCTCTAGTAGCGGAAACCATCACCTCGCACCCCTACCGGAAATGAAGCCGGAGGGCAGACGGGGCAAGCAGCGACCTTGCACCTGGGTCAGCTCTACTTTTCCACAAGTGTTCTGTCCAAGGCATCTGCTAGAATATAAGTTTTAGGTATTCTCTTCGTGAATTTGAACACGTGCAGTCATACACCACATGCTCATCTAATCGCGCGGTTCCGCTTATTTGTAAAGATGCGTCGCCCTGCTCTGCATTAAGGTAAGCAACTCCAGGCCAGCTTTTTCGGTGCGAGTTCTGATCGGGAGAGCAGGCCCTCTCTCATCGAGTGCTGCTTAGGTAGCACGCTCAATCGATTAGCAATGCTTGGCGGTACGTGGCTTTACAGCAGACCTCGGCTTGGCGAGAAGGCTAAGAATACTTGGCGCACCATGGTTTCCATCATTAGTCAACTGCAAATCAGTCAATAATCTTTAAAATAACCCATTCAATTTTAATACCCTGCGACGACCCGGAACATGGCCAAGATTTATCCGGCGGGTTAGATTTTGACCTCGGGCGGTTACCACGCAGTTATTAAAAAAATTGAGGCATGCGGCCAATTTCCAAGCCTTCGATGCTGAGCAAACCGATTACAGCAGTACAATGCATCTGATAATGAGTGGTTTTGGTCGCGAGACCATCTGTGACCTACAGTACATTCTGGTTCGGCTTATTTCGACACTGCCAGTTTCAACGGCCAAGGCCGAACGAGTGCGAAGCGAAATAATACCTATCCGGGCATGCCTCCAAACGACGAGGGGTGCGGACTACGTCAGCAACGCAATGCTGTTGTTTGTTGAGAAAGAAACGTCCGCTATGGTGACAAACGATGAGATCATTGCATGTACTTCCAATATATATTTAGCCGCCGTTCTCATAACTAATATAGAATTTCGATTTACACGGAGTTTATCAGTCGGCCGGGCTTGCCCTTATTAGAAAATACTGGCTCCACCACTAATATAAGTAGTCCCCCTCAGGAAGCAGACCGCTGCTGAGTCTCTGTGAGCCAACCTGTAGGCAATGTAAGTGAGGCAAAGCCTTAGCAGCACTTGCTCCAAAGAAAATGCGGCTTCGCTCGATAGCTCTCTAGTCCCTGTGTGCAGAAAGCTGCTAGTGCATTTCGGCCGAACTACCCAATCCAAAATGTTTGCCATGCCTTTTTCAGAGAAAGTCCGCTAGAAGAAGATTGTAGTCCTGTCAAGAAATGCTCTAGTGTAAAATAAAAATGGCCAGCTAGCAGTCAGGGCTGATCTAACATCTAGTAGAGCGGTAGGCTTCTCGTGCTTTATTTGTGCGTCCTGTGCGCGCACTGTTGCCGCCGGAGGGGTGCCTTTCAATGGCACACACTTTGGCTCTGCCTGAGATGGGCCAATACTGGTGGCTGCACTATCTAAAATCTTCCTTCCTAAGGAGGGAATAGAGAACGCAAATGGCATCAAAACTAGCTACAAAAGACGTTAATGAAGTCAAAACATAAAACGACGACTGCGAAACGCGGGCAAATAACTAAGGTAGCTGTCCAAATGTCTAAGGCGCTGTCAGACATGCCCACTTCTAGTCACAGTATCTCGAGGCATAGGCACGTCGGTAACTGGCCCCATAATGGCTTGTTCAGGAGCACTCGCGGTTCGCTGAGTTGGCAGTGTTCGTACGTTCTGGCAATCTGGCGAGACCAGCTTAGCATCATCATTGGACGTGCGTGGGATCCACGAAGCTAGGATACTCTATCGAGGTTACCATTCATTTTCGCTCTCATCAGCGGACGCTCGGTTACTGACGGCGGAGACAAAGTGGGTCGAAGTGCATCATTTGACCGGTGGTACTTGTAGTGCAGCAACCTACCTTGCAGAAGCATGGCTGGTGGGTCGCATCGTTGCCTTGAGGAATATTTCGAAGTGCATGCAATCGGTGGTAAACGAGCTCCTACCAGCGAGCATTTTATTCTCATCGTGCCTTGGCGGTGTGCATCATCCTTTCAGTCTGCCCGTTACTGCACAGGTATTACACACTCGTTTGTTTGTGCCTCACTTCCATGATGGTAACAAATGTATGGACCTCTTGTGCGGCTAATTGATCGCCATTGTCCGTCATCCGCATTTAAGGAAACCCGAGTTAGAATATGCAATGTCTAGCTTGTGTAGAACTTATGCAGTGCTCTGTTCTTCCAGTATGACAAGGTACACCACTTGCTATTGCAGTCCGCATTGATTAAGTAGCGGGACCCTTCGTAACAGCTGCGTTACAGTTGGTGCAAAACCCCGCAGCTAGGCTTGTCTGTCATGAGCGTCGCAGTTGCCACATCACACCACTTCTCGCCGACCTGCACTGGCTCCCAGTCAAGCAACGGATTGACTTCAAGGTTTTGTCGCTCACTTTTAGGTCACTTCATTCTTGGGCTCCAGCCTATCTCTCAGATCTACTCCCCCACCAGGCCAAGCATCGTACCACCCGCTTTTCGGAATCCAAAGTTTACCAATACCTCGTACAAACCTCAAATCATTTGGAGACCGTGCATTTAGTTTGTATGCTCCCAAAGCCTGGAACTCCATCCCGACTTGCGTCAGAACATCCTTTGACTTGACCACATTTAAAAAGAACTAAAAAAACACACCTATTTAGGACAGCATTTAGTGGGTCCCTGTGATTCGGCCTTGATGTGCTTATGCGTGCTGACACTGTGCATGCTGCCAATAACCATATTTGCATGATGACCCTGTGCACATCACCCCTAACCATGCTTTTCATGTTATTTATCAAGCATGATATTACTCACCATTCAATCGCGTTTCCCTTTGCAGAAAATGTAAAGCGCCTAGAAAGAGATTGAGTTCTCTGAGGGCGCTTTATGAAGTGCATTATTATTATTATTATTATTATAACCCAACAGGTCGTCGGAGACTCTTCGCTATGGATATTTGGGCGGGTCATGTGCAGTTTGGGGCATGGCCGGATTTGGATTAAAGTGCTCCTAACAGCAGCCCCATACACGTACACCATATCTTCAATGCCTTGGCAGTAAGTTGTGGTCTTGGCCTCTACCATTAACTGCACGATGTCGAAGTGTTCTTGCAGCAAGCACCGGCTAGCTTTCGAAACAACGACCTGGTTTCCTTTTAAAAGGAAGACCGTACGCTGATAAATCATGACGAACGGCCCAAAAGGATTTCACCATCAGCGGCAGTTGATTTCTTTTTGATGGCCAACCCAAAACTTTTTATACGGTAGAGCTTACATGGTTGGGTCGTTGGACGGGGCTCGTCTCGAGGAATCTCACTCATTCGAAGTGGCAGCGGTGTGACGCATGACTGCAGCGATCAGCCTAGCATCTTACCATTCATGGCCTCGGTGCCTTTTTTTGCTCGGTGCCAGGTCTATGGGTGTTAACTACCAACGGTTTTCTTGTCCGGCTTGAAATCGAGAGTAAACTGTTATCTCAGGGAGCAACGGTTCGTGCGCTGCAACCTGTGTGATATTGGCGAGATGTTGACATGCCTAGCAAGTGATGCGGTCCGATACATCAACGAACTGTCATCCGAAGACATATATTATTGAAAGCGCTCAAGCCCAAACTGCAGCGACATAATCTCCTTCTCTGTCCATGGGTACCGCTGCTGCATAGGTGACAGCGTGATGGATGATCGTTCTCCACAACCAAGAAGTCCAGTTTAAAATGGCTGGCCTCGTAAGTAAGAGAAGAAAGTATGACCACAAACTTTTAGTGCGGGGGGGGGGTAGGGGAGGTCCGCCGTAAGTGAAAAGCTTGGTGTTGTCGGCGGCCAGCGAAATATGAGTCGCCCATGATACCTCATTACACGTAGCACCGTTATCTACCGTCAGGGTTAGGTCACACCTCAGATCATTGAGCGTGACTTCCCTAATCCTAGAGTCATCGGATGTGCATCGTGGATAGCAGAAACCATGCTGTGCATGCTCCTCACCTACTACAGTGGTCGCGTTCGATGCTTGAATACTTATGCTCGGCCTACCATCACACTGACACAAAACGGCGAAGTCTACCTCGGGTGGCACAGGTGCTACCATAGGCAAAGCACTTCCTGAGGCGGCCGGTGTTGTGTCCCACAATAAAGATAAGATTGTTTTTAAGCGCTAGCTTGGCTAGAGACGTTTTTTTGGGTGGCTTAGTTTGTGTCATGTGCTTCTCTTGCGGATTCGGGCCAGTAGAGAGAACATCAAATTTTCCATTCGGTTGAGGTTTTCAACCGTCGCCTCCAAGGAGCGATCTAGGTCAATTGTTCGTTTTAGGCTACGAGCTACGAATTGTCGAGAGGCCAGTGGCTTGGTCCGCATCGTGCCTACAAGAAAGCTAGCTACGATCTGACCTCGAATTATCTCTAGCCTCTCGAGGACGCGATTGTTATGCTTATTGGTGCGATGAAGTAAGTCCGGGCGAACGGAATCGAAGAGCTGCCCTCCTTTCATCATTTCACGTTGGGAGAAGATGCGTCTCGTCCACTTAGGGAGCTCCAGAGACGTATGCACCTCCAGCTGCAACTCGCAAAGGCCACAATTACTAAGTGGGTGTTAAGCCGGAGAGTTTTCAAGAGCTCGCGCAAAGCCTCAGTGCCTTTCGGTGTGCATACGGTACCCAATCGACTTTCTTTCACGCCGCTAAGAGAAAATGAGAGGCAGAGCTGATTTAGGATGGCTGTCGAGAAATTTAGTAGCACGGAAGTGGCAGCACCGGACGTCTGGAGAGGATGTGCTGGAATTGACAGCACGAGAGATGTCGTTCCACAAGAATTGCATTTCGGCGAGTTCCACAGTCTAGAACCCTCAGAGCTTAAGTATCTGCCACCTCTGCCATTTTCTGACATGAAAGGGTTAGCACTCTCAGGAAGATCTGCATACTGTTACAAGTTCGCGGTGTATCGGCATCTGCACTAACGACTTTGAACCAGCGTCACGAGCTAAACCAGCCAGAGTATGATTGATAATCGTTATTCGCGGTTCCTGAATTGTACCTGCGAGGAACCGATTACGTGATAATCTAAGGCCGAGGCCGCACAAAAGCTGACGCCGTGAGATAGGCAGTTAGTTACGATTCCGAGCTCGGCGTCGGTATTCGAGCTCATTTGAGCCACAGGCTGCGTAGCCGTTGGTGTTCGTCATGGCAGCTGTTCAACGCCTGTAAACCTCCGCTGCCGTCAAATAGACTTTTCTACGCAACGGATGTGGACTTGTTGTGATAAGTAACGGGCGCTCTTCGCGCTGCCGCGTTCAAGCTACTGTCGGCATACGCTCACATCGGTGCGGCACCCACAAGTCGCTGGCCATGTTACAAGGTTCAGGCTTCGTCGTGCGTCGGCTGAGACGAGCACCTTCACGAGAGCTGAGTTTGCCGCCTAGTTCTGCCCGGACGTGCAAGCCGCACGCCACGTTTGCAACATTTGATGTCGGATGTGTTGGATAATTGTTGAAGACTCGCGGCAGTCATCTTTTCGGTGCGAGACCCTCTGACGAGAAGCTAGCTAAGCGCATCGAATGGCCGCCGCCCGAGCAAGCCCAACCGCTGGTTTGACCCAGTGGTTTAGGTGCTCGCGCCTGACCAATGTCTGGACGCGGTCGCGAGCTCGAGCCCTTTCGCATGTGTGAAGCGCCTGAATAGAGATTAAGTTATCTTGGGGTGCTATACAAATGAATTGTATATATATATATATGTATATTTATTTATTTATTTATATTTGCTACACTCGTAGCTGAAGCAAAAGTTAAAAATGTCTACCGTAGCTGTCACGGCTAACCAGCAGTCAACTGAAGGTAATGCTATGACTGATAAAAGACTGGAAATTGAGTTTACTAACGACGGCAGCAGGCTTGAACGTTGATATAGAAAGTGTCGATGACGATAATGCGACCGATGTAGTAAAGGTAAATGAGAAGCGATGAAACCAGGAAGCCTGATGTCTCTGCGGCTGGGGAAGCCAGGGAGTGTGACTTTACCCGACAGCATAGAAATGGCTGCTGATACTGTGCACGTGTCTGGTACTTTAGCCTTGAGTGACGATTTGAGGTGAGAAGTGCACAGCCGATTACAGCCACCGTTGAGACTGCGACTGTTGCGACTTGCTTCGACACTGCTACTGTGCGAACTGTTGAGATTATGGAGTGCTACGGATCTGACACCGAAAAAGCTGTTTTCCTAGTTGAGAGACCACTACTTGCTGATGATTTCTGCACTAAAAGTAATGTGTGACTGTAGCCAACCCTTGCTGCAGGCCCGACGAGAGGCCA
The DNA here is from genome assembly GCA_009760855.2 of Cristatella mucedo. NCBI lineage: Eukaryota > Metazoa > Bryozoa > Phylactolaemata > Cristatellidae > Cristatella > Cristatella mucedo. The sequence goes on from WPIO01000015.1 coordinate 1,396,868, forward strand.
TGTTTTGGCAATGTTCAGTGTGGTGGCAACGCTATATGTTGCATACCACTGCTTCACAACGAAGGTGAGGAGTTTCTGTCAATGCCAAAAGTTCAAAGTTTTCATGGCGACTACTCTTCTCATTTTTGGCGACTCAAGGAAACTTCTTCTCTCGTGAGTTATAATGCTCGCGTAACAGTTTCTGAGATAATATCTTTGACTTCGCAACCTATGGACTGCATTGCCGTCGTATTCCGAATACTTAAATTTTGATCAACGAGCAGTTACGACTGTGCTGCGGTTGCAGCATATGTGTGTCGTAAAAGCATATGCATTTGACTTCTCCTTCCGATTCGCTTCAACTTCACCGTTCGCTGCGTTTCGAAAGTCTGCCAGTGGATGCATGAAACTGAAAAGCGTCTGGACACCTGACATTTCCATTGTACCTGTTAAGTTTGTGCGAGCAGTTCCGCACAGCAAAAGACGGCTCCGACAAATGCCGTCTATTACGGAACGCAGTACCGGGCCGCAACGGCCGCCTCGCCTGCTCGTGAGCGTCTACAAAAGTGGGGCCGCTGTACTTCTCTGGGCGGCTTCTCCGGAGTAGTGCGCTGTCGCGGTGTAGCAGATAGTAATAGTAATAATAATAATGCACTTTATAAAGCACCCTCAGAGAACTCAATCTCTTTCTAGGCGCTTTATATTTTCTGCAAAGGGAAACACGATTGAATCGTGAGTAATGTCATGCTTGATAAACAACATGAATAACATGGTTAGGGGTGACATGCACAGGGGTCAGCATGCAAATGTGGTTAGTGGCAGCATGCACAGTGTCAGCACGCATAAGCACATCAAGGACGAATCACGGGGACCCACTAAATGCTGCCCTAAATAGTTCTTTTTAAATGTGGTCAAGTCAGGGGATGTGGTGACACAAGTGGGGGTGAGTTCCAGGCTTTAGGAGCATACGAACTAAATGCACGGTCTCCAAAGGATTTGAGGTTTTACGAGGTATTGGTGAACTTTTGGATTCCGAAAAGCGAGTGGTGCGATGCTTGGCCTGGTGGGGGAGTAGATCTGAGGGATCGGCTGGAGCCAAAGAATGAAGTGACCTAAAAGTGAGCGACAAAATCTTGAAGTCAATCAGTTGCTTGACTGGGAGCCAGTGCAGGTCGGCGAGAAGTGGTGTAATGTGGCAACTGCGACGCTCACGACAGACAAGCCTAGCTGCGGAGTTTTGCACCAGCTGCAATCGCCTGATTGCACATGCCAGTAGGCCAGCAAGCAGGGAGTTACAGAAGTCAAGTCGGGATGTCACAAATGCATGGACCAACTTAGACGTGGTATCCTTATCTAAACAAGCCTGAATTTTAGCAATGTTAAGTAGCTGAAAGTAGGCCGACTTGATTGTGGAGCTGATGTGGTCGTCTAACGAGAGGTCACTTTGGAATATGCCACCTAGATTTCGAGCTGATTCAACAGGAGATATGCTGACATACCCAATTTTGAGCGTCAGCCTTTGCAATGTCTAAATCACACTGGGTTTGCCCATAACTACTAAGTTAGTTTTATCATCGTTTAGTTTTAGAAAATTTGCTGCCATCCATGTGCGGATGATCTAAAAAGTACTCCACAGAACATGAATAACTGAAATAAAGTCAGACAATAGTGGATTTCTGAGGAAATGCCAGTACTAGCATGATAGATATTAGTCGCAACTGCTCGTGCAAAGGGGCAGGGAGGTCTGCTCCTCCAGGTGTTGTAGGTACTAATCTCATTCTAGTTTGAGATCGTTTCGTGGATATACTGAGATAGAACTGCTGCCATGGGCGCTGTCTGACTCCAGCCAAGTGAAGTGCTTAAGACTTGAACGCATGAAAAGCTGAAGGTTCTAGGTCCAGCTCGTTGACGGAACGGTTGTTGACGACGAAGAATAAGAAAAAACAGCTAAAGCGACAGCTTTCAAGAAGGCGTCGGGAAAATCCTTAGTACCAATTCGTGTTTGAGCCTAACGAGATGGCGAAGCAAAATTTTGATGCCTGCAAGGATTGATTGCGTTTGATTTTTATTAATCCGGCCGATGACGGCCTTAATTTAAAAGTGAGTTGGGTCCGTCGACTTTTGCCCATTCCCGCCCTCTTCCGGACGAGAACAGCGGACCTACTTTTGGATTCGCTTGGAGGTTACGAATCTAGCTCGGTAGCCGCTGAGGGTCGGCTCCTCGTTCTGTAATAGTGGCGTCTGTCTGAGCCGTCGTTTGCTGTTCGCGACTGCTCGCACTACTCTGGTAGAGGGGCAATGAAAAGTTGGTGTTCAACGTTAGCCAGATTATGACTTGCCCAGCGATTACTCGCGGTTCCTGAATTATAATGACTAGGAACCGATACGTAATAATATTTGACTAAAAGTGCTACACGAGCCGTATAATAGGCTGCCAGTTGTGCTCTAACATTCAAAAGATAGGTGCTAATCAAGCTCGAGGCTTTGCGCTGGTCGGCAGTTCAAGCCGCACGAACAAGTCGTTAGCTGCAGTCAAAGATGCAGGGCTTCACCGGCACTTATATGTTGTTACAATCGTGGTTCGTGGCTTCCACTTCCGGACAAAACTAGGTCGAAAACGCAGCGCTCGTAGAGGTGCTGTCACAGCCTCCGTTCGACGCATACTAGTGGTGCCTGAACCTTGTAGTGCGGCTATCGACTTGTGGCTGCTCCACAAAATACACGCATGTATGCCTACATTAGTATGAAAGCGTTAAGAAGAGCGCCCATACCTTAGCATAACAAGGCCTAATCCATACAGTACACATCTCTGTTTGACAGCAGCTGAGGACTACGGGCGTTTGCTAGTGGCCATGACATACACTAACGTCTACGTGGCTCGGGGCTCAAATCCGTTCAAATGTCTATTCCGATTTAGGAATCCCAACCGAGTGCCTATCTCATGGCGTCGGCTTTAATGCGGCCTCGGCCATAGACTATCACAATCGGATGCTAGCCCTTACAAAAATCCAGAAACAGCAAGTAATGATTACCAGTCATAATCTGGCTGCATTTGTACAAGCAACGAAAGAACATGTAGACCTCCCTGCTTCGTTGCACGAGTGATTTTGACAGCGACTTATCATTTTCATAGCTAGCTGAGCAATCCCGTCTTGAATGCCTTAATTTTAGACAGGGTGTGCGGTACGGTTGATAACGTCAAGCAGAGCTATAGCCATACAGGCATCGTGGTTGGCATGAGTGTATTATAGGGGTGAATGGGTCGACTGGTCATTCGCCACCGTAAGCAGAACTGGCTCCCTTTTCGGCTTAGATATTACTTTGGCCCTCACCCTAGGCAGCTAACGCATAGGAAGGCACCAAGTCACTGGGGTGGCACAGTCAGGTTCGCCACGGTAACCGCAGTTCAACCTTAGTTGGAGCAGCAAGATACCACAATTGACGTCAGTGGTGAAGCTGTTGTCTCCTACGCCTAACGTCTCACCCTCCTAATAAGTTGTTCAACCAATTAACGCCAAGCTGGCCGGGGAGGGTGGCGTCAAGTAGTTGTCACCAGTAGTTAGCCTGGCGTACCCTACATTAAAGGTATGGCAAGCACTCGTAGCTCAGTCTTCTAGTCTAAAGTCGTCAGGTCTTGCAGGCTTCACTTCGAGACACCAGCTTCGGTGAAGCACGGGGCGGACACACACACACACACACACACACACACACACACACACACACACACAGGAAGCTCGACTTCTTACTTTGATCTCTGAGAGTAAGTATTAGCCATAGCTTCTATGTCTAGAATTACAATAGCAAGACATGTGTCGCTCATTACGCTTCATAGTAGGTTGTGTTTCGAGGCAAGCGACCGCGAGGTTGCCACGACAGGAATTGAATTTCTTTGCTAAAAAAAAGCACTTCAATGCCAGTCACAGTCACACGAGCACAGACCCGATGCTGGCATTGTGCTGTTCAAGACACGCAAGTTGCATGCCTATACGTGCAAGCACACGAGCAAGTGACATGCACGTGCAAAGATACCTCGACCGCCTATGCCTATGCCCGTGTATGCTAACACTGCCAAATCGCTCTCATTCCGGTCAACTCAGCTGTCTTTGGCCAAGCGATATCGGCCACGCAGCCGGTACGGTACGGCTGCAATGAGCCTGTTTTGACAATATTTACCAATGACTAGAGGCGGCCAGCCGCAGAAGCAGATAAGGACCCAGCCGGCCAGGTTGCTGCCATCCTTGGCCTGCCAGAGCCAATCGCGGACCGGTCCGAGCCGCGTGGGCCGGCTGAGCAGCAGCACTGAGATAAGAGCAGCCACGGCAGCTGCTCAAGAGCCGCGACAGGAAGCGGCCTCGCCCCCACTCAGCCGTGGCACGGCCGTCAGGAGTGTGGGCGTCGGATCGGAAGCATGTGGGAGGCCAAAGCCGTGGGCAAAGGGGGCGCGCGCCACACCCAAGAGGGCGGGCTCGAGAGCGCAGAGAGCTCGTCTGCAGCCTGACGACTGGCGAACAGTGGCAGACGAGCAAAAAGCCGCAGAAAAGCAAGCGTCCGCAGGCTCTTCCGGCCTCGGCGGCAGCTGTGCAGCCAATTGCTGTCAAGAAAAATCATCAGCCTCTCGCCGCAGGTGTGTGCCACCCCTTGGGGCAATCCTGCTTGCCGCCAGGAAGCACGCGTCATTCAAGTTCACGCTGTCTCTCCTGCCCCCTGCCAAACCTACTCGCCTTTTCCACGAGTCCGGACAGAGGTCGGTCAGTCAGTCAGTCAGTCAACGGCAGGCAGTGCTGACTCTATAAGCCCAGCAGCGCCTCTTCGTCAGCTGAAGATCTTGAAGCTCTTGTTGAAGAGTCTGAATCCGCCGCCGCCACCGGCTCCGCCACCATTGAGCAAGCCGCCGCTTGAGCCGCCCCCGCCACTACCTGGCCACTTCCGGCCCTCGCCGCCGCCGTTGGCTCTGCGTTTCTGTTCGTCGCCGGGCAGGGCGCCTCCAGCCGCTCCTGTTGCAGTGCCGCTCAGCTTGGCAGTCTTTGTCCGACGGACGTGTCCGCTGCTGCTGCTGCCGCCGCCGGCTTTGGGAGCCACACTGCCGACCGGCAGGGACATGCTCTTTAACTCGTCGCCGATGAACAGCGCCGGCAGCTCGACGTTCGACGAGGCGGCAGCGTCGACACTGCCCGGGATGCAGCCGATGCCGCCGCCGGCGGCGCCACCGTCGCGCTCCCTCTGCACTTCCCTGATGAGAGTGTGCATGGCCGTCTCCACCGAGGCGAACTCCTCCGAAGCGGACGTCTCGCAGAATGCGCTGCACCCAAACTGGCTGGCCAGAGTGGCGCCCGCCGTCGAGCTCACCTGCCTACGGCATCGAGAGACGGCAGCGGCATGAGTGATTAGAATGCGGCGGTGGCCGGCGGCCGCAGCCGCGGCTGCCGCTGACTGAGAGTGGTGGACGCAAGCGCTGCCGTTCGACCGACCACGTGCGAGCCGAGCTCGGTGCCAGGTGCCTGCACGGGCTAGAGGAGAGCAGCAGCCAGGCGAGGGGCCGACCGGGCGACGCATGCAGCAAAGAATGCTGCCGAACAGCGAGCTCGTGATCCTCTGCCCGACACTCTGGGCAAGCACTGTGATAAAGGAAAAGAAGGTGGATGTCAGAAATGCCTATGCATGCCGACAGAATGCCGGCTTTGCTGCAGCAGCTTACTACGGTGTTGCACCACCCAGGCAGCGGCAGCAGCAGCTTGCCAAGACTGCTTCCCTCAATCGGCGTTCTTATTAGCAAACAGAGGGCTGGAAACCTGGTCAAACTTCGTCCTATTTGGGAGTCAGTAAAAGTAATGGCGTTGGACTTAAACCATTTTCAATTTAAAGGGGCAGGAGTGTGCATGGCAGCACCATGTAGAAAAGCATACTTACTTAGTAAATAAGTGCTAATACCAAGAATGGTGGCAAGAATAGCAGCTCACGTCTGAGAGTGGGGCAAGGGTCGAAAATTGTTTAACAGTTCGGCAGTGAAAGCTTTTGGCTCGTGCGAATGGAGTTAAGTAGCAAAGGATGCCACAGTCCGGGCATCAAGATGAATCAGCACGGCAGCAAAGCAATGTCTCGGCCAGATCCGTGCCAAGCCCCCCCCCCCCTAGCGGCAGGGTTGTGGGTTAGAGGGCACTTGTAACTCCCCAAGCAGTATCATTGTTATGGTATCCCTCAGCCGAGCATTTGAGGCATGCGTAAGGCATACTTAACTCGAGGGCCCTGCAAAAAACAGAATTCTCTGAAAGACATTAAAGATGGCCACCCAAAGGAGAGAAGCAGGCTTTGGGAAAGAAGGTGACTCAAGTTGGGTGGAAGCAGATTCAGTGGTTATGTTACATGAAAAGTTCCTGGTCAGCCAAGGACAGAAGTGAATGACCGTCGCTTGCTCACGGTCAGTTGAAACTACATAATTTACATAATTCTTTAGGCCTATTACCGACCTTAGCAAATAGTAGCATCCAAGGAAGCAGAAGAGCTTGCAAGTCCCCCATCTGCAATAGCTAATGCTGCACTTCGAATGCCCTTCGCACGAGTACTACTGCAGCACATAGAGACGGACAAAGTCTACTTAGGTGAGATAGGCATTTAAAGAGCTCCAGCTGGTTTTAAAGGATTGGACCTATTGCCTTTGAGGGAGAAAGAGAGAGACGGACAGACAGAGACCGAGAATTAGCTGCTTCCGGTCACCTAATCGATACCAGAGAGAGAGAGAGAGAGAGAGAGAGAGAGAGAGAGAGAGAGAGAGAGAGAGAGAGAGAGAGAGAGAGAGAGAGAGAGAGAGAGAGAGAGAGAGAGAGAGAGAGAGAGAGAGAGAGACAGAGAGACAGAGAGACAGAGAGAGACAGAGAGAGACAGAGAGAGAGAGGAGAGAGACAGACAGACAGAAGACAGACAGACAGAGACAGAGACAGACAGAGGCAGACAGAGACAGACAGAGAGAGCAAGAGAGGGAGAGAGAGATATAGAGTAGCCCTTGTGCTGTCATCATCTGGTTCACTTGCAAAAGATGGTGCTTTGCCGCGTGGCCAGCTGCAGCTGCCGTCTGCACTTGGGTCGCCCAAGGCAGCAGCTACCTGCATCTCTCGAGGTCGCACTTGTTGCCGACCAGCACGACGGGGCAGTCGACGGGTCTCGCTCGTAGGTGTCGCCGCAGTGCCTCCAGCAGACAGCGCATCTGCTCGAAGGAGTCGCTCGACGTCACGCTGTACACCACCAGATAGCCGTCGGCCCACTTCAAGTATTTGCCGACGTCGGAAAAGTTCTCCTGAAGTTCGAAAACGAGCGAGCGATGAACGGCACGAACGATTAACTGGCCTGCTCCGACAGCGATGTCACCCGACAAGACTCACGAAGCTGTCAGCATGCTGGCCAACTGCTGCTGCTGTAGCCCAGGCGGCCCAGCTTGCCGGACGTCTAGTCAGCTGCACTGGGGGTGGCACGTCAGCGTGCCCTCCGGCCGCTGATTCGCGAGAGGACGGCGGGCAGCATTCTTTCGCTTTTTCCCCTTTTGCTGCTAGTCGTAGCACGAGCCGCCACCCAAGCTGCCAACTAGACGTTTGGGCCAGATCTGCTGGAATCCGAGAGCAGCTGTGATTGTGAGAAGCCCGGCTCTTATCGAGCGGGTTTCGGCGACTTCGTGCAGACCCTGGGCTGCATAACCTGTCTTCTCTCCTAAGAAAGCGATCAAACTCGGCCGAGGTTTGGCCAGAGCATGCCGGTGGCTCATGCGGGCCGGCATGCCTTCAATACTGGGATCGACAAGAGATTCTGCGATTGCATCAGTGCAGCCTGCCCTTTCCTCGACGAACAGAAAGGCTGACCCACAGCCCAGCGATCGATGCCACACGAGTTCGATCTTTAGTTCGGCCTAAATAATTTGCACAGCCGCCTCTTTTTTCTCGAACACTGCGCCGTTTCGAGCCTTCACACCTTTCGCCTACTCCCCGACTGGCCATAAAAATCCTCGGGACTCGACTGCAAGGCCCAACAAAAACTCGCTCCGTCTCCTGCTGCTTAACCATGCATCGCAGGTGACCTGCAAGTATTTAAATCATGAAATATGCAGTGCGATTTTTTCATATCCTCGTGATTTCTAGGCCTTCATTCAATATATTCTCTCAATACCTCGTTCTTTGCAGTTCGTCCCCTTCATCGCTCTTACCAGTGCCATGCTTGGTTGGCACAGCAAAGGTTAGACGAGACACGCCCTCTTTTCTATGGCTAACATATTGGTCCCCATCTACCTGCCGGTGATGCCTACGACAAAGCTGCCTACGACAAAGCAGGACTCCATTAAAACAGCGATTTTCTTAGAGCTCGTTGGTCGGTGTGCCCAATTTTATGACTGCCGGCCGAGTCTAAAACCAATCGTGAGACCATGGGATTCCTGGGATCCTGCTATTTCTTTGCTAGCATATAATAATAATAATAATAGGTAGTTTGTATAGAACCATAAGAGAACTTAATCTCTATCCAGGTGCTTTACAAATCGCTACAAGAGAATCATACCCTCGAGTTAGTGTCATGCATATTATAGAGCATGCAAAAGAAAGCATGTTGCTTATACCAGCATGCTAGTGCAAACATGAAGACACTCACAGCCATCGGTTCGAAAAACCTCTGACTAGTAACATGCACTGAGGGATGCATATGAACACATGCAAAACAGAAACAAAAAAGACAAGCTCATAGGGGCGATAGGGAAAGCTGACCATAATAGAAGTGTCTTGAGCTGAGACTTAAACGATGAAAGGTCAATGCAGGTAGCTACTGTACCCGAAAGCAAACTAGAAGCTTTTGGTGCAAACGAGCTGAAGGCTCAATCCCGGAACGATTTAAATTTAGTTCGAGGGACGTAGGCGTGACCAGATGCTGATGAGCAGGTGGTCTGAGAGCATGTCATGCTACTGATCAAGGTTAGCTAGCACATCGTCCAAATTGGTTGCGAGCGGTCAGTAGTCACCGGCCTCTGGCAAATGCAGATAATCTCTCCCTCAAACAAATCCTGCTCTGCCCTAGGCACAGAGCACCTAGCACGGTGAATAAGTAGGTGGCATGAGCAAATGACTCACTTGCCATTGCAATTGCCAACTTACCAGGTATGTGTCTCGTACTTTCACAAGCACTTCATGATTATCAACAACGTCAACTTTGGAATAGGTGCCCTCTACAAAAAGAAAATACGAGTAGCCATGCAGATTACTTCCTTGGTGCTGACAAGTTCCAGCAAGTCCCGAAAAGTTCTAGCTCAGCTTGTATGCCTGAATTCGATAGGCTAGTGCACTGCACTGTCAGATAACATGAAATGTATAAGTTCGGTTTAGTTGCATAGCCAGAATTAAGCCAACGAGGGTTTAAACTGAGCATCCATAAAGCAGCTAATCACGGGAAGGCTGATGGGTATACGCTTAGGGGCATAGGTACCCCTTCGGGTCGATCCAGGGCCCTCAGCCCTATCATGATGCATGCAACCAGTAGCCAGTGGCAGGCCAGGATTTTCAGGTAGGGTGCAAGCTCTGCAGACAGAGATAAAACACAGTGGAATCGTAAGTCTTTTGCTGGACAAGTAAGCAGTGGCTGCATTTATATTTTGCCACCATCGAGGCACAACAACATGGCGTCATTGAGGTAGTCTGCACTCATCTACGTTCTAAGGCATGTCTTGATAATATGCTCAGCACATGTTCGGCCTTGCGGTTGACTCTAGTGGTGTCAGAATAGGGCGATCAACGTGCACGGTAGGAGCACAGCAAGCCTCAGCGCCAACAGACTCTGCCAGCATAACTGCAAGATCGGCAAGTGTCCTGACATTCTTCAGTGCCAAGGCCGTAGCTATCTATTTCCGGGGGGGGGCAACAGCACTTGCCGGCCTTTAGCTTCGCCTGTGAAAGAGATATCGAAAGCTCGGGAATTTTGTACTTCTGTAGCATTGCCAGCACAACCTACTCATCTCTGAACATTTTGATGGCTTAGTTCCTCAATTCAAAACGGGTTAATTGAGGAAGCGATAGCTAAGTATCTCGATATCGATATATTATAACTGACTAAACGTCGGCAGAGCTCAGTAATGTGAGGCATCTAGCCTAACTACATTAGAAGTCAATAGAGCAAGGCGGTTTCGTAAGGAGGTATGATGCTTTCAATGACGAATGGAATTCTCACGGACGAATTGGCATCGAGTGGTACCGTAAATGGAAGTGCTTGGTCATTTACAGCTAGGCAGAATTGCCAATGAGTCATAAAGATTGATTTTGCATTGCACTATGTTTACAAGATCTTTGGCAGCATCAGGAACAAACCAGATAATAACTATTTTTTCCAGCATAGTTTAGAGCTTACGACAAGCTTACATTTCGTGAAGAGAAATCGAGCCATTTTAAAGACGATACTTTAAGGCTTTTTCACATTCTCGCTCCCGAGGTCGTGGGTTCGAATCCTGCAGTTGGGCGACCCTTTTTTGCCAACTGCAAGCAGTGGTGATAGCCACTAAGACTCTTCTGTCACTTTATAAATAAGGCTTTTAGATCAGCTAGGATTTTCCTTAGCATGCCAGAGTCTTCAGCATCCATAATGCACTCTACTGTGACCTATATAGTATTATTATTACTATATAGTCAATGCATCTAGGTGAGTCAATGTCATATGCAGAGTGGAGCACGACTCAAACTTGAGATCATGGCTGTCGCACGGCACAAACAAATACCCATCCCAAAGCTAACGTCTTCAAGCTAATGTTACCAGCAGACGAGTCAGCAAACATCTTCAAATACCACTAAAAAGTAACACTTGAGATGAGCAAATTATCATGTCACAGCCGCATTACTTTTCTTCAATACCCGTACCAAGTGAAAGTGATTCGAGCACGGGGGGGGGCCCTTGCCTATCCGCTTTTGCTTCGAAAAAGTGTGAGCTAAATTAAGCCGAACGTAGGAACTGGCAGGCAGAGCAACAATCAGAACCAGTGCTACACTTACAGCTCACACAGTGATACTAATCATGCCTTGCTATTCTGCGGCCGAGAGAGAGAGAGACAGAGATAGAGAAAGAGGCAGGGAGCAAGAAGAGAGACAGACAGACAGAAGCAGAGACAAAAACCGAGTTAATGAGAGAGAGAGAGAGAGAGAGGAGAGAGAGAGAAAGAGAGAGGGAGGGAGAGAGAGAGGGAGCGAGTGAGTGTGAGAAAAAGGTAGGGAGAGAGGAGTGAAAAGAGTGATAGTGAGAAAGGTTAGAAGTGAGAGGGAAATACTATAATGAAGTTCCTCAACACAGAGAGAGATTGGTGTAACGGACACTTACCAATGAATGGATCGTAGTCCATGATGAATCTCTTAGTAATGTATTTCACCGTGAGAGCTACAAAAAATAATTAAACTTTAATCAAATAGTTTGTGACTGCAGGTGTAGCTGAGAAAAAGCAACCCAGGGTGTGGACAAAGACGAACATGCCGATAAGTACAAGCAGGTCACTCAAAGCGACTCTTACTGGCCAGTTAAATATAAAATAAATATAATTCATTTGTGTAACGCCTAAAGAGAACTTAATCTATTCGGGCGCTTCACATATGCCACGGGGCTCGAGCCCACGACCTCAGTCATCAAATACATTCATCTTGACCTCGGTCGTTAAGGGCGTGCACCTTTACCACTGGGCCAAACCAGTTGACTCTCGATCCGGTAAAAATTAACTAAGACACCTATTCTTCAATTTGCAAACCGCAATGAGCTAATGCTTTCAGAGGTTAACACTTGTGCAAAGACCAGATTTGGTGGTGCTTAGACCAGATTTGACCATAAAATACAGAGTCGTGCTTATGGCCACAAACATCTCTTAAGCCATGCTATTGGCATTCATCAGCTTGCCAGCCTGACCAGTCAGCTTAAGTGAGCCGGAGGTCTGCTTCACGCAGAAAAGGGATTCATCCTTCACCTCTTCTGGCTGCACAAATATGACGACAGAAGAACCAAACCACTACAAGCTCGAAGGCAGCAGAAGGAGCAGCAGCAGCAGCAGAAGGCAAGTCGGGGCTAGCAAGCATCAACAACAATATCAGCATCGTAATAGCAGCTGTCAGCAGGTGCAGCACGACAACAGTGCGGGTCATTAATCCACAGCTGCAGCAGCATCTGCTGCTGCTACGGCTGCGTATGGTCGGGCAGCCAAGTAGGCAGACAGTAGCCACTTGTAGCACAGCAAGCAGTAATGGCAGAGATCTTTCGAATTAACCCATTGGTAGCCTGCCATGCTCCGAATCAAGCAGTGAGCTTGCAAGCGAAGACTGCCAATGCCTCCAATCATTACTCCCCCCCCCCCATTGATCACCGAAGCACATTTGTGAAGCATTCACGTGTGCAGGCATGCATTGGTACACGTGGCATGCACACATGTGCACCCCAGGCGCACACTCATTCCCACATTTGCTTCAGAAAACATGCAATCATCACGATGTGGTGCACAAGCTTGCATGCATGCAGAAGCAGGCTGCCTGTTCTCTGCCTTGGAAAGCTTCCATCGGACTGCCGGTGAAAGCAGCTGCATATCAATACATCGTCCAGGTGCTGACATGACTGCTGCATACCAGCACAAAAATCTGGCGCAGATGCAGCAGCCGACGACGGCATTGGCAATAGCAAGCAGCTCGATGACGTGGTAGGGGATGCATGCCACGATGCCGTGGAGGTAACTGCTTGAGCTGCTCTGTGGCCATGGACACTGTGCGACCAGGCACGTTCGTGTCACGTCACGTGGTGGATGAGCGATCAGCAGCAGACAGTGAGCCACGAGCAAGCTGCGGTCGACCACAGCTATGCAGCAGCAGTGGCAGCTGTGGTAGGCCAACATCAGGCAGAGCTTCAAGGCTTACAGCCATGCTAGGATGCCCTGCCCCCCCCCCCCCCCCCGTAGGCTGGTGAGCAGTGGAGCAGCTGGAAATGGGCACAAACAACGCTTGAGCAGCTTGAGCAACATCGGTGGCAGCAGCAGCCGAGCTTGGCCGTGGCATCTGCAATGGCTTCAGGCCGGCGACGATGCCTCGGCGATGCCAAGGCAAAGTGTGAGGCACGGCACGCTTTTCTGCCAATCAAAGTGCTAACAAGCAGCTGCTCCGGTCCACAAAATTGTACCCATGCTGCACCTGGGTGCACTTCGCGCATCTTGTTCTGCCCTGCCAGGCGTGTGCCTCGCCACTCTCGCGGCCTTGCGAGGTAGCTGCAGCTGATATACGCAGCCCTTCACCTTTGGCTCAGACATCTGCCTACGGGACAGCAGCTGCATGCCTGTCTGGCCCGGACAGGGGCCCTGGCACAGGTTTACGAGTGAGTCTGCTGTCTGGCCCGGGCATGGCACAGGTGCATGTGTGTGTCTGCTGTGTGGCCCGGTTAGGGGCCCTGGCACGTGTGCACGTTCGTGCCTGGCACATGTGCACGTTCGTGCCGGCTCGTGGACGCTTCTCGGAGATTCCGTGTCGAGGGTAGTCACGGGCCATGCATGGTCCTGCAGACTTGCTGCAGCTCAGGCTAAGCAATCGCTCAGTACCTATACTTCCCATTGTTATCGTACTCTGGCTCTAGCTCTCAGTTAGCTTTGCCATAGTTGCTTACCTGTACCGTAGCTCGATTAATTTGCCCCCTTTTCTGAGCCTCCTATGTCGGTCGGCACTTCTGAAAATCTCCTCAGCAGTCGTCTTGTTTTGGCTTCTTACCTCGTTCTATGTACAAGCATATACACAAACTCCTCTCTCTCTCTACATACATAAATAAATATATAATATATATATATATATATATATATATATATATATATATATATATATATATATATATATATATATATATATATATATATAGTATGTATGTATAGTCTCCCTCTATCTCTCTCTCTCGACACCTTGCTATCTCTCTTTTATTTATCTGTAGTTTATATACTGTATATGTCTTTAAGGCTAATATTTGTCTGTTTATTAATCTATCTGTTCAGCTATAGGGCTATCTACTCGAGCTATTTTTCTACCCAGCGAGCAGAGCACATAGTTGTTTTCTTTCACCTCTTAACACTCTGCGTTTGTACTGCTGCTCTATCCATCTGATTTCGAGTCACCGGTTCCGATGTTAACATCCTTGATGTTTCTGTTTCATGTTGCCATCAGGCAAATCAGATCGATGCAAAGGAAGTCTATACCTGGCCACCAGGCTGCTTGCGAACTTGCACCTCCGGCACGGCACGCTGGGTGTCCAAGGTCCTTGCTGTTGATGACAATGCAATCCTGCCAGTTGGCAGCACCAGCCATGTCGGCAGAAGGACGTTTCCATGCCAAGCGAATACCGAAGGTCGGCTGGGATGTGAAAGAAGGCAGCCAGCCGAAACGCAGCTACAGAATCGAAAGCCATCGTACGAGAGGCTGGGGCCACTCTCGGTTGCACGAGTGCTCACCGGGCTGGAGTATAATATACATCTCTCATCTATCGTAGATGCGTATGATAGATGGGAGATATATCGTACTCGATATATGATAGATGAGAGATACCACATGCAGAGCACAGGCCACCCAGTTCTAACGAGAAGAACTTTCTCTCTCTCTCTCTCTCTCTCTCTCTCTCTCTCTCTCTCTCTCTCTCTCTCTCTCTCTCTCTCTCTCTCTCTCTCCTTAAGCTCTTGGCTGCACTTTCAACAAAAATGCTCGGGGACTTTTGGACAGGCTGATCACTAATCTGCCAAGTTATTTGGCTCCACCACCGGTGCCCTGCCAAGGGCAGCAGAATTCCTGGCCAGGAAACCGTTAATGGTCTCATTAAGGAACAAGCAGAGCAGGTGACCTTCCACATAAAGAATAATCAGACTCGGCCAGCACCCTGGCTGATCTTCAGTGGACCAATATTAGCTACCTCTCGTGACACGGCCAGCCTGCCAGAGCAGTCGGGTGCAGGCATAAGCAGCAAAAGCTGACGGCGGTTCATCGGTGAACTCTCAAATCCAAGTGCAGCAGAGGTCCGCCGACAATCGGGGCGATCCATTTCAACGATATCCAATTCAAAAGCACTGCAGTCCGGTCGTGAACAAGCGACCATCGGCTCTGGCCGGGTGAAAGTGCCTTAAGGTGAATTCCCCGTGCAGTAGCACCAAACCGGCAGCCAAATGCTGTCCTTCGGTGACTGGATAATGAGGTGGGGCCCCTTTCATCTGGGCTACCAACACAGGCACAGCCTTCCGGCTGCTGCAGAGCCAGCTGAGCCACTGATCTGGCTGCCGAACAAACACGGCAAGAGTAAACAAACTCCGGCTCACGGCTCGACTTTACTCGGTAAGCTGAGACGAGGTGAGGACGACGAATGAAAAACACACGGCTAACCATTGCATTTTAGTCTCAGAGGTGTGCACTGGCATATCTGCTACCACCATTGCTACAACTGCTTCCTTATGAGCCACCACTGATTCTGCAGCTGCCCATTGCAGTCACAGCTGCCTCTTCTGCTGGCGCCGCAGCTGCCTCTGCTGCCACTATTGATGCAATGGCTGCCACCACTGCTGCTGTTGCCGCCATTGCTGTCTACGCTGCTGCTGCTGCTGCTGCCGCCCCACTTCAGCTGCACTCGCTGCCAGCATGATTTCTCCTGCTGCTGCTGGCAGGGCAGAATGGTCGGTGGTTCAAGCCAGGCTATAGCTAACTAGGCTATCAGTAGACTCATGCTCTGTCACGTTCTGACCCAAGCTTCCCATTCATCAGGGCAGGGGGGGGATTCTAGGAATGCTTACAAAAAACTAGGTGAAACATCAAAAGGATTAGCAACTGCCCTCACGGCAATCATTGCTGCATTTTAATTTCCACTCATGAATCAGCAGCTGCTGATTTATGAGTGGAAATTAAAAAGTGAGTCTGTCCTGCACCAACGTGTGCCCGTGAGAAGTACTTTCCTTTGTTGGTAAACTTGCTAACTCTTGGCAGCCTTAGGAGGGCCCTACATTATGCCGCCCTTGCCGTCTTCTGACCAGGGTGGCAGGGGCGGGATTACTGGTGATATCAATCAACCAGCTGCCTAAGTAGCCGACACAAGAAATGGTGAGCTTGGTCTGCTAAAGTCCCTGCTCAACTGCATATCTGCATAGGAGAGAGTAGCAGGCAGACAGAGAGTGAACAGAGAGAGGCATGGAGAGAGATGTAAAGAGCGATGGAGCGAGTGAGTGAGTGACTGAGGGAGGGAGGAAGGAGATAGAGAGACAGGAGGACACTAACAGAAAAGAAGAAAAGTGAGCAGGAAAGGAAGCCGATGCAAGTTGCTGCCACACACGGAAGCTAGGAGTCAAGCTCGACCACGTCGTAGCTTTCTCCTACTGATGTGGCGTGAGACTTTCCCATCGCTTCCAGCAAAAAAAGGCATTGTTAGGTTCTGGACACGTAGTCACTTACCTGACTTGCCGACACCCACTGGGCCCAAGAGAACCATGTTGTACTTGTGCTCTGGACCCATGCCACTCTCGGTGAATGCACGGAATCTCTCGGTTCACTCCAGCTCACGTACCACCTGTGGAGTACACTAAACACATACATGGAATGCAGCATATATGGAAAGCATAACACATACATGGAATGCAGCATACATGGAATGCACGACTTATATGTGGAATGCAAGATATTAGGAATGCATGACTCACACATGGCAAGCAGCACATCCTTTTCATCAGTGCAATTCACACTGAAAACTGGTGTGTATACTGAGTGTGTGCTTGAGTGTGACTGAGTTTGTAGCCTATCACATCACATCAGTAGCAAGTTTTTACTAACAATCCCATCCTTTTTTTATCCATCCTTATTACAGGCAGAATTCTGTCCCTGTTCAGCAACGTAGCCAGTTCAGCAGATTTTATAATACGACTAATTTCAAAATACAGAGAAACCGGAGGCCGTCTGCCTTGGGGCCGAAGACCGAAAACAAATTTTGCATTGAATATGGAACAATCTCGAAATCTCTAGGCTACCAGTCTGGTGCTCAACCGATCAAGCTACAGAGTCGCTACTTTTCTTCTGACGGTCTACCCGGGGCTTTGGAAAAATGAAAACGTATTTGAAAATTATATTTAATAATCTTATAAAAAGAATATAAATCTAATTTTACGAACCGTATTCATCAGCACAGGATAGAGGAGCAGCTTTGAGTTTTGTGTAGAGATGGTAGGTACAGACGTGCCGACTATCTTTAAATTTATATTAACTATATATATATATATATATATATTATTAACTATATAGTATGTCCCCATGAGGTTTCACGGCAGATTATATTTAGGCATGCTCAGCTCTTACCAAAGGGCAGGCACAGCTAAGTATGTTATATGAAAATGCATGCTACAGCTACATATGCAAATTAGAGAATCATCCCCTTTTTTACATTGCACTCATCATTGTTGTACTGTCTCGGTAGTACGATAAATATCACCGATGCATTACGTAAGGGTGGCGTCAGTGACTGTGACAGACCAACTAACGAAAAACCTAGCTTAGGATTGATTGCGAATTTGCTGCCGAGCTGCAGCCATTATGTCTGCCTTGGTCGGCGACCAGAAAGTGTATACACTGCACGACACAACTGAGGTCAAGGCAAATAATGAAACATTTTTATGGTGCCCAAAGGGTACTACATTGCTTTCTGGGCTGTTCGGGAGTGCTGAGAAAGGAAGCATGTCAGCTAACTTCTCATAGGCAAGCAAAATTAGAAGAAGACTGACCTGTAAGCTTCGTGCAAGTAGGAAGACCGAAGTAGGAGGACAGAAGCAGGACATAAGCAGGACAGAAGAGACTCGCCATGCAAGAAGCTGCCACGCACGACGGCAACCTGCTATCGATTGGCCGCCGTCATTGGCAGGCGTCTCGGGCAGCTGCTCGATGGAGCTGCTCGATTGGAAGGAGCTTCACTCGGTGCAGAGCAGAGCCTCGGCGGCTGCCACACGACTCCACTAACCGATCGCCGATCCACATCCTCACTGCACAGCAGCAGCTACGGCTTTCTCGACTGCTGCCACTTGGAAACATTCCGGCTTCACTGGCACGAATGACACCGGAATGAAGGGGACAGCTAAGATTGAAAGAGAATAGCTAATATTGCAAGGATCAACAGACACGGGTGTGGCTATTAGCGAAGGACGAAATGGGGCACAACAAGGACGGATAAACCTTCGCGGGGCACTGACAAGATCTAGCCACTAACTACTCCGGCCAATTCAGGACTGCGACTTTGACGGTGGTGCCCAGCATGGTGGAGATGGCAGTCCCAGCTGAGGCTGCTTGCTTACTTATTCAACTGAGTCAGGCCTCGTGCTGCCAAGTGGTTTGGTGAAAGCAAACACGGGTTCGTGCCATTATTCCATATCGTTGTCCCATCGCTCATCAAGACCAGGCTATACGTACATTAAAAGCCACGAGCCGTCAAGTCACCGCAAGCCGGACAGTAATAGGCAATAAGGCAATAACGCTTTACTCCGAAGCTAATTTAGCAGCCTCCTGTATATTGAGGCAGAGGAGCATCGGCTAGTACTTACAGCATTGCTCGGTTTGAAGTGGGCAATAAAGGGCTGCGTGTTACAGGACTCAACCCACTACCTGGGTGTCGTGAATTTTGAGCACATTTACCACCATTCCTAATACCCAGTGTCGGAAATTTAACACTAGCTGGAACCTGCTTCAAAGCCAGGCCAGCGCTAGCCGGATGTCCTTGACTCATCCGGTCTTTGCATTTGTGTTTCAGGCAGGCAGGCAGGCAGGAGCGTTTAGTGTTTCTTCCAAGTTGCGGCTAACTTCATGGGCATACCCGGGAACTCGCTCGAGCGAACCAGACTGAGCCATCTAGTCTTTCCTCCGACATGACGTCTAAAAAAAGGCCAATACAACTGCTTTTGTGAAGGTATCTAGATAATCCAGATACGCTGGTCAATTCCGTGCTACGAGTATCTGGTGAGCCAAAAGCAACGAACACATACACGCTGCACCGAACCAGGCTGTTCCCGGAACTGACCGCATCTAGCCGAATTGTAGCTGAGGAGTAGCGAACAAATGCACGATTGTGACCTCAATCCAGCGGTCCCCCATCCGATTTAGACTGCGGCGGAGCTCGTGTATACGCCGACCTAGAAAGCATCCACCTTGCCTTGATTTGAGCCGGGCTAGTCTGCGGGTCCCCAGGCCGTTTTGTTAATAGGCCGATCGGCAGGCGGATTGGTCAATGAAAAGTTTCTGGCGCTTTCAAAGACGCGACAAATAGGACGAGCAAACAGTACGTCCCCGAGAGAAAGGCGAAAGAAAATATCCTGTTGCCCTCGGGCCACGACGGTAGCTCGGCAGCAGATCTTAATCGAAGGAAGATGTACGCACTTGAAGCTTGTCAGGCTTTCGGCACCGGCCCCAGCGAACGGTGAGGTCGGACTCACATGGTTCGGGGCGCCCGTCGCAGACGAGTTTTCGGCAGATGAAGCGAAGCAACCGGTCTTGAGACCGCAAGTGCAGCAAAACGCAATCGCTGCACAAACGGATATATCGACGCTAACGGCCGGCGCCTGCGAATGGGCCGGCGATCTCTGCGGGCCGTTATTTACTGAGTAGACGGTGGGTCTCGCGGACGGACGACGATCGCCAGCCCCGGCACACGCGAGTCGACCGAAGCCCTCCCCTACCCCCGCGATGACTGAATCCAATTAGCAAAAGCACGCGGCGGCAGCGGCGCTAACACCAGCTCCGGGCTACGAGCGGAGAAGCCTACGTAGCGGCGGCCGGCTGAGCGTGTACACGCTGCAGGCGATGTCTGCGCCGTAAGAGGCGCTGCCCTCGGCGCCGTTTGGCGCCGTTTGGCCGAGGGCAGCGCCTCACCTCGAACTGGGCAAGCGCCTTACCTTCCAGAAATCTCCCAGCTGAAGCGAATGGCCACCAGCCTACACCGAGCGACGCGGCGCAGCACGTCACGATCGCGACCGGGCCGAAAAACTCATCTGACCGCGACGGCGATGAGCCAGCTAGGGGTCCTGGGATTAAAGCGCCGACTGGCTAGCTCAGCCAACCAATCGCGTGTGAACTAGTCCCTCGGTGGGCGGAACAGCTGGTCGCTTTGCCCACCTACTGGCAGCCCAGCCGCACGACTTCCGGGTATCGCCTCCTGTCTTTCATCTTTGCTGGTTAAGAAACGCACAATTAGAACCTACGTAGCAGGTCAGGCCCGGTCTCAAAGTCTGAAGTACTCCCGTACTGACATTAAGGTACGTGTTTAAATCCAGAAATTAAAGGTTTTAATGAAGAAATTTTGGAAAATACAAATCCTAATTAGTCTGCAAGGAGAACAAAAGTTGCAAACGGGAGCCACTCCAGGAATCCTGAAGGTAAATGCTGTAATTGAGTATCTTGTTTAAGCCTGTGCATGTCTGCACGACCATAAGTTGTCAAGAGACACGCCCCAGACGAGATGAAACAGCAGGCTCGAAGCTGACTTCGTCTAAATACCTAAGGCAGTTGCTGGCATGCAAATGTGCAGCCGTGGCGATTACAGTGCGTTCGCGGTTTCTCACTCTAATGATGCATTTACGCTGGCATTACAAATCATATTTCTCAGAAACCGTAAGTAATAAATATCTCGGCGGTAACTATCCGGCTAATTTAACATACTGCCGTTGCAGTGCGTCTGCATGTGTGCTAGTCTATGTCTGTGTGGTGGCGCAGTGTATCTCCGTCTGTAATTACACAAAGCCACAAGGACTAAGATGCAGGGGAGATTTCTATAGCGTCCTTAAAGCCTGAGCATCTTACGATACCCATGCGGTATTCAGCAGACTTCATCCCACATAAAAAGACAAAGCGAGAAGCGAGAACAAAAAGGACAAAAAAGACAAAGCGAGAAAGCGTCTGGTGAGTGAGAAAGAGGTGAGAAAGCGCGAAGCACGACGAAGTCACGAGAGCAGTCGAAGTCGAGAAAGTGACAGCGTCGAAATAGCAGCTCAGGATGTCTGGAAAGGACTGCCAGAGCCCGTAAAAGGTGGAATATCGTTTCGCAGGAATTGTGGAGTAAAAGCTATAGTTCACACTCTCCCTCTTACCGATGTGATTGCCAATCACAATATAGGCTTTCACTGCTGTGCAGATGACACTCAGTTATACCATTACATGAATCCCTCCCAGCCCTCAAGAGCGTCGAATTCTCTCAACTTTCTTGCTACATGTATTGCTGACGTCTGCACATAGATTGCAAAAAACTCAAATTGAACGACAATAAAACTGACTGCTTCCCTAAGCTGTCCGAGGCACCGGTCAAATGAGGTGCGTGCTTGTGGGGCCGAGATAAAGAAGACAGTAGAGTGCAATGATTTCTCCGTGATGCTTATTAGCAAGGAGAAAGCAGCTGGGAGCAGCTTTGTTATAGTAGCTCTGCGCTTCCTAGGCAGTCACAGGGAGTAAGAATATGTAGAACAGATGGAGAGTACGCTAAAAAAACAAACTACTGCACAATCGGCTGCAAGATGTCCTTATCCCAGGTGCTAATCTTGATCATTTGAAAGACAACATTAGCGAATACTCCCTGTGGCATCTGCTTGAATTCTAGGTGTTCTGTTGCAAACTAACCTTTCTCTAGATGACCACATCAGCTCCACAGTTAAGCTTTCGTACTTTCAGCGACATACATTGCTAAAATTCGGGCTTGCTTAGACAGGGATACTAGATCCAAATTGGCTAATGTATGTGTGAGATCCCGTCTCGACTTCTGTAACTCACTGCTTGCTGGCCTACCGGCCTGTGAAATCCGGTGCTTACAATTGGTGCAAAACTCTGCATCTGTCTATCGTGGGCGTCGCAGTTGCAACATCGGACCAATTCTCGACGACCTGCAATGGCTTCCAATCAAGAAGCACGTTGACTTCGAAGTTTTGTCACTAACTTTTAGGTCCCTTCACTCTCGGGATCCAGCCTATATATCAAAACTACTCCCCATTAAGCTAGGCATAGTACCAATTGCTTTTTTTCCTCGAATTGTTTAGCTATATCTTAAACAACCTAAAATGCTTTGGAGACCATGCCTTTAGTTCGTATGCTCCCAAAGCTTGGAACTCATTCCCAACTGACGCTACGACATCCCCTGACTTGATGATATTTAAAAAGAAGCTTAAAACGCACCTATTTATCACGGCATTCAGTGTCCTTGGGATTCTTCCCTTGTGTGCTTATTCGTGCTGACACTGTGCATGCTAACCACTCCCCATATTTTACATATCGACACTGCGCATGTCACCTCTAACCATTTTATGCTTGTTGACATTGCGCATTCTACCACTAATCATCTGAGCATGCTTCCTGTACAGCATACAAAGTACCTCAAAAGAGATCAAAGTCTCTGGGGGCGATATACAAATGTGGCATTGTTATTACTATTGCATACAGAGTATTGATGTGAATGGACAAAGATCATCCGAGGAACCTCTGAAATATGGGGTACCTCAGGGCATCGTGCTTGGTCCGGTTCTTTTTACGGTTTACACTCTCCCTCTTGCCGATGTGATTGCCAAGCACAATCTAGGCTTTCACTTCCATTCGGATGACACTCAGTAGTACCTTTGCTTTGATCCCGCCAAGCCTTCGAGCACCTCAAATTCTTTCAACTCCCTTGCTGCATCTATTGATGGCATCCGCACATAAATGGTAGCAAATTTTCAGTCATGGGCAAAACAAGTGTGATTCAACAATTTGAAAGGCTAATGTTCAAAATAGGTTCAGCCAGCATATCTCCTGTCGAATCTGTACGAAATCTATGTGCTATGTTTCAAAGGGACCTTTCGTTGGACGACCACATCGGCTTCACAATCAAGTCTGCCTACTTTCAGCTACATAACATTGCTAAAATTCCAGCTTGTTTAGACTGGCACACCACATCTAATTTGGTCAGTGCATTTATGTATCCCGTCTTGATTTCTGTAATTCACTGCTTGCTGGTCTGCCGGCTTTGTGCAATCGGATGCTTACAGCTGGTGAAAAACTCTGCAGCTAGGCTTGTCTGTCGTGAGAGTCGCAGTTGCCACACCACACCACTTCTCGCCGACCTGCACTGGCTCCCAGTCAAGCAAAGCATCGACTTCAAAGTTTTGTCGTTCACTTTTAGGTCTCTTCTTTCTTTGACTCCAGCCTACCTATCAGATTTACTCCCACACCAGGCCAAGCATCGTACCACCCGCTTTTCCTAAACTAACTGTTTACCTATACCTCGTACAAACCTCAAATCCTTTGGAGATCGTGCATTTAGTTAGTATTCTCCCAAATCCTGGAACTCGCGACCGATTTGCGTTAGGACTTCCCCTGACTTGACCACATTTCAAAAGAAATTAAAAACGCACCTATTTAGGACAGCATTTAGTTGGTCCGTGTGATTCAACCTTTATGTGCTTATGCGTGCTGACACTATGTTGCATACTGCCACTAACCATACTTGCATGCTGACCCTGTGCATGTCACCCCTAACCACGTTTGTTATTTTTTATGTTGAGCACGATACCACTCACCATGCGATCACGTTTCTTGTGCAGCAAATGTAAACTGCCTAGAAAGATATTGAGTTCTCTGAGAGCGCTTTATCAAGTGTGTTATTGTTATTCTTACATGAAAATTGTGCGGGTCTTGCAGCCAAGATGAAAAGTCTGGCTTTGCCTCTGAGCACCTTTGTATTTACGCAGGTCGTGGATAGGATACGCCCTAGCGCCCACTCATATTTTGACTTTTAATTTGGCAGATCGAAGGCATTTGGTTTTCAATAGGGACATTTGGAAGGGAGCTGGCCATAGGGTTGTACTTGCCGTTTTGAACCCAAGCACGCCTGCTGCAGCGGAAGGTGTCACTTGCCAATCGGAAAATCTACCAAGCGTACCTATGGCGAACGGTGCATCGACTTCGTAGGGCTGGCCATCGGC
Source organism: Cristatella mucedo (assembly GCA_009760855.2). Lineage (NCBI taxonomy): Eukaryota > Metazoa > Bryozoa > Phylactolaemata > Cristatellidae > Cristatella > Cristatella mucedo. The sequence continues at coordinate 1,420,782 of WPIO01000015.1, forward strand.
GGACGTACAAAAACAAAGTCGAAGCTTAGAGCCAGGCAGCGAGTCAGTCCCAAATAAGGAGCCGCGGGCGGGTGCTGCAGAGGGACATAAAGGCACCATTGAGCGCCCGAAGTCCTACTATTGAATTGCAACGAAAAGGGTGTAATTGAAAACGTGCTCTTACTGAGATCAGCAGCTTTACGGCTTGGAAAATAAACATGGCCGACGACAATATTTTCTAAAGTTTACTTTAGAGCAGCGCTCCTAATTGAATACTCGCGCACCATTACTGCAGGACATTATCTTTCCTGGAGGGGATCTAACTAGCCGCTATTGGTGAAGCGCTCCGCTCTGGAATATAAGCAGGCGGCAGGCGCGCCCTTGACCGACACTTGACACCCGCTCCGACGACGTCGAGAGCCGTAGCGTGGCTAGCTCTATAGCCTCCGTTCGGCTCAGCACTGCTTGATAGGTACTGCTTATAGGTACTCAACCATATTTACTCAGGGGGAAACCGAACGGATCCATAGTTGCCCTGTCGCCTCCAGAAGAGGTCCGCGTAACCCATGATTCTCTAAGCGGGCTGAACCTTTTTAAGTGGACTGAGCAGCGCAGCATCTCGAATCACGCGTATATTGGGCGCCCTTCCGCCGGACTAGAGGAGGCCACGGCGTGCGAGCCTTACCTGCTACCCCTACCACACGTGATTCGCGTGCCCATACGGCCATTTCCGGACGTTCTAATTTTTGCGGTCGTGTAAAGTAGCTGCAACCTAAGGCGGGTTTTCGCCGTTGTGATGTCGTAGACAAGCGACATGCCGACCATTTTTGACAAAAGTGGTTTTGCGACGTGCCTTTTCGTGCTGGCGTGTTTCGTACATCGAGCTGCTCTGTCACTGCGCTCGGCTGACAAGCCAGACATAACTGGCTGACCCTGGCTGGAAAGTGTATAGGTCTCGATACGAAGGTGGGTGCCTTGAGCCACCTTATTTTTTATAAGTGAGCCTGTGGACTCGCTTCCCTGAGTCGTAGTAGAAATACAATACTGTACATAAATGTACGCATTTTTTAACTATTGGTATACTGTGTTTTTGTCATCGTATAATGTGGATAGTGTTTGAGGGCGAAGCAAATGATATCCAAATGACTGACCCTTGAAGCGGCCACGTGGTTAGTAATAATAATAAGAAGAAGAATACATTTAATATAGCACCCTCAGAGAATCCAGTCTCTTGCTAGGCACTTTACAGTTGCTGCAAAGGAAGCATGATCGAATGGTTAGTGAAGCATGCTCAATAAATCACAAGAATAATATGATTAAGGTGACATCGCTCATGAGCGAAAACATCATCCCCAAGAAAGATTCCAGCGAGTTCGAGTGGCTGACCTTGTGATTTGTTTATTGCACTTCCTGGTTTGACCAAGGGTAAGGCGCTCGCCTTGATCGACCGAGGGCTTGAGCCCAGGGGCAAGTTTAAAGAGTCTGAGTATAGACCAAGTTCTTTTAAGGCGCTATGCAAATCTGTTTTAAGATGCTAAAGAAATGGTCAATTATTACAACTACAGCACCTCGCGCCCTTTAGTATTGTCAATTTGTGCTAAAATAAGCAATAAATAGCCAGTGATAAGCCAACGATTTACCATTACGTCAATCAAGATATGCATATGGGAAATTGTCGCTTTAGCCGCTTGAATGGGAAGTCGCCGTCCTTAGGGGCGAGAGCGATGCACAGGATAAGGATAACGTTGTCGTCGAATTGGCCACCAATTACGGAGGTTCCAAAACACGGCCGCGATACACATAGCGGACTATGAGCCTTGTACCGTTGCAGAGCCCCTTACCAGGGTTTAGATTGCGAAACAACATACACGACTTCTGTTTTCCTGTGCACCTCATGCCTCGCTCATGCGACGCTTGACAATACGGCACTATTCCTGCTTCCAATCATCATCGGCCGCCTGCTGCGATTTGAAGGCAGAACACGCAAACACCGAGGACAAATGATCGAGTTCGAGTCCCATTCTTGTGTCCGCATCAGTGAACGCTGACTAGTCAAATAGAGCACTAAAAACATAACAAACGAAGTCTCCTACACGTGGCCGTAACTTATAGGCAATATGCCGCTGGTGGCACCCAGGGCTCTGTTTACTACCAAATTAATAGTGTAAAGAAGACCATAGAAGTGGTAATATTAAATGTGTAACGATAAGTCTTTTGTACAGCATCCAAAGAGAACTTAATCTCTAGTTGTCGCTTTACAACTCGCTGCAAGAGAAGCAATAACCAATAGATTATGAAAAACAAGGCGTCCAGCTTTGGCAAGCAAGTACAAACACCATGCAAAAGATAATAATAATAATAATAATATTGCACTTGATAAAGCGCCCTCAGAGAACTTAATCTCTTTCTAGGCGCTTTACATTTGCTGCAAAGTGATATGCAATTGAATAGTAAGTAAAATCATGCTTGAAAAACAAACAAAATGAATAATATGGTTAGGGGTGACATGCACAGGGTCAGCATGCAAATGTGGTTAGTGGCAGCATGCACAGTATCAGCACGCATAAGCACATAAAGGACGAATCACAGGGACCCACTAAATGCTGTCCTAAATAGGTGTGTTTTTAAGTTTCTTTTTAATTGGGTCAGATCAGGGGATGTTCTGACGCAGGTCGGGAGGGAGTTCCAGGCTTTGGGAGCATACGAGCTAAATGCACGGTCTCCAAAGGATTTAAGATTTGTACGAGGTATTTCCAGACTGTTGGATTCCGAAAAGCGGGTGGTACGATACTTGGCCTGATTGGGGAGTATATCTGAAAGATAGGCTGGAGCCATAGAATGAAGAGACCTAAAAGTGAGCGACAAAACCTTGAAGTCAATCCTTTGCCTCACTGGTAGCCAGTGCAGGTCGGCGAGAAGTGGAGTAATGTGGCAACTGCGACGCTCACGACAGACAAGCCTAGCTGCAGAGTTTTGCACCAGCTGCAATCGCCTGATCGCACATGCTGGTAGGTCAGTGAGCAGTGAGTTGCAGAAGTCGATACGGGATGTCACGAATGCATGGACCAACTTAGATGTGGTATCCTTATCTAAACAAGCCCTAATTTTAGCAATGTTATGAAGCTGAAAATAGGCAGATTTGACTGTGGAGCTGATGTGGTCGTCTAATGAGAGGTCGCTTTGGAATATGACACCTAGATTTCGAGCTGATTCAACTGGAGATATGCTGGCGGAGCCAATTTTGAGAGTCAGCCTTTCCAATTTCTGAATCACACTGGGTTTGCCCATAACTAGTAAGTTAGTTTTATCATCGTTTAGTTTTAAAAAATTTGCTGCCATCCATGTGCGGATGTCATCAATGCATGCAGCAAGTGGGTTTAGAGAATTTGAGGTGCTCGAAGGCTGGGAGGGATCAAAGCACAGGTACAACTGAGTGTCATCCGCATAGAAGTGAAAGCCTAGATTGTGCTTGGCAATCACATCAGCAAGGGGGAGAGTATAAACGGTGAAAAGGACCGGACCTAGCACAGAGCCCTGAGGTACTCCATATTTCAAAGGTACTTCAGATGATCTTTGTCCATTCACGTCAATGCTCTGGAGTCTCCCACTGAGATAGGACCTGAACCACTGCAGAGCAGTGCCAGTGATGCCCATGCGAGATGAGAGGCGCTCTAGAAGTACTTTGTGATCGATGGTATCAAAAGCTGCCGAAAGATTGAGCAAAACAAGAAGAGACACTCTACCCATATCTGCGTTCCTGAGTAGGTCGTTGTATACCCGAAGCAATGCTGATTCTGTGGAGTGATTAGCTCTAAAGCCAGACTGGAACGTACTAGCAAGGTTTGAAGTTTCAATATATGAGTTCAGCTGGTCTGCCACGACCCGTTCCAGTGTCTTTGATAGGAACGGTAGAAGGGAGACTGGGCGGTAGTTGCTTAAGTTCTCTTGGTCTAGTGTAGCTTTCTTGAGAAGTGGCCTGACTACAGCTTTTTTGAAAGGTGCTGGGACCTGACCTGAGGCTAATGACATATTAATGATGTTGGTTATGCATGGCAGCAGCAGATCAATGCAACGTAGGAGCAGGACAGTGGGAATAGGGTCCAGTGGACTTGCTGTCTTCTTTGATTGAGATACGAACTTTAGGACTAGATCACTAGTGACCTGCTTAAATGCAGACATTGAGGTGCAGCCAGGAACCGAGGAACAGCATTCTAGTGGGAAGGTTGTCATCGCAGGGATGGATTCCCTGATCTTGTCTATCTTCTGCACAAAGAATCGAGAGAAGCGATCGGCTAGATCATCACAGGGATCATCAGGTAATTTGCTAACCTGGGAACGGTTGAGGAGATGGTTATTGTCGACATCAGCATTGACTGGTTAGTTGGACCCCGGTTAGTATAACTCAATTAATAATGAACAAGTAGGCAAAGCACACAGAAAAATAGACAGTGTTCACCAGGGTGCTATAAAAAAAAGCATGTCACGGCTACCCTTAGTAAGGACGTGAACATATGTATCACGCGCAATTACATAAATTGAATCAAGACAGGAGATGTCAGTCGATGGTAAGTTTCGAACTCTGAGATCATAGTAACTGAAGGTCTCCGATGGATTGTAAGCTGTCAAGGGGCAATTAAGGAGCAATCGACCGTAGTCACAAGAAGTTAAGAGTTCGATAGAAGGCCTGAAGTGAAACGAATTCAGACATGTAGGCCGGAGCAAGAGAAGGAATGCACCTGTAGGTGAGTGACAATTTATTTAAAGTCGGTAAACTACATTCAAAAACGTGGTATGCGGCGGCCATGTCCTGGCAGAACTAGATCGCAAACTTGGCATTCGTAACCGCGATAGTCTCAGCCGACTCGCGACAAATACGGGCGACGCCTCAAACCTGGTAACACGGCTAGCGAATTGTGGGTACTGAACCAACGCACGCAGGTAACAACGCCGACAGTAGCAGGAACACGGCAGTGACGAAGAGAGCCCCACCTTAACATAATAAGCCCATATTCATAAACTAACGCTCAAAGTTGGTTCTTCCAGCATATCTACAGTTGAATCTGCAGGAAATCTAGGTGTTTGTTTCAAAGTGACCTTTCATTAGACGGCCGCATCAGCTCCCCATTCAAGTCTACAAAAGCATCACAGCATCTAGTTGGTCCTTGCGGTTAATCCTGTGTGTGCTTATGCGTGCTGAAACTGTGCATGCTGCCACTAATCTTATTTGCATGCTGACCCTGCTCATATCATCTCTAACCATGTTTTGCTTGTTGCTCATTGAACATGCTACCACTAGCCATTCAATCATCCTTCCTTTGCAGCAAATGTAAAGTGGCTAGTAAGAGATTGAGTTCTCTGAGGGTGCTATAACAACTGTATTATTATTATTAAATCTGCCTACTTTCAGTTACATAGCATTGCCAAAATTTGGGCTTGCTTAGGCAGAGATGCTACATCAAATTGGCCAATTCATTTGAGACATCCCGTCTCGACTTCTGTAACTCACTGCTTGCTGATCTACCGGCCCGTGAAAACGGTGCTTACAGTTGGTGCAAAACTCTGCAGCTAGGCTTGTCTGTCGAGAGCGTCGCAGTTGCCACATCATACCACTTCTCGCCGATCTGAACTGGCTCCAAATCAAGCATCTTATTGACTTTAAAGTTCTGTCACTAACTTATAGGTCCCTTCATTTATTTTGGCTCCAGCCTACCTATCTGATCTACTCCCCCATCAGGCTAAGTATAACATCATCCGATTTTCTAGCTCTAATCCTTTAGCTACACCTCGAACGAACTTCAAATCCTTTGAAGACCGTATCTTTAGTTCGTATTCTCGCAAAGCCTGGAACTCACTCTCCACTGATGTTACAAAATCACCCGACAGCATTTTAAAAGCTGTTTCTCACAGCATTTGGTGGGTCCTTGGGATTTGTCCGTTGTGTCCGTATGCGTGTTGACACTGTGCATGTTGCCACTAACCATGCTTACATGTTGACATTATGTATCTCATGTCTTCCCATGCTATGGTTGTTGAGATTGGACGTTAAACACCATCTGCTTGGTCACGTTTCTTTTTCAACAAGTGCAAAGTGCCTTGAAAGAGATTAAGTTCTCTGGGGCACAAATACAAATTATTAATACTATATATTATTTATTATTATTAAGGTGCGGGCGCTCTAGGTTGCTGCTGCGGTTCAGCTGCTGTCGGCATGGCTGCAGCATTAGTGCATGAGTGCGCATTAATACTGCGCCTACGAGTCGCTAGCCTCAAAATCAAAGGCGCAGGGTTTTCGTCGCGTATCGGTAAGGACAAGTTCAGTTAAGAGCACTGCGTGCTGTGGCCATGTGCTGTCCAGATGCGAAAGTAGCTACACCCCATTTGCAATTAGCTAGTCGCTGAAAAAATGGCGAGCACATTTTGGAAATGGTGGGGTGCTGGGCTGGCCGCGTACTGGTAGTAATAACATAAAAATAATGAATTTATATGGCGCTCTCAAGAGAGCTTAATCTCTGTCTAGACACTTTGCATGTGCTGCAACCGCTGTCTACCGATCACTTATCACTTGTACTTGTACTTGCTTTGAAATGACAAAACATGCTAGGAGCACACCGATTACAGCAACCCCCAGCGCTAACGGCAATCGCGACGACATTTGCTGGGCGAAAGCTGCGATTGCACAGCCAGCCACAGCCAAAAGGCCGCGGAGGGCAGAGGCCGACGTGCTCGCAATTGCTTTCAGTCTTCGCAAAGGTAGTACGAACAGCGCCCATCAACAAAGGCGCTCTACGACAATGCAGGGTTGAACGAGCGGTGCTTCATTTGCAGCAAATGTAAAGTACCTAGAAAGAGATTTGAGTTCACCGAGGGTGCTACATAAAATGTATTATTATTATAACGACCGGTAAAATTGCACTCGAACAGCTCGTGCCCGGTTTACTCCAGGGATAAGGTGCTCACCGTCTAACTATCTAACTAACTCACCATCTAACTATCGAGGTCGTGGGCTCGAGAGCCCGCTGGCATATGTTAAGCGATTAGATAGAGATCAAGTTCACTTAAGCCTGATTTAAACGGTGAGTTTTGCTTCCTACCTACTCGGGTCTTCGGTATATACGTCACCAATATGGTGTGGGCGGTCCAGACTTAGGGAAGACTTGGCGAAGACTCAGCAACCAAACCCGGTTCTACTTGTGCAGCATAGACTTAGCAAGTGACCAATCATAGACACCGTTCAGGCCGCGCCTAATGCATTGCTTTTAAAGTAATGGCAGGGCGCGACTTGACCGGAATAAATAATAATAATAGTTATGATAATACACTCGATACAGCTCGCTCACACAGCTCAATCTCTTTCTAGGCGCTTTGCATTTGCTGCAAAAGAAACACGATCGAATGGTGAGTGGTACCATTTTTGATAAACTACATGAATAACACGGTTAGGGGTGACATGCACAGGGTCAGCATGCAAGTGTGGTTAGTGGCATTATGCAATAACGTCCGCACGCATAAGCACATAAAGAACGAATCACAGGGACCCACTAAATGCTGTCATAAATAGGTGCGTTTTTAATTTCTTTTTGAATATGATCAAGTCAGGGGATGTCGTGAAGCAAGTCGGGAGCGAGTTCCAGGCTTTGGGAGCATACGAACTAAATGCACGGTGACAAGCCTAGCTGCAGAGTTTTGCACCAGCTGTAATTGCCTGATTGCACACGTCGGTAGGCCAGCAAGCAGAGAGGTACAGAGTCAAGACGGGATGTCACAAATGCATGGACCAACTTAGATGTGGTATCGTTATCTAAACAAGCCCAAATTTTAGCAATGTTATGTAGCTGAAACTAGGCAGACTTGATTGTGGAGCTGATGTGGTCGTCTAACGAAAGTTTACTTGGGAACGTGGCACCTAGATTTCGTGCAGATTCAACAGGAGATATGCTGGCACAGCCGACTTTGAGCGTGAGCCTTTCCAATTTCTGTATCACATTTATTTGCCCATAACTACTAAGTTAGTTTATCATCATTTAATTTAAGAAAATTTGCTGCCATCCATGTACGAATGTCATCAACACATGCAGCAAGGGAGTAGAGAGAATTCGATGTGCTCGAAGGCTGGGAGGAATCAAAGCAGAGGTACAACTGAATCTCATCCGCACAGAAGTGAAAGCCTAGATTGTGCTTGGCAATCGCATCGGCAAGAGAGAGAGTATAAACCATAAAAACAACCGGACCAAGCACGGGGCCCTGAGGTACCCCATATTTCAGAGGTACCTCGGATGATCTTTGTCCATTCACAACAATACTCTTTAGTTTAACACTGAGATAGGACCTGAATCATTCCAGAGCAGTGCCAGTAGTGCCCGGGCGAGATGAGAGGCGCTCAATAAGGACTCGGCGATCGATAGTATCAAAAGCTGCCGAAAGATCAAGAAAAACATGCTGAGAAACTCTACCCATGTCTGCATTCCGAAGTAGATCGCTGTACACCCGAGCAATGCTGACCCTGTGGAGTGATTAGCTCTAAAGCCAGACTGTAGTAGCAAGGTTTGAAGTTTCAATAAATGAATTCAGCTGGTCTGCCACGACTCGTTCCAAAACCGGTGATATTATCGATGCGTTCCACGCGAGTCACTGTTTATGGGACACTCGGGAGTTCAAATCAGATTTTGAGGCGGCGAACGATAAAGGTCATAGCAGATAAGTTTCATTCTACCGGTAATTGTTTTAGCGAAGCGTGGCCTTGAGAAATGCTGCGGCTATCCCGTGAATGGAGTGGGCTGAGCAGTATGAAACAAGAGTTGGAGTAACACTGCCGTCTAAGCCTGCTACAACAAACCGGAAGACCCTAGTAAGACTCGAGCATTTAGGAAGCAAAACTCGCCGTCTAAACGGCTTTATGGCGCTCTTATGACCGTGCGACCCTCACTAGTTCGGGCAGTGGAACATCGCCTTCAATGTGCAAACACCTGAAGCTCGAGATATGCCAAAGATAACAAAGAAGCTCTGTTAGCAACAACATCGTTGTAGAAAGGGCACAATCACTAGGCTATATATTACGGCTGATATGACAGGTGACTCCCAACTGACTTGCTAGCAAACTTACAGCAGCTTCCGCTCAGCGCTAAGACTCACCGATCGATAGACCGTTGCTCCAAGAGAGACTTGGGACAGGCTAGCCAGGTCCTAAGTCATCCACTAGTATTGTTCGGACATTATCAAACATCGTATAGCTCCTTTCCCCGAACCAAACTATGGCTGCGTTTTGGTGCCTTTATCTGGCGGCTGTATTACATTGTAGGTTTTATTACGTGGGCACCGTGAGAGCCACCGACCGATCCTTCATCCTAAGCCTCGACTTATCGCGGCTATTTCTAAGATCATCGACCATAATTGATAGGCATTGCAGCGCCGTGCAAATGAATTGTATGCGCTTATATATACATATATTTATTAATATATTTTTATTTATTTATGCTGTCGAAGGCTTTCCCTACAATCCCGAAGCCAATTTCAGGTATAACTAATTTATTTAATTCATTTGCATAGTGCCCAAAGTGAACTTAATCTCTATCCAGGGACTTAACATATGGGCAGGGCTGGTGCCCCCGACCTTGGTCGTAGCGTTAAAGGCAAGCACCTTTCCCCGAACCAAACTATGGCTGCGTTTTGGCGCCTATATCTGGCGGCTGTATTACATTGTAGGTTTTATTACGTGGGCACCGTGAGAGCCACCGACCGATCCTTCATCCTGCGTTGCCGCAGAGTGTTTCGGTGGAGTTCGAGTCGGTTTAGCCTCAACTTTCCCTCACACTGTGCGAGAGTCACGTGACGAGAAGATCGACTGCCAACCCTGCTTACGTGTGTCATTAACTCGTAGGTGCTAAAGCCTCTAAAAGCAACACTTATGAGTACAAAACCCAACGAACAATTGCACTTTATTCAAGTATTGAGCTTTGTGTCCAATCCAGCGTCAATTGGAGCTCCGGTGTCAAATTCTACCCACTATCTCGATTTTGAAAACTTGTTTTAAAATCAAAAAAGATTTTTAAAAAAGCTCTGAGCGCCACTTCGCAGGCTCGACCACTGTGGATCCTCTTCCACAAGCCGTCGACGGCTCTTCTGCCGCCACTGCTTGGGCGGCCATCTTACTCAGCATGGGCTGAGAGTGAGCCAGATAACACACTTGGCTATGTTTAATGGAAAAAAATACTAGTATACTGAGGAAAAAAGCCCCCTGGCACGAACGAAGCAGCTTCCACCTCGAATATTTGGAGGTCGGCTGCTCAAGCTCTTCACTGGTTTTTTGCTACTTGCGACATAGTGCAGGCGAGTGCAGCTCTGTCGACGAGCAAAACTCACGGCTCAGGCAGCATGAGGCCTGTGAAGCCAGCTCTGCACTCTGCACCGAACCAAGGATCACGACGGTAAGGAAAATACTCGAGCCATCGACGAACCACCCGTCGGCTGTGGCGCTATATCGGCTTTATTTTAGCTTGCCAAAACCAAGTCATCGAGTAACAGTGGCAGATGGCAGGCTTTGATCACACGTGCCCTCTCTTCTCCACCACTCAGTCTGATCAGCACCGCCTGACTCCTCACTGCGGCAGTGTCACAAATGGCAGCATCGACGCCAACGGAGGTGTCAGCAGCAGCAGCAGCCTCTGGCTTGTCATTAGTAGCATGTCACGAGCAAAGCATCAGATGAAGCTTTGCCCAGTTTGGACACATCCAGCCAGAGTCGCATCCATACATCGGCAACAGCAGTTTTCAGCAGCCCCACTCACTGCTTGCAGTACTACAAAAGTAAAATGGTGGCACGTGCACATAGTCAGACCGAATGGGGTGTGTGTGTGTGTGGTGTGTGTGTGTGTGGTGTGTGTGTGTGTGTGTGTGTGTGTGTGTGTGTGTGTGTGTGTGTGTGTGTGTGTGTGTGTGTGTGTGTGTGTGTGTGTGTGTGTGTGTGTGTGTGTGTGTGTGTGTGTGTGTGGACAGCAGGTCCTTGACTAGCGGTTCTCAACCTGTGGTTTGCGACCCCTTTGGTGGTCGAACGACCCTTTCACAGGGGTCGCATAAGACCATCAGAAAACAAGCATTTCCACATTTTGCACACAATAATTTTATGGTTGGGGGTCGCCACCACATGAGGCATTGTATTGAAGGGTCGCGCCATTAGAAAGGTTGAGAACCATTGCCCTAGACACTTTAAAACGACTGGAAGGTGGCGAACTATTTGCCAGCATTCGCCCTCCTTCAGCCCTGCTATGATTGGCTGCTTTGAGCAAGAGCTAGGTTTAGCACCCCTAACTTAATCCAGGGTATGCTTCCTGCATACAGATATGCAGTGGAATCTGTCCTAAAGGCCACCTTTGAATAAGCCCCAACTTCTTGAAGGGTCGCTCAGGTGACACCCACACACAAGCATCGTAATGTAATGTTATCTTCTGGCTAGCATGCCTCTGCTGCTACATTTAGAGTTTGCCTAGCTCAATGGTTAGTATTGTAAATCTGATCACATCCTCGACGAGGACGCCACCAGGATTATTTCCTACGGCGGCTCGAGTGTCTTCCACTGCTTTCAGAATCAGTTCGAGGAGCTGCTACAGATTGAGATAATGTAGCCATATTTTGTGAGCATGAATTGCAAGAGCTTCCATGCAAATACATGCTGAGTGGAGAAGGAAGTCAGAGTGAAAAAGAATTCAGCGACCTAGCATTTTACAAATGGCAACAGAAGCATGTGAACTCTTATCCATGTCCTTAGCTATTTGTAACAAGCCCACTCGGTCCGCCTAGTCAGTAAAGCATACAAATTAATTAAAGAGGCACATCACTAAGAGTTTTACTACCTTCCAAAAGACGGTCCAGCAGGTAGTCCATGCATCTGTTTTTTATGTTGCCAGGCTCCACGGATGCACATACAGGCATGCATACACGCACACACACAGCACACACATACACACACACACACACACACACACACACACACACACACACACAGAGCACACACACAGAGCACACACACAGAGGACACACATACACACACACACACACACACACACACACACACACACACACACACACACACACACAGAAACACAGCACACACACACACACACACACACACACACACACACACACACACACACACACACAGAGCACACACACACAGAGCACACACACACACACACACAGAGCACACACACACAGAGCACACACACACACACACACACACACACACACACACACACACACACAGCACACACACACACACACACAGAGCACACACACACACACACAGAGCACACACACACACACACACACACAAACCACACACAGACACACGCAAAAAAAGCACACACATACCACATACACACACACACAGAGCACACACCCACACACACAGAGCACACACACACACACACACACACACACACACACACACCACACACGACGTCAACTGGTGAGCCCTGTCTCTCAGAGGTGACCAGTTAGGGTTGCCCGGACTGGTATACCCTAAGCCGCTGGAAGCGCACTTGGCATCGATCATGCCAGCCAGCCAGCACATCGGCTTTGAAGTTTGACAGAGGTACGCCTGCAGCCAGAGGTGTGCGCCGGCAACCGGCAGGCAGCCGGGCACACGGTTTACGACTCCTACCCACCTTGCTCATGACCCACTCGGTATCCTGGAGTGCTTTTGATAATATTTGTTCTATCCTGTCCGGATCGCTCTCATCTGCATGACTCCGGAACTGCTACAACGCGACAAGAGAAACTATGTCTGCAGGCCGAGGCCGCCGGAGACGCTTACTGGAATAACAGAACAAGCACAAAGCTGCTGCATAAAATGGTAAATGGTAATTGGCCTCACATTACTGTCGTTCACATCTTAAGATAAAAATTTAGTCGGACCAAAATAGCAGTAGTGGCTGTTGGGAAGGTGCCGTGGGGTATAGGAATCAGTGTCTCGTGGCCACATAATTAGCTCGACCTGAGAACACGGGTGGAGCCACGACTAAGGAAAATTAATTAGCAGCCTCACGGTCGCTCGGTGTGCGCAGCCCAGGCAGAATCGTCAGGAAAGACCACGTGAGACCTGTAAGGGCACTGAAGGTTGCCGATTTAGCACAGACTAGCGTGACAGGAGCCAGTGATGCTGCTATGATATAACTTAAAATGAAATCTTTGGTCCACTTGACTTTGTTTCAGGTCTTTCTGAAGCTTATACTAAAAAATTACAATAATATCGTGACCAGAGCTACGTGAACTGATCGAATGATATTAGTGTATATAATAAAGAACATGTATTCTACATACATGCATAATCATGTGCACGTGTGAATGCACGAGTGTATGCACGAAGGTATATTTCCAAGTGACTACGTAAATATACCTACGAGTACATACACCAGTAATAAAATACTAATAAGGTACAAGCACAGCTATGTGTCATGTTTGTAATTTCTTTGGTCTGTTCGGAACCATGTATACAACCATTAAGTAAGCCAATGCTCTTTATCCTTTCCCCTTGTCCATGAACAGACATGCTTTTAGCCACGTCTTCTCTTGGCCAGATGTGGCAAGCTTGAGCAGAAACAACAGTAGGACGAATGTCTTCACCCTTCGATTTCCCAAAACCAAAGATCCAAACATTGAGCTAAGTAGACCACCATTTCTATATGGCCCATTGAGCAGCGTTGATAAGATCTTTCTTTATCACATCCGGAAGATCCTCAAGCAATTGGACCAGGATCATCAAAAAAAATCGTAATCAGCAGAAGTTTGGCAAGCTGGTCATACATAGGATTGAACCTCCGTAAATGTACTAATAATAACAATAACAAAATGCATTGATATAGCACCCGCAGAGAACTTTATCTCTTTCAAGGCAGTTTACGTTTGCTGCAAATAAAGCATGATCGAATGGTCAATGGTAGCATGCTCAATGACAACAAGAATAACATGATTACAGGTGACATGCACAAGGTCAGCATGCAAATATGGTACGTGGTAGAATGCACACTGTCAGCACAAATAAACACACAGAGGATGAATCACATAGACCCACTAAATGCTGTGATAAATAGATGCGTTTTAGCTGTCCCAATTTCCTATTGCAAAAAGCTGGACCAATTTAGTTGCAGTATCACTGTCTAAGCAAGCCCGAATTTTAGCAATGTTCTGTAGTCGCAAGTAGGCAGACTTGACTGTGGAGCTGATGTGGTCGTCTAATGAAAGGTCACTTTGGAACAGGACATCTAGATTTCGAGTAGATTCAACATTAGACATGCTGGCAGAGCCGATTTTGAGCATTAGGTTTTCCAATTTCTGAATCGCACTTAGTTTGTCCATAACTAGTAACTTAGTTTTATCATCATTCAATTGCTGCCATCCATTTGCAGATGTCATCAATACACGCAGCAATGAAGTTCAGACAAATTGACGTGCTGGAGGGCTGGGAGGGGTCGAAGCAAAAGTCCAACTGAATGTCATTGCATAGACGTAAAAGCCTAGGTTGTGCTTGGCAATCACATCGGCGAGAAGGAGAGTATAAACCGTGAAAAGAACAGGACCAAGCACAGAGCCTTGAGATACCACATAACGATACCACATACCAGATACTTCAGTGGTTCCTCGGATGATCTTTTCCCATTCACATCAATCCCCTGGAGTATCCTACTGAGATAGGATCTGAACCATTGTAGTACCAGTGCCAGTGATGCCCAGGCGAGATAAGACCCACTCGAGAAGGACTTGGCGATCGATAGTATCAAAAGCTGCCGAAAGATCGAGCAAAACAAGCAGACACACACTACCCAAGTCTGGATTCCTAAGAAGGTCGTCATACTTCCGAAGCAATGCTGACTCTGATGAGTGATTAACTCTAAACCCATACTGGAACTTATTAGCTAGGTGTGAAGTTTCAATATATGAGTTCAGGTGGTCTCCCACGACTCGTTCGTGTTTTTGATAGGAATGGTAGAAGGGAGGCTGGGTGAAAGTTGCTCAAGCTCTCTCGGTCAAGTGCTACTTTCTTGAGTGGTGGCCCGACTACAGCCTTTTTGAAAGGTGCAGGGACATGACCTGAGGCTAAGGGCATCTTTATTATGTTACTTTTGTATGGCTTCAGCAGATCTATGCATCGTAGAAGCACGACAGTAGGAATATGGTCTAGAGGACTAGTCGTCTTCTTTGATTAGGAATTCAGGATGGGTTCAATCGTGAGTACTTCCTTAAATGTAGACATTGAGGTGCTGCACGGAATTAAGGGACAGGAGTCTAGAGGGGATGCTGCCACCCTAGGGATGAACTTTCTCTATCTTGTTGACAAAGAAGCTAGAGAAGCGATCAGCATCGCATGGATCACTAGGTAAGGAACTAATCTGGGAGCGGTTAGGGAGATGGTTGATCGTAGACATCAGCATTTTCGGATCGCGCATCTGTGATTCAACAATGTCTGTATATAAGCTAACCTTGGCCTTTGCTAGGATCGATTGGTACGATCTACAGTAGTCCTCGTATGCCTGTCGATTGACCGCCAGTCTTGATCTATTGTATGCTTTTTCAAGCTTTCACTTAGCAGACCTAGCTAGTTAATGTCTTCGGTAAACCATTGGCCGTCTGGGCAAGGGCGCACAGTGCACTTAGTCAGAGGTGCAAACTCGTCGAGCATGTCAGCTAGTGTAGTGTTTTAGTATTATACCAATGATGACATGTCGGAAGGGGATTGAGCAGCAGGGGCGAAAAAGGTATTCTTGCGGGGACAGTATCGGTGTCTAGGGCCTTGAGGTTTCGCGATTCACATGTAACTTTGGATATTTATGACATATGTACAAAATGTCGGACTTCTAAGCGCAATAGCTCTGAGAGTTCTAGATCATACATGGCCACAGAAGAAACATATCCTAAGCACAACACACCGTCGGTGAAAATTATTTTCGAGAATGGTGGATCACTGGTATCCTCCACTGTACTGCCATGGCCAAGAATGAGTACTGATCTGAACCACGTCAAAAATCCGTGGGGATTTTGTAGAGCATTTTGGAGTAAGACTAGCTTCCATTCGTATCACCTTAGGCGATGCTTCATTTGAGGCTTCATGTCAATGCTGGCAAGAAATTGCTCCTGAATTATGCAACGAGATCGCGTCGTCCATGCCAGCTCAGATACAGGAAGTTATTATAAATCATGGTAGAACCACTTCCTATTAGCCTAATTAACCCAATAATTAAACACTGAGGCCATGTTATCTATCACCATGGCTGCATATGCATGAGAAGGAACTAATACGGGTAGAATTGTCAGGAAAAAAGGCAAAATCTTTCCAAGCAACGTATTAGCAGAAGTCAAAGCAACACCGCAGATTCTGGCGGGCTGATGTGAGAAATATAAATTCGTAACGACTGTTGACAGTTTATCGGCTACCAGGACCAGAGTACGTTATAGCGAAGGCGATGCGATGCGGTGGGTCCCTAAGACTTCAGCAGCGCCGCTCACGAGAATTTACCTGCCGCACATGGTGCTTATAGTACGCTTGCCTTTCAATCGTTGGCAACATTTTCAGTTGTTTGAGAATGTGCCTGTAGAGCTGCTTAGGCGTTCTGACCAGGTTGGGCATATCCCGGCTTCAAAATAACTATGAGGGTGTACACAGATCTCACCTCATTGCCTAGAGAGCTCTATTCACCGCCAGCAACATCTGGTTGTAAAGCTGTATTTGGCTGTGGAATAGTCGGAATAACTCCAGCCTGGCAGTCATTGGTAGAGAACTGAGAGATTTTGATCGCGGGCAGCTTCTCTCGTGTCTCTCTGCGTGGCGATGGCTACTGCATAAGCACCATTAGCGAAATTGCCTGGGTTTCAAGCACCTGTTAATATAAAACTCGGGCTAGGCTTTCGGTGGGTTTTATTTATGACCGATTAAGGAATGTTCTTCTTTATGACTTAAGATGCTCACGAAGGCACCCGGATCGTCCTCAAATTTGATGAGTTTGGGTTTCTTCGCTTAGTTTGCTGTCTTTGCCTGTAACCTAGGAGTGAGGTGCTCGTATTAAACACTTACGTCGTGGATACGAGTACAGTCGACAATCGTTTATCGAGGTTAATCCATCCTCCCAGCATTCGGGGTAGCCTAACTGCCTTATCCACTGCCGAGTTTCTTATATCCTCTGGGCGAACCCTCTGTAGTCGTGGACGATTTCAGGTCACAACTTCTTCCAGCTGGCTTTCACGGTCTCCGTCTTCATGTCATCCAACGCGGCCTGGATGTTCATCAGACAGGTCGCGATGGTGTACTGCCGCCAGTACTCATTCAGCAAGAAGTTCTCCTCAAGGTCCATACCTTCGACGAGGTGCTGCAGTGTATTTCACGAGTAGATGGCCTTGAACTCGAGAATAACGCCTTGATTCATGGACTGGATATGCGAAGTGGTGTTAGGAGGAAGGAACTTTTAATGAATATTTAGTATTTGAAAAAACCGAGATAGAGTGAAGCCGCGAAAAGTCAAAGCTCGAAGTGGCGAGGGACAACTGTACCGGAGCAGCCAGACATTCAGTTCTGCAACCGGCCTGATAACAGCAGCAGCTCCTTGGTAAATAACACAGCAGGTAAGTATAGGTCATGCTGTAGAGCAAATCACTCCACAGAGTCAGCATTGCGTCGGGTGTGTTTCGAGAGTGAACGACCTTCTCATGAATGCTGGCTTAGGCATGAAGTCTTTTTGCTTGCTCTGCTGAACCTCTTGGCAGATTTTGAGACTAGCGATCTCGAAATCCGCCTTGAAGGACTCCCGGTTTGCATACGCATCTCATTCACTGTACTACGCTGGTTTAGGTCTTATCTCAGTTCGCGAATACCGAGTTATCAGGCATTTGTCATTCTTTTCCAAATACGTATCACAAATTAGATTGAGTATTTTGTTTTGCTTTGGCACGTCCGGTTTTTTAGACTGTTTATCAAAGATCGGGTGTACTTTAACAATGCATATTATGTCTAAAAGCATTGGCTTTCATTAGATGTACATGTTGCAGTCACTTAATGACATAAATGTTGGGTGTTTTTTTCAGTAGAAGCATTAGCTATTGTGTTGGTAAATATATTTGTTGATTTAAACCAACGGATATTTGTTTCTACTAGGTCAAGGGAGTGTAAGAGTTCTCCGTATATATTGACCTATATCTGCGATAGATTCTCGACAAAAGAACAGAGACTACCGATTACTAAATTCATCAAACAGTGCTACTACGCCTGCTTTGGGTGCAAACTGAGAGATGAGGATAAGACATGGGCACCACAATGGTGTGCAAGCCATGCGTAGACAATTTGAGACAATCAGTGGGAGACTCAAAAGTATTGACGTGAATGGACAAAGATCATCCGAGGTACCTCCGAAATATGGGGTACCTCAGGCTCCGTGCTATGTCCAGTTCTTTTCACGATTTATACTTATTCCTCTTGCCGATGTGATTGCCAAGCACAATCTAGGCTTTCACTTCTATGCGGATGACACTCGGTTGTACCTTTGCTTTGATTCCTCCCAGCCTTTGAGCACATCGAATTCTCTCAACTCGCTACATGAATTGATGACATCCGCAATGGATGGCAGCAAATTTTCTAATACTAAACGATGATAAAGCTAACTTACTAACTATGGGCAAACCCAGTGTGATTCAGAAATTGGAAAGGCTGACGCTCAAAATTGGCTCTGCCAGCATATCTCCAGTTGAATCAGCTCGAAATCTAGGTGTCATGCTCCAAAGCGACCTCTCGTTGGACGACCACATCTGCTCCACAATCAAGTCTGCCTACGTTCAGCTACATAACATTGCTAAAATTCGGGCTTGTTTAGATAAGGACACCACATCTAAGTTGGTCCATGCATTTTTGACATCCCGTATCGACTTCTGTAACTCACTTGCTGGCCTAACGGCATGTGCAATCAGGCGACTACAGCTGGTGTAAAACTCCGCAGCTAGAATTGTCTGTCGTGAGCGTCGCAATTGCCACATCACACCCCTTCTCACTGACATGCACTGGCTACTAGTCAAGCAACGCATCGACTTCAAGATTTTTCGCTCACTTTTAGGTCACTTCATTCTTTGGCTCCAGCCTATCTCTCAGATATACTTCCCTAACAGGCCAAGCATCGTGCCACCCGCTTTTCGGAATCCAACAGTTTACCAATACCTCGTACAAACCTCAAATCCTTCGGAGATCGTGCATTTAGTTCGTATGCTCCCAAAGCCTGGAACTCACTCCCGACTTGCGTCATAACATCCCCTGACCTGACCACATTTAAAAGGAACTTAAAAACACACCTATTTAGGACAGCATTTAGTGGGTCCCTGTGATTCGTCCTTTATGTGCTTATGCGTGCTGACACTGCGCATGCTACCACTAACCACACTTGCATGCTCATGCTAACCCTGTGAACGTCACCCCTAATCATGTTATTCATATTGTTTAAACAAGCATAATATTACTTACCATTCAATCGCGCTTCCCTTTGCAGCAAATGTGAAGCGCCTAGAAAGAGATTGACTTCTCTGAGGGCGCTTTATCAAGTGCGTAACAATAATTGTTATTACTATTATAGCTAAAAGGTCAAAGCGAAGGCATGCCATTAGAGTACCGATAATTTGGAGATAACAAACTGACGATGTTTCAGATTGTTATTTCTGCATCGATAACGTGCAAGGCTTCAGCACGAACAATAAACATAAAATTGAATATCAAAATCTACCGTTAGTGTTGGGATCTGTACCGCACAGTGATGAGGTGGAAGTTCTCATTACACGTGTTCCTGTTGCACTTTATGATATATTGACTGACAGCGATTCGAGTCAATCAAAGATGACGTCGATGACAACAATGATGCTTTTGACGTTCCAACACCAAAGCTAATGTCGCAACCTGATCTTGATGACTTAGTGAGAGACTTTGACCTGCCCAATGAGTCTCTGAACTCCTCGGTTACAGATTAAACAAGAGAAATATTTTTCATCGGGTACTACATTTTGTGGTATAGACATCGTGAGAAAGAGTCTCTTCCGAACTTTTCGATGAAGGACTCACTAGTCTAGTTAAGCGCCTAGAAAGAGATTAAGTTCTCTGAGGGCGCTTTATCAAGTGCATTATTATTATTACTATTATAGTGCAGCAACGCCGAAGGCCTAGTTAACCAAATGTAAAATTGCTACGATCCAGTGGAGACTTTTCTGACTATCCCGCCTACCAAAAAAGCATGGATATTATGTGTCGCCACCTTCAAGTCCAAGCAGAAGGGCAATGGCCTTTAAATAGCCGCATATGTTCCACTGGGAAAAACTGGCTAGAGAGAATACATACTGTGCTTGGGAGTAACAATGTCAAAGAACCTCCTCTTGTCGACAGCAAGAAAGTGCTACTTCTTTTCTTGCACAAAAATTTTGAACTAATGAAAAAAACAAATGTTGAGGCTCTGATCCAAGACGGTGATAGCTTTAAGTACTAACAAGAAACGTTTCCTCAAATTAGTGAGGCAAAGATAAAAGCTGGCATTTTTGTTGGTTTACTTATCAAAGAATAGTTGAAAGACGCGCAATTTACATAAAAAATGACTGGGCTAGAGTTGCAGGCGTGTGGTGGATTTGAAGCTGTGGTAGAGAACTTTTTCGGCAATCACACGTCTGCTGATAATTCGCGAATCGATGAGAACATGAGTCAACGCTATGCGGGACTTGGCAGCAGGATAAATGTTTAGATCCATTTTCCAAACTCTCACCTTGACTATTTACCATACAATTTAGGAGCGTTCAGCGAGGAACAGGGTGAGAGGTTCCTTAATGACAAATGTGAAATGGGGCATACATATCAAGGCCACTGGTTTGTTAACGCGATGGCCGACTATTGTTGGAGCCTGAAGCGCCAGCAATTCAGCAGCAGCTGCAAAGCACGGCAGAAAGTCGAGGAAGAGGTAGTTTAAAAGCATTTGACTAAATGAAGAATGACTAACATTTAAATTTTACATAATCTAGATGATACTATTCTTGGACGATTGTAAGAGCTTTCTGTGTTGCATGTGAAAGTATTGTAAAATAAAATGCAATTGTTAAAAACCCTGAAGTGCAGGGTTAAACGAGTTAAGAGATTCTGAAAGAGCATCCCAAAATTTACTTGAATCAATTATATTGAAAACAAGTGACAAGTTTGCAATTGCGGGCCAGTGTAGTCATTGTTAACGGCCCGAAATCATCCGGCGAGCTGCTCCCTCTCTGCCTTCCAGTACGACAAACTCGTTGCAGCATGAATTGCTAATATTCACAGTTGATGGCAGCAAACTATCTCAAATTGAATTATGATATATGGGCAATCCTAGTCACGCTCAGAAATTGGAAAGCCTTATTATCAAAATTTCCTTGATCAGTCTATCTAATGCAACCTCTCACTAAAGTCCTCGCCAAAATAACCGATTCACTAGATGAGCCCATCGGCTCCACAATTAAGTCTTCAGTTACATAAGTTTTCAAAAGTTCGGGCTTGCTAAGATTAAACCACTGCAGCCACGATGATCCGTGCATTCGAGACATACCAACTAACCTTCTGTAATTCACTACTTGCAGGTTCCTGGCTGAGCAATGCAATAAGACGATTGGTTTTCGAAAAACTCGGCAGGTCGGCGTATGTCATTAGCGTCTTCACTGCCATACTAACCATCACTCGTCTGTCTGCACAGGCCAACTATCGAGCAGCATGTCGACTTGGAGGTTCAGTCACTCACCTTTTAGGGCTCTTCATCTCCGGCCTACCTACGCATTGCTTCCTTAACAGGCTTCACGTCAGTCACCCTCAGGTCCTCAGGTCGTTTGGTTTATCCTCTATTACAAAATTCAAATCCACGAGGGACATAGCTTCAGTAACATTGTTCCCAAAGCCCGGAACTCACCACCAACTGGCATCATGTAATCTCTAATTTGTGGAAATTCACAAATAAGTTACAAGCCGAAGTTTTCAATACAGCATTTGGTCCGTTCTAGTGAATCGTACATTGTACGCCACTTTGTCCTGAAACTGCATATGTTGTGACTAACCAATTAAACTGCTTTTTCAGTATAAGAAACGTGCCTAGTAATTGATTTGGTTCTCTTAAGGATCTATATAAATGTTTTATGATTATTATTGAATTGACCAACCTTTACTTTTACTTTACTTTGTTTACATCACCATCCTAAGGGACCGATGCCGATGGCCCGTAATTATTAGCTGGTTATTGTTGCAAGCAGGCAGCAGCAAGGCGATATTGCTAGGACAGACTGACAGTTGGTTCAGACATACATTTGCATGTATGCAATCTGAACCAGTGAGAGGCTGTCCTTGTCACACCCAAGTGCCGAAGCAGAGGCAGCTGCAACTCGAACACCTCCATGCAGCCAGCCTTCTCCAGCTTGCTCGGAAATAAAAGAATACGCACATGCTGCTCATGCACCCGAAAGCAGTAAATCAGCTTAATCTTGAAAATACCGTACTTAAATGACACTGAAATTAAATTTAGAAGCTGTTTATTACAGCAGTTTTATTAAAGGCCTGAGCAAAAGCGCATCTCCAATTTGAGACACTAACAATATTTTTTTGGGGGAGAGCAACTCATTATACATATTCAAGAATGTGGATACTATTGACAGGAATACTTCGTGAAAAAATGCATTAGTATAAATCCCCTGAAAAAAATCACTCTCCATCAGCAAGAAACTTCCGCTTCTTTGCTGTATTCATGTAAGGTCGATAGACCCACTCTACATCTGCAGAGTCGGCTACATCGATAGTTCCTAGTATAATCTTGTATAGTTTCATCTCGAATCTCGGTCCAACTTCTGTCAAGTCTATATCTTTACCAGACTTCTTGTATACGTGATGGCGAAACGAAATGTAATCTTCTTGGTTTGCAAATGTCATGACACGTCGAGAGTCATCCTTGGGAACTGGAAAAAGGTACTTCAATATGGACATGACCTGCATAAAGAAACAATAAAAAATGGAGTGAAGGACGAAAACTCGCACCCATCACTAGACCATAGGGTCCATCTATACAAATACCTAACAAGTACACAACACAGGCTCCAGACAAGCTTTGCAATTTCCAAATAAAGAACAAACTGACGCTGTATACAGTGAGTGGGTCGTCAGCTAAGAAACCCACGTTGCAACGAGCATGCATATTTTGCCTGCTTAACTTCCCATTATAGTGCATATTAGTGACCAGGGATCCACTTAACCAGCAGCCTAGGGTGTCCTCGTTTGTTTGCTTGGCCGAAGCATTATACTGGTTTACTTTTGCGTGCTTGTCTAAACATGACTAACACTCGGTCATTGATTCTCTTACAGCGATTTAAAACAGCCCGAACAGATATAAACTCGGTTCACTTTGAGTCCTATACAAAAGATAATTATTATTACTATTACTTTGTCACTGAATTGCATCCATTGTCCGAGCGTTTCTTTAGGCAGTCCGATATCTAATTAACGATTTGCAGAGCAATTAATGGCCACTTGCTACAAGAAAGGTAACAAGGCAACTTAAAGTTGTTCCTTTTATATGTAAAGAACATGGCACAAAATACTACTGACGTGGAGCAATGGGGGTTCTCGGTCGACCAGCAGACAAAGGAAAAGTCTCACTTTGCACTGAAAGATCTGCCAAGGGCTTAGCTCATAAGCATCCAGATGAACTGCAACAACACTACGAGCATCCTAATACCCTCAGGACCTCTCGAGGCAGTACGTTTCAGTTCAACGCAATCTGCAAGCGACAGATGCCTCGGCTCTCATGGTGGTCATTGGCTGTGGGGCTAACTCACTAAATCCTCGTGCAACGCCGCAGCCCATTAGCCCACAGGTGACTAAGGCACTTGCTCTCCAGCCGTCCATTGCTGCTGCTACTTGCTCTCTGCTACACATTTTTTCCAAGAACCGTCCTCCTAATTCACACACACTTATCACTTTTCTCCTTTCTTCTTATTATGTGAGGTAAGTGTTATCGCTTATTGATTACGCAGAAAACCCGTTTACACTCGGCTTTTTCTATAGGAGACTCTTGAGAGGGGCAACCACTTACTCATTCAGTACCATAGTTATACCAGAATTATTTTAGAAGTCTGGCGATGACGGCCAACTGGAAAAAAAACCCAAGCGACACACGGATTTACTGAGAATAGCAACAACGAGCAGGGCTTGCCTACATGCTGCAGTAAGCTTCATCGATAAACATCGAGCAAACTGGGAGATCTACTTGGACGGTATAAAATGGCTAGGCAAGTGTTCGTTACTACGTTACCAAAGGACTTCGCATGGCACTATCATGAGGTGAGCACACCAGGCTAGTCTTAGAAATGAAGGCCAAATTTTTTTTTAGAAAAATCGAGTCTGCGAGATTGCTTTGACACATCAAACGATAGCTTATGTTACCAGTGTTCTCTGTGCCGATTTTCATGCCATTAGTTTTATTGGTCTGTGTACAATATTAATAAATGTGCTTTGGGGGATAACTTCCACTACTAGCGACATTTTGGAGGATCACTCCTACTACTGGCGGACCTAACCCCTTAAAGGATTCACAAATAAGACACTCCGGCTCAGCATCTGCACAATCAAGGAGTGCATCACAACTTCAGAAGACGATAACAACCGACATCAAACTACGTGGCCACGAACAGAGAAAGTGCATCATCAAGCTATCCTTTCAGACGTACTGCAGCACAGATAGCAGAATCACTCGACTACTGGCATAAGTGAGTTCGTGTTGTGATTATGGGATGTGTAGGGGATTACTACAAAAAGCTTAGCAAAATTCGTGCCGACTTCAGGGTTAGTTTTAAGAAACAACGTGCTTCCAGGACAGTTCACAGGTCTAGAACTTGTCCAGTGCACTGCAGATATGTGGCAGGCAAACACGCCCACGGAATAAGATGCTTCACATCCATAAAACAAGAAAATATAGCAACAGCAAAAAACCTGCTTCAAATTGTACCTGAGCGACGTAAAATTCTCCCTATAGTACTAGAGCACCTCTAAAAGCTGTGCCTTCTGTCACCAGGCCTAGTGCCACTACAGCCCGAGAGCCGACACAAGCATGCGGCACAACAGCAACTCAAATGTAGCCGAGCCATGTTCAAATCATTCTGCACAAGGATCCGACACAGACCCGTCATACCAAATGGGCTGAGTGACTAATTAGTAGCTCAAGTTTCACCGAAAAGAGGTTTCACCCAAGAGAGGCTCGGGAACATAGAAATTGCAACATTAACCACTGCCATCGCCAGAAGCAAGTAGGAAGCACTGGGCATTATGGATTACCACAGAAGGCTAAGGCCACACGGTGAACCCCATCAATCGGCTCAAAGTTGCATGCTTAGAGCAAAGTCGGTGCTTGGGCACCACGCTTGATACCTTACCAAGAGACCTAGGTAGGCATACTCTAGGCAATTCACAAAATTTTAACAAAGAAACAGATCAACATACCCTCTTTCCCAGCCTGGATGAAAAATTGCTGAATATGAGGTGTGGGTATGCTTCCGACATAGTGCCAGCATTTGGTATGTCGTGTCGCATAACAACGTTTGACAATGTAAAGTACGCTGTTGGCCCATAAGGCAGATGACAGACCTTCAAACAAGATAATGGTAAACTAATGGAGGAAGCAGTCAAGAATCTTAATCCTGCGGCAGCACAGGGATAAACAACAATGGATGTGGTACAAAACTAAAAATACAAGCTTTGCGAATGACATTTGCATAGCATCCTACGAGAGCTAAACCACTTTCTAGGCATGTTACATCTCAAGGCATGGGATGTCGTGATGCCAGATGGTAGAGGACTACTTTCCTAGCTACAGTTGTACATTCTTTCAGTAGTTCACGAGTTAAGTCAGATAATTGACATGGCCCGCTAAAGGCTACACAATTAAATTCAGCCACTCATGCGTGCAGACCAATGCTGCAGCACACCGCTCGTGTTGGAATTATCTCACCAGACTGGACCTGCACAAGTCAAACTGCAGATATCGTCTATGACCGACCACAGAAGACATAGTTACAGCCCGGTATCTCATTGCAATAAAAAATACAGGTCTGCACTTGTCTATACACTGGGATTTGGCTCCACCACATAAGGAGGAACTTATGCCAAAGCCGTAAGCCTAATGTCAAGTTCAGTGGGACAGTATTTCAGGTGGAGCAACGGTTCGAAAAACTAAAATTTGAGGGCACATTCCTGCTTAAGAAGAGAATTGTTTGCATATCAAGTCCCGTGGCAGATGCCTTTGGTCGTTCTTCATTTTGTCAATAGAATTTGAAATACAAAGCAGTAAGCAAACTTTAAGCACAAGAACTATCGCTAACCGTAGCATAATATCCACGGCTTTCACAACAGGGAATAAACTACGCAAATCAAGCAGGAGAATCTATAACAAGAACAAAGAGAAACAAAGTTCAAAATGAACAAAAACAATGCACCAACATTCTGCGGAGAGTGGTAGATTAACAAGGTTGCATAGTGCTTGTACACACTGGAATGATCTATGAAAGTGTTTGAACACAGCAGTATTTCAGGCAACATCATGCTATGCGATATGAATTGGTTAAGGTCAAGCTTGAATATTTGGGATTAAAACTGCTACTGAATCTAACACCATTGAGGCAGATGACTATGATGCTGTCAGCAATAACAAAATGTCCCCTCCCCTTCTGCTCAATCTTCCATCCGACCTTTACGCACTCGTGGAATACCGAGATTGCACGATACAAGCAGCCCTCTAAATGAGTTTGCTTCTGTCCAAATGCAAAGTACGCCCCAGAACTACCGAGCTTAAGCGTGTAAAGCATACAAAAACGAGAACAGACTTCCATCGACTGGCATACGAAGACTCCTTGGATTAGGGCGAAGGTTCAGGTGGTGCCGTTGCCCAACGTTTCACATATTGGTAGGCTTCCTTTACAGCAAAATTTAAAGTGCCCAGAAAGAAATTTAGTTCACTGAGGGTGCTATACAAATATATTATCACTATTATTATTACTATCTGAATCCAGCCTGACTGTGATAATACTGTTGAGACTTACTTCAAAAATAGCAACCGGTGTTCTTGCCCAGTTATTCATCCGGTTGGGTGTCGGGCGTTTTAATTAATTTAAATTTAATAAGAGACCAGAATACATTTTTGTTTACATACCATGAATCCATCGGGTGTTCCTCTGTGTTCATGTAAGATAACAAGGTCGGTAACTTCGTTCGCCCTGCAGGCCTCAATTAGCTGCTTCATTTCGTAGTTGCCTCTGTTGATCCGTTGGGAATTGGGGAATATTAGCTTCATTTCCTAAAATCATGTAAAGAACACGACATCAATGCAGTCACATGTCGGACAGCAGCACAAGCATGTCTTCAGTTTACTAGCAAAAACTAGTCTTAACTTTTAGTGCTTGAAGGTCACTAGAGTATAATGAAGTATCAGGTGCTACATGCTAAGTAAGTCTTTAGGGCATTAATAAGTGTCCAAAGCATTATAAAAGACCGAAAAATTATTTTTGCTTTATTCTATTTGCTCTTATACAAATACCTACAACAAGTATATCATTTCTCCGAGTACAGTCAGCCCCCTCCCGACTTATGAAATACATAGGGACCAGAAAACTAGTCCTAAGTCAAATTTTCGTAAGTCGAGAATGATGTGTGGTACATTCTACTATGACATGTTCTGATGCTGTCAGACATTGTTTCCTCCCTACCGTTTGCGGTGTTGTCAAATCTACTGACCGCACACTGATTTTGAAAGTTTTCTTTGGCAAATTTGGATTTTTACTTTTTTGCATGATCGCGGCCGAGTTCGTATATCCGAATTTTCGAAAGTCGAACCGTCATAAGTCGGGTGCAGACTGTTTTACTCCTGTATGTGCCTATGCAGTTACCATCTCTAATCAGTTGACATTTGTTTGCTATCGTGCCGGATCGGGATGCACTCGCAAAGTCCTTGCTAAGTCTTTCGAAAGCCTTGACATAGATTTATTTTCTTCTTAGGGCACTATGGACATGCTTAATTATTATTCTAGCTCATGCAGGAAAAAACTACATGCAGAAAAAGAACTAGCCAAACTTGGTGTGAGTCAGAATGCATTGGAACCCTAGCCGATAATCCATCTGTCCAAAAGGAGCACAGCTTTCCAAAGCATGATGTTGTTTGCAGTACACAACAAAACTTCAACAAAGGCTGTTATGAGAAAGAAGAGACTCGAGAAAGAAAACGAGACGAGCGGCCTCAAATTAAAACTGCTTTAGCAGTGGCACTGAACAAGCTTTGCCAATGCAGCCAGAAAGATTCAATTGTCTACTAGAATGTGAGAAGAGGACCAAGAGACCAAGGCCGAGAAACGTTCAGCTGAGTCGCTAGAAAGAGAATCGATAGATACCAGCTCCACAACCCTGTCATTTGCTTATAGACTGTCGACATAGAGACTTTTGCTCTGCAGCTCCTAAACTGTGAAAACTGTCTCCACAATTCCTACGAAACATCTACTCTTCTGCTGCCGACTATTGCACATCTTTTCCAGCCGTCCTCAGCTGCTACTCATTTTTACGACTGCCTCGCTGGCTCAGCTATACCTAGGCTACTTTCCTTTTGTTGCCGGCAACGGAAGTATGTTGGCTCTAGTATGTGCACCGAATGCAGTTTAGGCTTCGAGTGATCTATAGAAAACTCTCCTGTATAACAACCACTAAATCCTTGTGGGGGGCGTTATGAAGTTACATATGGAGATACATTCCATTACCGAGTTTTGAGAGTTGCCAGCGCAAGTCTTCATCCGCCGGATCTTCGGGCTCTGTATTTTCAAATTGTCGAATGTGATGCAGTTGTTTGGAAATACCACCACATTTTACATGGCTAGCTCGAAGCTTGCATAACTTACAAGACCTGGCAGTTCGGGCGGTAAGCTTACCTGGTGCTATCACGAAATGGTGAACATTATGCACCTTTCCTCTCTTTCAAGACATACGAGTCTGATAGAACCACAAATACTAATAAGATTACATGATTAAGGCTGTCCGTTTAGCCACTAGGATATTTTATAATAAACATTTGTAAAACATTTGTATAGTACATCAAACGAACTAAATCTCTTTCTAGGTTTTTACATATGCAGGGATGGAGAATGTCAATTGGTAAGTGATAACACGTACAATTTCAGCATGCATAAGACACAAAAGACAATTTACTTTAGTTTTGATACACCAAAGAATCGTTTTATGCCACTCGATTCCAGCTATGAGCGCTGCTACGTAGGCAGGTAACTTGGCTTTAGCATATCGAAGAGCCGCTTTGCTTGAGCAAGTTTGCAGTCAACATGAATGGTCGGCCAATCAGCATGTGTAATATAATCACGTCAGAGGCCAGTACCAAGCGGAAGGGTAAAAACAAGGGAGTCGCACCACCTTCAGATTGATGAATGAGAAGTCAAGGTCTTTGCACAGACAGATATCGTGTCATGTCACCAATAATACAAAATGAAGCACATCAAACAAAGAGTTGTGGAGGTGCTTCTTGTGAGTGCCGTTTGGAGTTGAGGGTGACATAAAAACCAGCTGATATATCAAGCAGCTACATGACAGTAATGCAGCCGAACATAAGCTCTCTTCAGTATGCTATGGACTGCTTAAGTGGCTGGTTCAGCAGAGAGGTGGTATTTGAGGCCCGGGTAGAATTTATGGATAGTTGATTATGGACTACCAATTTAGCATTTGCAGGTCATGATTATATCATGAATGTAACTGACCTTTGCAAATTGTTTGAGTTTGGAACTGGGTTGATGAGAGGTAGTGATCATTATCTTAGGATCCTCCACACCGGCCCACCTATATTCGTCATCCATGTGTGATACAGTGAGTCCTTCACCGCCATCATCTTCCCAATCAAGAGTCTTCTGAAGCTCTAGAGAAGAATGCACGAGTCAAAATGAAAGCTGGAGCTGACTATCTTTGTCGACATGAATGAGAAACATATACCAAAAAATTAGCATTACACACAGACACTATAACCGATTTTTGCCAATCTGAAGTACAAAATGAAGACAGCCAGCCATGAGACCAGTGAACATTCACAAGGCTAGCAACAAGAAGCTTGGCTGGAATTTGAAAAAGGGGCAGTAAAATATGGATGATATATAGCTTTACCATTGAGATTGCTATCAGCCAGCTATGCTTCAGCCGGCCAACTACAGCAGCAAGTAACAATGGACTGACTAATTAGCCTCATTTATATGACAGCAGAAGAGCTTAGCAGCTTTCACCCCACTTTCAGTGGGCAGTAAAGAACTGCCTGAAGTAGGGCTCGAACTCAACTTCTTGCAGAAGTACTCAAACTCATGACATGGGTTTGAGTCTTTGCCCAGGAGGTAAGGTGTTTGCTCTTCACGACATGTTGTGAGTTTGGGTTTGAGTCCTGCAGTAAGCAATCCTTTTTATTGCCCACTGAAAGTGGTGGTAATAGCTGTTAAGGCTTTTCTGCTGCCATACAAATGAAGCTGTTAAGTCTGCTGACCTTATTATGGACAGTGAAATGAGAGTGCCTCACCACAGGGTAATTACCAGTGGTATAAGCTACAAGCTCGGCACTGATATTCCAACCGTATTAAGGAAGCCTGATTAAGGAACTGCAATTGATATGTGATTATAAGGCGCACACACTAGCTCTGCTGACCCACGAAGAAAATTGTCTAGCTTTGTGAAGAGCTCCAGAGGTAGGCATCAGCTTCTCCACAAGGCCAACTTAAATGAATGATCGTGCTGCATAGTATTATAGAGAAGCCACTGCAAACAGCTGTGAAAATAGGCTATATACACAACCATTTTTAAGTACTTAAACCGTGAAGAATGAGCTATTTAGTTGCAAAATAAGTTTCAAATGCCAACCTTTAGCTACGTAAAGAGTCAATCAATTAAATTGTTTCTGATTGGAAAATTTCCTGCCACGGTTTTTGTGGATAATGTTGCTTAAAAAACCAATACTTATAAATTTCTTTAAAAATGGCTTCATTCAAACCCATTGTTAGGCATTGAGGAACAGTAGCCTACTTTGCTGCAGATGGGCCTACTCCTGTCAGCTCAGTGAAATTGTACAACAAACTCATTAAGGTTGACTGCTTCCCGACGTCTGACCACTACACTGGGCTTCGGTTGTACGTTGCATGAAGGCTACACTATTTAGGACAGCATTTAGTGGGTCCCTGTGATTCGTCCTTCATGTGCTTATACGTGCTGACACTGTGCATGCTGACACTGTGCATGCTGCCACTAACCACGTTTGCATGCTGACCCTGTGCATGTCACCCCTAACCATGTTATTCATGTCGTTTATCAAGCATGATATGACTCACCATTCAATTGCATTTCCCTTGGCAGCAAATGTAAAGCGCCTAGAAAGAGATTCTCTGAGGATGCTTTATCAAGTGCATTATTATTATTATTATTATTATTATTATTATTATTATTATTATAGTATGCACAGGGTGATTTTCGAGTACTAGTGAAATGGCAAGTGTACCATCAATTCCTCACGGTATGTAGCTAACAGTTTACACTTGTCTCAAAGCACCATGCTCTTCCGCTGGCTTTGGCAGAGGTCAAGGTAAACCTTTACAGATTTTCAAGGGGGGCCATATAGCGCTGATCATGTTAGAAGGCTGCTTACATGGTTGGCCTACTTTTCATTGATATTCATACTAGGCTTCATTGGTTAGCAGAGATTTAGTCACGTTGAATGGGTTAATTCCAGATCGATTAGAACGCCCATGACTAGTGGCAAAGCTGCCCTGAACAGTAAAGGAGAATCCGCATTTAATTTACGGGTACAGTCGCTAAAGTTAAGTGCATAGGTTCGCCAACGATGCATACACAACCAAATTATTGCTGCATGTGGTTAGAACTGAGAAACAAGTGAGATTGTATGAGGTGCTCAAAAGTAATGGGTCCGATTTCATCGATACCTATGAGACAAGATAACACTGGCAGTTCATTTAGATCCAGTTGCAAACGTAGGCCCCTATATCAATGTCTCCTGGCTACTAAATTGTTATAACTAGAAATTCAGTGATCAAGACCACATCGCCAGTATTATTTTAGGCTTCTAACACAGATTTAGCAGAAACCTTTCTAACCGATAATTTTTGGAGTAGTTGCCCTAACCTGACGACGAGTGGTGTCTATGACAAAAGGGGAGTTTATTTTTGCTCCTTTCAGCTCTCTCACTATCTACTTGCTTGAAGCTTAAAAAACTATTACAGCCGGCATTTCAACCTCTTCGTTGGGGGACACTCGTGTGCTGACCTGGTAGGTCACAGCTAGTGAGGAAAGTAGGACTTACCTACTGCTAGCTGAGTTAGAAGGATAATAATAACAATAATGATACATTTGATATAGCACCCTCAGAGAACTCAATCTCTTTCTAGGCACTTTACATTTGCTGCAAAGGAAGCATGATCGAACGGTTAGTGGTAGCATGCTCAATAAGCAACAGAATAACATGGTTAGGGGTGACATGCTCAAGGTCAGCATGCAAGTGTGGTTAGTGGCAGCATGCACAGTGTAAGCCTGCATTAGCAAATAAAGGGTGAATCCCAGAGACCCACTAAATGCTGTGATAAATAGATGCCTTTTTAGTTTCTTTTTAAATGTGGACAAGTCAGCAGATGTCGTGACACAAGTCGGGAGTGAGTTCCATGCTTTATGCTATTAATATACAGCAAATGTTCTCTTTTCTTTAATTGCCGAGTGTACACAAACTCAAACGCAAAAGAATAGGCAACCCCTTGTTGATGATGACTAATAGGCATTGGACCGTAAACAATTAGACCGAAGTACAAAGAACGAATGCACCCCAGTAGCATAGCGCCTTTCATGGTAGGGATTTTAGAAACCAATATATACAAGAGAAAAACGGTGAGAGAACTTAGTAGAAACTTTGCAGAAACCAGGGGTAGCCGATATTTTTTAGCTCAAGGGTAAATACTGATAATCTGCCGCCTGCAGGATTTACCGATGGCATCCTTGCGCAGTTCGGCTGGAATCGGTGTGTTGTCATCCAGTGCAGATTTAAGAGCTTTTTTCTTTTCGGCAATTGTCCTGTCTCGGTCTTCAATGGATTTCCTGTATATATACTCCCGTCTCTGCCTGATCTGTCGTCGGATCATTTTGAACTTATCACAGAATCCTGAAAAAATAATGCTGTGGTGAATTTAAAGTATATATGTGCTTACGCCTCATGCGAGGAAAGGCTACAACAAGCAAAAAACTCCGGATCGAGCATCTGCTGCTATTAAGTACACATTATGTGTTAATTCACAACAAAACAGTGGTATTAAGGAGCCACTTTAAGGGAGTGAGCCAGTGGATGAGCAAGTCGTCCGACCAATATTTCAGATTCTCAAATCGATTTCTCATTTACTTCACTAAATTTGTGTAGCCCAAGTCCTCCAGCAGATGACATTAGGGCTCAAAATTGTAAAACTCACATGCTGCTTTTCTTCAGATTTTTTAATGTGGTCTTGCAGTAGCTCCATGTAGTAATAGACGTGCCAAAAGTTCCCCAATTCGCCTAGTTTTGAATCTGTCATCCTACGCAACGACATCTACTCTCCAACTGCCGACTATGGCACATTTTTTTTTCAGCGGTCCTGAACTGCTACTTCTATGCTACTCACTACCTCAACTGCTCTCCTGACTCTGCTATGCTTCCCACTTTCTCTTTGTTTCGTGAGACGAAGTCTGTTGGCTACCGAATGCGTACCGAAAGCCGCTTAGGCTGTGAGTGCGCTATACAAAACTCTCCTGCGTAACAACCACATGGTCTTTATGACTTTGTGGAGTTACTGAAGGAGATACATTACATTACATTACGATAAACTTTTAATCTACCATATAAATGACGCTATTTCCACTAGTCTTTGGAGTGCCATCCACAGCAAATCTGGATGTCCTGTTCCCATGTGACCTTTCACTAGACGACCACATCAGCTCCACAGTCAAGTGTGTCTACTTTCAGCTACACAACAATTGCAACAATTTTGGCCAGCCTAGTCAAGAAAACCACACTCCAGTTGGTTCATGCATTTGTGACATCCCGCCTCGATTTCTGTAGCTAACTACTCTTAGGTCTTCAGGCCTGTGCACAGGATTTCTGACACGAGCGTCGTAGTTGCCATGCTATAATATTTCTCACCAACCATTAAACTCCACATCACTTATGAGTATCAACTTGAAGGTTGTGTCACACACTTGTAGGTCCCTTCCTTCTCCTGCCCTGACTACTCCTATCCTACTTCCTTCTCCTGCTCTGGCTACTACTACCTATCCAAATTACTAATCAGGCTGGACATAGTATCACCTGCTCTTCTGAATAGTCGTTTATTTGTGCTTATAACCATTCTCAAATCCTCAGGAAACCATACCTTTAGGTCGCGTGCCCCCACTTCCTGAAACACACTCCCGACCGACTGACTTGACGGCATCCCCTGACTTGATGACATCCAAAAGTAGGCAGAAAACCCACCTGTTCCTCAAAGCATTTGCTGGATGCATGTGAAATATTCTTTGTGTGCCTATACATGTAGCAATACTTATCCTACCAAAATCAGAAATAAACTGTAGCTGTGAAGAGCATGCAGAGCTGAACTCACATTTCAAACTTTGAGTTGAACCGTGCAGTATTGGCTAAGTCAAGTATTGGCTAAGTCATGGATTTTGCACGGCAAAAAGTTACACTGTAAATGAAGCTACTTTAAAGTAACAAGAATGCACCTCAACAAGCAGTAGCCATGTACCTAAATGTACCAAGACTCAACTAGTTGGGACAAGTTTCATATGATGCTGAGATCAGTATTGTTAATTTGTAGATATACTGCCTCCAGCTTACTTCCGTATTAGACATGATTTGCAAAATCATTTTTTCTTGTATGTAGAAGTTGTCTGAACTTCCGATCCTATTTCTTATATGATGTCTTTTGAAAGGTATCCTTAACATATTCGATCAGTCGACACATTTTCCCCCTCAAACTTCAGGATGAAGGGGAAAGACAGGAGGCTACGGAACAGCAAACGTATGTTCTCAGAAGGATATAAGTAGGAGGTTTAGAGGGCTGGTCGTCTTCTTAATAATAATATCTACAATAAAAATAATACGTTGCTAGCATGGCACTCTAATAGAACTACATCTCTATCGAGGCCCTTTACAATTTGCTGCAAGTAAATAAATAATCGAATGTTAGTATATGCAAGGTATCAAGTACACCAAAAAGTAAATGAGCATCGTGCATAGGGTCTTAGCTCAGGGCTAAAGTGCTTGCTCTTAACGATCCGGGTTGTGGGTTCGAGTCCTGCAGAGGTCGATCCTTTATTGACCATTGCAAGCGGTGGTGATAGCCATGATGGCTTTTCTGCAGCTATATAAATGAGGCTGTTCAATCAGCTTAAAAAAATATTGACACAAACATGAAGACTTTAGGACAACGGTTAGAAGGACCTCTGCGAGTAAGCCTCACCGAATCATGCTCAGATTAGTAACAAAGCACATACGAACAAAAAAGGCAAGTTCACTGAGGGAAAGCTGACAGGAATAGATGCATCTTTAGACTAAGATATGGACTTCGAGATGGCGTCAATGCTAGCAGGTTTGAAAGTGAACTTTAAGTAGAGCAAGGAACAACATGGGAGGAGTCCAGAGCAGATGTTACTGCAGAGATTAACTCTCTGATGTTGTCCATATTTATGACAAAGAAGCTAGAAAAACTATCTGATTGCCCCAAAGATCACTAAGCAGGGCGCAGATCTGACAGCATCTAAGGAGAAGGTTGATGGTCGAATCAGCATTTTTTTGTGTCTCTGTGATTCCACTATGTTTCCATATAAGCTAGACCTGGTCTCACCTACGATGGATTGATCCGACAACAATAATAATAATAATAATAATAATGATGTACTTGATAAAGCGTCCTGAGAGAATTCAATCTCTTTCTAGGCGCTTCACATTTGCTGCAAAGGGAAGTGCGATTGAATGGTGAGTAATATCATGCTTGATAAACAACATGAATAACATCGTTAGGGGTGACATGCACAGGTTCAGCATGCAAGTGTGGTTAGTGGCAGCATGCACAGCCTCAGCATGCATAAGCACATGAAGAATGAATCAAAGGGACCCACTAAATGCTGTCCTAAGTAGGTGTGTTTTTAAGTTCTTTTTAAATGTGGTCAAATCAGGGGATGTTCTGACTGACGCAAGTCGGGAGTGAGTTCCAGGCTTTGGGAGCATACGAACTAAATGCACGGTCTCCAAAGAATTTGAGGTTTGTACGGGGTATTGGTAAACTGTTGGATTCCAAAAAGCGGGTGGTATGATGCTTGGCCTGGTGGGGGAGTAGATCTGAGAGATAGGCTGGAGCCAAAGAATGAAGTGACCTAAAAGTGAGCTACAAAACCTTGAAGTCGATCTGTTGCTTGACCGGGAGGCAGTGCAGGTCGGCGAGAAGTGGTGTGATGCGGCAACTGCGCCACTCACGACAGACAAGCCTAGCTGCGGAGTTTTGCACCAGTTGTAATCGCCTGATTACACATGCCGGTAGGCCAGCAAGCAGTAAGTTACAGAAACAAGACGGGATGTCACCAAAGCAATGGTCTTGATATGCCAGGCAAACGACAGTCAGTCCTGATCTCTTCTTGACCTTGCATGTCAGTCGATGGACAGTCAATCCTAATCTTTTGTATATTTTCTCAGGCTAGGATTTAGTAGTCCTTGCTAGTCTGTTTGCAGTAAAGCAAAGGCCATCTGGACAAGGACATAGAATGTGCTTATTCTGAGGAGCAAACTCGCCCTTAACATTGGCTAGGATCCTTTTGTACATAGTATTACAGCAGAATAGACAGATTGGACGAAGGCTGAGCAGAACGGGCAAGGAAGATATTGCTTTGCCGGCACTATCAATGTCAACGGTCTTTAGGTTTCGTGATTCAAAGATGACTTGTTTTACGGAGGGGGCCACAAACTGCAGATTGAAGAAGTACATGTAGCCCCATGTTCGGTCGCTAATAATAATGGGTGACAGCATACAATCACAGGAGAGTAGTTGATCGAGTGTGTGACCTTTGTTATGATTGAGGCCATCTACACGAGTCATAACAGAAAATAAATCAGCTAATAAACAAAATTTGGCACAAACGGTATCTGTTGGTCATATAAGTTACACTGACCTTCTGAACAATACTGATCATGGAAAAGCCTCTCCTCGTTCACCTAACTCTCGAAGCAGCATTTGACCCTAGCGACCACCAGATCCTTCTGGTTATGCCCAGGTATATATGGCACAGTTTTACATTCGATTAGATCCTATCTCTATGACAGGATGTCAGGGCATAGATTGTAATGGCTTTCGGTCATTCAGGGAGCCCCTTGACTATGAGATACCTCAGGATCTGGTCTTAGGCACTCTTCTTTTCACTATAGACCTCCTATTCCCAAATTTATACTTTGACCCCTTTCTTTTCATTATCTATATTCTACCTTGGGCTGATGTCACCATCAAACACAATCATGGCTTTCATTTCTATGCCTGGTGACTCTCAGCTCTTCACATCCATCGATCTTTCTAAGTTTTGCTCGACATCAGACTTACTCTATTTTCTTTCAGCGGGCATTGACGTTTTCACTCAGATGGCCACAAACTTACTGAAGCTTAATGACGATAAGACAAACCGAATAGTTATTCAAAACTAATTTCAGCCTCCAAGTGACCTCACCCTCAAGATTGGTTCATCTAACATCACTACGATGATGTCTGACCGTAAAATGGGCAGTGTTCCAAAATGAATTGTCATTGGATGGGTACATTGCCTCCACTGTCTAGTCGGCCTACTTTCAGCTGAGGAACATTGCCAAATTAAGGCCCTGCTAAGACAAAAGTACAACAGCCAAACAAGTTCACGCCTTAGTGATATCACGTCTAGATTCTGCTTTTTTTCTTAACTCAAGGACCCCCAATCTGTGCTCTTAATCATCAAATGGTGCAAAACTCTGCAGCTTGTCTAGTCACTCGTCAATGTTATAGCTGCCACATCACATCGCTGTCTGAGCTTTACTGACTCCAAGCATCAAATCGAGTTCAAGATCATATTTCTGGCTTATAAGTTGCTTCATTCGCTTGCACAAGCCTATCTACCCGACCTTCGTGTTCTTCTAGTGTGCTGTCGCACCACCAACTCCTCGGCTTTCAGCTAACTACCTCACGGTTCCTGGAAAAAAATTGAAATTTTCTGATGACTGGGCTTTCAGTTAGTTTGCTTAGTAAGTCCGGAACTCACTTCCGGCATCTGAAACCATCTGCAATGCTTAGCATCATTTAAGTCTCAGCTACCGACTAACTGTTCTGCGTAGCTTTCTCTTCACCCTAGTGAAAGTCTTTTTGATTAGGTGTGCTTTGCATGCTTGCCTGTGCATTCATTGCATGTTACCAAGTCTTCTTGTGAGCTTTTGCATGCTAGTCTAAGCACTATACCCGAGGGTTTGTGCATGCCTATCAAAGCATGATGTCGTGCATGTCATCAACCCTTGTTTATTGCTTCTCTTGTAGCGAGTTGTTAAGTATCTGGATTGAGATTGAGTTCTCTTGCTAAACAAATGACCTATTACTATTTTTTTAAGTGATGTTAAAATCCGTCAGCACAAGGAAGGGACGATTTCCGGACCACATAATCAAAATGAGACCTGAAAAATCTTTAATAAAGCACGACTTATAACCTAGGGCACAGGGCAATAACTACTACCACCGTGTGTGGCCCCTGGCTGGAGAAGGGAGGGGGCAAATTTTGAGCTTCAAACGATTGCTTAGAGAGGACTGTGATGACTTGAGATTGAGTAAGCAACAAGCGACAACAGCTACTCAACCGCCAGTTGTTATTTACGTCAGGTTATGAAAGAACGGTATGTGGAGCATCAATTACGGTCGGCCCATGAATTGATTTCAGCCGGGTTTCGGTCACGGCAAAAAAATAGCTGATTTAACAGCCTCATTAGTAGAGTGGCAGAAGAGCATTAATGGCTATCACCACCACTGCTTTCAGCTGGCAATACAGAATCGCCCACTTCAGGATTCGAACCCACAACCTCGGTCGTGAAGAGCAAGCACCTTACCTCCTGGGCTGTCACGACCAGGTCAGGAATCACCTTACATATTATTCGGGGTTTGTTGAAAGTTGAACGAGCATTCCACGGGTACACTTTTAAAGAGTGGTTGCCAGGATTATCATGGACCTGATGACCGCCAAGTTAGTGATTCACAGCAGTGCGTGAGGAACAGCATGCTGGGCGGCACAAAACCATACGGGGAAATCCTGAAGATAAGCCCCTTAATATCTCTCTTGGTTTGTCCCGGGGCTTCCGTAAGAGATCCAAAAACATTTAAACAAAAATAGCGAAACGATAATAGGCATGCACGATCGTACTGAATAGCATGATCTCTGAAGAGCTGACGAATCAAGAGTTGCGTATTTGCCCAGGTGCGGGAACATGTGCCGACTGAACGGTGGGCAGGATCAGCCAGCATTTAGATGACCACAAGAATGTAATCTCGTATGCACTATTGTAAAAAAAAAGATCATAGCTGCATCAGTTTCTACTTTCAATGTTCTTAAGAACTTGACTGTAACGGTCAGAAAACACGAGCAGAGCTTGGACAACAGTAAAAACACAAATTCTTCCTTTGCTCCTCACAGTACGCCAATGCTTAGCTCATTCATACATAGCTGATCTGATGCATACGTTTCAGCCTACTAGCACGTTCAAGTCCTCTCATTGCAACCGATTTGGCCGACTCTTTCTTTTGCTTAAGACTGCTAACGACAGCAAATTGATTTTTGTCTATGAATCCTGGTCTGTTGAACCCTCTTAAACAGTTCTCGTGCAACGAAAAACATTTCTCTCTTTCTTCCGACTCTGACAATCATTTTCCAACGGCCCTGTGCGGCTATTTCTACAATATTCTGCCCTCACTCAGCATCGCTTCACACCTTCTCGTTGCTAAGTGAGATAAAGGCTGAGATACCATGCACACACCAAACATCACTTATGACTTTTATCTGGAAAATAAAACTCTCGGGTAACAATCGCTCATGTCTCCAGTGCATTTAGTGGTTTGAGACTAAAATAAAAAAATATATAAAACCACTTCGTGTGTTAAGCCGCGATGGTCAAAGGAGACGTTTCAACTGCTCTCAGGAACTATGAGACACACTTTTCCGTCAAGCGCTTCCATAGCCAATTGGGGTTTAAAGCGCAATAAAAATGCAGCTGGTGCCTTCGCTACATGCGCAAGTGGGATGGTGCCTTATCTACACGTGCAGTGGGATAGCGCTCAACGAATGAAGAAAATCGACGCATGACGAGAACAGAATGCATTCAACAGTATAAAACATCGCAAAATGAGCTCCCCGAAGCTTACCCGGTGCACAAAGACCGCTGACTAAGCAGATAGTACGAAAGCGCTCTGTCCGATTAATTAAGCATGGTCCATGCAACCAAAGTCACTTCCGGCGGATATATACACCGTGCCTCTGCAATAGATGATGCCTGCTGCCGCACAGTTCCGGGATTGCTGTTATAGATATGTTTGCCCTGAAATGGTCTAGTTTCATATTGCTATCTAATATCGCGTTAAAATAGTATTTACGTGAACTTTCGTTGATGACCACAGCTCTTCACTTATCACGGCACCAGCGGACGACGTTGTTTCTCGCTGATCGTCAACGCACGGGGAACCACCACTACCTACTTGCGATCTTCAGATTTTAGCAGTGCTATGTATCTACCGAGGATGATCCAAGCACGCGCAGCTCTACCCAGATGGTGACTGAAACTGCAAAGCACACTGTACAACCGCAATAAGCGTTCGTGCACCAGGCACTGCTATTTAGCACAATTAGTAGCTCCTCTCAGCGTACTGCCAGAGGCTGCAGCGGAGGGCTTATCCTTTGGCCGCCATGTGGGACGGGTACCCGCGTACTCGATAGGGACTGGCTGTTGCCAACCACGGAGAACTGAGGGGAGCAGGCCACGGTCTGCTAACGTCCGAAACCGCCTGAC
Organism: Cristatella mucedo; assembly: GCA_009760855.2. NCBI lineage: Eukaryota > Metazoa > Bryozoa > Phylactolaemata > Cristatellidae > Cristatella > Cristatella mucedo. The sequence goes on from WPIO01000015.1 coordinate 1,461,887, forward strand.
GGCCCCTTTCCTATCGCCCGCTCTGGCTGGCACTATCTCCGCCTTGGGCCGCTTCCCTGGTGCCGACCGGCGGTGACCTGAGCGGTAATTGAGGGACACCAGTCTTAACCTGAAGTACCAGCCGGCGCGTATATCCTATCCCTCACCGGCGTCACACCCCACCCGTCAAGTCTCAACCTCCTCCTCGCGGACGGCATTTTCTCCAGCCATGTGTAGCCCGGCTGGCCTTTTGTGGTAGCCGTAGCCCGGATTCAGGCTAGGATGGAATCAGCGCTTTATCTTTCCCGAATAGGCGAATCATAAAAGGTGAAGAGTTCCGGGGTATTGACTTATTTTACTGCCAATACTACGCAGCTTTGTCTCGATCTATAAGTCGTCATTTTACGACACCAGTTTGATGAAATTTGTTGGCAGCCTGAGAAAACAAATTTATAGATCACAAGACTAGCGAAAGCAGGAAGCTTTTTAAATCCGCCACCGTACTCATTCTACTTAAGCTGTGGGGGCTGCAGGGGGGCGGTGAAGACCAACCGATCATAGGTCGTACACAACGACCTACAAATAGCGTACCCTTGAGATGCTCAAGCAGCTGCACACCTTCGAAGATGGAAGAGCCTAGATTTTATATTTCACTGTTCAGGCTTGTAGATAGGAGTTTTTAATGATTGATAAACCTCCTGGCAATAATTATAATTGTACATTTGCATAGCGTCCTCAAGGAACTAAATCTCTGTCTAGGCGCTTTCCGTATGCTGTCAAAGAACCATGTCAATATGTTTAGTGACAGCATGCTCAATGGCAGCATGCATGACCTTGCGCTTGTGTGAGTCTAACCAGACGTATGACTTCTCCCAGCTTGCTTTCCTTTGCTGATTAAGCAAATCGGGCGAATTAGCGGCGCCAGTCCTAAAGCAAAGCCTCTAACCAACCTCAAATCCTTTGGAGACCGCACCTTTAGTTCGTTTGCTCCCAAAGCCTAGAACGCGCTGGTTTCGCTCACTGGTAAAGGTGCTTGCCCCAACCGAGGGCAAGTTCAATGCAGTTGATTACCGAGGTCGTTGACTCAAGCCCCGCGGCGTATGCGAAGCGCCTGAATAGAGAATAAGTTCTCTTACGGCGCATACAAATGTATTATCAATGAAGTTCCAGGATTTGAGACCATAGAACTTGAAGGCACGGTAACTAAAGGAGTTGAGGTTGGTAAGCGCTACTGCTAAATGACTGGAGTCAGAAGAGTGGGTGGTACTATGCCAAGCCTGATGAGTAAGTTCGGATAAGTAGGCCAGATCAAGAGAATTGAGATAACTAAATCCATTGTGTGATCCAGTGAGTGAACCAATATTGAAGTCGATCCTCTGCTTGGTGGTGAGTAATAACAAGTTTTGAGAAATATTAGCTCTTGGATTCATCATTTTGCGTATATCACCTATCTTCTTAACATTTTGAAAATATGAAGGGGAAACGTCACGAAAATACTGAAAATGCACCCAACAATCGAATATGTATGTAGGGTATCTTTCACAATGGTACCAAAAGTTTTGATGACCTCATTAAAAAGAGTTTTGACGACCTCATAAACAGAAAAGTGATTTTGCTAAATATGTCTAGCACCCCTGAACTAAACCGGAACATACCTACCAATCACATTTTCCTATCTGCATCGCATGCCATTTGTGTCCCAAACTTTTCGAACCTTGGTACATCAAGGTACATGCCTGTAGCTTGCTAAGGTACCTGCTTGTGACTTTTTAACAGCTTTATTTGCAGCTTCATTCGCTTTTCTGGAAAGATGTGATTTGCATAATCAACTTTCTTTTTTTTTGTGGAAATTGTCAAAACTCCCGACCGCATTCTAACGTATTTGTCCTTTAAAAGGTGCCCTAAATAAATATATGATTGTTTGACAAAATGTTCAGTATTTTTTCGACGGCTACCCGTGACCCCTTCTTTATTTTAAATTACCTTTAAGACCAGCCCAAGTTAGGAACTGATCAAAAGGTTCCACGCGACTGTTGTTCCGTTTTATGAGGCTTCATGCAAAAGAAAACATGAACTCCTGGAAAAAGAATATGCTTTGCTTGAACTTTAGCTTCGGTGCATTTGGTGTCGTAAAAAATTGAGTTATAGCAGCTACATTTTGTTTGGGGGGTCGTCAATCCTGAATTCGTTGTAAAGCGACAAGACACAACTCAATTTCTCATAGGGCGCAGTACAAATGACCTATAACTATTTTAATATAAATACCAATAGATATACTTTATTTGCATAGCACCTTAAAATAACAGAATCTCTTACCAGGCGCTTAGCATGTGCTTTGGGGCTCAAGCCCACGACCTCCGGCTTCAAATGTGTTAACCTTGACATTGGTCAGGCTAGCACCTTAACCACTGGGGCAAAGCAGCGGCTATTTTCATTATTTTAACATACTTCAGAACGCATCCCGCTCTCTCAGATAATTCCCTGTAGCATAGGGCGATAATAATAATAATAATACACTTGATAAAGCGCCCTCAGAGAACTCAATCTCTTTTCTTTTTTCTCATTTGCTGATTATAGGGGTTTAGGAATTGTGGAAGTCAGTTCCACAGTCTGGGACTAAAGGGTCAAAAGCATCTGTCACCAACAGTTTCTAAGCGAAGGAATAGAACACCTAATGATAATAATAATAGTAACGCACTTGATAAAGCGCCCTCAGAGAACTAAATCTATTTCTAGGCGCTTCACATTTGCTGTAATTCGTTTTCTGGAGAGGACCTCGGGACCCGAGGAAGCTGGAACCGGGACAGCAGTTCAACCAGGTATCTAGGAGCCAAGCTACTGCGGGAATTGTGGGCTAGGGTAAGAGTTTTGCTCTGTATCCATAGATCGACGGGGAGTCATGTAATGTAGCTCCCTCAGCATAAGAGATATGGCCTTGGCTGTGAGATTTTTTATCAATCTTGCAGCACCATTCGTCATCACCTGCAGAGGCTTCATGGCGTTTTAGTTAGGCAATTATCAATTCAATACTGAATGCAGTTGCCTCCAGTTAGGACAGAAACGGCATCGGAGCTTTGACACTGGAAATCATTGGGTCAGCCTGAGCCGGCGCTCTATTTGCCGATCACCCATCAATGCAACAGTCAATCCGTGTCAACGCATAGAGTTTGAATCCACTAGGAGTACGCAAAAACGAGATTCTGTGAATCTTTTTGCTGCGGACATCTTTAGCTGTAGACACTTTCGGCTGTAGGCAGCCATTCATTTATTGGTCCAGCGGTTAAGGTGCTCGCCCCCCCCCCCGACCATGGCTGAGGTCGTGGGCTCGAGCCCGGAGGCATATGTGAAGCGCCTGAATAGAGATTCGGTTCTCTTGAGGCGCTATACAAATGAATTATGTTTTTATTTATTTATTTACTACTTTGACACACGCATTGCTACTCTGTAGGCGTTGTTTAAACCTTCCAAATATTGCTGCCAGCGTTGAACGTCAGCTCGACACCTGACGTCTCTGCAACCCAACTAGCAGAAGCTCGAATTAACCACAGGCTTTTAAAGAATGCTCCAGATATTTGGATGAGTAACTCGACCTCGGACATAACAAAAAATTCTATTTGCATCTTGAATAGATAGAAATTTACTCTATCCCTCATTACAACAATGCAAACCTGTGGTCTTCTCATTAAAATTGCCTGTAAACCATGCACGTGTAATCTAATTTAATCTATCTCCATCTGTAACTCCATGAGGCCATAAAGACTATGTGGGTGTTACACAGGAGAGTTTGATATAGCGCACTCACAGCCTGAGCGGCTTTCGGTACGCATTCGGTAGCCAATAGACTTCGTCTCACGCAACAAAGAGAAAGTGGGAAGCATAGCAGAGTCAGGAGAGCAGTTGAGGTAGTGAGTAGCATGAAAGTAGCAGCTCAGGACCGCTGAAAAGGATGAGCCATAGTCGGCAGCAGGAGAGTCGTTGTCGTTGCTTAAGAATTGTGGAAGCGAGTTCCACAGTCTAAGACCTGCAGAGCTAAAGCTTCTGTTGCCAACGGTCTTTAAGCATAGGAATGGAACAGCTAATTTATTGTCCACACAGGACCTGAAGGCTCGAGCAGGCTGAAACTGATGCAGCAGTTTAGCTAGGTACGAAGGAGCCAAGCCGTGGTGGGCCTTGTGGGTCATCGTAAGAACTTTGCTCTGTATCCGTTGCTCAAGGAGCTAGTTAATTTTTTGCAAGCCACTGTGGAAGGCAGCTCCTAATCTTGGATAGGGATCGGACGTGAGGGCTAGCTGTAAAAGCAGTCTTCTGAATTAAGCTTTTAAAATGTAAGCAGCTCTCGAAAATGACACCTAGATTTCGAGCACGTGGTGATGGTCGCACGACAGTATTACCTATCAGAAGAGCAAAGCCTGTTAATCCAGCCACACGCTTAGGGTGTCCTATGAGCAGCAGTTCGGTTTTATCGTCATTTAATTTCAAGAAGTTCTCCGACATCCAGGATTTAATGTCGGCAAGGCAAGCATTCAGTTTCTCAGTTGCTGCAGCAGATTCCGAGGGTTTGAATGACAAATACAGCTGGGCATCGTCAGCATAAAAGCGATATCCTATTCTATGGACTTTAATCACATCTCCAAGGGGTTGAGTGTAAATAGAGAACAGCAAGGGACCGAGTGAGGACCCTTGAGGGACTCAACAGGTGACCGTCTCGTGTGTGAGACCTTACCCCCACACGACACGCATTGAACACGATTAGACAAGTACGATTTGAACCACACCAGTGCGTCGTCTGCAAGACTGACCGTTGTTCGCAATCGTTCAAGTAGAACATCGTGATGTATGGTGTCGAAGGCAGCTGATAGATCTAGCAGAGCTAGGGCATTCCCGTCATAGTTGCCACATAGAATGACATTGAACAGAGAGGCAATACAGCTGGGCTGGTCGCATAACAGACTTCTGCCTGCCATTCCCTTATACTACCTAGCATGTACAATTTGTGCTAAATACGGCATACGGGTAATCTTGAAAATCTAAGCAAATTAAGTCACGAGTAATCTTTGTTACAACAAATCGCTGGTCTTTACTTTGTCGAACACTGGCTGAACTGCTGCAATACTGTTGGCCTCCTTAGGCCCTCCGGTAAGGTGGGGGACAATAAATTAGCCATCACTAACGATCTAACTGAAACAAAAGCTTGTGCTCTACAGCTCCCAGATTAAGGAATATCTCAAAGAATTAGTCCACAACAAAATATTCTCTCCCTTCGTATTTCATTTCCAGACGTCCTAAAATTCTACTTGTATTTTACTTATTTCCTGGCTTGTTTCCCTGACTAGCTATATATATATCTGCTGCTCATATATATCTACTGCTCATATTTTTCTTTGCTGCATGATATGAAGTCTGTAAGCTTCCAGGTTTGCCGCTTTGACTTGGTGTACACTACGCACAACTTGAGCATAACACTCACTCCTGTAGGTTTTAAAGAGTTACAGATGGGACGTACTGTACCTACGCAGTGTGTACTGTACCTACACCTGTACATACAGGTCTAAACGTACATGGTGCCTATTCGTCTGACCCCACAAAACCATAAAGCCTGGAGCGCGTACATACAGTTTATAGGCCAGTTCAGATACACAGACATGGGTACCTAATTCCCAACCTATTTGGAGCAAGCACAACCATAGGATGGAGATGCTTCGAAGAAATCGCATGCTGACCTTGTACATGTCACCCGTGACCATGCTATTCATGTTGTTTATTAAGCATACCACTCACCATTCGATCGTGTTTCCTTTGCAGCAAATGTAAAGCACCCAGAAAGTGATTGAGTTCCCTGAGGGCGCTTTATCACGTTTATTATTATTATTATCAAATGCGAGAAATCGATGACATGAACGGAAAAACCACCCAACAGCATTTTCTGATAAACGAAGTTTTTAGAATTCTTTTAAATTATAACTATGCGTGAACTCTCACTTTGCTAAATGCATGTACTAAATTAAAAAATCATAATTTCAATGAAAGCGTTTTAATGCATGCAGATCCCCACAGTTTTGATGTCTAGGGTATTTGCCAAGACTTTTAAAGTACTATATGACCCTACTGTTTTTCCATCAGATAACGTCATAGGCTGGTTACTCTCTCAAACTGGTTTAGCCCAGTGGTTAAGGTGCCCTCAACGACCGAGGTCAAGGTGAATGTATTTGAAGACCACGGGCGTGGGCTCGAGCCCCGTGAGTCACCAGAATTAAGATTTATGTCCTCGGGACGCTAAACAAATGAACTATATTTTTAAAATGCATTACCGATTTCTTGAAGTCTCATACCATGTCTGGCTTATGTTTGCCAAGCCACAAAACCAGATGTCTCAAACCTTGAACATTTGCGAACTAGTACTAGACACAGTCGTCAAGATGCATCTTGCTAGAGAGGTATGCATGCCATATCCAACAATTCTTACCCCAACGTATTCTGATCGCGCTAATAAAAACTGATCATTCAAACAGCACAAATGATTCCATAACCATCTAAAACCATTAAAACGGTTAATTTTGCACCTAGTAGGACAAACAAGGATGCCAATTGGCCTATTTGTTTATCTTTTTTTTCTTTTCCTCATCGATTTTGCAAAAACTGCAACGTTTAAGATTTGTGCTGATTCCAGGGATGGGTGGACTTTTCCGGCCAGCGCTATACCTATATGTGCTACCATTTTTCAACAAGCCTCCCCAGTTGCGAAGCAATGCAAAATTTGCGGATGCTGATATTACATTATTGATTAAAAAAAGTGTGTAATACAACTGGTTGGAATGACTGTTATGGCTGCAGGCATGAACAGCCAATCGCATGTGCCAAATTAAACAGCAAGTAGCCAACGTGCCGTCAGTGCTGCATGTGAGTTGAGCCATCCATAGTATATTCCATCGAAAAACACAGACTGAAGGCAGAACGTCGGAATGCTTCAGGTCAGGCAGGACCTCATTGCAGGTGAGCAATTTTGATTGTCCGCCGTCATACAGCAAGCTTCCTACGAACCACACACACTGAATAAAGCATTTCTGCACTCCGTTCTCGCAGCAGAACAGCAGCTTGCTGACGTAAACCAAATATAGGAACAGCCATAAAACGGGCCGTGGCAAGTGCTCGGCAGACGTCAGCAGTCGGGTTCTGTGTTGCTTCCGGAGTGCAGCTAACCTCAGCAACCTGTCACGGTCGGGTCGAGACCGGAGCGCTTGGTTATGTGCAGCTTGACGACCTCTTCAGCACTGGTTGGATGGATGCCCACAGTGGACATCAGTTTGTCCACAGTAACACCACACCTGCATCGGCCACATAGAGGTGGTCATGACGACTGCAACCGTGGCCTCGAAAATAATTAACAGCTCCTCTACAAATCGCCCACGCCTACCTGAGGGCCACTGCGAAACCTTGCATCACTTCTCCCGCGTTCGGTCCAAGAAAGTGCACGCCAAGCACCGGACATGGCTTTTGTCGCATTGCAATCACCTGGAAGAATAAGCCGGTGGCTCGTGGACAAACCAATCACTCCCCCACTCCCCAGCGATCAGCAGAGATGCGTTCACTCCAGCTCAAAACATTCTAAACAAGTACAGGATGAGTTAGCCATCGTGCACAAGCCAGAACTAGACATGACAATATTGACTGGCCCAGTGTGTCTCTTTTAGAGTATAGCAAAATGGATCAGCAAACATGCTGCACAGTAGCACGGACAAGGTGACTAGGCACAAGCGATCTAGTGTCCATACCTTTATGTAGCATTCGCTGTAGCGACGCTCGGTAATGGCAAATTCAAGCGGCTTGTAGAAAGCATGATATACCTAAGGCAAAAGCAAGGATATCCAATAATCTGGCATATTACAGGAAAACTTTGTAAGAGGGTTAAGTTACAGGTATGCATTGCCTACAGCTTCAAGGCACCTTCCACGAACAGTAATGTGGAGTTTTCTATAGCATACTCAAGCCTGAGCGGCTTTTGGTGCACATATGGTAGCCAACAAACTTCCTCTCACGCGACAGTAAGAAGCATAGCTGAGTTATGAGGGCAGTCAGGTAAGTGAGCAGCCTTGATGGCTCCCTAGGCAAGGTGGTTGCTTTTCACGATCTCGGCCCCGAGGTCGTGGATTCGTATCCTGTGGTGGGCGATCTTCTATTGCCACTGCAAGCGGCGGTGAGAGCCGCAAAGGCTCCTCTGTCGCTATGCAAATGAATTACATATACAAAAGAGGCTGTTGAATCAGCTAGCATGCACGTAGCATCACAGGCGGGCTAGAAAGAATGTACCAATGTGAGCACCAGGAGAGTAAATACTGTTGCATAAGATTTGTCGAAGTAGTAACGAAGATTCATTGCTCCATTGCATGGATATGGCTTAATCCTCATATATTTCCTGATATTAGCTCATTTTGGATATAGTGACATTATTTGCACATCGTGGATTTAAAACGTCTAAACGGTCCCATTAAGCCCATACAACGTTTGTTGCTTTACTTTTGGTTTTTACAGGCAGTTCACAGTGCCGAAAACATGACTACATAACACTGAATAATGATGAATAAATAAATGACCGAATAACACACAACGGTCTCGAGTAGCAGCATCTCTTGGTACGAAGATAGAAGCGATTCAAGCTGATACATGCTGAGGCACCGAGCTATTAAAGCTGATACTCAGCTCGACGTTTTGGTGCACAAGCTAGAACACAGTAGAACATAGAAGTAGCACAGTGGGTTTTCCCAGTGCTCATTTACATGACTTTGTGTTGCTTCAGGCATTTATACCAAACGACTTGATTTGCTCACATATCCTATGACAAAGAGGCTATAAATTGCAAGTCAAGACTTTTCAACACTGATCGCATTTGACTATGTGAAAGACATGCTTTTAATGTGTTGAATTGCTGTTTTCGCTATAAGTTGGGTCATCGCATACAACCAGCGTTGGGTGCTCCTAAAAGAGCCGGCCACCTCATTAGCGGTAGGTATAGTTGACGAATTTATGCCGAATGAAGGGTAAATATGATGTTCAAGGCTAAGCAAATTTTTTAACGAAAAAATGTAGAAAGAAGTAAAATAAGATATTTCAACGGCTTATGCTTGCTGTGCACATGCAATCTTAACCCTATTGACATAATTCAAAGCAGATGACAGATTTTTAAACACTGACAAAACGGGTCAATATTACCGCCAATCCTTGACGAAGACCATGCAGGCACGAAATGCTATTATGTCATTACACAAGCACACCCTACTTACTGAGCAAATGTTTTTTATTGTTTTACATTTAACTCTTGACGTAAGCACACTCCATATGTAAACACACTCATGACATAAGCACACCTTTTGACACATACACACCCCCTATTGAAAGGCAAGCGTATATCTAGAGCCAACTGCATAAGCATAAAAGCACAGCGCAGTGCATAACAAGAATAAGCCAATCGGCCAGTGCGCTCACAGGCACGGGCATAAGAATGCATACAAGTTAAGTGAAACATGGTTGAATAGAGAGCCTGCTTCGTATAACTTTTAAATAAAAATGGAGCTAACTATGACCTACCCAAGTGCTGACCCTTAAAGAAGAAAAATAAAAAAAGAAAGGCAGACCACGTCCAGGCAGACTCGGCAGTTAAGACGACCGTGAAAGGCAGGTCACACAAGGCAGACTTGGTAACTAAACGACTATGACAGGTCGCCCATAGCACGAAGACATCTTTAGAAATTTGCCCTCTAGCGAATACTTCTTGACCCTGAGTTAAATCACACATATTCAGAATTGTGTACAAGGATGACCATGTGGGTTGTGCGAGGACGTTGATCACATAAGAATGGAAGTCAGGTTTCCAGCAATGTTTTAAATGAGAGCTCATTACCCAAAGCAATCCACCAGCACCAGTCGGTCAAACAAGGTCACAACATTTTGCAAGGTCGCTTCCCATTAAAAATCTAGGCTGCAAATTTGGGCAGCTCTGGGGACCCTCTTAATCTCGCAATCGACAGGAAGCCGATCTGAGATACAGAGTTCTGAATACATGCATTGGTAATGTCAACAGCACATATCATGAAGATGACCAGGAAGACAGCTTACATGTAGGCTGAGATCAACCAGCATCGAGAAAACTGTGTGGATGAAAACGATGAACACTTATTTTCTTTAAAGGAGATCGCTCGATCAAAAAAGGACAACAGCCCAGTTGGTCGTGGGTTGCTTGAGCCTCGACGATCACTTCAGCAAGCAAGCATAGAGAGTCGTGACCCTCTCGGGTTAAGCCAAGAAGACATAATTGTGACTGCCTGGGCAGGACGGGGTCGCCGGGGCACTTGGGAAGTGGGATTGCAACCTGAAGTGTCCGAAATATGCCGAAACCAAACGAAAGGTCCCATCAGTGGGTCGCTACTGTAAGAAACGTCTAAGAAACACCAAGAAAGATATTTAGTTTTCTTAGGCCACTAAGAGAATGCTCTATAAACATTATTATTATTTTACTTATCACTACTAACACCGTAACATTAGTTGAATTGTTTGACTCAAGAATCCGAACTATTCAATAGGGATAGGAAGCCGGAAGAACTCGGTAGCATGCATGGCACAGACAAGGGCAAGAAACGAGAGGGGCAGCATAAAAAAAGAAATGCACATACAGAAAAGAGAGAAAGAGGACTACAGTTAAAATAGGCGTGCACGAGGTAGACATACATTATCAAAAAATACGGTCAAACCTGGCCACAGTACCACTATGCACCTTTATACGAGTCCCTCTGCTCATAGTGCTACACATTTGCCTGCTTCAATTCTTTAGTTTTTCGCCTTTAAATACCAACAGATTTTACCAAAGCAATACCACGGCTTTTGTCCACAAGAGCCACCCTTGACAAGACCTCTGGGTGGCGCACACAGACAAACTTGACTATAGTGGCTACGATGATCTTACCTCTATATTGTCTTCACCTCCAAACTGCGCTAGAGCATGCTCTTCAGACAAGCCGACGCAGCCATACTCCAAGGGAGTGAACACAGTGGTAGGCACCTATATTTATCGAACAGGTGCAAGGTGCTAGTTGAGTACAACGATAGCGCTGCAGCTGCCACACGAGGAAGAAGTCACAAGGAAATGCAGAACGACGACTCACGACATTGTAGTCCATTTGCTCCGTGCTTCCGGCAAAGAGACGACGAGCAAGGAGTTTCCCTGCCCGTGTAGCGACGGGCGTCAGCTGAGGCCGACCCTACGGCACCGCGTCAACCGGTGCGAGACACAGGCTTTCATAAGGGGAAACAGCACGAATGGAACCACTCAGTTGCTACCACGCTCGCAAGACTGAACGCGGCTTCGAGGCCCCGAGCTTGCGACTCGCCACTCACGTGTAGCACATCGCCAATGGCGTATACGTGGTCCACCGAAGAACGTTCGGCGTCGCCAGCATGATTTCCGAGCACCTGCAGGCTGCGCTCGTCGACGACCACTCCGGCCTGGTCGAGCCCCAGAGCTCGGGTCTCAGCGTCCCTACCTAGACAGTGTGGTCAATACGGGGCATAATGGCATAAGCCGGGTGCTCTCGAAACCTAAAGGAGACGGCATATACAGTGGCAGCAGCGCATCAAAGCTTGCATCAAACTTAAGGGGGAAAGTCAAGGAAATACCTACAACATTTGTCCGACAATCGAATATGCGTTTATGGTACCTTTCAAAAGACAAATATGTTAGAACTGGGATCGGAAATTCCGACGACTTCCACATGAAAGAAAAATCGGTTATGCCAATCACGTCTAACCCGGATGTAAACAGGAAGCAACAAATCTACAAAATGTACCGATCTCTGCATCATATGTGACTTGTATCCCGTCTTGACTTCTGTTACTCACTGCTTGCTGGCCTACCGGCATGTGCAATCAGACGATTGCAGCTGGTGCAAAACTCCGCAGCTAGGCCTTCTCTGTCGTGAGCATCGCAGTTGCCACATCACACCACTTCTGGTCGACCTGCACTGGCTACCAGTCAAGCCATGGATCGACTTCAATGTTTTGTCGCTCACTTTTAGGTCACTTCATTCTTTGGCTCCAGCCTATCTCTCAGATCTACTCACCCACCAGGCCAAGCATCGTACCACCTGCTTTTCGGAATCCAACAGCCTACCAATACCTTGTTCAAACCTCAAATCCTTTGGAGACCGTGCATTTAGTTAGTATGCTCCCAAAGCCTGGAACTCCCTCCCGACTTGCATCAGAACATCCCCTGACTTGACCACATTTAAAAAGAACTTAAAAACACCTATTTAGGACAGCATTTAGTGGGTCCCTCTGATTCGTCCTTTATGTGCTCATGTGTGCTGACACTGTGCATGCCACCCCTAACCATGTTATTCATGTTGTTTATCAAGCATGATATTACTTACCATTCAATCGTGTTTCCCTTTGCAGCAAATGCAAAGCGCCTAGAAAGAGATTGAGTTCTCTGAGGGCGCTATATCATGTGCATTCTCATTATTATTATTATCCCAACTTGTCGAACCTTGGTAGATCGCTATAGATGCTTGAAGCTTGTTGAGGTGCATACATGTTACTTCTATACAGCTTCATTTCCAGGGTTGGTTGGTGCCTTGTAAATTAAATAACAACTATTTCACGTAATGGAATGGAATTTGAAATGCGAGTTCAGCTCTGGTTTTTCTACCCGTTTTTAATATTTTTTATTTTGGTTTGATAAAATTGGTTCTATATGTCCACGATTACGGAAAATAAAGCTTCAGGACGTTTGATGACGTATATAGAATAATGTATCAAACCGAAATAAAAAATATTAAAAACAAGGATAGAAAAAGCAGAGGTGAATGAACTCGAATTTCAACTTTCATTCCGATATGTGAAATATCAGTTGAGTTATTTAATTTACAAGGCACCAACCAACCCTGGAAACAAAGCTGTATAAAAGTAACAAGTATGCACCTCAACAAGCTTCAAGCATCTATAGCGATCTACCAAGGTTCGACAAGTTGAGATACAAGTCGCATATAATGCAGAGATCGGTACATTTTTTATTTGTAGATTTGTTGCTTCCTGTTTACATCCGAGTTAGGCGTGATTGACATAACCGATTTTTCTTTCATGTGGAAGTCGTCGGAACTTACAATCCCAGTTCTAACATATTTGTCTTTCGAAAGGTACCATAAACACATATTCGATTGTCGGACAAATGTTGTAGGTATTTCCTTGAGTTTCTCCATTAAAAAAGCATGCACAGCCAAGTCACAAACTTAAGCTTGTCATCTACAGAGGCGGATCAACCATCGCTGTGACTACCAGCAATCCGTGCTGGCAACTGCCCCCATCCCAACACCTGATCTGTGTTGGCTAATACCACAACTACCATACAGCAGCAACATTGCAAGCGGTGAAAGCATCAGATCTCACTTGGCAACATATAGTAGCTCAGTAGAAACGGTCAGCAAAATCAAGAGAATTCTGGTGTCGATCTCTCAGTTCACAAACTATTTGCTAAGACTATGTGACCACTATAACTAGTGGCAGAGCCAGAATTTTCATCTGAGGAAGGGCAATGCCATGCTGGTTTGACCCAGTAGTTAAGATGCACGCCGAGCACGGTCGAGGTGAATATTTTGATGACCGAGGTCGTGGGCTTGATCCGTGTGGCATACGTGAAGCACTTGAATAGAGATTTTTAAGATGCACATTGTAGTGCAAAATCAGCATCTAGTCGATACAAACTCAGTGGCTACTCGTTGAGTAGAATTAAAGGATAATTTGTTTGCTGGTGACTGTAGTGGTGTAGGAGTATGGCGCAGCCCAGCCGGCTGGCTGCTGAAGGGGACAAAATGCCCCATCCCATTTTGCCACTGACTATAACCAGAAGCAACATGTGGGACAACTAAAAGCCGAATTTGCTAATAGCTAGAAAAGCTAATAATACGAAAGGACAGACAGCTGCAGTCGTAGCTTTATCAAGTGCATTATTATTATTATAGCTAAAAGCCACTATAATGACAAAGTATGAGATAGGCAGGAACAGCATAAAATAAAAATACTGATTTAATAGCCTCTTTTGTATAGCGACATAAGAGCCTTTACGCCTATCACCACCGCTTGCAGCGGCGATTAAGGATCGCCCACCACAGGATTCGAACTTTCGACCTCGGGGTAGAAGTCCTGAAAAGCAACCGCTTTACCTAGTGAGCCATCTCGACACCAAGAACACACGATCAGATCTGTCCATATGGATGCATCAATCCTATTTAACGAATTTCGTCGAGATTTGACGCCTGGGGCCGAGAACAAAGCGAAACTTTCTGCATACAGCCTAGTTTCATTCTGAACGGCATATGGGTATGCATGTAGGCACATCTGCACTTATTTGCTCAAACTTTGTGATTTCTTTATGTGTGCTGATACTGTGTTGCACATATCATCACTAAAAAATTGGCACACTTTGTTTGCAGGAAAGGCAAACAGCATGGCTGTTTTTAGTTCTCTTAGCAAGCTATAATACAAATGTTTTATTATTTCAATTGTAATGCACTGCAGAGACAACACGGGTTAAGTGCAGGCTTGAACGTCGTTTCAGGAAATCGGGGTCTGATGCAGATCTAGTCAATTTCAAAGACATCCTTCGAGTTTACATCCGGAAGCTTAAAAGAACCAGGGCTTCTTTTTTCACTCAAAACCTGAATTCCTGTCAGTCGGCCCGGCCCTAAACAGATTTATAAGACAGTAAACCATTAACTGGCCAATGCTCAGAGGTCTGACTCCCCAGATATTAACAGCTCAGCTGAAAAGTTTTCAGCCTTCTTAACTGAAAACGTGCACATTCGTGCCTCCAGTAAGCCCCCTCCGACCAAAGCAATTGCGGAATCTAAACCGGTGACCTTCCTTAAAAAGTTTTCCGAGGTTTTTGCATGCGATGTGGCTACCGTAATAGGGTCTAGCAAAAAGAGCTCGTCTCCTGAAGACCCTATAACGTCATCTCTTTGGTCTTGACTGGCAGACCAACTTAGCCCTGCCATAACCGAGGCTTGTAATGCTTCTTTCGGAAAAGGGGTACCCAAGTCCTTCAAATCGGCAATCGTTAGACCCATACTTAAAAAAAAATCCTAGCTAATTAAACAGCCTCTTTTTGTATAGCGACAGAAGAGCCTTTACGGCTATCACCACCGCTTGCAGTGGCGATAAAGAATCGCCCACCGCAGGAATCGAACCCACAACCTCGGGACCGAGGTCGTGAAAGCAACCGCCTTACCTAGCTAGTGTGCCATCACAGCTCACCAAGCATGGATTAGATACAGAGGCCCTTGCAAATTATTGCCTAGTTTCCCGTCTTCCTTGTCAAAGATTATTGAAAAAACTGTTGCTAAGCAGCTGGTTGAACATATTGAAAAGAATGAAATATCAGAAACATTTATATCAGGGTTCAAGAGGCAGCACTCCACCGAAACTGCTCTCTTCCGTGTTAACAATGATATTCTACACGGCAACGACGACGGGAATGTCACTGCCCTAGCTCTGCTAGATCTGTCAGCTGCCTGCGACACCATACATCACGATGTTCTACTTGAACGATTGAAAATAACGATCGGTCTGGTAGACGAAGCACTGGCGTGGTTTAAATCGTACTTGCCTTATCCTGTTCAATGAGTGTCGTGTGGGGGTCAGGTCTCACACACGAGACGGGTCACCTGTGGAGTCCCTCAAGGGTCCGTCCTCGGTCCCTTGCTGTTCTCCATTTATACTCAAACTCTGGGAGAAGTGACTAAGGCCCATTAAATTGGATATCACTTTTACTCTGACGATACTCAGCTGTATTTGTCATTCAAACCCTCGGAATCTGCTGCAGCAACTGAGAAACTGAATGCTTGCCTTGCCGACATTAGATCCTGGATGTCGGAAAACTTCTTGAAACTAAATGACAATAAAACCGAACTGCTGCTCATAGGACACCCTAAGCATGTGGCTGAATGAACAGGCTTTGCTCTTCTAATAGACGATGCTGTTATGCGACCTTCACCACGTGTTCAAAATTTAGGTGTCGTTTTCGACAGCTGCCTCATTTTTAAAGCTGCATTCAGAAGACTGCTTCTACAGGTAGCCATCACGTCCGATCCCTATCCAAGATTAGGAGCTGTCTCCCACAGCGGCTTGCAAACAATTTAACTAGTTCCTTAGTTCTGTCTCGGCTTGATTACTGTAATTACCTTTTGGCTGGGCTACCAAAGAAAGCAACTAGGCAGCTGGCTATGAATATGGCTGCAAGGCTGGTTTTCAAGTCCCAGGGGTTTGAGCACGTGTCTCCTTTGCTAAAAGAGCTAGAATGGATGCCGGTTGATCAAAGGATACAGAGCAAAGTTCATACGCTGACCCACAAGGCCCGCCATGGCTTGGCTCCTTCGTACCTAGCTGAACTGCTGCACCAGTTTTAGCCTCTTCGTGCCATCAGGTCCTGTGTGGACAATAAATTAGCTGTCCCATTCCTCCGCTTAAAGACCGTTGGGGATAGAAGCTTTTGCTCTGCAGGTCCTAGACTGTGGAACTTACTTCCACAATTCTTACGAAACGACAACTACTCTTCTCCTGCCGACTATGGCACATCCTTTTCAGCGGTCCTGAGCTGCTACTTCCATGCTACTCACTACCTCAACTGCTCTCCTGACTCTGCTATGCTTCCCACTTTCTCTTTGTTGCGTGAGACGAAGTCTGTTGGCTACCGAATGCGTACCGAAAGCCGCTTAAGCTGAGTTCACTTTACAAAACTCTCCTGCGTAACACCGACATTATCTTAATGGCTTTGTGGAGTTACAGACGGAGATACATTACATTACATTACCTAGTAAGAAGAGTTCACTTTACAAAACTCTCCTGCGTAACACCGACATTGTCTTAATGGCTTTGTGGAGTTACAGACGGAGATACATTACATTACATTACTTAGTAAGAACAGTTTGAGTTATCTATTGGCTGTACCAATACGGTTCAGTAAGAGACTTGCTAGGGCCTAGTCTGCCCAACGGCTCAACCAGCACATCTACGGTGTCTTTTCACTTCCAAGATGCGTAGTGACAGAATGAAAGAAGCATAAGCGTTTTGTAGCTGCAGTAGGGGCACGTAAACGGGCACGAAGCCACCATTGCACCAGCTTCACGGTCTAAAAAAGTCAAGCATCTGAAGCCTGCAAGATGCACGGAGAGTGCATCAAGTGCACGAACAGCAAAAGTACTGCACACGCATGAGAGGGCTGTACAGTCGGGTCGCACTGCAGCGCAAATCCACTAACCGATGGCTAGCAGTACGCTGTCAAACACATCTTGCCCAGTCTTGCCAGTCTCGGTATTCACCCAGCTCACGCGAAGCTTCTTCCCTGCATCAGCAACTCTCTCCACTCGTGTGGGGATACACTTCTTGTGGAACTTGGTGCCTTCCGCAGACATGTGATCAACAATAAGGCCAGCCATTTGCTACAACAGCAAGAGTCAGGAGGCAGCTTCATGAGCTTGGTTTCTCTGCTAACACTCGACAGGTTCAGACGGCAGAACATCGGCACTTGACAGTCACCCTCTTTCGTGAGTTTTTTTTATTCAACGGGCACACTAATCACAGCAACAATACATGGCTTATTTTGCTGCTCATAGGACACCCTAAGCGTGTGGCTGGATTAAAAGGCTTCGCTGTTCTAATAGGTGACACTATTGTGCGACCTTCACCACATGCTCGTAATTTAGGTGTCGTGTTCGACAACTGCCTCAATTTCAAAAGCTTCATTCAGAAGACTGCCTCTACAGCTAGCCATCACATCCGATCCCTATCCAAGATTAGGAGCTGTCTCCCACAGTGGCTTGTAAAAAATTTAACTAGCTCTTTAGTTCTGTCTCGGCTTGATTATTGTAATTCCCTTTTGGCTGGGCTGCCAAAGAAAGCTATTAGGCCACTACAGCAGACTATGAATATGGCTGCAAGGCTGGTCTTCAAGTCCCAGCGGTTTGAGCACGTGTCACCTCTGCTGAGAGAGCTAGGGTGGTTGCCGGTTGAGCAAAGAATACAGAGCAAAGTTCTTACGCTGACCCACAAGGCCCGCCATGGCTTGGCTCCTTCATACCTAGCTGAATTGCTGCATCAGTTTCAGCCTGTTCGCGCCTTAAGGTCCTGTGTGGACAATAAATTAGCTGTCCCATTCCTCCGCTTGAAGACCGTTGGCGGCAGAAGCTTTAGCTCTGCAGGTCCTAGACTGTGGAACTTGCTTCCACAATTCTTAAGCAACGACAACTACTCTCCTACTGCCGACTATGGCTCATCCTTTTCATCGGTTCTGAGCTGCTACTTCTATGCTACTCACTACCTCAACTGCTCTCCTGACTCTGCTATGTTTCCCACTTTCTCTTTGTTGTGTGAGACGAAGTCTGTTGGCTACCGAATGCGTACCGAAAGCTGCTTAGGCTGTGAGTGCACTATACTAAACTCTCCTGCGTAACACCCACATGGTCTTTATGACTTTGTGGAGTTACAGACAGAGATACATTACATTACATTTGCATTAAGCACTACAACACACAAGGAAGAGAACACACACTTGGTGATATGTAGGTGATAAAAGCATTATAGAGACGAGGATCGCCTGCTACCTTACGGCAGCAGTGTAATACACAAAATCTGTGGAGGCTCCCGGTAGATCAATATATACGGAGTACAATTTGCACTCTGAATGAGAAAGCCATGCTGTGGATCGGGTCGTTCATACCTAGCTGAACTGCTGCACCAGCCTCCTAGTGCCATTGGACCCTCTACAGACAATAAATTAACCACCCCATTCTTTAACTTGGAGATAAATGTGGAGAAAATAATAAGATGGCGATTCCAACAATCGAATATTCGTTAAGGTACCTTTAAAAAGACATTGCAGAAACGGGATTCGAAGTTCTGACGATTTCCTTGTAAAAGAAGAGCATATTGATTATGCAAACCACATCTAAACAGAACTAACATATACAACTAACACATTTACCGTTCTCTCCATCATTTGCATATCACTTTTGTACACATGTCATCAAACGTCGTTTGACTTTATATTATATAATCGTGGACATGTGTAGCAAAACCTATCCCACTGGAACCAGAAATGAACTACTCTAGTGATGTACAAGCAGAGCTGAGCGCACACCTTAAATCTCATGTTGATACATGCAGTATTGGCTGAGTTATGGAATTTACAAGGCACAAGGGTACACTGTCAGTGAAGGTTTCTAAAGGTTACAGTCATGTACCTTGACAAACTGTAAACATGTACCTCGTGTACCAAGGTTCAACAAGTTGGAATACATGTCACACATATGGTACATATGCTGCTTCCGGTTTAATTACAAGTTAGACACGGTTTACACAATCATTTTTTATGCTTTTATTTTATGTGGAAATCATCAAAACTTCAGACCCCATTTCTAAGAAGTTTAAAAGCAACCAAAATACATATTCGATCGTTGGGCCAATCTTTTCAGTATTGTCTCGACATATATCCCAAAAGGCAATTGGCAAAAAAACTTTGTTTTCGGGCCCCAGACTGAGAACTCAATTCCATCATTCTTATACAACGACATCGTTACTCGTCAGTAGTTGTGGATAAGCTCATATCCAGCTGATGGCTTAACTTCTTTTTAAATGTTGTCCGGTCAGGGGATCCCATGACGTCAGTCATCTATGAGTTCCAGGCTTTGGATGCATACAAACTTAAGGCGCGATCTCCAAAGGATTTGGGCTACACTTCTCCTTATACCTTTGTTGCATGAGATGAAGTCTGTTGGCTAGCGAATGCACACAGAAAGCTGCTTAGGCTTTGAGTGCACTACAGAAAACTTTCAAACATCCACTTAGTCTTTGAGGCTTTCCATACAGATACAATTACACTAAATGAAAAATAAATAAATAAAATGTTAATCTAATTAAACAGCCTCATTTATAAAGCAGCATAAGAGCCATCATTGAGATTCGCACCTAGACAAGCCTGAGACTTATCTTACCCGAACTAATGCAACTTTACCTGATCGAATTCTCTGAGGCAGATGGAGCGAATCATCACGCTGCTGTCATAGCCCAGACCGGTCAAGAAGCCGGCACACTCGAGCGCCACATCTGCAGTGCCCAAATTAAGGAACACAAAGAAAAAAAATGAGGTAAAGACCTCGGCAACAGCATGAAAAACTTGATCAGACAGACACATTTTATTTTTGCTACTATACTACGTGCTCTTAGCGAGTATGCGCTCAGCACGACGTTTCCAGTGCCTGAGCTGGGATGTGGGAAGAAGATATTTGTCGTCAAACTGAAGTGCACCGTCGCTGAGCAGGTATTTGCCGAGCATACCAAGCCGCATTTCCAAAGTAGTGAAGGAAGGATAAGCTAGCAAAGAGCTTGCATCTCAGGTCCCTTTCACATGCAGAACTTTAGCTAGAACACAAAACTACTCTTTGCACATACAGACCAATCAGATGCTGATTCATATGAAGTATGCCGATGTAGCACACACACACACACAACATATGCATACACCAAAACATCACATCCAATAACCTATAGCCTTTTGCAACAACTCACACAACAATATGTTGGCAAATGGCACTGCCACATAGCACTCCAGCAGAGTCAGCAGCACGGCAGTTGCTCAAGATGACCTCCACATGTCTGCACACACAGCCGGCCACTCATTACAGCCACAGCCAAAGCAGACAGGTGATGATGTGAATGGAAAATGTGGACAAGATGAGAATGAAACAACCAAAGATGTGATGGCGGTCCTTGCCTTTGCTTTCCGAGCAAGCGCAACGGGCGAGCCTGCCCTCGAAACATGCATAGTGATATTCATGTAAAGGATACAGCCTCCACCAATAACAAGACTAAAAAAAAAGCAAAATTCTCAATGGCAATAACCGGCAAGGAGGTGTGATCTACCAGCAAGCAAACAGAATAGGTGAGCACAAACGCACAGAATATTGGAATATTGGCTACAATATGACATCTGCCCCAAGAGTTTACTGACAGTTGTCAGCAGATACTCACCTCTTCCCTGGCGACTCTTTCATCCAAAAAATGTCATCACTGGTGATGGCATGCTCATTCATCCCAGGCACCTGAGAGATCAAACCAGTACAGACATGTCACAAAGTACTATTGCTAACCTTGTGCAGGTGAAAGAATTGTCAAGTGAACCAGCAAACCGCAATAACCGCACAGATCGAGAGATCGTAGCCTTATACTAAATGTTCGGAAGTGAAGTAAAAAAATGTCTGGCTGCTATTCGGCTCCATTTGAGCAACAAAGAATGAGGTAAACAACTTGCCAAATTTCAATTAGACTTCAAACTGGCACACGCCATCAGAGCAGGGGTCATGTTACAGTCGGGTGGGGGTGTAGCAACTGATCCAAAAAATGTATTAACCGTGTGCCAAGGCCGTGACAGCTAGATGAATCACGGAATCTTAATAATTCACTGATAAACGCAGGGACCTGTGCCGCTTACTCGAAGGCTGCTGGTCATTGGCAAGCATTCCTACTTTGTCCGGGAACACCACAACTGGACTACGTCTACATATTGGAATATACGAGCCTTATTCATGCTGCTAATAGCCACGACAAATTCACCCAAGCTGAGGTTGGAATGCAGACACCGGCTTTATTTAAATGCTACTTACCATTCGCTAAGTACGATAGCAGCAGACTCATTAAGAGTTGGCTGGCAGCTAAACTCAAATAGCAAGTGGTCGGAAGCACAATCTGAAGAGTGTAGTAACACGACAAAAACTTATTCAGCTCAGGTCAACACAGGCGTTATATCACTGTATATACGAATATAAAAAAATTACTAATTGTATTTACGATAACAGTAGGTCGGTCCAAAAGCACTAGCATGTATTCATTGAATGGGTTCAAAACAGCTGACTCAAGTGTGACCGGCACCACACACAATGCAAATAAAAAAGAATTACGTGGCTAACATGAACTAGTTTATCTAAGCAATGAGAGCCAAAAAAGCCCCTGAAAGACAAGTTGCTGAAAGGCATTGGTTTCACGCAGTCACAGACAGCTGGATGATATTGACTACACAAAGCTGAAATGTGTTCAGAGAGCTAGAGTTTGGCGACTACACTTTATAGTCTTAAAAGTCAAAGTGTAATTAGTGTCATTTCTTGGGCCTAGAGAAAAACAGCAGATGCAGCATCATCTCGCTACTTCGAAGCATATTACATTAATGCACCAAGGCACAACAAGTTAAAACACAGCTGCATATAATGAAGTCTGTAAATTTTTCTTTGTAGATATATTACTTTCGGTTTACTTCCAGCCTAGACACGGTTTTCAAAATCATTTTTTAATGCTTGCCTTTTATGTGGAATTCACCATAACTTCATATTCCATTTTAAAAAAGTTTGTCTATTGAAGGGTACCCTAATTTTTTTTTCATTGTTGGACAAATCTCAGTATTTTATCGAAATTTACCTTTAAAAGCCTCGGCTTTGCTTAATTGAAACTTAGCAGCATAGCAGCCACCGATGCTTTATTGTTAACGAGCCGCGACTAGCAAAACAAAATATTATGGTTCAAGATCAATGAATTTAAGACCCAAACCATCTAGCCGCGATGGCACACTAGGTAAGGTGGATGCTTTCACGACGTCGGTCCCAAGGTCGTGGGTTCGATTCCTGCGGTGGGCGATCCTTTATTGCCACTGCAAGCAGTGATGATAGCCGTAAAGGCTCTTCTGTCGCTATACAAAAAGAGGCTGTTCAATCAGCTAGGATTTATTTATTTATTTTATCAAGAAATGTCTAGCGGTCCCTGGAATAACAACAGCCCTAAAAGCAGCAGCTATTCAAGCCTCGAGTACTGCCAGGCGGAAAAGAGCATACTTAATTAAATTTGGATTAAAAGAGGATACGCTGCTAGAAGGTGTAAGAATTATTGTCTAGTGGCCACATCTACCACCACGGCCACCAACACAGACCTTGTGAACGTTCCAGGCTCCGCTAGACTGAGCAGATGCAACAAAAAAGGTTCCAACATGTCATCGGCACGATTGGTCTTGATAACTCGATCACTGGAACGATGCCACCTTCCATAATCCCGTCCTCCAGTAAAAGCCACTCGGCCGGCCTTCAATTTGCTCCTGAGATTTTAGTAGACAAACCACTTCATTTGCACACAAACTCGACTATGATTTTTCTACCCATCAACGTCCTCCCAGCTCTACACAGGTGCCGTGTCGAGTGGGGACACATGTCTTACATTAGTGACTCTTTCACCTGTGCTATTTTTTGCATCAACAGAGAGAAACAGCCACAATGCAGAAGCTGCTTATAGCTTAGATAACGTTTGCAGACTAGTTGCCTATACCCGATAGACCCGTGTGTCATCAGCAGCTCAACTACAAACAGCAAACGTTATTGTGAGCCGAAATTCTACAATCACAAGCCACTTTTGTTGGCTGGTCAGGGTTGGAGCAACAAAGCAGTGTCAGTCAGCATCTCCTGGCCTTATTTGGCATGCCCCATCAAACTCAAATATCAAACTCAT
Organism: Cristatella mucedo; assembly: GCA_009760855.2. Classification (NCBI taxonomy): domain Eukaryota; kingdom Metazoa; phylum Bryozoa; class Phylactolaemata; family Cristatellidae; genus Cristatella; species Cristatella mucedo. The sequence continues at coordinate 1,485,440 of WPIO01000015.1, forward strand.
TGTGAAAGTAACGAGCTTTTAAATAACTCAAGCAAACATGCTAACATACCGGGCAGCACACATGGACATGACAGCTGTCTTAAGAAACCAAGCCTACCTCTGGCATGTAGCGTGGCCGCATGCCCACAGCAATGACAATGTATTTTCCACGCAGATACTTCTGCAAGCGAAATTAGCCCAGATGAAAATGGTCAAGAATGCAGCACTGCTCAAGCATTGGTGGCTCTTGACGCGGCTACTACATTTATAATAAATAGTAAGGCAGACGGAAAAGCAGGAGCAGAACAAAGCAGAAACCGAAGCAATATGAGGAGCAGCTGCAGGAGCAGAACGAACACAAGGAGCACGAGGCGGAGGAGGAGAACAAGAAGAACAACCAGCAGCAGCAGCAGGGCGTGCTCTCTAGTGACGCCATGCACATAGTGGGCATCAGCTTCGGTGTGTACAAAGTTTGTAAAAGAAAAACATGAGCCAAGAAATAATACCTGTGCAATAGCTAAATGCCAATGGATTGCCACAGTACTTCACACGTGTGCCTACATGCTGCCATGCCCAGTCATCGTGGAAGCTTCTGCTTGACTCAGAGCAATGGTTTTGTAGAGCACCCATTCAGGCAAATCTGCTAGGCTGCCTGGTTTGCAGATCCAGAGCTGTAGACTACCTCTAATTTGCAACTAATGCATGGCTGGCAGAGTGGCAGTGTTAGCGACAAAGTAGGGTAGCAGCTTGAGAAGTAAGGTGATAAATAGCCTTAGCCTGAGGCAGTGATCAACAGTTGCCAATGTTTGAAGACAAACGACGTCTTACTAGCGGTCTCAAATGTTGCATAATGCCCATACGAAGAAACGGCACGAGTAATTAATGCATGACAACTCATTCTATTTATTAGACCGGCCACTTCTGCATGCTTGAATATAACTATTGCTTTCGCCTTAAACAAGATTCGGTTCTTTTAAGGCAGCCAAAAAAACATTACAATTATCATAATCATTATTATTATTATTACATGATGGTCACAACCTTTACGACAAACATGCCTACACAATTTTAAAACCATATGCTTGTTGTTCAATGAGCATGCTACGGCTAACCATTCAACCATGCTTCTTTTACAGCAAATGCGAAGTGCCTAGAAAGCAATTTAGTTCTCTGTGGGCACTATAATAAATGTATTATTATTATTATTATTACTGCATAAGCAAGAACACCTGCAAGAAAAGAATTCGAGAAGTCTAGACAGAATGTCACAAACGCACGGATTAAGATGGACTGTGGTATTCATATCTGAGCAGGTTCAAATTGTTGCTATGTTATGTAGCTGACAGTATGCAGTCTTGACGTGGTAGCTGTGGTCATCTAGCGAAAGGTCCTATTGGAACCGGCGATTTCCAGACTCTGTGCAGAGGCAATTGAGGGTGGGAATACGCTGACCGAGCCAATCTTGAGGGATAGGTTTCTGATACAAGGTACGCCTAAAACTATTCAGTTGGTTTTACTGTCATTCGATTTGAGAAGTCAGTTACCACCCAAGTGCGACTGCCGAAAGTGCTAGGACTTATATAGAACAAAAGCGTCTGCCGCCAACAGTCTTTAGTGAATGAAGGGTGCAGCTGGCTTAAAGCAGATTTTGTATTACTTGTCATTGCTATTTCACCAGAGGAAAAGTTTAATGCCATGAAGCTTGTGTACTAAATATGCTGTAGGACGATAACGACAAATATTTTTCAGACTTGAACAGATCGCAACGTGGAGAACTCGCATAGCTGTATGCAAAGGCTGAGGTGCTGATTTCAGCACAAAAATCCATTTCCGTCTGGTATAAACGAAATCTTTTCTGTGTTTCATACCTTATCAGCCCTGATAAAAAACTAGCACCTGGTACAGCTGATAACATCCGAGCCGAACCACAGGCTTACCAGTCAACAGCAAGCGCATCACAGATCAACACAGTTAATTGCCACGGAGGTTCTCACAAATTCAACCACAAGAGATAGCTAGGTCAATGAATGTCTCTGGCTGAATAACTTTGGTGGCAAAAACATATTATAAAATCTGGCATTGCTACCTTCTGATTTTCACCGCCATATATACTGCACGTAAATTAATAATAATAATAATAATGTATTTGATAAAGCGCCCTCAGAGAACTTAATCTCTTTCTAGGCGCTTTACATTTGCTGCAAAGGGAAATGCAATTAAATGGTAAGTAAAATCATCCTTGAAAAACAAACAAACAAAATGAATAATTTAATAAACAATAATCAACTAGCAAACGATTAATGGCACTATTACATTCAGTTTAAATGCACACAATTGCCGAGCTGGTTTGGTGCAGCGGTGTTATGGTGCTCGCCCCGACCGAGGTCACGGGCTCGAGCCCCGAGGCATATGTGAAGCACCTGAATAGTGATTCAGTTTTCATAGTGCGCTATACACATGAATTATATATATTGCGCTTGCATGCGAAAAAGAAAAGGTACCTTGCGACCTTTAGCGTCTGCTGCTTCCACAATATGACTGTTGAGAAACTTGCCTTTTGCATTTATGTAGTCAACCTCTCTTTAAAAGAAAATCCACAGAAATCCCGTCTGACTGGCTGTGTGGCAGTCAGGCGGCAGCACACAGGCTTAGGCCGGGGCTCAAAGATACTGCCCATCTATTAATAGTACATTATTATCAACACATTTGCGTAGCGCCCTAAGAAAACTAATTCCCTATTTTAGGCACTTTACGCATGCCATAAAGAAAGCCTGTCATCGGGGTCAGTGATGACAAGCACAGTAACAGCACCCATAAAGATGCTGCCCATCCATTATTAATACATTTATTACTAAAACGGTTGCATAGCGCCTTCATATAACTAATTCTCTATTCTCGGCACTTTACGTATGCTGTAAAGGAAGCATGTCAATATGGCTAGTGATGACACGCACACTGTTAGCATCTGTTAGCACACAAAGAAAATTCACAAGGACCCAGCTCTGCAAAGAGCCGGTGCATTTATAACTTGTTCTTAAATGTCGTCAAGTCATGGGTTGTCAGGCCGTCAGTTGGAAGTGAGTTCCAAGCTTTGGGAGAATATGAACTAAAGGCACGGTCGCCGTAGGATTTAAGGCTGGTCGCAAATCGTGGCATAGTGTGGCACAAGCACTAACACAAGCATAAGAATTTTGACGCAATGTTACTTACTTCTCTGTTAATTGGGTGCGGTGACCCCAGTTCAGTGACTTCACATATCCTTGGACGGCATTTGCTAATACGTCCCTAAAGAAGCAAACGAACTCTATAAGACACATCAGCTATTCGAATTCTATGAGGAGCATCAACTATGTCGGACTACTACAGCTAACATCATAGACTGCATTACTACTATGACGCACAATACGAGTGGCCACAGCGCCACAAGACAGCTGTTTTCCAATCAGTGGCACGACACTAATATATCTTGCATCGCAGCATCACAATTAGAATTTCAGCTTCATTTAAACAAATAGACCTTCATGTGCTTATGCGTGCTGACACTGTGCATGTCACCCCTAACCATATTATTCATTTTGTTTGTTTTTTAAGCATGATTTTACTTACCATTCAATTGCATTTTTCTTTGCAGCAAATGTAAAGCGCCTAGAAAGAGATTTAAGTTCTCTGGGGGCGCTTTATCAAGTGCAGTATTATTATTATTATTATAGACGGGAGCTGTCCACGTCAGTACTCACTCACAAACTCATTGTGCAAAGGAGATGGGGGCTTGCGATAAAATAAAAGAGACAAGCCAGTAGGTCATCATGTTAGGGGTTCGATTTAATATGCACTTTCACCATGGGCCTGAGTGTGGACACGTCACAGCCTCACCAGGTCGCCTTAAGGCTTCGGAAGCCGACTAGATCCGGCTGAAAGCGGCAGAGGAGTGACTCCAGCTAAGCCTAAGCTTCAAACAGCAGTCTCAGTAGGCACCACCACCAGCCGACGACGAGAAGTATGCCACATCTGGCCTCCGCCGTCAGCGCACGTGACGGCGGCACTGCTGTGTACGATGATTGCGGTGCAGACATCTCTAGAAGGACGGCTGCCGACAAGCAAGCAACTGGCGGGTGGGTGAGAAGACACGGTCGAGGGAGCGGACGAGCGCAAGTAGCGGCACACGCCTGCCCGAGGCAGCCAGGCGTACACGTACCACTCGCTGCAGGGCGGCGAGCGTGCCAGACACAAAACCACATCGAAATATGCGCACTCATAAACGAACAGCAGCCATACCGCTAGACGCCGAGGGAGGAGAAGGGAGGCGATTACGCCGACATAGCTGACATCGCTCGAGCCGGAACGGTAGTCCGGGAATGCCTGATCGGGGCAGCAAGCAGCCGGTGCCGAACCGAGTCACCGGGGAGTGCTCGCATGCTACGAACCAGGAAATCGATGGGTTGCCGTTGACCATCCAGCCGAACTTGCTGGCATCGTGCAGCGTGTGGCCAAGCCCGGCTGCCTGGTGCATAAGCTTTTTGGGAATGCATCCGACATTGACGCAGGTGCCTCCCAGGCCCCAGCGTGTTCCTTGAAAGTTACAACAGTCACGCGAGTTTCACGACGAGCTTGCAGCTATAGCAGGAGCAGCCGACAGGAAGCAAGGCTGACGATCGAACATTACAGCTGGTTTGCTTACCCCTAGGTGAAGGCGTCACATAGTCAAGGACGGCAACTTTCTTGCCAAAACTTGCAGCTGGAAAAAGTTAACGCACGGCAGCTTTGAGCTACACGGGTTCGCAAATATGCACGAGAATCCTCCCCAATTAATATCTAAGCGACTTATAACGCTAAGAACGAAGATGGCAGGTAACCGAGTGAAAGCAGATTTTCGATTCGACTCAAGAGTACCTCTCAGAGCTCCGACGGAACCTTACGTAACCAGTCTTGAGGCCACTATTCTCGAACAGCCCTCTATCTTGCGAGGACATGGCATCGAGTTACAAGTTAAAAACTACCGCTTACGCAGTTAGCACCTACCTTCTTTCGCACAAGCTAGTCCACCACTACCACCGCCTATCACGACCAGATCGTAGGACTCCTCGGCGGCAGAACCTAGACCAACGTAAAAGAAAGGAAGTAGAACGCAGATTGAAGAAACACTCACGGCATGACAGAAATGGCACTGAATTAATTAATTGTTTAGTTTTCATTTAAAGAGATAGGCAAGCGCAATGGTGGCACCCATCTATGATACGCACACGACAAGAGTCGCCGTATTTTAAAGAAATTGGCCTTGACAGTGGGCAGCCCGCATCGTAGGATGGGGGCTGCCATATTGTTTCTCGTAGTGGTACCCGTGAATATGATAAACCTGGATATTATAAAAAAACTAATCAAATTTCATCTTATATAAATTTTAAATAAATTTGGATGATGGCTTATTAATATAATTATTATTAAACAATTTATGGGAGTTAAAAACACTATACAAATAGTTTTCTAGCTTAATCAATAAGTTGGGGGTGTAGCTCAAATGGTAGAGCGCTCGCTTAGCATGCGAGAGGCACCGGGATCGATACCCGGCATCTCCAGTATTTTTGCAGTCTCCAATCGATAGGCACGTCTGATTGTGTCTTGGTCCCCTCGGCGTGTAGTGCGGACAGTAGTGGGGTTCGACGAATAACCACAATCCATGGCAATCCACTCTTACTAGGCTAACAGCTACCATCACATTTTGCTTTGCTATTCTATTGTAGTACACAATCGATTTTATCTCTCCTCCAAATTCGCTGTGAGCAAGCACACTTATGCTAATGAGCCGCCGGCCGTCTGTTCCGAAATCCACCGCAATTTTGTATCTCCGTCTGTAAGTAACTCCACAGAGTCATAAAGACCATGTGGGTGTTACGCAGGAGAGTTTTGTATAGCGCACTCACAGCCTAAGCGGCTTTCGGTACGCATTCGGTAGCCAACAGACTTCGTCTCTCGCAACAAAGAGAAAGTGGGAAGCATAGCAGAGTCAATCCATTCCAGTTCCCGTCAAATCCAACACAAATCAGCTGCGAACAGCCCAAAAAAGTTGGAATATCAAACTACGCTATGCGTACAATGTACCCAGAAAATTTCCCACGCGGTTCCGCTCACGAATTATCACCAAGTCCACTGAAATAACATTGCAGTGGCCCAGACCAATACCGCAGTCCACAGCACATTCTGCAAAAATTGCATTAAGAAAAAATTTCATTTGTTTTGGCACGGCCGTCCTCGTGCAATTCGCTGCAATCGACTGCAGTAGCCCGGGCCATTCCCCCAATCCACCGAATCCACCGAATCCACTGAATTAAAAATAGAAATACATTGCACCGAGCTCCAGTTTTTATTGCATATTAAAGTGCACCGTGCTGTGCTGTGTGCACAAGCACGTAAAATATACAAAAATTGTGCAACCTTGAACTGTGGCAATGGGCGGCAATCGCCTTAAATGACCTGGAAAACTACCGCAATCCACTCTATTCCACTGTAAATCATCCTCAAATCACCATCCCTAAGCTCTAATTGATATTGCATGTAGGACTAGACTCAGTTAAAAGTAATCCCACACAAGTTTGCTCTGATATGCACACGCGTTCTCATGCAACGAATTGCAATCGACTGCAACGACCCGGTCCCATACCGAAATCCACCTCAATCCGCCGAAATCCGCTGAATCTGCTACACAGCGACAAGAACGCGTACACTAGCTCTAGTTATGATTGAAAGCTGTTCTAATCTTCGGTTATTGTGTACTCGCATAAATTCACTGTAATTTCCTCGACCATTCTGCAGCAATGCACTGCAATCGACTGCAACTGCCCGGGCCAGTACGCCAATGTAGCGCATCCCGCCGAAAAACGACCAGAATACGTACGCTTTAAGCTCTAATTGTGATTGCACGTTGCTCAAATTTTTGGTTATTGTGTAATCCCACATGTTAACTACAATCGCCTCGATCATTCGGCAGCAATGCACTGCAATTGACTTCAATGGCCCGGGCTATTTATTACCTCAATTTGTAGCAATCGGACTCAAAATGCCCTGAAATCGGTGACGAAATGCTCCCATTTTTAAAGCATTTTATAAAGCACACTGGTTAAAGTCAACCACATCATTTTAAGAAATTGCGATCATAAATATCGGGCAATGCATGCCATTCTCCGGCAACGGCTCGGTTCAAAGCAGCAATCCATTACAATTCTTGGCAAGTCGACACTAAATTGGCTGCATGAAGGGCCGATTGTCATCGCATTTCACATTTCTTTGTGCTAAGGGTAAATTCGTAAGACTTTAAAGCTATTTTCCCGTTAATTGTCAACAATACACGGCGATCGACAGCCATGGCAGGGACCAATACCGAAATCCGTGGATACCGACGAGAAATCGGCTGCACCAAGCTCCAATTCTCATTCCACGTAACATCTCCCTGCTTGAGCACATACTTTCAACCCTTTCAAACAGCTCTCACCGTTCAATCTTGGACAATGCATGGCAATCGATGGCAATGGCACGGGCAAATACGGCAGTATATTATGCTCCATCGTAAATCACTGGAAAGTGACTGGGCCAAGATCAAATATATCTTATTTGGGCCAAGATAAAATATATCTTACATGTCACAGCCCACTGTGTTGAAACTGCAATCAAATCCTTTCAACCCATCGAGCACGTACAATCGTGAGCAATGAACGGCAATCGATTGCTATGTCCTGGGCCAATACCCAATTCCCGGCAAATTGAAGAGAAATTGCCAGCTCGGAAGCCTCAATTGTCATTACATATAACATTCCGCTGCGTCCAAAGTAAAGCCGCAGATTTTCAAGACGCTTTGTTTTTTAACTGTACGCAATGCACGGCAATCAACAGCAATGCTAGGGGCCGATAGCGAAATCCGTGGAAAATAATAATAATAACGATAATAATAATGCACTTGATAAAGCGCCCTCAGAGAATTTAATCTCTTTTTAGGCGCTTTACATTTGCTGCAAATTGACATGATTGGCTGCAATAAACTGCAACTCTCATTCCACGTAACATGTAACTGTGTGCACGCATAATTTTCACCCATTGTGCGTTTAATTGACGGCAACGCACGGCAATCGACAGCAATGGTCGGGGGAAATACGCCAATCCATAACGGACAGTTACAAATGGACCGATAGTTGCTGAGAGAAGCTCCAACTTCTTTTGCATATTGCACTACATTGCATAAAGTGGAGCCACGTCTTTTTAAACAATCGACAAAGGCACAATCAAGGGCAATCGACGGGAATGGCACGATCTCTGAAGCAATCTCGTTCAAATTTGCTGGAAATTGGCTGTTTGAATTTGTAATTATCCTCCCACACAACGCTCACTGTGGGCACACGTGCTGTCCTAATCGCATTCAACCTTGGGCAATCAATGGCAATCGACGGCAATTGGCCGAGACAATACAGCAATCTGTGATTGTCTGTTACAATTACAAACAAATCTGGTGGGAGAAGATCAAATTTTTTTTCGAAACAGTGTGCTGTACTAAAATTGCAACCGCATCCTATCAACCAATCTGCAAAAAAGCTAAGCAGCAGTCCTGCATAGCTTTTTTATACTCTCCATTCCTGCTTCTCAATTAATTAGCGCCTAAGTACTTACTTACTCCTTACCTCATCTAGTTGAAATCATGCATAAACTTGACCCGCAGTGGTGACAAATAAATGTAAGCCACGCCACTTTCGCTCGTTGAATGCGAAGCTAGTTAAGGTTACACCAAAAACAGCGAACCAAAGTTTTGTGGCTGCGTTGAAGCCATTTTTTTAACGCAAAGTGTATTTGAAATAACTAAATCAGGCAGTGAACGAGCAGTAGCTCAACGTCACTAAAAATTTCAGTGGTATAAAATCTGTTGTGATTAACTTGCCTACCGTGAGACTGAAAGTGTGAATGCTAATGCCGGCTATAAGTAACGAGAGATTGCAAATGTTGGAAGGCATGAACGCACGCACAACCGAGCATACTAGACTGAAAAATTCGGAGTATATTTTAAAAAGCAAGAAATTCTATTTTCTAATGGTGAATCATTGAGTAACGTTTTTCTAATAATATAATAATAACACACCTGATAAAGCGCCCTCGGAGAACTCAGTCTCTTTCTAGGCGCTTTGCATTTGCTGCAAAGGAAACACGATCGAATGGCTAGTGGTATCATGCTCGATAGACAGCAAGAATAAAATGGCTAGGGGTGACATGCACTGGGTCAACATGCTAGTGTGGTTAGTGGCAGCGTGCAACAGCGTCAGCGAGCATTAGCACATAAAGAAGGAATCACAATGACCCACTAAATGTTGTGATAAATAGGTGCGTTTTTAATTTCTTTTTAAATGTGGTCAAGTCAGGGAATGTCATGACGGAAGGCTTCTAAATAATGACATTATGAGGAAGTAGTAGGTATTACAACGTACAGCAAGATCACATGGCAGAATGAATGACAAATAGATCTTTTACTACCGGTAGCCGAATGATAGATTCGTGAATAACCAATATTGGTGAGCCGTAATGGCACCCTAGGTAAGGCGGTTGCTTTCATGATCTCGGTCCCGAGGTCGTGGGTTCGATTCCTGTGGTGGGCGATCCTTTATCGCCACTGCAAGCGGTAGTGATAGCCGTAAAGGCTCTTTGTCACTATACAAAAAGAGGCTGTGTGAGCAGCTTGGATTTACTTATTTTTTAATTTTATATTAGACTCCTTGTGGTATCGAGCAGGTATCTGACGGTAGGTCCTGCCAAAGATGAAGCGTAAAACTTTTGAGCACATTTGGTATAAGTCGTCACACCGTTATTCCCACTAAATTAAAAGCTTCTGACTGTCGGACTTTATGCATCGAAAGTCGGGAACTCGCTTCCGGCTTCTGTTACCACCTACGAGGACATTTCTAATTTTCAAGTCTTAACTAATGACGCTTCTTTTCTCTTGAACCTGCACACCCTGCACCTCGACGACATTGTCTATTCTGATCATGTGTACTTTTCGCACTTGCCTTCGCACGAGTCAGCGCATTTTACTAACCAGGGTACATACAAATCGCTGGCGGTTAGCCTTCTTGTGTGCCTGTGTATGCTCGTCTGAGCTCGATGCCGTGCTTAGACAATAGTCCTTCGTAATTGCTTCTCTTGCAGGGATTTGTAAAGTGCCTGGATAAAGATTTAGTTCTCTTAGGATACTGTGCAAACGACTTGCTATTATATTATGATTTTTCGCAAAGCTAAAGCTGCGTTTGCACGATTCAACGTGAGCACGACCATCGCGAAAACAACCACCAAGACCATCCATCAATGGACGTTGGCCAACATTATTTAGAGAGCATCGCGGTCTCGTCACAGGAAAGTTTGACATTAGTCACACAGCTTTAGGTCTGAAGCCACATCTCTGTTTGCCAACGACAGTCTTAAAAAATATTGAATTTGTTTGCTTGCTTGTGAAAGCAGGAAAGGTCTTTTATCGTATAGTATTTCTCGGGGTCAACCCACAGCCCCGATTCACATGTAAATGGCTTACTTTTTGAACCAGTGTGCACGGTCAATTTCGTTGACTCAACATATTTGTCAAACCTGGTAAAATCTTTCGGGCATAAAAACAGATAGATGATTACCTTGGCTATTTTCTTCTTCAATGTAACTGCTAACGGAAAGCCAAAAAGGTCATTCAGAAATTAGAAATAAAGCTCCTAATCTTCGTATTCGGCCAGCTGATCCTAAAGGGTTACTGTATCTGTCGTATGCAGGAGGGCTGGAAGCAATAAATACACATCCCGAATGCATCCAGCTTCTGTCAACCACGTTGCTCGATTGCCGAACTGAAGAACAGATTTCGTTTGAAACTTGAATCGGAAGCCTAACGGTCACGCGTGTTCAAGCTCGAATTTGAAACAGGTCTCCCTTCTTGACTTTTCAGCCATGGAAATAAAGGATTCGTCCAGCAAGGTAGCTTGGCATCCTTCTACTTCTTTTGTTCAATCTACCAAACTTCGTTAATTGTTAGCATGGTTTCTTAGTAGAGTAACCACGCATTAGTTTTTTGAAAAAAGTCGAAGCGTTTACCCGTTTACCTGTAGGATATTGATAAGGGCGATAGCCTCAAACGACACAGTGTGAATTTTCTGACAGTCGAGCCACAGGCGGCCTGCATGTACAGCAACAAATAACATTAAAAACGCAATTGCTACTTGTACAAGTAGGCCACAAAGTGTATATCTACAATACCAAATAGTGTAATCCGTTGCAGACGGCATCTGATCCCCCTGATTAGGCTTCATATACAGAAATGACAAGATGGTGCTAGGTGACGTCATACTTGTAAGTGAGGCTAATTGTGACGAAGTGGAAGCGTACGTAGGTCGTAGCTAGTCAACGGCAGATGTAAGAAATTGATGCTCTGGGTATGTGAGTTGCAGCCCGAGGGTTAGATGGGCCAAAATGCCGAAGTGCCTGCTCAAATAGCTGGCTTTTGATCCAACGGGCACGAGGACCTGCGGGACAGTAGGTGAAGGCAGGATAGGAAGATGGGGCGATTGGGAGAGATTGAGTTCATGTCCAACCTTACTTAACCACGGACAGGACACCGAGCAAACAAGTCGCGATAAACCACACGCATAGCTACTAAAGCACTCATCCACTTTGAAATTTAACGACAGTTAACTGCCTTGAGTCTTCGGTAATGTAATGTAAAGCGCCTTTCCATTTATACTTCCACAGTCATGCACACTAAATGGATGTGTGGTTCGGCATACAGAACGCTGGCCCAGAACAACGCCAACGGTTTATTGCACAAGGCACGGAGCAGCAAGACGCACGACTGCCTTCGCCCCCTTCTCACACTCGAGTCTCCCCTCCTCCACTCCTCTGGCTGACCCCGATGATTCATCGAGGACCACAACTGTGCAGCGGCCGACCCTAATGGTGAATCCACCATCTGGCCACCAGCGGTTACCGGCCTGTGTCCGTGCCACATCACAGGCTCATCAGAGGAGCCGGCGTACACTCAAACTACTGGATGTTACACAGGAGAATTTTCTATAGCGCTCTCATAGCCTCATAGCCGCCTTCGGTACGCTTGCAGTAGCCAATAAACTTCATCTCGCGCCATGAGGGCAGTAGCAAGTGGAAGTGACAGCTCATGACGGCTGGAAAGTATGGCCACAGTCGGCAGCAGGAGAGTATATATCGTAGCGTAGATTGTGGAAGTGAGCTCCACAGTCTAGGACCTGCAGCAAAACCTTCGGTCGACAATGGTCTTAAGCATAAGGAATGGAACAGTTAATTATAATCCAAAGAAATCCGGAGGGCACGAGGAGGCTGAAACTGGTGCACCGATTCAGCCAGTTATGTAGGAGCCAATACTGGGCCTTGTGGGTCTGCTAGCATTTTGCTTTAATAATAATAATAATATTGCACTTGATAAAGCGCCCTCAGAGAACTTAATCTCTTTCTAGGCACTTTACATTTGCTGCAAAGTGATATGCAAAAGAATAGTAAGTAAAATCATGCTTGAAAAACAAACAAAATGAATAATATGGTTAGGGGTGACATGCACAGGGTCAGCATGCAAATGTGGTTAGTGGCAGCATGCACAGTGTCAGCACGCATAAGCACATCAAGGACGAATCACAGGGACCCACTAAATGCTGTCCTAAATAGGTGTGTTTTTAAGTTTCTTTTTAATTGGGTCAGATCAGGGGATGTTCTGACGCAGGTCGGGAGGGAGTTCCAGGCTTTGGGAGCATACGAACTAAATGCACGGTCTCCAAAAGATTTGAGGTTTGTACGAGGTATTGGTAGACTGTTGGATTCCGAAAAGCAGGTGGTACGATGCTTGGCCTGGTGGGGGAGTAGATCTGAGAGATAGGCTGGAGCCAACGAATGAAGTGAGCTAAAAATGAGCGACAAAACTTTGAAGTCAATCCGTTGCTTGACTGGTAGCCAGTGCAGGTCGGCGAGAAGTGGAGTAATGTGGCAACTGCGCCACTCACGACAGACAAGCTTAGCGGCAGAGTTTTGCACCAGCTGCAATCGCCTGATCGCACATGCTGGTAGGCGAGTAGGCAGTGAGTTGCAGAAGTCGAGAAGGGATGTCACGAATGCATAGACCAACTTGGATGCGGTATTCTTATCTATACAACTCGACAGAGATTTACATGGTGCATCGTTTGAAGATTTTTGGTAAATCAAAATGAGTCTCCACGACTCGGTATACAGACAGAATGTAGCTCGTCGAGAGCATTTCGACGTATCAAGTTTACTATAGCAACGACGGTATCGAGGCTGTCGGTACAGTCTGGGCGCCAATCAAGAAAACCTGCAACACAGATTAAAAAATTACTCAGTATTTCTTCTTTTTTAAGTTGAGTTGCTGGACAAGTTCAAGGTATCCCGTGAACATATGTCGGAACAAAAACAGTAAACAAAACTGAACACTGATCCGAGATAGTCGTCGTGCATACAACAATGTCAGTGGTGTGCACATCTCTTGTTATCATGAGATCCAGAATTTGGCCACCGATATGAGGGGTACTACTAACGTGTTGGACAAAGATGATGCTCTTTACCAAAGAAATAAGTGCAAATGACTGTTGCTACGGTCGTCAACGTGAATGCTAAAGTCTCAGAGACTTCAATCCCAAGTGTTCCCTTCAAACTTGATTACAATAGCCTAGCAGCAAGGCAGTGCATCTGGCGATGTAATGCTTCCAGATGCAATACTTGAATACACAGCACTGAACTATTAAAAGTAAAAGAAATAAGCACTTGCAAATGTATATCAGCTGTATTCTTTTTATCTGGTATTATACCGTTAGGACTGTGTAGTGTGCATGGAGTGAATGCGCTGCCATGCTAACTGGGCCAGTGTTGACGCTTTGTCAACATACAGCTGCTCCCCATATTGCTGCCTTCTCGGCATGTGCTGCATCACAGACAGCCGACCGCAGTGCTGCAACCGTGGAGCCCGATTTTTGCTAATAGCCATGACCATCTAGGTGGCGCTAGCATCGACAGCTGCTCTGCACAACAGGGCATTCTGCCAAACGAATGACTATGCCAGAACCAACCACGTGCTTGCAGCCTGCTTTTCGAAAGCCAGAAAACGTGCGCACATAAAAAATCACGGTGGCCGACAAAGCCGATGAGCCTAGTCATCGCTGGCCGTAGAGACGTCTAGCTCCGGTTTGTGCGACTTCTCCATGAATTTCTCTCGCTCGAGGCTGTAGCCAAACAAACGAAGCCGGCGCTGCTGAGGAGGCACCATCTGCTCATTGTACTGAAGTTGATACCAGCCGTAGTGCAGAGCAACAATGCCCGGAATCATGACGATGAGCAGCTGATATTTCTTCCAGATCTCGGACCACTGCCCCATTTTCTCACAGCCTGCATGCAACAAGAATCGGTATGAAGGAAGAGGGGAGGTGATCATACACACGCACAACGACTGCCATGCACACATGTAGGATGATGCAAGCACAACGAATCAAACTTATGTTAGGATGAATGCAGAACTGAATAGCTTGGCTCGTGTTCGGCTGTTTGACTAAATCATGCCGGGTCATTCTTTGTTGGCACACCCTCGACAGATGTAAAGGCAGTTTACTACCTATGAGAAACTCTTGCGAGAATCTTGTCCTAATATGCATATCTCTTCTCGGTTTGAAGAGGCATCATCTCAAGGGGCGCATAAGTTATGCAGTCCTGCAACCTATACTCCCATAGCCTTTTTTACGGCACCCAGAGTAAGCAGGCTAAGACACCGGTGACGTCTAGTGGGGGTGCATCCTGAACTAATGCCAAAAAAAGCACTTGCTACTGCTTCTGCAGCCAGTGAGCAGGGTAGCAGCTTGCCGTCTATTTGTGCTCGGAAGTGCAGGTTCGTGACTCAAGAGGTAAAGTACTCCCACTTCTCAATCCAGCTCGTCGGTTCTCGATTTCTGCAGTAGGCAACTCTTTATTACCGGCTGCAAGTAGGGTGGCAACCGCCAAGGCTCTTCGGAAGTTATACAGGTAAGGCTTTTGAATCAGTTACCATTTTCAGTTTACCCTTTTACTTTATCGACGTCGCTTAAGCCACCACAGACCTTCGCGATAGGTATGTGGCAGAGCATAACTGTTGAGTTTTTGGATTTGGCCCTAAAGCAGTTTGAGCAAATGACCAGAATGAAATATTAGGTTGTCCATCAAGCACCCGCAGCCTAATCTAGGACTCAATAGGAGGAACGTAGCAGTGACAGCACAGCGGTAATCATAAGCACCACCCCCATCCCGCGAGCGTTTGGCACAGCAAACGGGAACCAAATCTTCCGGATCAGGAAAGTTTTTTGAGTACTTGAAATGACTCTGCACAGCCAATTTTTCCAAGACTTTTAATTCTAGTCAAAATTACTACTTCTGTCGGGCAAATACCGGAGGCATACAAACAAGTACACAGAATTGTGGCTAGCAAACAGGACAGCCGACACAAGTAAGGTCTGAGATGGAGCACCTCCACTGAGTACTTTGGTAGAGAAACTAGTGCGTTTTTGTAAGCAGCGCCCTTGTTGCCACATCAAATTCTGTACTTGGAACTTCAAATTACATAACCGCGGAACCGGCGGCGATCATGAACTGTACACAAGACGGAATAGCTTGGAATCTTCACGGATGCTTCTCGGGAAGAAGGTAAGACAACCAGAACAGTTGACGGACAAATATATCTGGACGCTCCAAAATCGGGCATTTATTTTGATCTACAGCAGTGCCAAGAGCTCCAGGTAATTACTCCTCACCAGGGGCTTGACCGGCGCGCAAGCGATTGCCTGCTACAGACAGAAAGAAAATTGAATCAGAGAAGCAAAAACACAGATTATCAGCACTTATAAAACTGCGTTGCTAAAATGCACCTTTGATCCTTAAATCAATCCACGGGGAAGAGGAATTGAGAAGTTCCTACCTCTCGTATCCCCTACACCTAGGTCAAGGTCGCTGTTAGGCGTGTGCCTCCGAACTACAAGGGCTTTCTTGAGCATGTAAATTTGGCATGTTGGCGAGTAGAAATAATCTTCAATTTAATTTAGGAATGTGAAAAATAAAATAAATACATGTAAGAACACCTTCTTGCTATTGATTCTTCTCAAATGCGGTTTCTGAGACCGGCGCGCCTCGTCAGCGAGCTATTGTGGCTGGACGACAGGGCGCGTAGCCATGATTATTAGGACGCTCTACCGGTGAGGTGCCCTAACGGCTGCCTACGACCACTGCGCTGGTGATGCGCAATCGGATGTAAGTCTAGCTGCAAGGCCTGATTTCAAAGTATCTTGGTAGGTTTTATTATCCGGCAGCCTTTCCGCAGCAAAATTCGAAGAAAATTGAACAATGCTCCTAAAGCCTGGAACTCCCTCCCGACTTGCGTCAGAGCATCCCCTGACTTGACCACATTTAAAAAGAATTTAAAAAACCTATTTAGGACAGCATTTAGTGGGTCCCTGTGATTCTTCCTTGATGTGCTTATGCGTGCAGACACTGTGCATGCTGCCACTAACCACATTTGCATGCTGACCATGTGCATGTCACCCCTAACCATGTTATTCATGTTTATCAAGCATGATATTACTCACCATTCAATCGCGCTTCCCTTTGCAGCAAATGTGGAGCGCCCAGAAAGAGATTTAGTTCTCTGAGGGCGCTTTATCAAGTGCATTATTATTATTACTATTAATACTACCTGCCGCGGTTTCCTGCTCGTGTCCTCAGTCAATGGTCTGGAACGACAATAAATTACTACCCGTGAAGGATTTTCTGACATCTAACTCAAAATTGGCTGTTAAATTCTAAAATTACGAGCCGAAGCTGCTACAGGTTAGGATATGACTGCTGGGTAGTTGAATCTGGATAGCGGATTTCACAAGAAAGGCTGCAAAATTCCTCTTGACGATTCCTCAGGTGCTTTAATACTCAAGGGCCGGATTGAATTCTTAGAGCTTTGAATTCATAGACTTTTTTCCAGACGCCTGTGAATAGCATCTGGAACCAGTATTATATCCGGGAAACCCATAGGCATGCAGCGAGTACATCTCTGCTGCCGGTAGAATGCCGAACTGTAAGAACTGCGCGCCCGAAATGTCTCGAACAGCACTATAAAAAAATGCTCTCGCAAAAGTGCAAAGAATTGCCTGCATACAATTGTTCCGGCAGGTGACTTCAGGTAGGCTTGTTACATGCTTGTAACAGCTAACACTTAGTCCAATGACTCACCGACTGGCAGACCATCGACAAAAGAGTGTCTGCTCCTGTCAGGTTCTCTTTTAATATACCGGCTAATATCAGTCATATATATGCATATTTATGAATATCTAATTACATATCGAGCTGCTAATAAGCCTGCTTGTCAGGCAATTTTGCTACAGGTTTCCATTTCGAAGCTCAAAGGTATCCCGCTATCCATGGAATATATATATGGGTTATATAGGAGGGTATCTGGCTATCCATGGAAGTACCCAATCGTTTCTACGGAAAGTTCTTGCTGGGTGGTTTGAATTATAAGTCATATATCGGAGTGCTCTAGCTACGTATAGTAACAGTTGTATTCCTGCTTTCTATCAGGGATTCTGTAGCTCAGGACTTTATGCAAGCTCACACCTCAAGAGTCGCAGCGTGGTGCATGGCAGATGGCGAATGCTAACCTACTGGAATATGATATGTACTGGCGATTTGGTTTTACCTTCTGGTATATGTCAAACAAGCTCCGTGTATCTTCCTTGCTAGATCAATAGATTAAGCAAAAGAATGCTGATCAGAAGGCCGATGATTAAATTTTCTCGAGGATCGAAAGTAATCCGCCATCACACGTATGCTTCTAGCCAGTGCTAAGGTTTTTCTGTGTAAATTCAGATTTGAGTCGTTGAACTATAATTCTATATCTGTATTGAGCTTTCAGCTCGAGTTTTCATAATAATAATAATAATAAATGTGTATAGCACCCTCAGATCACTTAGTCTCTTTCTAGGCACTTTACATTTCATTTTACCTTCTTATTCAGTTACATTATCTGGGTCTTAGAGACGGCCTGATGCTTCCTCTGTGGAAATCGAAAGGATCGCCCTTTTGACACCCTATTTAAACGCTAGCCTATATACCGGTATACTTCTCTAGTATATTGGCTTGATGTTATGTCGATCTGTAGATCCAAGAATGACTGCGTTTTCCTTGTTTATTAACTAATAAGAGAGGTCCAATGAGGCTAGACAGATCGATACTTGCAGGACAGGGTGAATTTACTGGCTATAGTGCTCATCTAAATGGTCATCTAGACTTGCATAATACTTTGCGCTCTTACACAGCAGGTGTTTGTGACACCATCAGTCTTGCAAGCACATGTGTTTTTGTCCAGTGGATTTTATCAAAGATTGAACTTGAAAGGCGCATACGCTGCTGCTCTATTCTATTGCCGTTTGCATTAGTGTAAGTGCATACGTATGACATACGATTCTCATAAGCTGCTGTCACTGATTGTGCTACTACCTAATGACTACACATTCTTGATTTGCCTCGATCACGAACTGAGCATGAACGTATTAGTACTTCATTGTCCAGATGTGCCTGCCTGTCAAATCTTTCTACCAACCGGCACTTCAGCTTTGTCTTACCCCTATCGGATTTATGAGCGACCTTATGGCTTGATTTTTTATCCTTAGGTTGCATTATTACAACAAATCTCTGCAGCTGCAGCTGTTTGGGCTGAGAATGATGTGATCACCACTCGGGTTGAGTTGGAGCATGGGCCTGCCGAAGCGTATTCCACGTAGCCGGCCAGTGTTACAGTCTGCCGAAGAGGAGAGGCGAGTGATTGTCAACCGCTACCAGGTCGAGAAGAAACTAGGCAGCGGAAACTTTGGCACCGCTTTTCTTGTCCGGGATCTGAAGAGCAGAGACCTACAGGACGAATGGTACTTATTCGTCACACCCAATCTATGCATTGTTACTGTTCTAGTCTTTGACAGGAAGCTATGCATGTCACCCCTAACCATGTTATTCATTTGCTTATCAAGCATGATATCACTCACTATTCGATCGCGTTTCCCTTTGCAGCAAATGTAAAGTGCATAGAAAGAGATTAAGTTCTCTGAGGGTGCTTCATCAAGTGCATTATTATTATGCGGCCAGCCCGGGCTTGCTCGTGATGCATCACATCCACTCAACCGGCTCTGTCAGCCGTGCTTTTGCATCACGTGCTTGTGCATCGTGTGCTTTTGCATCACGTGCTTGTGCATCGTGTGCTTTTGCATCACGTGCTTGTGCATCGTGTGCTTGTGCATCATGTGCTTGTGCATCGTAAATGGGACTATTTTTTCTAGGGCTTTCCTTCGACAAAGAAAGGGAAAGCCTCGCTAGTCTTGACTATTGAACCCGGGCATCTGCCATCGATGACATTCACCCTACAAACTGTCCCATTGCAACCAAACACAGGCTAGCAGAGCAAGCTCGTGTTGTTGACCTTGCTGTTTCTAGTGGTGGCCCAGCACTTGCAATGCCTGCGAAGCGTCCATGAGCACAGGCTTCTCAGTCTGTTCCTTTACATTTTTCGTTTGGCAGTATTTCCAGCCTTCTTTTGGTCTGCAGTCAAAGCAATGAAAAATTTAATTCATGTCTCGAATATGAAGCCATAATAAAAATAATAATCAGCTAAATAGTCCATCAGCTTTCAAAGCACTGACAGCTCCAATAGGTGCTTCTTAGTGCTGGAAAGAAAGAAGAGGAAAGATGCTCATAGACGTGTATAGGAGCCAGACTTTTACCTATGTAATTGCATCATTTGTCTGTGGAATTTTTATGGACCTATTGGAGTAAGCTTTGTACGTGGTGGCATGCCACATTACTTGCAGCAATGGGAAACCGAAATCGTTCTGAGATCACTTGAATTCTTGTCAAGCCACTGACTGATATCCGTTGCCTAGCCTAAGCTTTTTGCCATTGGGTGTTCACCTGATCGAATAATCCAGTTTACCTTTCATCAAAGTTTATTTACTTTATAGCCTTTAGGTGGCATTTGAGGCCCCCCTCAAGCAGGGACTGTTGGGGTGGAGGCACACTATTCTTTATGTTGCTGGCTACTGACTGCCTTTGGAATTCACTCTCAGAGCTATTTGCACCTTGCTAATGTAGGTCGTTTGCTGTAGATGTAGTCACAGTTAGCAATGTACAATGTGCATCCTTTGTTGTCCGACGTTGGCAATGTGGAGTGTGTTCAAGCCTGTAGAATGCTGTGATTTCTTATTGATTTTTAGCTCTTCTTTAATTCAGTAGCATTATTTTATATTCTGTGCTGCGCTGTTTCCTTTACAGGAAAGTCCTGAAGGAAGTCCCCGTGGGCAATTTACAACCTGACGAGACTGTGGATGCAATGCATGAAGCCAGGCTGCTCTCCAAGCTCGATAATCCGTTTATAGTAAAATTTCACGACAGCTTCCTGGACGGAGAGTACTTTTGCATCGTGACCGAGTTCTGTGAGGTGGGCAGCTATCGTGTTTCCAACCTCCTACCGTAGGTCGCCATGCTCTTAACTGGATAAGGTGGCTATAATAGAGCCAGAGCAATCTTTCTTCCATCTGTGATCCAGTCTTTGGTGGCATGTCACTTTCTGTGAACCAGTAAGACCCACAGGCAGACAGCGGACACAGTCTACGGGTGCATGCAAATTTGTTGTCTACACGTGGATTGCACAAAGTGAGCTGTCATAGTGGCACTTTTTTCTAGCATGCTGCTTATCCCCAAGCGATTCCACGTCGCTTGGTTTGTAAATACATGGCGACTGCAGAGAGCTCACTCATGCTTGGCACAATGAGCCAGGCCACGCGCACCTTTGCTGTGTGGTCTCCGTACTGAACATGCAAGAACACAAACACTCTTGATTTCGTTCTAATTTGAGTCTCCTATAGTTTCTTTCTTGGTTAATTGACCATGCTTTAGCCGTAGAAGCAAGAATTATTGATCCGTTTCGGTTACAGTACCATGCATCTGGAAGATATTTTGGCACCAGTGAGATTCGAATCCATTCCTTAGGCTTGTGGTCCTTGTTGTCAATTCCACGGTCGTGGCCCTCATCAGAACCCTATCACCTGGTATCATATGGTAGCTCCCTAAGGTAACAGCTCAGAGAGCTACCATCTACTTTGGTGTGTTGAAGTGCCTAATTATGCAGGCGTCATAGCGATTGATCTATATCCACCTCTGCAATCATCATATAGTTAAGTTGCACCAAGACGGCGAGTTTGAAGTATGTGTGTGCACTCGTGCTGCTGATTGTTGGTCTATTGTTTGCTGTTATAACGTTTGCAACAGTCTGACAGCCTTGCTTGTCGTGTATAGAAGCATCATGAAACCAAAATCGTATATGCTATTACTACTCAATTCACATGCTTTGTTTCTAGCCTATGCAAAGAAAGTGTCTAGATAGAGATTTAGTTCTATTGTGTTACATTATTATTTTTATTTTTATTATTAAAAGCAGCATTGCTGTTGCTTTCTTGAGCGAGTCATCGATCCTTGGCACGTTCCTTACAATGCGCTCGTGCCTCTGATCTTCACAAATCTTGTGTTTGGAAACACGATCACAGCTTTTGCCCTGTAGAGACTTTGTGGGGTTATGCTCGTCTGCAGTAGAGTTAAGTACAGATGACGATTCTACGTTGCTCTTCCAGGGTGGCGACCTCGACGAATATATCACCAGGATGAAAAAGAGCAGTCAGATCGTTGACCAAGAGCAGGTCATGGACTGGATCGTGCAACTGCTCATGGCAGTTCACTACATGCACACCATGAAGGTCTTGCACAGGGATCTCAAGACACGGTGAGTGCGCTCTGCCGATTGCTGAAACTTCACCAAGGCTCGCTAAGGCAAATTTAAGAAGGGTGCACTCTTTCCATCGCCGTACCGGTGAAGAGGCCGCCACAAGAAGGGTCATTCGTTTCAGTGCGATATCATCATCACCCCCTTCGTCAGCATCCTTGTCGTGAGAGCCGAAATGCTAAATTGTCCGACCTAGTGGCTCAGTAGTAGTAGTAGTAGGAGGCACGAGAGAACCCCCTTTCCTACTACCATGTGCTTTGTGCTACAGCTGGTCTCTCTGGCCGGATAATTGCAGGAACATATTTCTGAAGAAAAATGTTGTCAAGGTTGGCGACTTCGGCATATCTAGGATACTGATGGGCACTGCTGATATGGCGAGTACGTTCACCGGCACTCCCTACTACATGTCTCCAGAGGTGCTCAAACATGAAGGCTACAACTCAAAATCAGACATATGGTTAGTTCTGCTCAGCGCACCTTACGTTCGCATGACATGGCTGCCTGCACGTAAGGCCCGAAACAGCAGATGGGGAGGGGGTAGGGGAGGCGAAGGTTCAATCTTGCTCTATAGTCAGGAGAGTAAATTTCACTTGGTGTCGTGAAGCACCGAAGTAGACTAACGCGGCTTACCAGTAAAAGCAACTCAGTACACTATACCAAATCGGCTTTGTAATGTATGCGATTGTCTTCATAAAAACTATACTGGCCAAGGATGGGCTCACATTCGGCCATCAGGTCACGAGTTACGGTGGTAATTGCCTTGATGCATAGTTTTTGGTTCAGTAGCATGGGGCTTCTGTGCGATTCGATTACATTACCCTCATGCTTGCAAATGCTGCAGGGGTTCAGTAAAATAAGGTTCAGGGTCCTCAGGCATTCGTTCTTCAGATAGTAGCCGAGTTTTGGCCTGACTCAACATTTTCACATGCTGTCCGAGGTCATCGGCATTGCTGCCATTTCATACAGACTACTTACTGTCCGTGGCATTGTTCTAGAATTATGGCTTCGGTCGAGTTTTTTTGCCAGCAGTACTTTAACTCACAAACCGTCTAGTAAATGGAAACGGCAGTTTTCAAAACTTGTTCGTGAGTGAAACCCTAGCCAACAAGCTCTGGCAAGCGAACCGAGTTCACGAATGTATGTATTAGTGTATGCATGCACTGTCAAAAAATGGGTGTGGTGGCACGAGCATGCATGCATGCATGCATGCATGCTCTGGTGGTGCTGCTGCATGCATGCATGGCACTCATGCTATGTAGCCTGTGCAAATGTGCATCTGTAGGCATCAGCACCACGTGGTTTGTTAAGTTGAGCGTGTTAACTGCTGCTAGCCGTGTTAACTGGTGCTGCGGCATTGCTGGATGCAGGTTCTAGCTCCTTTCTCAAGGCTGACACGACGTCCGCTGTCTGACAGATTCATTAATCTTCTCTTTAAACATGCCAACGAATCGTGTGATGCCAGGTCCTTTACTTTCCCTGTTCGTCATGGAGGCTTGAGTCGAATTCTCGAAAGGTCCAGGCTTGTCTGCAAAAGCATCATTCTGCCGAGGCAGTCGTTCGAAGCCGAGGCTGGTTCGTGCGTGGCGCGTGAGCGTGCTTCTCTGCTGCAGGTCCATAGGCTGTGTCCTGTTTGAGCTGTGTGCTCAGAAGCACGCTTTTCACGGCGAAAGCCTCATGGGCGTCATGTACAAGATTGTGGAGGGCGCGGTCCCAGCGCTGCCGGACGGCATGTACTCTGCCGACGTCGCCGAGCTGCTCGCCGCGTGAGTGCACCACCGTCGCCAAGGCTTCGTGCACGTTCTCCGCGACCTTTGCCGAACAACACGTTTTGCTCCCGCATCCGGTCGTCCTCACCTGCCTTTTCTGCCTCTTTCTGGCAGTCACCGTCAGGCCGCCTCCCTCAAGCCTATCGGCAAAGCATTGAATCTTTGGGGGCCGGATGGGGGCCGTCTGCCTCCTCACGATTTCGGCACGGCAATCGCAGGCGCACTGCGTGACACATACGCCGATTGTGCGCGCAGCCTGTATCGCTTCGTCGGGGCACGTGCCGGCCAGTTGACCTTTGATGGTAACCTTTTCCAGAATGCTTACCAAAGATCCCAGTGTTCGTCCCTCGGCAGCCGAGATTCTTCGAATCGACTACGTCACCAGACATAAGGAGGTGAGAGTCAGCGGCAGAGCAGGCAGTCGGCTGCTTGCACGGGCAGGCGCTGCTGTTCTGCAGGTGCAGGCGTGTGCTGTCGTCGGGGATGCAGCGCTTTTTTTTTAGGCGGCTCATCATTTTCGATCGGGTGTCCATTTTTGTCCCCCTCTTTCTTCCTGTCTTGTTTCGCTGTCCATTTTCGTCTTCTTTCGCGAGTCTATCACTTTCTCAAATCGCCCAATCGCCGGTTTCTCACTGCCCCCTTTCATCCGAATGATTTGTCTGATATGAAGAGGGCAGAAGACAATCCTTTGTGCCGGTCGCATACCGCGCCATCGGGCACACGGGCTGCTAGGAACGTACATCGTCGAGGACGCTTGCTGAGCCACCGTGGTGCCTTCACGCATAAAAGAAAGAATTTGGTGGAGTTGATGCTAGGAGTAGGGCGGGCTATGCTTGTCTTGCAGAATTTGCTAGGCCTGCTCCCCCCCCCCCCCAGGTGGATGGGCTGTTTATCGACTTCTGCGAGGTGAAAGAAGTCTTGGAAGCTTGAACAGAAGCTTTCTTGCACGGAGCAACAAAGGCTTGCCTGCTGCAATACTTGAACCCACGACCCGGCCGGTTGCGGTAGCTGCTGCCTCACCGCTCGGTCGGTACAAGCCGAGTCCCTTTTGGGCAAGTGCCGATTGAATGTTTTTTCACTGATGTTTGCGTCTAACTCCTGTGTCTACTTGATCTCATCTTTCTGGAGCCCAAAAGTCTAATTCACCTGTGTGGCACCCTAAGAGAACTTAATCTCTATCCAGGTGCTTTGCAGTGCCCAAGGTGGGTACACACACCATCGGCTGTGACCGAAATGACCCCTGCAGTTTCGTGCACGTACCTGCAGGATCGACTTAGCTGCCCAGGTGCCGAGCTTTTTTTTTTATTAGAAAATGAGGGCACGGCTGGAGGAGCAGAGGCAGGCGTCAAGGCAGGCTACCGAAGGCGAAGTAGCAACAGCAGCAGCGGTGGCAGAGGATGAGGTGGATGCAATTGGCACCCGTGCTCCTGCACGCACTTCAGCATTCGTGTGAGTGTCGACCCTCGGTGTCGCTGTCGCCCGAGCTTCCCTGTCTCTGCGACACGCCTTGCGAGTGATTCACAGTGCACTCTCACTGTTATCGTTTGTGCTCTGCCCGCAGAACGGCGGCATCTCTCCGCCGGCCAGCGGGTGCCACCGCTGCCACGGCTGCGGTTGATGCTGCCCGGATCAAGAATCCTCGCGAGCGCATGCGGCTTCGAAAGCAGCAGGAGGCTGACATGAAGGCAAATTTGCTCAGGCAAGGACGCAGTAATTCAACCATCGATTTCAGCAGCAGCGCACAGCTCTCGCACCGGGTGTGGGCGGGGCATCAGTGAGGCGTCTGACCCGACGATCGGCCCTTTGTCGGCACCGGGCGCCAGGCACGGTTACGCTAGCAGACGCCGGCTCATTTCAGGGAGGAGGCAAAGCGTAACCTGCAAGCGAACTTGAACCGCAAGGCAGCCATCAGAGCTTCGATGCAGCAGCAAGGGGTACGTGGCGGTGGCGGCTGCAGTGTGCTCGACCTGCAAGGCTTGCTGGTGGCCTGATGGTATGGCCTCGACGTTAGCAGTGGCCGAATGGCTTTATGGGCTTTGCCATGCTCTGTTGGTTTTACTGGCGATTGCTAGCTGACCATCGTTCTTAGGAGGCGCCGTGGGAGAAGAGCCTCGCCGATTCGAACCAAAAGGATGCCGGCGGAGCTTCGACGAGACAACCGGCAATCTATGGTCAAGCTGAACCGCATCTGTTGCCGCTGCATAGTTCAGGTCTCGTTCATGTGCATGTTCCTCCCCCTTTTCACTCGTGCAGTGGCTTCTTGCAGTGCCTGCAAGAGCTAGCGCTGCTACAAGCGTGCTAGTGTGAATCGTCGTTTGCCAGCTCTCTGAATGTGGCAGGTGCCATGGCCCGATAAACGTGACTTTAATGATAATAACCGCAATGGTAATAATAATAATAATAATAATAGTGCATTTGTATAGAGCCCCCAGATAACTTAATCTCTTGCACTGTACATTTGCTGCAAAGGAAGCAGCAGAAGCTAAAGATATTCTCACGTGTACAGCACGTGACATCAAGGATCTGGAGGTTTCGTGATCCACAGAGGATTTTTGTTGCAGAGGAGGACACACACTGTAGTTTGAATGAGATCGGCATGGGGTCAGATTGGCAGAATTTGGTACCGCTAGGGGACCGTAGCTTATAGTTGTTGGACAATATTTGATCGAGTCTGTGACCCTCGTTTTGAGTAGGGTTGTGCACACGAGCCACAAGAAAATATGAGACAGTGCACACAATTCTGCACTCATTACGTCAGTTAAGTTGTCAAAATGAATGTTAAAATCAACCGCAACGAGGAAAGATCGATTTCTTGCACACAGAAGCGAATTGAGATAAGATAAAGCTGAGATAAAGGAAAACTTGGTACTTGGGGCGATAGATTACTGCCTCCATTAGCAGCTTGTTGGAGGGACTCAAAATAAGAGATTCGAAAGATTGCTTCAAGGGAACTGCAAACTGTTGTTGTTGAGAGAGCATCGAAATCGGTATATCTATGGAATATATCGTCTACAAGAGATGTTATTAATATATTTATAACGTAAGATAATATATATATATATAATACACTATATAATATAATATAATATAATATATAATACAATTATATATAATAATTATTATATATAATATATAATATAAGATATTTATAACATTAATCGTCTACGAACGAAGCTGAGCTGCTGCCAGCCTATCGCAAGATGCTGCATTAGCCGAGAGTGGGCGGCGTCAGAGCGGCACAGAGAGAGAGAGAGTGCGCCGAGCAGGGCAGTCATTGATGAAGGTGAGGGGGAGTTGTGCTGTCGATCGAGTAAGCCGCTATGGGCTGGCACTTGTAAGAGCTTCGATTCTGAAGCGGAAAAAGCCTGGAAACGATGGTCGTGTAAAAAGGCATGTGAGTGCTTGTGGTATTGTACCCCTGGCATTTCCTCGAAAATTTTCTAGCTCAGCCGGTGTCGAGTTACCTTTTTCGGACGTCAAATTTTTTCAATACCTCAGGCCTCTGGCGCCCGGCTAGACGCAAAATGCATGACCATCTCGGACTCCGGATGCGCCGCCGGAATGCAGGCAGAGCCGTTGTCGATTGGTTTCAGTGCCGGTTTTCTTCGGCCGATTCGTGGCCACTCGAGTCCTGCAGCCGCGAGGACTCGAGCGAGTCGGCGCCCTACCATGCAAAGCGAGCAGCTAAAGGAGAGCAGAGCGAATGAACTGCATGCGAGTCATCGGCCTTGCTGCAGCGAGCCCCGAGGTTGGGCAATGCTAGCTGCAGCCGGCAGCCGTGGATGGGAGCTCGAGATGCAACCGACTTATGCAGTTGAAATGCTGTTTATTAAGTTTTTTTTACGACGCTCGAGATTGGTTTCCTCGTGCACGGGCAGGGCGTGTTAGAAACGTGATATGATGGCGATAGTCGTCTTCTCTCTACTTGTGTGCCTGCCTGTGTGAGGAGGGGGAAGCTCGTGGCACAGGCAGAGAGGTCAAGGGTCCGGCACGTATGCTTCGGCAGACGGTTCGTGCTCGGTCTGCCACATCGAGTTCACGTCAGTGTCTCGCTTGTCGCACAATCACAGCTCTCGATGGCACACCGATCCGTGCTGCTGGCTTCATGTCGCATATTCACCATCGCGACCGTTGTCCGACGTTCTGGTCTTGTAAGATATGCGATATTGTTGCTAACCGTTTGGTGTTCGTAGAAAGTGTCACGTAAGTCGATGAGGTCGCTAGCCAACATTTTAGACTTCCGGGAGTTAAGAGTTGACCACTTCCCAAGCCGTTCCTTTGCTTTATGAATAGCTTCGGGGTTTTCAGGTGAGCTCAGCTTGAATTGAAGTATGGTTCTATAGCGATGCCATTCGTAGTGATCTAACTTTGTTCTCCTCTCAGAGACTGGAGTAGCATGAAATGTGCTCCATCTCTCCAGTACATTCTCGAGCAGCACCTGGGCTTTATTAAATTTTAGCCGAGCGATATCGTTTCGCAGCTAAAAGTTGACTTCTTGCAGCTCCGAATCATTCTTGACAAGAAATTTAGATTTCTGGCAGGAGCTCTTAATTTTATCTTTTGGGACTTCTGCGCTGCAGCGCTTTCTTTTCAAGGCTTCTCAGCCACAATCGCCGAGCGGACTTTGTGGCTGAGAACTGGTCGAGGCAGCTCAAACGGCAGCTTATGCGCTGTCATGCATTCTATATTTAATAGCCCCCAAAATAAGCCATGGCAACCTGTGGCAGCCGGTTGAAGAAGAGCTAGGTGGAGAAGATGCCGACGAGTTTAGCTTCTTAACGTCTGCTGCAACGGTCGTAGCCAAGCCTGCGAGCACGATCGGCAGTATACAGCGAATGCCACCGGTCAAGTTGCTGACCGAATCGTTTGACAACCGACCTATCACACCTCTGAAAGACAAAATGGTCTATGACGTAAAGCACTCCTCCCTGGACTTTAAAGACGGTACGCCGTACCTCTTACCTGTAGACCCTGCCGTGTTGTCTGCCGTGTTTCGTGAGATCTGCTGCTGGGTCAGTTCGATACAAGCACCGTTGCACACGCTCCGGCTGCCAGAAACACAATCATCTGGCGTTGCTTTGAATTCCTCTGTGCTGGCATTGTTTAATCGAAATTACCTGCTCTTGCCCGCATTTTTTGCAAGCGCTCGAGATCG
This sequence comes from Cristatella mucedo, assembly GCA_009760855.2. Taxonomy (NCBI): domain Eukaryota; kingdom Metazoa; phylum Bryozoa; class Phylactolaemata; family Cristatellidae; genus Cristatella; species Cristatella mucedo. The sequence goes on from WPIO01000015.1 coordinate 1,514,196, forward strand.
TCGACGGACGTCTCGTGTGTTTTTAGGGGTTCCCGACGATCCTGAGCTTGCCGAAACTTACTACTCGCAGTACGAGGAATTCGATGCTGTCTCGTCTGCGACATCAGGCAGCGATGACGAGGAAGGTGAAGCAACACTGCAGCAGACTCAGATCGACCTATTGGGACAGCTAGAAGAGCAGCTGAGCAGCAGTCTTGGTAAGTAGCAGCTTCGGTGCCTATGCATCCGGCCTAGAATTTGCCACACCGGACCTTTGTCCTGCACTTCTGTCATTTTGAAGTTCCATTGATGCGCCGTCCTTGTGACATAGTTTTTTTTAAAGTGCCGTCTCCACGGCATAGTGGTTAGGCTCACAAACTCAGGACAGCTAGGCTTGGGTACCGAAAGCCGCTTAGGCTGTGAGTGCGCTATACAAAACTCTCCTGCGTAACACCCACATAGTTTTTATGACTTTGTGGAGTTACAGACGGAGATACATTACATTAAATTACGAACCCGGTGGTGATAGACCTTTGCAGTCAATTGCAACCAGCAGTAACTTGGGGGGGGGGTCTGCAGTGCTAATGTGACACTGAGCGGGGCTACTACCCGAAGGCTGCTTCTAATGGGCCTTTACCAGGACACGAAGTTGATGCATTGGCTCACTTCATGTGCACAAGGTCATAAGACTCGCCTTTTACATAAGATGGACAAAGAATAAACATGCCCTGAACGCAGAACTCCAGGTGTGAATAACCTGAGCAATTTGTTCTTACTTGGCATTCGTACTATTCTTTATATCTACGACAGCAAAGTAGCTTCTTTTGCATGACGGGTGCCTGTGCGGTGATGCCCAGGCGATTTTTACAAATTCAGTCTTTTGGACTCTCATGTCTCCCTCTTACCCTCCCTCCTCCCCCTACCTCCATCCTCCTTACACACATGCACACGCGCACACAACACACACACACACACACACACACACACACACACACACACACACACACACACACACACAAACACGCACACACAAACCTAATGTTATTTATACTGGCAGGCCTGATATAATTACCTTACCTGCATTTAAACAGTGTAATAAACTCTTTTGAGGTCCAAGGGCTCTTGAGCAAGCTTTGCTAGAACAAATGACCTAGCAAATCCTTTAAAAAATGGCTGACTGCTATGGTTAGTGCTAGATCACAATCATTTTTCAAAATGTGCTTTAAATCGATTGCCTCCCAATGTTTGTCCAAACAGTTAAGGGGGAATGTCAAGAAAGTATTTATCAAATTGGTCCAACAATCGAATATTTGAATAGGGTACCTATCAAAAGACAAACATGTTAGAAATGGGATCAAAAGTTCTGACGATTTCTGCATATGAGAAAAAATGATTATCTAAGCATGTTTAACCCGAATGTAAGCAGGAAGCAACATATTTACAAATGACAAATTTACCGATCTCTGCATCATATGCTACTTGTGTGTCAGCTTGCTGAATCTTGGTAGATCGAGGTGCCGCTTGTTGAGATGCATGCTTATGGCTTTTATGCAGCTTCATTTACAGTATAGCTTTCTGCCTTGTAAAATCTAATAACTCTGCCAATAATTCACGGATCAGAGTGAAATTTAAAATGCCAGTTCAGTTCTGGTTGTACCAATTTGCCCTAGTTCATTTCTGATTTCGGCTGAATAAGTTCTGCTGTACATGTCCATAATTTCCGGAAATAAAGCTCAACGACGTTTGATGACACCCAAGAGGAAAAGAGGGACCACATTGAATACCGGTAGAATCATTATTTGCGAATTTTTAATAGGGGAAGGAAGCATCACGTTGAACGACGACACCACGGCTGGCGCCTTTGGTCCGACGGCTCGATCGATCAAGATACGGAACCTGAGAGCGTATCCTTTGCACAGACCTCGCGGGGCTCGGGCGTTGCTGCTGCCACCGCTGCCGCCACCTCAGACGGCACCTCACGGCTCGCTCAGCTTCCTGCGTGCTCGCTGCGCCTGCAGCTGCCGTTGCTGCACGTGTCGTTGCTGCACGTGTCGCTGCCGCCGGCGCAGCAGGATACTGCGATCTGCCGCCGCCCGCCGCAGCGTTCAGTCCTTGACCCGTGCCGTGCACTCAGCGAGTGCGAGAAGAAGCTCGGAGAAGTGGCCTTCAGGAAAGTGTACGACTACCTGAAGACCGTCCGCTACGAGCACGACGGCTGCCTGTCGACGTGCGACGAGGAAAACATGATGGCCGAGCTGGCCAAGTACGTGAAGCAGCGAAGCGACTGCTTCCTGGTGGACCAGCTGCTCTTTCTCGAGATGCAGGCTCGCATGGACAAGTGCTGACGGGTGCTGCCAGCCGCCTGCAGCCCACCGCAGCTGCCCCCACAGTGGTGCTGGCGGCTGCTCGAGGTTCGAGCTGCAGGCGCATCCGGCGGCGGCGGCCGATCGACGCTGTCGTCGCCGACGCCCGGGCTGCGAGCTCGCTCGCTCGCCTTTGAGCAGTCGCGCACTGCCAGCCATCGAGTGCAGGAACTCTCTCGTCGAGCCGAGAGCGGCCGCTGAGCCGCCATTGTCAGCCGGATGTTGCCAAAACGGCGATTCGAGAAGGGAAGTCGCCGTCGTCAAGACCGTGCCGGACTGATGGAGCTAACGCCGGCTCGGCTGTCAAGAAAAGGCGATGCCCCGGGGCCTGGGCTGAGCATTCGCATTGCTCTGGCTTCGCCGGGATTAGCTGCTGAGTGGCGAGGCAGCAATCTCGAATCTCGGCGCAATTTCGTCGGCTCTTTGACGAGCAGGATGCAGTTTACTTGGCCCGTCAAAGACGTGGGCTATTTTCGTATCTGTCGACCTTGCTTTTGTAGTAGGATGACGGAGTGCTCCCACCCGACTGCTCCCGGCCTGCCGTCGCCTGCCTGGAAACCCCCTCGCTCGTACGGCACTTGCTTGGCTGGAAGTTGAGGCTGCGATGGCTTCGAGCAGCACCCACAGTTGGAGTGTGAAGTGTGCAGCTTATTCTCGGCTGCTGTGAGAGCGCACCTGTCCTGTAAGAGTTTGAATGCTGTATGCTTTTTCCAGGTTTTATAGTGTCTCCTATTTTTGCTCATTTAAAATAGACCCTATCCTGCAGCTTTGCACAATCTTGTTCGTACTGGCTCAGTTCGTTTGCAACTGCTGACAGATTTATAATAATAACAATAAGAATAATGCACTTGACAAAACGCCCCCTAGAACTCAAATCTCTTTCTAGGTGCTTTACAATTGCTGCAAAGGATTGAATTGAATGGTTAGTGGTGTTATGCTCTATAAACAACAAGAATAACATAGTTAGGGGTGACATACACAGGGTCAGTATGCAAGTGTGGTTAGTGGCAGCATGCAACAGTGTCAGCACGTATAAGCCCTTAAAGGACGAATCACAGGGACCCACTAAATGCTGTCATACATAGATGAGTTTTTAGTTTTTTTTTAATGTGGACAAGTCAGGAGATGTGACGAAGGTCGGCAGTGAGTTCCAGGCTTTGGGAGCATACGAACCAAAGGCACGGTCTCCAAAGGATCTGAGGTTTGTACAACGTATAGTTAAACAGTTACATTCGGAAAAGTGGGTGGAACAATGCTTAGCCTGGCGGAGAAGAAGATCTGATAGGTAGGCTGGAGCTAGAGAATGAAGGGACCTAAAAGTGAGCGACAAAACCTTGAAGTCGATCCGTTACTTGACTGGGAGGCAGTGCAGGTCGGCAAGAAGTGGTGTGATGTGTCAACTTCGAGGCTCACGACAGAGAAGCCTAGCTGCAGAGTTTTGCACCAGCTGTAAGTGTCCGAGTGCACAGGTCGGTAGGCCAGCAAGCAGTGAGTTACAGAAGTCAAGACGGGATGTCACAAAGGCATGGACTAATTTAGATGCGGTCTAAACAAGACCGAATTTTAGAAATGTTAAGTATCTGAAAATAGGCAGACTTAGCAATGGAGCTGATGTGGTCTGGTCGTCTAATGAAAGGTCTCTTTGGAACGTGACACCTAGATTTCATGTAGATTTAACAGGAGATATGCTGGCACAGCCGATTTTGAGCGTCAGCCTTTCCAATTTCTGAATCAAACTTGATTATATAATATATGTATATATATATATATAATTCATTTGTATAGCGCCAAAGATAACTTCTATTCAGGGGCTTCACATATGTCTCCGGGCTCGAACCCACGACCTCTGCCAGACCTTGGCCAGGGCGAGCACCTTAACCGCTAGCGTGATGGCAACTAGGTAAGGCGGTTGCTTTCACGACCTCCGTCCCGAGGTCGTGGGTTCGATTCCTGCGGTGGGCGATCCTTTATCGCCACTGCAAGCTGTGGTGATAGCCGTAAAGGCTCTTCTGTCGCTATACAAAAAGAGGCTGTTTAATCAGCTAGGATTTATTTATTTTTAGACCATTTGCCCATAACTAGTAAGTCGGTTATCATCATTCAATTTAAGAAAATTGCTGTAATCCCTGATGTGCTGATGTCATCAATACATGCAGCAAGTTAGTTGAGAGAATTCGACGTGCTGGAGGGCTGGGAGGGATCAAATTAAAGGTACAGCTGAGTGTCATCTGCATAAAGTGAAAGCCTAAGATTGTGCTAGGCAATCACATCGGCAAGAGGGGGAGTAAAAACCATGACAAGAACCGGACCAAGCACGGAGCTCTGAGGTACCTCATATTGCAGGGGTTCCTCGGATGATCTGTGTCCATTCACATCAATACTCTGGAGTCTCTCACTAAGATATGACCTGAACCATTGCAGATGTATGCCAGTGATACCCATGCGAGATGAGAGGCGCCCAAGAAGGACTTGGTGATCAATCTTATCAAAAGCTGCCGAAAGATCGAGCAAATCAAGCAGAGGTACTCTAACTATGTATGCATGCCTAAGTAGGTCGTTGTACACCAGATGCGGTGCTGACTCTGTGGAGTGATTAGCTCTAAAACCAGACTACCAGACTGGAACTTACTAGCAAGGTTTGAAGTTTCAATATATAAGTTTAGTTGGTCTGCTACGACTGGTTAGGTGTGAAGACAAACTTTAGGCAGCTGCATCACCATCGATAGTTGCACGATTGCCAAGGAGGTAAGGTGCTCGCTCTTCAGGGGACCGAGGTCGACGGTTCGAATCCTGCAGTGGGTGATCCTGTATTGCCAACTGCAAGCAGTGGTGAAGGGTCTTCTGCTGCTATACAAATGAGGCTGTTGAATCAGCTATAATTCATTTGTATAGCACCCCAAGAGAACTGAATCTCTATCCAGGTGCTTTACATATGCCACAGGGCTCGAGCCCATGACCTCTGCAGTCAAATGTGATCACCACGACCTCGGTAATCAAAGGCAAGCACGATGTCGATGAACAGTGTGCATTTATGTCCAGATTTGCACAAGATGCCTAGGAGGTTGCCACCCAACAGTACAACGGAAGTACGACTGCAGGCCTTGCATGCAATCTGCCTGAGCAACCGAGATGTGGCAGATACTCTCAAAATCAGCTATAGAGCTGTGAGCTACAATGCTCGAAAGTGCTGAAAATTGAAAGTATTCTTGTTTAACACACGCATGTATTTATCACAACATTTAGTGTGTAAATATGATTTGTCCTTTGTGTGCTTATACTTGCTGACACTGTGCATGCTGCCACTAACCATATTTGCAAGCTGACCGTGTGCATGTCACCTCTTATTATGTAATGTAATGTATCTCCGTCTGTAACTCCACAAAGTCATAAAGACCATTTGAGTGTTATGCAGGAGAGTTTTGTATAGCGCACTCACAGCCTAAGCGGCTTTCGGTACGCATTCGGTAGCCAACAGACTTCGTCTCTCGCAACAAAGAGAAAGTGGGAAGCATAGCAGAGTCAAGAGAGCAGTTGAGGTAGTGAGTAGCATAGAAGTAGCAGCTCAGGACCGCTGAAAAAGATGTGCCATAGTCGGCAGTAGGAGAGTAGTTGTCGTTGCATAAGAATTGTGGGAGCGAGTTCCACAGTCTAGGACCTGCAGAGCTAAAGAATGAATGAAGCTTTTGAAATTGAGGCAGCTGTCGAACACGACACCTAAATTACGAGCACGTGGTGAAGGTCGCACAATAGCATCACCTATTAGAACAGCAAAGCCTTGTAATCCAGCCACACGCTTAGGGTGTCCTATGAGCAGCAGCTTGGTTCTATCGTCATTTAATTTCAGGAAGTTTTCCGACATCCAGGATCGAATATCGGCAAGGCGAGCATTCAGTTTCTCAGTTGCTGCAGCAGATTCCGATGGTTTAAATGACAAATACAACTGAGTATCGTCAGCATAGAAGTGATATCCTATTCCATGGGCCTTAATCACTTTTCCCAGAGGTTGTGTATAAATGAAGAACAGCAAGGGACCGAGTACAGACCCTTGAGGGACTCCACAGGTGACCCTTCTCGTGTCTGAGACCTGACCCCTCACACGACACGGATTGAACACGATCAGACAAGTATGATTTAAACCACGCCAGTGCTTCGTCTGCCAGACCGATCGTTGTTCTCAATCGTTCAAGCAGAACATCGTGATCAATGGTGTCGAAGGCAGCAGACAGATCTAGCAGAGCTAGGGCAGTGAAATTCCCGTCGTCGTTGCCGTGTAGAATATCATAGTTAACACGGAGGAGAGCAGTTCCAGTGGAGTGCTGCCTCTTGAACCCTGATTAAAATGTTTCTGACATTCCATTATTTTCAATATGATCAACTAGCTGCTTAGCAACAATTTTTTCAAGAATCTTTGATAAGAACGGAAGAAGGGAAACTGGACGATAGTTTGCTAGGACCTCTGTGCCTAATCCAGGCTTTTTAAGAATAGATCTAACGATTGCCGATTTGAAGGACTTGGGGACGACCCCTTTTCCCAAAGAAGCATTACAAATCTTGGTTATGGCAGGGCTAAGTTGGTCTGCTAGTGAAGACCACAGAGATGAAGGTATAGGGTCTCCAGGAGACGAACTCTTTTTGCTAGACCTTATTAAGGCAGCCACATCACAGGCAGAAACATCAGAAAACCTTTTAATTAAGGTCACAGGTTGAGGAACGGCGATTGCTTTGGTCAGAGGGGGCTTAATGGAGGCACGAATGTGCACAATGTTTTCAGTTAAGAAGGCTGAAAACTTTTCAGCCGAGCTGTTAATATCTGGGGAGTCAGACCTCTCAGCATTGGCCAGTAAATGGTTTACTGTCTTATAAATCTGTTTAGTGTCCGACTGGCAGGAATTCAGCTTTCTAATGAAAAAAGAAGCCCTGGTTTTTTTAAGCTTTCGGGTGTAAACTCGAAGGAAGTCTTTAAAATTGACTAGATCTGCCTCAGACCCCGATTTCTTGAAACGACGTTCTAGCCTGCGCTTAACCCAGCGCATCTTAAGGAGTTATGCTATGCTTGTTAACATTGACCATGCTACCACTCATGCTTTCTTTGCAGCATATGTAAAGTGCCTAGAAAGAGATTAAGTTCTCTGAGGGCGCTATACAAATGTATGATGATTATTATAATTATTGTTACCACACTCAGGTCGGCGAAAGGAGACGACCCGGCTGGGAAGTTTCACCTAAAGATGCTCCTCAGCGATGGAGAGCAGCCCTCCGTGAGCTATCTCAGAAGCTGGCAACGACTACCGGTGCGGTCATCAGCAGAGTGACAGTGCCCCAGATGTTTTTCAGGTGTGGCATATTGAGAAGGGTCGCCAAACGCAAGCCTTTGCTCACCGAACGACGTAGAAGATATCTCTCCGGTGGGGGCTGGGCCACGCCCACTGCACAGCAGACTGTTGGAGTTAAGTTTCGTGGACCGGCGAGTTGAAACTCATGATTTCTCGCTGACAAAACGAAAAATATCCGTAAGCGGTTTAAGATATGAGATGTACCACCGTGACTGGCTCCAGACAGCAAGGAAATTTGATAGCGAAAGTATCATGTGTGGTTGTTTCTGCTCCTCTGATGTCGGAATGGACAATGGCATTATACATCGATCTGGTAAAAAGTGCTGGGATTTCACGTGTTTGAGCTCTCCAGGGAAATGACTACATTTGGCAGCAGGAAAATGATCCGAAGCACACGGCAAAAGCTTCTAAAAGTTTTGCAAAAACATCTGTAAGAGTCTGTAAGTTGGGTGAGACAGTCTCCTGACCTAAATCCCTGTAGTTTAGTGCAGGCCGGCACTCGGCATCGGCACGTTGGCCTGCCGCCTTTAATGTGGCTTGGGCGCAGCACCTTAGTACCGAGGTACCTTATTGATTGATGGGCCGTTTTTTTGGAAGAGAGGCCTGTTTCTGGGCAGGGGCGAGGAGCGGGCCATCGCAGAGCAGAGTTGCAATGGGTACGCAGTAGCGTAGCCGTCGTGAGTCACGTGCTGAGTATATACGTTTGCTGAAGCTACGGTGTTGACATTGCGCTGCTGCTGATTGCTCTAATCACTAGCTATTTCGGCGGGTGCGGAGAATAAAGAAAAATCAGCAAGGTCGTCTCTTAATTCGATGGCAGTGGGGACCACGCGGGCTATGTAGAGAAGTTCAATCCAGTAGCTGAGCTGCAAGGCATTGAAAGTTTGAGCCACCGATGCACACGCGACGGCGCATCTTATACCTTGACGAGCCTTAACCAACGCATATTCAGCGGACGCTCGCAGCGCAAGAGCTCGCACGCAGCCGCTCTGCGTCCCGCCGTAACTGCCTCTTCTTCGTCCGCTCGGCTTGCCTTCCGAGAACAGCAGAACAGCTTCCGCTTCCGAGAAGACTCTAACGCATCAAGGACGGGCTAGGCCACATCAAAGGCGGCCAGCGTGAAGCAGCAGAGTTCGGGCTCGAAATTATTGACGATATAACCTAGCAGAAGCCTCAAGTTCCTACTCTAAGCACCTGACAGCTTCATTTATAAATGAACGAAAGCCCATCAGAATGTATTAGTAAAAACAATTAACCATGCAATTGCTTATGCCAAGCAATGGAGCTGGGATAGCAGCGATACACACAGTAGCCAAAAACAACGTCCATTGAAGCCGTGGTGCCGATTTGTGATACAGATAGGTGTCTGCTCTGCTGTAAGCAGCAAGGGCTGTTATCTGGCCTACAATAAAGTATAGCATCGTAAGATAGCATCAACAGGTCAGGAATTTTACAATACAGAAGACCAAGAGCCGTCGGCCGGGGAACAGGCAATAGATACATTTTGCCTCGGGCGGGACTCAAACCACAACCCCTTATTTGGCAGGTCCTAATATGCTCGAGTGCAGAGGTCGGCAAACTCCGTCCTTTAGGCCAGATCCGACCTAGCTAGTGCAGCCTAGCGGCCCCCTAGTCATTTATTGATGGATCCGGCTTAAAAGAATTGTGGAAGCGAGTTCCACAGTCTAGGACCTGCAGAGCTAAAGCTTTTGTCACCAACTGTCTTTAAGCGGAGGAATGGAACAGCTAATTTACTGTTCACACATGACCTGAGGGCACGAAGAGGCTGAAACTGGTGCAGCAGTTCAGCTAGGTACGAAGGAGCCAAGCCGTGGCGGGCCTTGTGGGTCAGCGTATGAACTTTGCTCTGTATCCGTTGCTCAACCGGCATCCATCCTAGCTCTTTTAGCAAAGGAAACACGTGCTCAAATCTCTGGGACTTGAAGACTAGCCTTGCAGCCATATTCATAGTCAGCTGCAGTGGCCTAGTTGCTTTCTTTGGTAGCCCAGCCAAAAAGGAGTCGCAATAATCAAGCCGAAACAGAACTAAGGAGCTAGTTAAATTTTTTGCAAGCCACTGTGGAAGACAGCTCCTAATCTTGGATAGGGATTGGACGTGATGGCTGTAGAAGCAGTCTTCGGAATGAAGCTTTAAAAATTGAGGTAGCTGTCGAAAAAGATACCACAACTGACAAGTTTTCGAGGCAAGAGCCGTCTCATTGCCGCTTTCTGCTTTAAGTTGAGAGCAAACCATTATTGTGTTTGATTTTGCTTCTCGCGTTTCGCATTATGAATTTAGAACTGCGACTTTGCTTTGTGCACGGCTAGCTGCGGCAGCCCAAAGCCGTGACAGATTTGCGTCAGAAAATGTTAAAGCAGAGGTCGGCAAAATCCGGCTTTTATGCCAGATAGGACCTAGCTAGAACTCCAGTCCGGCCTAAAGCCACCCTAGTTATTTATAGTTGGTTCCGGCCTAAATAATAATTATAATAATGATGATACATTTGATATAGCACTCATTTGATACAGCACCTCAACCTCTTTCTAGGCACTTTACATTTGCTGCATAATAAGCACGATCGAATGGTTAGTAATTGAATTGTCAGGGTTTGGTTCCCCTTCATTACTGCTGGTTGCAGTTCAAACTGTTTCCCATGTTTATTTTTAGAACTGATGCCAGGTGCTTGTATGAACAGAAACGGATGGCCGGGTTAGGGTGATGCATGTCTACCTCTCTAATTGCCGTGCGTGTCCGTGCGTCAGTTGTGGTTTTTTGTTTGTTTGTTCGCCTGGCCACGCCCACCACGTCGGGCCGGTGGAGCGGGCGCGGTTTCTTTTGGCCTAGCGTGCCTTCTTGACCTCCTGAAATGGCCGAGTAGTCCTAAGCCTTTCCCGACCTCTGCTCTAGCGATTGAACGACTCAATAGACTGCTTTGCTGGTTTCTTTACAGGGCTTAGGGCCTCGGTCTTAATTGACCAACTATGTGTTCGGGCCATATTTCGGTGTACTGACTTAATGAACAGGTAAGTTTTTATTTTCAACTAAGCAATGAGTGGCAACAATTTCTCCAGATGTACTTTGCGACCACCGACCAGTCAGTACTCGTTTCCCGATACTTCCAGAGGCAGGTAAAGAATAACGTATTCGCATGAACTTGATCGCACGCGAGATCAGTTCTAGCTGCTCCCGGCAATCCTGACTGGCTGATTGCATGTGTGGCCTTTAGATTGCTTCATCTTGGACAGTATAGATATAGTATGGGAAACATTCGATGTGCCCGTAAGGATTGAAGTGATTAGGTATGTTCTGCAAGGCTTCTACACAAGAAGAAAAAATCGTAATAATAGTAATACATTTGATATAGCGCTCTCAGGGAACTCAATCACTTTCTAGTCACTTTACATTTGCTGCAAATGAAGCACAATCGAATGGTTAGTAATGTTAATAACTCCCGCTACTGTGCTTCGTTATTATTAGCTAGCATTCATCCGTACAAGTGTCAAGTCTGCATAGGGTTTTTAGAATGTGTAGAGCGTAGTTGTGATGAGAGGCTTGGCGGCGAAATTCTAGTGTCTGGCCATGAAGTTCACCCGGTTGGGCTGGGCAATTGATAATGATTGACACTTCTTTCGACATGGCTGCGGTCAGGCAAATGAGGCAGAAGCTGGGAGGAGGGGATGGGGTTTTGTGGCTTGGGGCAGAAGGCTGCGGCTGGCGGTAAAGCCTAACAGCTTGCACTAGCTTGCACTAACTAATGTAAATTTGGAGATACATTGGTCCACACACGGTTGGCACCCTTTAATAATAATAATACATTTGTATAGCACCCTCAGAGAACTGAATCTCTTTTAAGCACTTTACAGATGCTGAATAGAAAGTACTACTAAATGATTGGTGGTACCAACCGCAAGCAGCAGGCACAGTGAAAGCGGGTACATGCACACGAAGAACGAATCGCAAAGACCCACCGAATGGTACAATAAAGTAGTCTGGATCCAAAGAATTGCCATAATCTATTATAATTGACCGGAAAACGGCGGCAAGAAGCTCAAATTTTGAATGAATATCGTAGTAAATTTTTGTTTTAATGCAGCAACCAAATTTCATGTTATTGCGCTAGCGTTCTCATGCAAATGGGCTCCAAAGACGCTACCACGATCCGCTGAAATGTACTGCAAATCCAAAGGAAATTGGCTCCGAGTTGTTCCGATTCTGATTGCACATTAAACTACACTACAGCCGCCCTGGTTTGGCCCATGGGTGAAGGTGCTCGCCTTTAACGACCGAGTTCAAGGTGAATACTAGTGATGACCGAGGTCGTGGGTTCGAGCCCTGCGGCATATGTGAGTCACTTGGAAGAAAGGAATAATTTAATCGAGGAAGAAGATACAGCCGATCCATATTCCAATTTCATAGATGTGGCTGACGTGAGAAAGTCACACTTCACCAGCCACAAAGACCTCAACGAGCTGATCGGAAACCTTTTTGTTACCAAGCATTATGCTCACGGTTCGGCATTTGCGCTCAAACGGAGGAATATTTAGATGAAAATGTGAAAGTTGCAGATCAGAGAAAGTTCTTTGCAGTCGTTCTCAGCTTTAATAATAATAATAATAATAATAATATTGCACTTGATAAAGCGCCCTCAGAGAACTTAATCTCTTTCTAGGCGCTTTACATTTGCTGCAAAGTGATACGCAATAGAATAGTAAGTAAAATCATGCTTGAAAAACAAACAAAATGAATAACATGGTTAGGGGTTACATGCACTGGGTCAGCATGCAAATGTGGTTAGTGGCAGCATGAACAGTGTCAGCACGCATAAGCACATCGAGGACGAATCACAAGGACCCACTAAATGCTGTCCTAAATAGGTATGTTTTTAAGTTTCTTTTAAATGTGGTCAGGTCAGGGGATGTTCTGATGCAGGTCGGGAGGGAGTTCCAGGCTGTGGGAGCATACGAGCTAAATGCACGGTCTCCAAAGGATTTAAGGTTTGTACGAGGTATTTCTAGACTGTTGGATTCCGAAAAGCGAGTGGTACGATGCTTTGCCTGATGGGGTAGTATATCTGAAAGATAGGCTGGAGCCATAGAATGAAGAGACCTAAAAGTGAGCGACAAAACCTTGAAGTCAATCCGTTGCTTGACTGGTAACCAGTGCAGGTCGGCGAGAAGTGGAGTAATGTGGCAACTGCGACGCTCACGACAGACAAGCCTAGCTGCAGAGTTTTGCACCAGCTGCAATCGCCTGATCGCACATGCTGGTAGGCCAGTAAGTAGTGAGTTGCAGAAGTCGAGACGAGATGTCACGAATGCAAGGACCAACTTGGACGTGGTATCCTTATCTAAACAAGCCCTAATTTTAGCAATGTTATGAAGCTGAAAATAGGCTGATTTGACTGTGGAGCTGATGTGGTCGTCTAACGAGAGGTCGCTTTGGAATATGACACCTAGATTTCGAGCTGATTCAACTGGAGATATGCTGGCAGAGCCAATTTTGAAAGTCAGCCTTTCCAATTTCTGAATAACACTAGGTTTGCCCATAACTAGTAAGTTAGTTTTATCATCGTTTAGTTTTAGAAAATTTGCTGCCATCCATGATCGGATGTCATCAATGCATGCAGCAAGTGAGTTTAGAGAATTTGAGGTGCTCGAAGGCTGGGAGGGATCAAAGCAAAGGTACAACTGAGTGTCATCCGCATAGAAGTGAAAGCCTAGATTGTGCTTGGCAATCACATCAGCTTTCTGGGAAATCAAAAGGCTTAAAACTATGAGCAGCTGGTTCAGGTTCTCATTCAGATCTACATCAAATTGGGATGCACATCTTTCCTCACAGTCCATATCCTTCATTATCATTTTGACATATCCTTCATTATAATTTTGACATGTATAAGGAAAATGGGAACTTACTCGGAATACAAGGCGAGCATTTTCTCATGATTTGCAAGTCTTTTAACATCGTTACTAAGGGCAGCATAATGAAAACATGATTGGAGACTACGTTTGGCAGCTTATTTGAGAAAGAGAAATATAAAACAGCCACTAATATAGAAAATCTACTCCTTTCTAAACCATTTTAAGTGGTAATTGTTGTATAAAATTCGAGTTTGTTACTGTTAATTTGGTTGTAGGACATTTCTCCCTGGACGTTTCCCCCCCCACATCCCCCTGGTGAACCCTAGGACATATTCCCCCGGACAACTACTACTCTCCTACTGCCGACTATGGCACATCCTTTTCAGTGGTCCTGAGCTGCTACTTCTATGCTGCTCACTACCTCAACTGCTCTCCTGACTCTGCTATGCTTCCCACTTTCTCTTTGTTGCGTGAGACGAAGTCTGTTGGCTACCGAATGCGTACCGAAAGCCACTTAGGCTGTGAGTTCGTTATACGAAACTCCTGCGTAACACCCACATGGTCTTTATGACTTTGTGGAGTTACAGACGGGGATACATTACATTTCGCCCGGGGTAGAACATTTCCGCCAATGTTGATGAATGTATAATTAAGAATACGGATACACACACACACACACACATGCACACGCACACACACACACACACACACACACACACACACACACACACACACACACACACACACACACACACACACACATTTATATATATATAAGCATGATTAAATGAAGTTCATGCTCTATCAAAATAGGATCAGCTCAGTATAATTAGAGGAATGGGTGGATTGGAAGAATGGTTTCTAATAGCGCGAGCGGCGGCTGTATTTGCGGCGGCTTCACTATCGGTGAGCTATACCCAGTTTGGTTCCGCGGAAGTCAGGTCCCACTCGACGCTGCCAGGCACGTGTTCGTACTCGCCCACGCGGGCGCTCGCTACGGCGTGTCGCTCGTTCCTGAAAATGAGTGCTAAGCCTCAGAGGTATACTGAGTATAACTCGACCTCAAGAGATCTAGTTATGCCCTAATAAGCACTAGTTAAAGCACGGTATACGAGCAAGGATGGATTTAGGTGGCGGAGGCGCAGCCTGCCCTAAACCCTAAACCCTAAACCCCAAACCCTTAACACTAAACCCTAAAACCCTAAACCATATACCGAGGGGAAATGCCCTACCCCAGGGAAGAAATGTCCGGGGGGGGGGGACGTCTAGGGGGAATATTCATATCCCGTTAATTTGATTCACTTGCTGTTCTTTCTGACTAAAAGTGAACCTCAAGATGCAAAATTTTTTATTTTCTAATCGGAAATGGGTTAACTTCAAGTTAATCCCTGTCTTGGTCACAACAGCTAAGTGTGTAGGTAATGTTGGCCATTTCTCTACTTCTGAGACATAGGCATTTAGGATGTACTACTTGCAATCCAGGTATAAAAAGTGTGTTACATAAAACTATCGAAAGAGAGGGGAAGTAAGTTCTAATATTCGGGGGATGACCAGTTAACCTCAAAAAAAGAAACCTGGTCAAAAAAGTTTGAGCTTACAGTAAAGTTAATTTTCACGTTATGGCAAAGATCCTTCTAGCGATATAGTTTGAGGTGTTCAGCCCTAATTTAGGTTCAGACAATATCATTACTAATATTGCATGATTTTCACGATAATTTTCAACTGCTAAAGGTAGAAGGTTTCTTGAAAAAATTTCGGAAATTTTGTGGAAACGTGTAGCTCTAACTTGGAAAAAGCTTACTAAATGCTACTCTAGTGCTTTAATGTGAGTAACTGATTAAAGCTCACTCAACTTGTGTGCGATATCGAATCTGTTCGATTTATGGATAAATAGTCTATTAAAAAGGAAAATGAAGTATTCAAAACTAGGTTTAGGCTTGCTTGAGAATAAAAGTATTCAAAACTATTTAGCTTGACTATTTTGGATGCACATATCAATTTACGCTTAATGGGGCCCTGGTTCTTAGCCCAGGGGTAAGGTGCTCGCTTTTCACGACCTGGATTGCAGGTTCAAGTCCTGCAGTAGTCGATCCATTATTGACCAATGCAAGCAGTGGTGATAGTCTTCGTGAAGGCTCTTCTGTCGCTAACTAAATGTAGCTTTTAAATCAGCTTGCCTTTTTTAATTTCAACTAAGAGTACACGTTGTAAATATGCATATGCAAATCGGCAAGCTATATTTCCTGAAATTTTGTATGAACTGCTGCATCAGTTTCAGCCTGTTCGCGCCTTAAGGTCCTGTGTGGACAATAAATTAGCTGTCCCATTCCTCCGCTTGAAGACCGTTGGCGGCAGAAGCTTTAGCTCTGCAGGTCCTAGACTGTGGAACTTGCTTCCACAATTCTTAAGCAACGACAACTACTCTCCAACTGCCGACTATGGCTCATCCTTTTCATCGGTTCTGAGCTGCTACTTCTATGCTACTCACTACCTCAACTGCTCTCCTGACTCTGCTATGCTTTCCACTTTCTCTTTGTTGCGTGAGACGAAGTCTGTTGGCTACCGAATGCGTACCGAAAGCCGCTTAAGCTGAGTTCACTTTACAAAACTCTCCTGCGTAACACCGACATTGTCTTAATGGCTTTGTGGAGTTACAGACGAAGATAAATTACATTTACATTACATGTGATACGAATCATAACTGTATTATCGTAGTACCTTAAATGCCCCAAAGGCTATAACTTTAGCTTGTCTTAAGCGACTTGTGTTTACAGGACCCATTGAAATGAAAGATTTTCTCACGGACTTAAACGCGGAATCACTCATGGACTCACATTCAAAATTATAGGTGTATAGGTTGATAGTTGGTGTATTTCTAATTTAATGATACACTAATAGAAAAACTTTGTTTACGTGAAAAAGAGCATTCCTAAAAGTTTTGAAGTGTTTTTCACACGCCCGATCAACTGACAGAGGAACTATGGATGAGTTACCTTATGGTAACTCAAACACAAGAACTATTCAGTTATTACAACGTGCTGAGGTTTGAGTATTGGCAACTGCAGCTCCGTTTATTGCTATTTCAAGTTTATTGGTCGCTCGGCTCTGCAATAATAACTAATACTAATAATGTGTTTAGTAGATTCCCTAAGAAAACCAAATACGAGAACAGATGATTAAATACGTTCGAGAGCCCACCGTCAGAGCTCGGAGGTCGAATAGGTAATCGCTTATGCTAGCGGGTGAAGCAGCTTGTAGGGTCGAGGTGGCCGAATCCTGAAGTCGATCAGATGCTTGAGAGGGAGCAACTGAAGCAGTTCACGCAGAAGTGATTTTGGGGGGGGGGGCAACATTTTCCTTGACGACAGAACAGACAAACTGTTGGGTTTTGCACCGGTTGTATGCAATTAAGGGCGCGTACTTCATGAGTGCAATGCACGTGAGGCCAAAATAAAGGGAATTACAGTAATCTTGACGTGATGTCACAAAAAATGTGCAACGTCATTTGGTTGCCGTACTCTAATCTACGAAGGCTCAATTTGATAGGTTCCTCAGCTGAAAAGTGGCAGACTTGACGGTGGAGGCAATGTGCTCATCCAATGACAATTTTTTTGGAACAGCATGCCCAGGTTGATGTCAGACAAAACGCGAGTGATACTAGATTAAAAAATCTTAAGAATGAAGTCAGCTAACTTAATGGTGAGCATTACGTTTGGCTTTTTGTCGTTTGACTGTAGGAAGTGAGTGGCCATCCATGCCCATGTCGACGATGCGGTCTGCAAGGGAATTAATGCAAAGTGCCTAGACAGAGATTGAGTTCTCTGAGGGCGCTAAATTAAATGTATTATTTTTATTATTATTATTGAGTCGGATTTGGAACAAGGCTGTTGAGTGTTAAATGGTAGATAGATCTGATTACCATCCCGGTAGAAATGTAAGCCACAACTGGGATTTAAAAACCCGGTAGAAATGAAAGCCAAGACTGTGATTGACAATTACATTGGCCAGAGGGAGAGTATAGATGGAAAAATAACCTAACCCTAGGACTGAACTCTGAGGTACTCCCGTACTTTAATGGCTCCCCGGATGACTGACAACCATTTGCCCATTTGCATCTACACTTTAACATATTTTGCTGATGTAGGACGTTTCCCAATTTAGGACCGTGGCAGTAATATATATGCGTATTAAGAGATGCCTTAGAACGATCTGACGATAAATTGTTAGAAATGATACTATGAGATTAAAGAGAATCAGAAAAGAAAACCTGTCCCGATCTGCATTTTTCAGGTCATTATAAGATCAAAGCAGAGCAATTTATTCGGAATGATTACATCTAAATTAAGATTGGAACTTTTTAACAAGATCTGATGGATACAATTGATCGGTCAGCTGCTGGGTCACCACTTTTTCAATTGTCTTAGATAATAATGGCAGAATGGGGTAGAGGTTACTATGTTTGAGATTAACTAGGGTTGGCATTCTAATGAGTGGCTATACTACAGCTGTTTTCAGTGGGACATGAGCTCTATCGGAAATTAGAAGATACGTATTTACCATACTTATTAAGGTGAGAAGCAACAGGTCAGTGCATCTCATAGGCCGAACTGTTGGGACGGTTTCAAAAGTACCGATGGTCTTTTTAAGGCTGGACAACAAAATTAGTAAGAGTTTAGTGGACATTGGCATCTGAGTATTGAGGTTTGTATTTTAGGCTCCACGCTGATCTACTGCGATCTACAGCCAGCTGCTTCTTGCTGCCACTGAGTATGTTTTTATCAACTACTAAGTCGATCAGCAGACGAATGAATAACAAACTGAGCGGTCAGTAGTCCTCACCTGTACTGTATGCTGGTGAGATAGTGACCTTTGCTGCACTTATTGAGATATATTCATCTATCAGGCTTAATGGCTGTCCACTTTGGTCTGAAGGCGAGCTCGGTTCGAAGTCTTTTGCATTTGATAGTCCCTCCGTTTCCATGCTGTCTTGACGTTGCGCTGCGTTCGTGCTGTTAATACTATCGCTGACATACAGCTCGTCGTCAGTTTTGGTATTTTTTTCATTTAGAAGATTTCGAGCTTTTAACGGGATAAAAAGTAAGAATATGACCTGAAAGTCCGCTGTGCAAGGCCACAGCAGATTTTTCAATACATTCGTCGTCCCACAGCATATGGCGTGCAACGTATCTGTGCTAAGAAAACATTGTTTAGTGAACTAGTCTATGTCAACTCGAAGACCAAAATGATTATTTAAATAACCCGAATTTATCTCAAATGAAGCAGCACTTTCCGGGCAAGATTTACATCGCCAGTACTTTACGGCCGATTGACGGCATTGGACATCAAGCAGGTAGTATTATAAAACAGCCACGCCTTAGGTTTCAGTGGTATCGTTATTCCAACAGGAGAAAATTGTTTCATAGTTCAGGACGCATTGTATACGTGTAATCCGGGCCTACGCTAGCTATCTCACTCGTATCAAGACCGCTCAGCATTGAGTACTAGATCTGAACCTATGGAAAACTCAGCAGTTGACCATCTAGCTAAAGGGCTGTGACTGTTTCAAGATTTGGCTGTTCTCACCACCCCTACTGAACCTATCTGATTGATGGTACTATCCTGTGTTGTCTGAACTTATCGGTCGATCCTATCGCATGCTTCCGATCACCCCTTGGGATCGCGGCAGCGGCTCGACGGGTAACCTTCGTCACGTGAGAGCCGGCTGTGGATAATTAGTCGCCCCGGGAGGGCTGCACCACAGCAGTTCCAACATCGCTGCCCCTCCCGGAAAAGAGTAGCCGAGACGTGCTCAGCATTCACAGACTTAAAGAACAAAAGATACACTTAATCACAAGCTGACAGCTTTAATAGCTAAATAAGATGACAGACAATTATTTCTCCTTAGCACGAAGCTTGGCTGACTTAGCTGTAAAATGTCCTCCATATATGGAAGCGAAGTCAAAGCTAGCGAAGAAAGCGAGAGTACACATTTTGACTCGCAAAACATGCAACAGGAGCTTAAAATATCCGCTCTCAGCAATTGTGGCGTTTCCCACAGAGTGGGGACAGGGAACCGCTTTTACTGTGAAATCTAGCACCACAGACACCTGAAAGGGCAACATTCGATTTATCTCACTTCTAGTTTTTGCAGACCCAGCAGTTATATACGGTCATTTAAAAGCCAAAAAGTACTTCTGGGGGCGATAGAGCACTAGCATAACCATCAGCTAACAGTAACCAGTATCTAATTAGAAAGATTCAACGGATGGAACAGTATGGGTGGTTATCTGAGTAAGTAAACTATAAGCCAGATGATGGTCGGGGTGGATACCTTGATTATAAGCACATGATTATAATTACTCTTATTAAGAATAATGGATCCAGAATTGGAGGGAGCCAGACTTTGATCTTACCAGATGAAGCCAGTTACGACTCTTTGGTTCCTTACCTCCCTCGTTAAGACGGACTGACTTGTATCATACACTGCCCCTAAGAGTATATGACTGCTTTTGCACTGCCGAGTAGACTGGGGATATGTGAAGGGGTTTGACTAAAATCCAAGGGAAGCTCATATCTATCAGGCGAAGCTGAGTGGTGATGCTGAATGAGAGGTGTAGCTGAATAATACTACCGTGCTAGCTATCGGTCTAACTTTCAGCCGTAGCTCGAAGCCAGTTAGTATCAATAGCGTTGTGGTTCACTTGCAATGTTTGAAAGCTTGGTGGTAGAGTTT
Organism: Cristatella mucedo; assembly: GCA_009760855.2. Lineage (NCBI taxonomy): Eukaryota > Metazoa > Bryozoa > Phylactolaemata > Cristatellidae > Cristatella > Cristatella mucedo. The sequence continues at coordinate 1,534,463 of WPIO01000015.1, forward strand.
CATAGAAAAATCTTGATGATGCGAGTTGTAAATGGAGCCAGAAAGCCTGAATCGCACTACCACAGTCTAGCTATATACCACATGGTGCCACTGTGCAGTGCTTAGTGGCACCTATTATCCGAAACACTGCAAAATTAATATATGAGGCCAGGTAAAAGATTAGAATACAGCGTCTCCTGTCACAGCTCTTTGTGAGAAAAAGCATATTTAATTTGCTACCTCCTAATCACATTTGATGGGATATGGCCTTAGAATAAGTCTAGAGCTGCAGCAGCTCAAAGAAAATCTAAAACCAACTACTCAAAATGGTTACTGAGAGAATCTATTTTGCATAAAATGAGTAAAGGAATATTTGTACCTGTGACCATGCACAGGCATCAACATTTGAAAGAAAAATCAACAAGAAATTTTTTAGACCACAGGTGCACTATAAAGGCTTAGGTTTTAATGGTTTCTGTCTTGATACATTTACGGACTGACACTTCTGAGTACTAGGGCGGGGTTCTAAGTACTACGGCAGTATTCGCATTTGCTTATCTGATAAAAAATAAGTCTTTACAACAAAGCCGGTACGTAAAATTCCACTGGAGTAAACAGCCACAAGAACGGTTTTTAAGATTCGCCTTCTTTTGAGCAACTTCACAATTTTTGCTTTAGCTGAGTAACTTGCAGCTTAGTGACTTTTGTTTCCTTGCAAAATGGAATATTTACCGTTGGTAGAGTCATGTGTCATCGAGTGGACACTGTCCTCCTCGCTTACGTGTAAGGTAAAATATAAATTTCGGAAAAAATCAAGTCCTGTTATACCACCAGTTGGCTCTAGTGCCATGCTGGCTGAGGTACCTGAAACCGATAGAAATCCAACGCACAAATTCGCTGCGGCACCAGGATTCCATTCGGTAACGTGAGGCGCCAGATCCGGATTCGACGAGCGGCTTCCGCCGTAGTCCAAGCATTGACGCTGCACGGGAAACGGCCAGAGAGCATGGAGGTGAACCAAGCACATGCAATAGCAGCAAAAAAAATCCTAGCTGATTAAACAGCCTCTTTTTGTATAGCGACAGAAGAGCCTTTACGGCTATCACCACCGCTTGCAGTGGCGATAAAGAATCGCCCACCACAGGAATCGAACCCACGACCTCGGGACCGAGGTCGTGAAAGCAACCGCCTTACCTAATGTAATGTATCTCCGTCAGTAACTCCACAAAGTCATAAAGACCATGTGGGTGTTACGCAGGAGAGTTTTGTATAGCGCACTCACAGCCTAGTGTGCCATCACAGAGTGCGCATTCAGAGAGGTTACCCACTCGGAGAGGGCACCCACTCGGATGCGGTCGACCTATCGACCAATCCGAAGATAAATTGAGCAAACCGAACAATCGGTGACCGAGGCTTGTAGAAGAACGGTAATAATAATAATACATTTGTATATCAACCACAGAGTTAGCTGCTAGTGTAAAGGGAATAAATACGTTCGCAGCTTGTGCAAAATAGAGCTAAGAATCGCTTGATTACATTACTTCTGAATGGGAGTTAGTTCTCTCTGGTAGAGATCTCACCTATTAATTAGCACCGGGCCACCCAGAACTTGAAAATCAACAAAAAAAGCTAAAAACTCACGTGCTTTGTTCAGAACTTGCTCGATCCGTGTGAATTGTATGTATGTGAGTATGCATGCTAGGTGAGCCGTGATGGCACACTAGGTAGGGCGGTTGTTTTCACGACCTTGGCCCCGAGGTCGTGGGTTCGATTCCTGTGGTGGGCGATTCTTTATCGCCACTGCAAGCGGTGGTGATAGCCGTAAAGGCTCTTCTGTCGCTATATAAAAAGAGGCTGTTTAATGGGCGTAATCACTAAGCAGTTATTATGCTTACTTAGCATATGAAAAGTGTCCGAAAAGAGATTTAGTTCTCTGATGGTGTACCGATGCGTCATTGCTAATATTATTATGGAGCTGTTTGTTTTTGAAAGCTTTAAGGCGCTGATAGATTATTTTCGGTTCTTTAGTCTGCAAGGGTAAAGCTGTTTGTTTTTGAAAGCTTTAAGGCGCTGATAGATTATTTTCGGTTCTTTAGTCTGCAAGGGTAAACTATTTGCATGCACTGTCACGTAGATCTCTTATCTTGAAAAGCTTTAAGGTGCTGATATATTCTTTCCATTTATTTCAAGGCAGTGGTTTAGCCTATAGAAGGTTAGCTTGATACATATTGCCGTCTGGTAGATCTCTTTGTGAACTATCACTTCAAACACGTATCACAACCGTGGGCATGTGAGGTCAAAGTGAACACCAACTGGGTTGCCCACTCATTAGTCGATGGAGCCCCGGTCTCTTTAACAGTTATTTACGTGTAGCTAAAAGGTTCATAGGTTTGAAGTCAAATCAAGAAGCCAGATTATGGTAAAATAGCATCAACTGGCACAGCTGCAATCAAGGGCAGCATACCTGTTGCTGATGTTGTTACTGCTGCAGATATGCTGCCGGTTATGCCATTTGAAGAGTGGCTTAGATTCACGGTTAGAGTTGCATTCGTTATGCCAGCACCTACCACTGCTGTCGCCGTATTCAATGTAACAGGTTCAGTCTCTCTGTTTGTTCTTGTCGGCATAAGCAAAAGACTACCTCCACTGGTCACGAGGTCTGCCGAAGACTGTTTGCTCAACTCAGATGAACTTGTGCTGTTCACATTTGCAAAGAAACCTGAAGCATTTTCCTGTTCAGAGAGATAGCCTGCATAGGTAGTGATCGGGCTAGTAGACATAGCATAACACGACATTACCAAGCTTGCTGCTGATGAAAATTCGACTGCTTTGTCAGCCAAAGTGGCAAGGAGAGATGCATTGGCAACGAAAGTAGCTCTGCTTGGAATGATAGAGCTGTTGGCCACATGCATATTTGGACTAATCGTCACTTCATTAGAGAAGTCATTGCCAGCTGCTGGTTCTAATGAAGTTTCTGCAGCACTACCTGTCCAGCTTCCCGAAACACATGTATTTGCATACGTTGCACTGCCCTGACCAAACTGATCTGCAGTCATTATGCTGGGGGTAGTCAGCACAAAAGTCAACAACTCATCGATGCTTGCTACCGATGAAGATGCAATCGCTTTGCCATCCTCAGTGACCAGTTGAGATGCACTGGCAGAAACAGTATTGCTTTGATAGGCCGAGCCAGCGGAAGCAAATGTTGTTGAGCTCATCGGCCATACAAGAGGGAGTATACTCTGGCCTGACGGTTCTGGTGGCATTTCTGCTGCTACGGTTGCCGGGATTTTGCTTATAGTTGTAGTGCCAGAAATAACATTGCTATGACTTATTTGAAGTGCAGTGCTTGTGTCTGAGCCAGACAGCATACCAGTCAACATCTCATCGATGCTTCCTGATGAAGATGCAATGGCTCTGCCACCCCCAACGGCCAGTGGAGATGCAGTGGCAGAAAATGTATTGCTTTGATAGGCCGAGCTATTGGTAGCATGTGTGGCTGAGCTAATCGGCATAACAGGAGAAGGTAAAGTCTGGCCTACTGGTTCTGGGGACATTTCTACAGATATGATTGCCGGGATTTCAGGTACAGCTACAGTCTCAGCAATGCCATTGATTTGAATCATTTGACCTGCAGTGTTTGTGTCGGAGCCAGTCAGAAGATCAGTTAGCAACTTATCAATGCTTGCTGAAGATGCTGATGCAATCGCTAGACCATCTCCAGTGGTAAGTTGAGATGCAGAAGCAGAAACAGCCGTGGTTCGATAGGCTGAGCTAGCAGTAGCATATGTTGTTGAGCTAATCGGCATAACAGGAGGGGAAACACTCTGGCCTGATGGATGTGGTGATATTTCTGCAGCTTCAGTTACCGGGATTTCTGGTAAAATTGCAGTCTCAGAAACGGCATCGCTTTGACTTATTTGAACTGCCGTGCTTGTGTCAGCGCCAATCAGAAGACCGGTAAACGAGTCATTAATGCTTGCTGGTGATGAGGCAACCACTCCATCAGCCACAGTGCCATGTTGAAATGCAGTGGTAGACATTGCCTTGCTTGGGTACAGGGAGCTGTTGGTAGCACACACACTCGGACAAATTAGCATAGCAGCATAGGATGGACTACTGGCTGATAATTTAGACAAGGTTTGTGTTGACGTGGCTAGCAGGCCTTCAGACACGAGTGTCATCAAAGATTTGGCATTGGTTTGACCAAATTGGTGGACTGTAGTTGTGTCTGAGCCAGTAGATATATGATCTGATAGAAAGCCAAATCCTGCGATCGACCAAAAAGTGGCTCCTGAAAATGAACTCATGGAGCTGGCAGTAGTAACTTTGCCTCTGGAGGTGGCAATGTTTTGATCAAGGTGATAGGCAGCAGCACTGGCATTCGAACTTTTAAACGCATCCTCTGATGACACAACAGTGCCAACTGCCGATGAGAGGCTTTCTGTTTCTCTGCCTACCTGCTGGCTGTCAGGCAGTGGAGACTGTGTGCAGTTGTACAAGACTGATTTGTCACTCATTTTAGAAGGGAGTGATGCCATTTCTGAAAATCCTTGCTTGGCTGCAGCCCCTGCATGGTTGCTAATATTGGCCTGCTCATCCACTGTCACTAAAGCCAAATTACCGCTGCTATAACTCTTAGCATAACTAACTGGAGTTGCATCACTTTCGAAGCTAGGCTGCTGGCCGCCGGCTGATAAGCCGGTCCTGTTCTGCACTGAGGAGTATATTGACTGAAAGTCCATTGAGCTGCTGCTGTTGGAACGAAGGTCAATTGTAGAGCTAGGTTGAAAAGAGTCAATCATTTGCTCAGTCACTGAGCTCTTTACTTCAAAAAGACCAGACGTTGATGCAGCTATAATTGTGACATCCGGCAGCTCAATCGTAGCCGAGCTTCCTGGAGACGCCGACGTCACCTCTACTTGATAGGTGCTGTTGTAACCAGTTGCTGGTATCGGCGATCCTTCTATCTCGTTGGCTGACAACAAACAAGCTAATAACCAAAGAAGCCTCGGGGTCATAACGAACCTAAAGATAAAAGATTTGTTAAAGACTTTTGGTTCAGCTGAGATCTCAAGTGTTTTGGACTGTGAACATACTCATACTAATAATGAGCTTTTTGTAAAGCATCTAAAGATAATTTAATCTCTACAATAATAATAATAATAATAATAATACTCTTGATAGAAGATATAATATAATATATAATATACCCTCAGAGAATATATAATAATATAGAATAATAATATAATATACCCTCAGAGAACTCAATCTCTTTCTAGGCCCTTCACATTTGCTGCGAAAGGAAGCGCGATTGAATGGCGAGTAATATCATGCTTAATAAACAGGATTAACAAGGTTAGGGGTGACATGCACAGGGTCAGCATGCAAATGTGGTTAGTGGCAGCATGCAACAGTGTCAGCACGCATTAGCAAATAAAGGAAGAATCACAGGGACCCACTAAATGCTGTCCCAAATAGGTACGTTTAAGGCTCTTGAAAGCTTGCTGCAAGAGAAGCAATAACCACTCGTTGACGACAGTCAAATTATCATGCGAAGGCACTCAAATCACCCAAGAAGATAACTTTGGTAACTGACTGGCAGGACCTCCGGTTAGAGATAAGCATCTATACCGCAACAGTAAGTATTTCACCTAGTAAAAAAGACAAGTTTATCGGGGCAATATATACAAACATGCTGCTGTTGCCCCTAACCACGACCTGGCCAGTTTAGTAGCACACAATAGCACAACAGAATAACTCATTGGAAGAGAGTAAATGTATGTGGGACAGGTAGGTTTTTAGCTTATTTTTTATTTTAGTCAAATCAGGTGACGTGATGTCAGTCGATAGTGAGTTCTAAGCTTTGGGAAGCACAGGGAACTTAAGAAGCATTTGGTTGCAACTGAAGGCACATTCTCCACGAGATTTGAAGTTAGTTAGGGGCATACGAAATCGGCTAGAGTCAGAAGAGTAGGTGGTGCGACTGAAAGTCTGATGTGAGACTAATTCAGATAGGAGGAGAAAGAAGGGACCTAAAGGTGAGTGACAAAATCTTGAAGTCGATATGATGCATGATGGAAAATAAGTAACGTACTTAATTAACAGACAAATCGAAATTAAACCTAAAAGGACGATCTGACCAGTTGATCATAAAATCAATCCTCCCGAGCCTGTGCATACAACCATTAATGTCAGGAAGGCAGAGGTGTCAGCTTCACATCACCCAGGAATTGCATATCTCAAAAGGTTTTAATTGAAGTGCAGTGAGCTCCAACAGTTTGATGCAGCTCACTTACAACACGTGATTGGTTCAAGATTAGGGAACGACGACAAGCTCAGAAGAAAAGTGCTAATCATATATGCCTCCACCGACGGTAAATACTTGACAGATATTAGGATTGGATACAAATGCTGACTGCATGCTGACCCTGTGCATTTCACCCCTAACCACGTTATTCACGTTGTTTATCAAGCATGATATTACTCATCGTTCAATCGCGCTTCCATTTGCAGCAAATGTAAAGCGCCTAGAAAGAGATTGAGTTCTCTGAGGGCGCTTTATCAAGTGATTAATATTACTATTATATTACAAACCTCTCAAATGTGTCTACTAATTTTCTCGATCTGTGAATTCTACGCAATGCTTCATCTTGGAAATCTGGCATTCAGAAGAAAATGAGAGCCTTAGACCGAGACACAAAGCCATGAAATCTCTATATCATTGAACAGCAAAAGAATCAATAACCTAATAAAAAGAGATAAACAGAATTGCTGCTATCGGCCATGGCAGCTGCGATAACTCTGCTGCGGGCATTCATGTTTATTTGCTTTAGCACGCTTGTCTGAAGCACCGGACCGTGCACACCATTAGCCCACGGTTATTTATTATCTGGCAGCCTGCTATAAAGCTCCTTTACAAGTTCTCCCATGGTGCTAATCATATGATCTATTATTAATAGTATAATTGCTAATAGACTCAAAGCCACGGCTGATTACTATTAAACCTGTGTCAGAGATAGTATGGCTGGGCCAGCTAACACCATGCTATCAAACAACTCTATTGAATATGAATCAAGCATGCATAATTCACATCAAACCTAGTCTCTCCTCAGCATCTTCCAACTCTAAACCATAGCCAACCAGCAAGCCATGTAAAGACCACGCTAGGCCTCAACCCCTCAGCAAAAATGGCAATACTTCCTCTTTCTCGTACTGTTTTATCGAACTAATTCAGCAGCAGCTAATAAAAATATGCGATTCATTTGTAGAGCACCCTAAGAGAACCTAATCTCTATCCAAGCGATTCACATATGCCAAACGGCTCGAGCCCACGACCTCGATCATAACAGGCGAGTACCTTACCCCTGGGCCAAACATAATGGGCACTTAAGTCACACACAACGTCCTTAGCAGACGCTCATGCAAATACCAGCAGTTTCACTGAAAGCATGAGCTCACATTGAGAGAACCATAGGGCAACTTGAGCTAGAGCTCCCACCGGTTTCGTTCGCTTTAACATTCAAGCAACACGAACTCTCTTCCCATCCCCCTTATAGTGTGTGGGGGAGGGAGATTATGATTCTTGCCTAACCTTCAGCTGTCAACCTCGGCTTTAGGAAATGGGTACAGTAGACCAGATTGAGGTGGCATACTAAAGGCGAATAGGCCATCAGTAGACGATCCACAATGCCTGACAGTATTCGACAATTTGGGGTATATGATTTAGACGTAGCTTGTGAATGGTCGAGATTCGTGATCGCGTTGGCTGACTACGCCTCTCCGCAACGGTTGGTGGGCTGAGTATCCCTCTCAGCTACGGCTGACAACCAACATGTATCTAAGATGCAGCTGATGAGCTACACATGCATGCAGATGACTCGGCTATGATGAGCTGCACAATGCATGCCTTGTACGCAGGAGACTCGGCAAACCATTCTGACGCAAGTGCTTATTATGTTGCACTTGTTTTATGGTTTCTAACCATTCTACAAATTGAACGGCGGATGGCTTCACCTAAGCATTCCAGATCATAGATCATAGCAAGGCGATTCACATGTTAACTCCTGAGCTGTGTATGATGTGGATGGTCGCGCTCAATCATGTGGGACTGCGGTAACCCGTCACGGTACAATCGTGCGGCACTGCTACACGAAAGAAGAAAGGGGGTAAATACATACATATATATAAAGGACCAGATCTTGGAGTATATTCCTTTCTGCTTATGAAAATTGGATTTAACAAATGCGTACTTTTTTTAGCGGAAAAGAGATTATGTATGAAAATGCGAACTAGCTCTAGAACCGCAGAACTATCAGCAAGAAACCTTCCCTAAATCAACACTTCTGAGCAGGGGTTGCGGAGCGATTTCACAGCATTAAAACCTAAATTTGCTTACATTATCTGAATCTACCAGCGATGAAGACCACCGCCGCTAGCTTTCCAGGAGAGCCGTCGACGCCGTGCAGTAGTTGCCGGCGTCCTTACCCGCGGTGCTCAGCGAGGTTGATCCTCAAGCTTAACCTCCCAAGCATCACGCGTGACGTTTGGTCTCCCTAGATACGCGAAGCTACTACTGCCACCCAAAGACGTTACAAATGATGTAATTTCTGAGACTCCATTCGGTAGCAGAAAATTGTTTTAATCCTTTGCTATAGCTTCGGTCGAGAGGGGGACTGGGCCGCATACAACCATTACGGTACCGTGAGTTTTCTTAAGAATTGGGATAGAAATGTCGCAATCGAAAAAACTTAACGGTTTTATAGGAGAAAAGGACATTTTTTCAACTCGTAAATTTTGCCTGAAAAATATAAACTAATTTCTCCTTAGAATATCTCATTGGCTCCTTCCTCCTGGGATTGAGACGGTGCAGGCAACTTTCGCCCTCTAAAATTTTTATTTCGAGTCTTGACAGCTTTTAGCCGGATTAGAGAAACTTATCATTAAGTCAACACTCTTCAGCATGAGCCGAGAACTTATGCTTCAGTGGCTACTCGGCGAGCATTAGGTAACGAACAACGACTGACTCTCACAACCTATAGACGGCCTTGAATTCTTCGCATTCATAGGTGCTATTTAAATACCGCACTGCTGCTTTCTATGGGCGGGGTACTCAGAGTCAGATCGCTAAATCTACATCAAACGGCTTCAGCAATTATTCTGGTCGCCATCTTTCACTTCTTTAGATTAATAAAAGTTGCAGCTTTACAAATATATTACAAAGTTAATGCTTAGCTGAATCAACAGCCTCATTTAGATAGCAGTAGAAGAGCCTAGGCAGACAGCCGGCACTGCTGTTGCAGTGGGCAAAATAGGATCGCCCACTACAGGATTCGAACCTGCGACCTGGGTCGTTTAGTGCGAGTACCTTACCTTGGGGCTCAGACCCTTCGAAAGTTTTCAAAACTTTATTTAGACTCTTTTGAATGTCCCTGTTCACGGAAATATTTAGTAAGAAGCGAAAGTCGTATACATGGATTTGAAGAGAAACCAGACAGCGGGTCACAGTGTAGCTCGATGAATGATAAGAGGTGCCACCCGAGCGCACAGAGCCATTCACCGGTTAGCAAATTCCATTTTCATGTCGTAACCTGGTTGCTCGACAAAACCACCCAGTGGCTACTTATACCTCTTTGCATAAACAATACCGGGTTGTTTGCTGAATTGACGAGTGACTGAGCATGAGAGAGAGAGAGAGAGAGAGAGAGAGAGAGAGAGAGAGAGAGAGAGAGAGAGAGAGAGAGAGAGAGAGAGAGAGACAGAGAGAGAGAGAGAGCTGGACAGCAAGAGAAAGTGTAGTAAGAATTCTTAAAGTAGCCCTTAATGACCAAGCTTTACTTACGCAGCAGTCGTCTCAAAATACTGAAGCAATATGAGACCGTGAACTGGCAAATTTCCTTGATAAACTAACGCAGCTGAATCCTCGGACCACCGTTTAGCTTGGACGAGACTTTGGGCTACATCGCCAACATGCGCTACATGACCAACTGCCACTAACTCCACTTGCATGCTGACCCTGTGCATGTCACCCCTAATCACGTTGTCCATGTTGTTTAAAAAGCATGATATTACTCACCATTCAATAGCGTTTCCCTTTGCCGCAAATGTGAAGCGCCTAGAAGGAGATTGAGTTCTCTAAGGGCACTTTATCAAGTGCATTATTATTATTATATTATTATTATTAGCCAAAGATCGCGAGTGGGACGAATTCAAGGCACACTCAAGTCTGCCTACTTTCAGCAATGTATAAATTAAAAACCTCGGCGATTTCACAGCCTGATTTAAAAAACGGCAGAGGAGCTCTAGTGGCTATTCCTTTTGCTTTCGGTGGGCAATGTAGAATAGCCGGCTGCGGGACCCAAACCCAAGACCAGGTTTGTGAAGGCAACCGCTTCCCCCATAGGCTACTAACATAGCAAACGGGCACTGCATACGCTACATCAAAGTTGGTCATGCATTTGCGTCGTTCAGTCTCGGCTTCTGCAATTCATAATCAAACAAGTTGACTTCAAGGTTCTGTCACTGACTTAATAATAGTATTAATAATTATAATGCACTTGATAAAGCACCCTCAGAGAACTCAATCTCTTTCTAGGCGCTTTATATTTGCTGCTGAGGGAAACGCAATTGAATGGTGAGTAATATCATTCTTGATAAATAACATGAATAACATGGTTAGGGGTGACATGCACAGGGTCAGCATGCAAATGTGGTTAGTGGCAACATGCACGGTGTCAGCACGCATAAGCACATGAAGGACGAATCACAGGGACCCACTAAATGCTGTCCTAAATAGGTGTTTTTAAGTTCTTTTTAAATGTGGTCAAGTCAGGGGATGTTCTGACGCAAGTCGGGAGGGAGTTCCAGGCTTTGGGAGCATACGAGCTAAATGCACGGTCTCCAAAGGATTTGAGGTTTGTAAGAGGTATTGGTAAACTGTTGGATTCCGAAAAGCGGGTGGTAAGATGCTTGGCCTGGTGGGGAAGTAGATCTGAGAGATAGGCTGGAGCCAAAAAATAGTGACCTAAAAGTGAGCGACAAAGCCTTGAAGTAGATCCATTGCTTGAATGGTAGCCAGTGCAGGTCGGTGGGAAGTGACGTGATGTGGCAACTTCGCAGCTCACGACAGACAAGCCTTGCTGAGGAGTTTTGCACCAGCTGTAATCGCCTGATTGCACATGCCGGTAGGCCAGCAAGCAGTGAGTTACAGAAGTAAAGACGGGATGTCACAAATGCATGACCAACTTAGACGTGGTATCCTTATCTAAACAAGCCCAAATTTTAGCAATGTTATGTAGCTGAAAGTAGGCAGATTTGACTGTGGTGCTGATGTGGTCGTCTAACAAGAGGTCACCTTGGAACATGACACCTAGATTTCGAGCTGACTCAACTGGAGATATGCTGGCAGAGCCAATTTTGAGCATCAGCCGTTCCAGTTTCTGAACCACACTGGGTTTGCCCATAACTAGTAAGTTAGTTTTATCATCGTTTAGTTTTAGAAAATTTGCTGCCATGCATGTGCAGATGTCATCAATACATGTAGCAAATGAGTTTAGAGAATTTAAGTTGCTCGAAGGCTGGGAGGGATCGAAGCAAAGGTACAACTGAGTGACATCCGCATAGAAGTGAAAGCCTAGATTGTGCTTGGCAATCACATCAGCAAGAGGGAGAGTATAAACCGTGAAAAGAACCCGACGTAGAACGGAGTCCTGAGGTACCCCATATTTCAGAGGTACCTCAGATGATCTTTGTCCATTCACGTCAATACTCTGGAGTCTCCCACTGAGATAGGACCTGAGCCATTGCAGAGCAGTGCCAGTGATGCCCAGGCGAGAGGAGAGGTGCTCTAGAAGAGCTTTGTGATCGATAGTATCAAAAGCTGCCGAAAGATCGAGCAAAACAAGCAGACACACTACCCATGTCTGCATTCCTAAGTAGGTCGTTGTATACCCGAACCAATGCTGACTCTGTGGAGTGATTAGCTCTAAAGCCAGACTGGAACTTACTAGACTTATAGGTCCCTTCATTCTCTTGCTCCAGCCTACTTATCCCCACAGCTTCCCAATCAGGCTATGCATAGTATCACCTACTCTGCTGCCCCTTCTTCGTTAAAAAGCCACTTTTCCCCAACAGTATTTGCTGGGTCCACGTGAGCGGTCCATTGTGAGATATTGCATGCTGCCACTAAGCAATTGACTTAACTCGTTAACAGCATATGTACAGTCCATAGAAAATAGAAGCAGTTCTCGTAGGATGCTATACATATGTCATATTAAAGTCATCAGAACTGTTTTGATGCAATCGTGAAGGCCTTTAATAAGCACATTACAAGCCCCCGAAAACCACTGTGTAAGCATGAATAAGAAAATTACCAAAAATATGATCTTAAATGGATCTCAAAATAGATGTCCCAAATAGACATTCTTACAAGCTGAACCTTTAATCTGCAAGTTTACATATGTGCCATAACGGCATGCACTAGGTGATAACAATTACGATAAGCATAATGGCATTCAATGCAGAAAATAATGCCATTCGATGCAGTAATTTGATCCGAGTCGTCAATCATGAGAGAGCAACACTGGGCTCTTTGGCGAAGCATGCAGTGTACACTTTACGTGGCATCATACATCTTTAATGTCTCCTTGAATAGCAGCAATGAACTCTAATGAGAAAGCATTTCTAGCTAATCCTGTCCGTAGGAAACGACAACACACTTCCTAGGCTGCTGAACTAGGTGCGGTGCATACAAAATAGTAAAAGAAAATTAAGAAATCAAGCTAACGACTGCAGCTTCGATATGCTTCCGACTTAACAGCTCGCGACGCTGTCAGGTTGACCTACCTGTTTTGCAGTCAAAGCCACTTGCATTCATTGGTGCCTGGCTGAGACAACACGTTGACCTAATTTCTTTTGTTCACACCGTTACTTTCACAAGAAATTAAAACGCCAAGAAATACGTATTTATTCAAGGTTCCCATCCAGGGTTAATGATTAACTCACGAGCCTCTGCCTGGCAGGTGCTCGACTAAGGACGTCGCTAAAACCGTTAGCACCACTACTCTCAAAAAGTGGTCATACATATAAGATGTCACCGACAGGTGGTGAAGGAATGAGAGTATAATAAAAGCCAAAAGTAGAGTCGGCTCGGCAAAACCAGATGGACACGAGGCTACACATTCGGAGCACATTCTTTCAACGTACATTTTAACTGATGCTGACATAGGACTGCTAAATGAGAAACAAGCCACCATCTATGCGCACTAGCCTATAAAAAGAACAATGCACGAAGAGACGGTACTTCCGCATTATAATCTGTACATGCTAGAAAATGGTCATACGTAGCAATCAATGGCTAGCTTCAGCATTGCTAGGAACATCAACAGCAGCTACGAACATACAATCCTCTTCAGAGCAAGTTCTCCTCTTCTTCTTAGCCTGAGAAACGTCGTCACAAACGCCTCTTTTGTCTACAGGTTGAATATCAAACGCATCGTCGACAATCTCAAGATCGTCACCTGCGAGCAGAAGCTAATATTTTATTCGAAACGTCATGTAAACAGTTAATTCATCACGAGGCCAAACTACGAATCAATTGTGCTAAAATCTAGGGGAATAATGTGATAATCTAAGACTGGAATAGTGATGCAACACTATGCATATATATATACAATCACACAAATTATGCCTCTTCGGACTCAGCTATTCTGAGATATTTTGCTTAGAGAACCCATGGCCTTGAATCCATGCAGGTGACGATAGCATGCAGGATAAATCATTTCATATTTTTTTGAAAGTATAAAAGATCTTTGCTATCGCTGCCCTTGAAGCAAGTTGTAAAGCCGCATTGATAGAACCTTGGTTCTCTTAGGGCATTAAACAAAATGCATTTAAAAATGGGTCGTAGAAAAAATATAATTCATTTATATAGCACCCTAAGAGAACGTAATCCCTATCCAAGTACTTCAGATAGGCCGCAGGGCTTGAGCCCATGGCCTCGATCATCAAATGCATTCACCTTGACTTAAAAGTTATTGAAATCGAGCACCTTAACCCCTGGGCCAAACTAGGGCATTACTATCCGAACCATCCTAATGTAAGCAATATAATATATCTATGACTGTAACTCCATCAAGACACAAGGACTGAGTGGGTGTTATGCAGGAGTTTACTGAAGCACATTCAGAGCCTAAGCAGCTTTCGGTACCCACACAGTAGCCAAGAGAGGCAACAAAGAAAAAGTGAGAAAGCATAGCTGAGTCTGGATGGTAGTTACGGAAGTGAGTGGAAAGGGAGTAGCACCTCAGGACGGCTGTAAAGAATGTGAAATAGTCAGCAGTACGACAGTAGATGTCGTTGGGTAAACATAGTGAAAGTGAGTTTCCCATTATAGGACCTGCAGAGCAAAGAGAAAGTGAGAAGCACAGCTGAGTCAGGAGAGCAGTCAAGTAAGTGTGTAGCATGGAAGTAGTTGCTCAGGACAGCTGAAAAGGATGAGCCACATTCGGCAGCAGGAGAGCAGATGCACTATGGAAGGGTTCAGCCGATACCCAAATTTTGGTGAGCATACAGCATATTTCACTTGTGATCTGTTAGCCCTTAACCGACGCTCAGAGGCTTCAGTTCACGTTTGACTTTTCCACCAGGCTGATCTCTATAAGCCAGCCCAGATTTACTGTCACATTTGATGACACATTCAATGATGCTGAGTGAGAACAAGGGCACCAAGCTCAAGGTCGCAGGAAACTTGATGTGATTAGAAGCACAGAGTACGTGGCTTGAAAATAGTTACAGGTCTTAAAATTAATGTCCATATAATTGAGCTTGCATGGAGCATATGAGCACTTGTCACATCAGTAGACTGTCATCCAAAAGTTTGTACGCACCTGGTCCATCGTTCTGAGTTCGGTTGTTGATAATGCCTGTATTCTAGTAAGTCATCACATTCACTAATGATCAAATTGTTACTATCAGTCAATACAATTTTGGCCTTAGTCGCAGTTTTGCTGCATTTGGCTTAGTGAGTTACTGCATTCGCCGGCAAAACGAGTCGAAGGTTCTAATGTAAACACTTGGGCAAGCACGATCACGTGACATTCCACACTCACTCCCCTTGGAGGCCATCCAGCAGAGCCTATTTTTGGCCAGTTTTGTCACCTGCAAATCCTCGGGCAATGATAAAATAAGGCGCCCGGATGTCTCCTTGAACCGTTGGGGCCAGCCCTTGCCATATTGATGCTCAGTACAAGAGCAGAATATTCAACCAGTTGCACAACTTCCTGAAACTTCAAGAGCAGTTTTAAATGCCTCTACACGGAGATGGCAATTTAAACCGAGAAATCACGAGGCGGCAAATGCCCATTCTTTCACAGAAGTATTCTCATATGCAGAGCTAGAGTAAATTTGGGACACGGAACTGCTATTCTTATAAGCAGAGTATTCCTATATCTGATATTCTTATACGCAGAGTAGACTGTACATACATACCTACAGACATCATACAGACAGACATATATCCCTTTACATATATTTGTATGCTGACACTACGCATGTCGCCCCTAAAAATGTTACGGTAGTTGACAAGAACATGCTATAGTTAACTATTCCATCATGCTTCCTTTGCAGCAAATGTGAAGTGCCCAGAAAGAGATTGAGTTCTCTGAGGACGTTATACAAATGTATTATTATAATAAAGGGATGTCTATAAATAAGTAAACCTCTCTCTCTATAAATAAATAAATATATAAATAAATATATATATATATATATATATATATATAAAGGGATACATGTCTGTATGTAGAATGTCTGTGTGTAGGTATGTATGTACAGTCGAATCTGCATGTAAGAATATCAGATATAGAATACAATATATATATATATATATATATATATATATATGTGTGTGTGTGTGTGTGTGTGTGTGTGTGTGTGTGTGTGTGTGTGTGTGTGTGTGTGTGTGTGTGTAGAGAGAGAGAGAGAGAGAGAGAGAGAGAGAGAGAGAGAGAGAGAGAGAGAGAGAGAGAGAGAGAGAGAGAGAGAGAGAGAGAGAGAGAGAGAGAGAGAGAGAGAGAGAGAGAGAGAGAGAGATGGTAAGATGAATGGATGGATGGAAGGAATGGATGAAGGTGTAAAATACTTAGCAGCAGCTCGACCTGATCGATTCGAATGGCAGAGGCTTAAGTCACTTGCCAAGTACATATTTTTTCTTGAAGCACAAGAAAACACGGAAAGCAATTATTAGGTACTGCTTAAAAGAACAAAAACTGCCAATGCATTACTGCCAATACGCAATCGAAAAAGGTGACCGGCAAGTAGGGTAAAAGAGCAAAGGCTAAGAGAAAACCGGAAGGTCATTAGAAATGCCTAGGGCATGATGGAATTCATGCTTGCCTAATCCTCGGTCTCAGGCAAACTTTGAGTGAAATACTAGTACCAACTGACCAAAGTGACATCGAACAGCAGCCACAAAACAAAGTTGTCAGATTGTTCGAGAGCAAAGAGATCCAGGCTGCTCCTGCTGTCTCCGATTGCCATCACATGTGTGTTAATGGCGGATGGCAGAATTGCTGAGGAGTGAATTTTTTCAATGTATACCGACCTTCGTTCATGATTAGTGATGGACAAGCACGGGCACTATATATAGTACGACTGATAATCGTAATCAGAACAGCACAGCATAATAAATACTAATGCAGAAGGAACAATGGGGTCTCAAATCCAGCTGGCAAAAAAGTTTTTTTTTTTGCCGGTTGACTGCTACCACCTACAACCGGGCAATACAAATTGCACCGGAGAGGGTTGGGAGAGAGGCGGAGCACACTGAAGGATGCCCACATCCCTAGAAATACAAAACGCCATTAATGACTCGGCCACATGCTCATCGCAGTGCATCCGTATCTGTCGATAAGTACAAGCGAAAGCAAATAATCAGACATGCAACAGCTGCCTAATCGGTAAGCAAGGCACCATGGTACACAGCGAGTGATGGGAAGAAGCGAAAAGCACCGTGTCTTCTCAAATGACAAGATGAAGTTGGGGTATAGGTAGTCGAACTCGACAAGATATCGCCTGCATGCCTCGACCAAGAACAAAGATATAGCACTATTAAAGCAGCAGCACTCCTAGTCATCAAGTAAGTCAGCGAGTGTAGCAGCCTTCTTGGGTAGAGTAGCAGCCTTCCAGAATCCCTTACTACCAATACAGGCATTCCCATGATTGTGGGTATCTCCAACTCAATAAAGCCAGAAGGACCAAGTGAGTGTTATACAATCGCATACAACTAATAAGGAGGTTTATCACCATTCAATTTGAGAAAGTTTGCTGCAATCCAAGTTTGAAAGTCAGCAGTGCATTCTGCAAGGAAGGAATGCAATGTCACGTATCTCCATCTGTAACTACACAAAATGAACTGGGTATTACATATATATGTTCTTAGCGCACTCAAAGCCTAAGCGGCTTTCGGTGTGGAGATGGTAGCCAACAGACTTCATCTCATGCAACAAAGAGAAGGTGTGGAGCACAGGTGAGCAAAGAGGGCCGTCGAAGAAGTGAGTAGCACGGAAGTAGCAGCATAGGACGGCTGGAAGGATGTGCCAGTCAGCAGCGAACAGAAGAAGAACAGAAGAAGCGAAGCAGAGAACAGAAATCATTGCATACAAACTGCCACGGGACGGGATTCGAACCAGAATTTTGCTTGGCATACCAGCCACAGCACGTCACCGACTAAGTGGGTGCAAGCCTCACGACTCGCAACCTGTCACACCCTTTCCAGTCTGATCAGAGAGAAAGAGAGAGAGAGAGACGCACGAATGCCCGCGCGCACACACACGCGCACACAAAGGGACACAGAGATAGATAGAGGGAAGGAGCCAAACCTATTCAAAGACATTTGCTGATTCAACAGCCTTACTATAGTGGTAGAAGAGCCTTAACGGCAGTCATCACCACTTGCAGTTAGCAAATGAGAATCGCCAATCTGCAGGACTCAAAACCACGGTCTGGGCCGTGAAGAGCATGAGCAAGCACCTAAACACCTAGGCAAGAACTTCTCTCGTCACAAGTATAGCCACCGAGCTCCATTAGCTAGCCATTCCTCCTCTGCCTACTGACGACATGGCACCTAAGCACGAGCTGGAGTGCAAGCAGCTTAGCAGCAGTGATCACTGGCCCAGGCCGGTGATAGTTGCTCGTTTGCTAACCAAAACTAGGCCCAGCGAGGCTTCCGTCCCGATGGTTAGGCTGGCTCGCTCCGACGGCAACCAGCACTAGGCCTCCAGGCACAACAAGGAGGAGCCGGATGTCAGCAGAAGACGCATGCTAGGTCATAGCTTGAGGGATTGGTGAGCCGCGATGGCACACTAACTAGGTAAGGCTGTGTTGATTTTCACGACCTCGGTCCCGAGGTTGTGGGTTCGAATCCTACGGCGGGGGATCCTTTATTGCCACTGCAAGCGGTGGTGATGGCCGTAAACGGTCTTCTGTACCAAAGAGGCTGTTAAATAAGACACACACACACACACACACACACACACACACACACACACACACACACACACACACACACACACACACACACACACACACACACACACACACACACATATTGGTGGAAGTGCAAAGACAACAGCTGTCATCATGTGCTGCTCTTAGGAAGCTACAACAGCATCAGGAAAGACAGCTCGGTATTCTAAGAGCACACGAAGAAACAACTGTAAAAGCCACACCACACACCACACACACACACACACACACACACACACACACACACACACACACACACACACACACACACACACACACACACACACACACACACACACACACACACACACACACACACACACACACACACACACACACACACACACACACACACACACACACACACACACACACACACACACACACACACACACACACACACACACAAACAAACACACACAACGTGCACGAAAACAAATGCACAAATACACAAAGAAAAGCTTTTATGTTTTAAACTCGTTTTGCACAGAGGTATTCAGTGGGAGCCGTGATGGCACACTAGGTAAGGCAGTTGCTTTTCACGACCTCGGTCCCGAAGTAGCGGGTTCGAATGCTTCGGTGGGCAATCCTTTACTGTCACTGCAAGCAGTGGTGATAGCCATAAATGCTCTTCTGTCACTATATAAAAGAGGCTATTAAATCAGGTAGTATTTTTTCATGATAGGGACCCTCAGCACCACTCTTGATCAACAAGACCCGAAGCTCAAATAACTATATCAACGTTAGTCTCTAATGACACAACCAAAAGCAATAAATGGCGTAATAAATGTGCATACCTTCAAGAGCTATAAAAGCTGCTTAGCACCACTACCGGGCGCTCACTGCTTACTGGCCTACCAGCATGTGCGATCAGGCGATTGCAGCTGGTGCAAAACTCTGCAGCTAGGCTTGTCTGTCGTGAGCGTCGCAGTTGCCACATTACTCCACTTCTCGCCGACCTGCACTGGTTACCAGTCAAGCAACGGATTGACTTCAAGGTTTTGTCGCTCACTTTTAGGTCTCTTCATTCTATGGCTCCAGCCTATCTTTCAGATATACTACCCCATCAGGCAAAGCATCGTACCACTCGCTTTTCGGAATCCAACAGTCTAGAAATACCTCGTACAAACCTTAAATCCTTTGGAGACCGTGCATTTAGCTCGTATGCTCCCACAGCCTGGAACTCCCTCCCGACCTGCATCAGAACATCCCCTGACCTGACCACATTTAAAAGAAACTTAAAAACATACCTATTTAGGACAGCATTTAGTGGGTCCTTGTGATTCGTCCTCGATGTGCTTATGCGTGCTGACACTGTTCATGCTGCCACTAACCACATTTGCATGCTGACCCAGTGCATGTAACCCCTAACCATGTTATTCATTTTGTTTGTTTTTCAAGCATGATTTTACTTACTATTCTATTGCGTATCACTTTGCAGCAAATGTAAAGCGCCTAGAAAGAGATTAAGTTCTCTGAGGGCGCTTTATCAAGTGCAATATTATTATTATTATTATCAGGTAGTAGCAGCAAATGAATGGTGCACCCACCTCTGACAGGCAGCAACTAGGCACAAATGACACGGACGACAAAAGGTCAGAACTACCGGGAGCTGCTTAGGGTGCACCTGCTACAATCGCAGTAAATACACTTAGTGCAGCAGCTCTACCTTTCGCTACTTCGCTTTCAGCCGTCGAACTCTCGTTCTGCTGGGATTCCTGCTTTGGTAGCAACTGCGCCATGTCGCCCACGACTCGGTACTCCTTGCCGTCTTCCAGCTGGTCAGGGCTGCAGTGATGAAGAAATAAACCTGCAGCACTGGCGAACCCAAAATGAATGAACGGCAAAGAATGGCCACTAAAGAAAGCTGGCTGGTCTGCCTCACATGCTGCTACAGTTGAGATCGATGCTACAGTTTATCATACTGATTTCTGTTGGGTGGGAACTTATTCTGCTCTTACTCCTTGATTACAGATTAGAGTCAACTCAGTGCGACAACCTTGCCATGACCATATCCACTAGCTACCTACTCCAGCTGCTCTTTTATTTCTTTGACTGCTTGCTGCAGTGGTTTACTATAAAGACCGATACGACCCAGGGAAAAGGTGGCCAATCTACCAACACAACTCTATGAACCCACTTCCCTGTAGCTGCACTGCCTTTGCACACAGCCTTTATTCCTCGATTTCACTCAACCTACTGTTGCACGGTTCCCTCTCCCAGAGATGTCAGCATAGTTATTCGTGGAACAAGCCTGATCTAAGCCTGCCCTGATGAGGCTTCCCCAATTAGGTCGTTCATTGCCACGCAAGATCCAAGCTCCTCTCTACAGCAGCTTAGACACCCCATTTTCCTCCAGCATACAGATCCGGGCAAAGGTTGCTGATGGTACTGAGGATCTTGGAGTATTACTAGAATCCTAACCTTTCTAACTTTGCACTCTACAACCAGGGACCTAATTGGGAAACTGGATTCGAAGATCCTGAATATAATGCAATCGTGCTGAAACTATATAACTATAACTATAACTATAAGTATAACTAGCCACTTTAAGATGTGACAATTTACTTTCTGTTAAATTTGCCACAGAGTAAATCATAAATCGAGATTCCATAATATTCAGGGTACTAGGTGAATTGGGAGAATCACACCTTATACAGCGCTGGCCCAAAAAATACTAAACCTGGGGATCAAGATAAACTTACGTTTCAACGGCTATGGACTGCAGGCCAGTTTTTTTTACTAGAACAGGATTTGTGTGATTTAACACATTTGTAAAAAATTGTGCATGCAAAGATCTTGGTTTTCTTACTAGGTGCAAAAACGTGCATGTTTTTTGCATGTCTAGAGCCATTTCTGGCTTCCGAAGTACTTGCATTTTCGAGGGATATTTCACAGCACCGTCTGGAGCACTAGGCCAGATTTAGTAATTCACCTAGTATCCCCCTCAATCAAGGTATCTTTATAAATGCGTCGGGCACTTTCTCATCAATCGTCGAGGGTTTGAAGAAAGCTATTTTGAGTATACACAACCAACGACCTGACACGGCTAGCAAACAATGCAAGAAGTCGATTGCACCGAACGAAGAAACAACTGCCAAACAATGGTTTCTGATGAACAAGGAATTAAAGAACTCTTTTAAACAATTTCCTTGGCTTGCCAAATGCATGTATTAAATGGAACTACCGTCTCATAAGCTCTAGGAAAACTTTAAAATACATGCAGATCCCCATGCTTTTGGCATTTCATGTATTTGTCGACACTTAGGTATCAGTAGTACAGGGTTCCACAGCTCTTTTTCAACCAAAGAACATGGTTGGCTGGTTTATCACTCCAGCTGCCCTATCGATTTATTGCAGTGTCAAGCCAGGTCTGGTCAGTGTCTATGCATGCACAAAGCGAAACTCTCAAACCTGGACCGTTGCTTAAGAAGTGCTCGGCATAGTTGTCCAGATGCATTTCTTGAGAGGGGGACCTAGACACATCCAAAAACTCATATTTTTGTCCAGTGTCCAAACGGTGCTAGCAAAAACTATTATCTAAAAACCTTAACTGTTTCCGACCCGACTAGAAACTGCCAAACAAGTAATTTTGCTCGTTTTGCACACATATTAAGCTAAACCAAGGTGGCAGCATGGATAGTTTGTCACAAACATTGCTAACTCACACGAACCATATTCTTGTATTTTTTTTGCCAGCAGTCAATAATACACCGCAATAATTGAGGTTATATCTTGATTCCCAGGGGCACGGATTGCTTGGGCCAGCACTGTATTCCTCCGGGAGACAACGATTGAAATGGCTTGCAGTCCCTCTCCAACCTGGGAAATAACTTCCCGACCACGAAGACTTTCAATTTTAGGGACAAAAACCATCTCACCAGCCTTTTAATGGGCTGTTCACTCACAAGTGTACAGCCCATTAAAAGCCTTGGGATATGCCTAGAAAGAGTTTAATTCTCTTAGCACATTATACCAGTATTCCATTAGTATTAGTTATCGTTACTATTATTTTACAATATTTTGCCATGCGCTCAATCAACACTGGTATCGTCCGATCTGTATTTGGCCTCGGTCGCTATGCTTATGGCACATACACTAAATAAACTCATCACCACGAGATATACAGTAATGATAAAAAATAAAACATTTACAGCCTGGATAAAGCACCCCCAAAAAACTAAATTTCTTTCTAGGCACTTTACACATGCTGAAAAGGAAGCATTTAAATTCATTACTTTTTAAATGCAGTTTTAGCAAGCACAAAAGAACAAACAACAATTCGTGCAGATCGAGCCAAGGTCATGAGGAACATTCGTGTTTAGCTTATTTTAAATGTCATCAACTAAGAGATCAATGTGCCGGGAGCAATATTCATCACAGAAAATCTAGCTGCCAAGTTTTGCATCAACTGCAATCGTCTCGTTCTACCTGCAAGTAGCGAGCTACAGAAGTCTAGATGGGATGTAATCAATTCATGGACCATCTGGGCTGTGGTATCTCTATTTCGGCAATCACAGCATTTTTTAACGTTACGTAGCTGACTTGACAGTGGAGCTGATCGGACCGTCTAATGATCTCAACTTTAAGCAGGACACATACCGATTGCAGACCCCACAAGTTATATACTGACCGAACTAATAGCACAGCGCGGTCAGATATAAAGTATAACCCCACAAGTCTTGTTTCACCACTAAAAATGATTGAATTGCTCAAACAGATCCAGAGATCCAAGCAAAGCTACCGGATCCACTAAACCGCGACTGCCAGCAGTCAAAGTGAAATAGCTCCAGCTCTTAGTGCATTAAGTGTGTTAAAGGTGCAACAACAATGCGGTTGCTGTGGATTTTGGGTATTTAAACGTGACGTTTCTAAGGACCGACAAATCTTTGCTTTTTAACATTTTGCTTCATTGGAGCTCGGTTATGTCTCCTCAATTGCTGTGGGACCGAGGGGGGAGGAGATTCCCTGACCAGACGACAGAGGGCCAGCTTCGTCAAGCTTATTTTGGAATTTCGTCAAAGATACCTAGGAGGTCGCTGCTTGACAGGACCACGAAAGTTATTAGACTGCACGCCTTGCATGAAGTGGGCCTGAGAAACCAAGAAGTGGCACGGACTCTCAAAATCAGCTATAGAGCAGTGAGGTACAATGTTCTAAATGCTTGAAATGCACGGCAATATGGCAAGTAGACCACGCTCAGATCGGCCAAGAAAGTCGATGACAAGGCTGACAAGTTTCACTTGAAAATGCTGGCTCTTCCGTGATGGAGGCAGCACTCTGGGAGCTGACTAAGTAACTGACGACCACTGCTCATCAGCATAAAGACAGTACCCCAGAGGCTTTCCAGGCATGGCATATTGAGAAAGTCACCAACGCAAGCCTTTGCTCACCGGCAAACCTAGAAGAGATCGTCTCAGACAACCAGGGACCACGCACACTAAACGGCAAACATTCGAGTTTTATGACCGACACGTCAAGATTCATGCTTTTTGCTGACGGCAAAGGAAGAATATCCATAGCTGATTAAAGATATGAGGTGTACCACCCTAATTGGCTTCAGACAACAGTGAAATTTCAAAGTGGAAGACCATGATTTGTGGTAGCTTCTGCACCTCTGGTGTCGGAATTTTGCACCGAGCAAATGGACTTATAGACCAGCATTGTACATCGATCTGGTCAAAATGCCGAGATTCTAGGTGCTTTTCTTTTTAGCTCTTTTAGGGAACGGCTACATTTGGCAGCAGGACAATGAACTGAAGCTGAATAACAGCAAAAGCTTCTAAAAGGTTTTTGCTGAAGCAGCTGTAAGAGTCGGGAGTTTACCGAATCGATCGTCTGTCCTAAATCCCAAAGAGTATCTTTAGGATAGGTTGGC
This sequence comes from Cristatella mucedo, assembly GCA_009760855.2. Taxonomy (NCBI): domain Eukaryota; kingdom Metazoa; phylum Bryozoa; class Phylactolaemata; family Cristatellidae; genus Cristatella; species Cristatella mucedo. The sequence goes on from WPIO01000015.1 coordinate 1,558,842, forward strand.
GCACTATAGGAGGTCTGATTCTTTGCCTACTTTGATTCCAGAAGAGCCGTTTGGTAGGCCTAGTGGGGTAAGATTACCTCGAGAGACTCGTGGGAGGTTGATAGACTCAAAGCCGTGACGTATAAGAAGGGTTATTAAAAAACGTGGAAGACTGACCTACTAAATTATTTGGGCTGAAAATAATATCTTTACTTCGGCAAGATGCTAGGTTTGCATTTAGTATATAGTTGTAGAAATTCATTATGGATCCTTTTGTTTGATAAGTCAAAAGCCATCAGCCGGCACCAGGTGGGCGTCACCATTCCAGTGGAACAAGACTTTTAAGGCGTGTGTGCAAGGCAAAGAGACAACAAAACTGTTATTATTGCCGATATGTGGAGACTGCAGACCCCTACCAACAAAAGAAACGGCATTAGTGACTAATACAGCATTCCAATCCATGCAGCTGACACCAAAATTTTGTTCAAGGTAATCTATGCTGGCATTTCTTACTTTGCATTACCTACAGCCCTTACAAATGCTGTAATCCCAAAAAGGATGAATACAGACTTTGCCTAGCATCTAGAGAATCAAACCACGATCTACTGCTACAAAGTAAATACACCTTATTGGCACCTTAATCGATGGGCCTTTAATCGAGTCCGTATTCTTTACAATCACTGACACAGGTCCTCGATCAGCACATAATTTTGAACGGATGAGTTGAACGGATAATTACAAAGCTTCTGCTGTGCCACATAATGGGTGCCAAACATTTTTAGGCAAGTTCTGTTATGTAAATACTCAAAACAACCGCATGAGCCTCACAAAGTGTCGTGCATATGCTAAAAATGAGGGTGGCACAAACTACAATGAAAATGACAATCAGTTAGACTAAGAAAAACTATGGATGCAGATGAAGTGCTTTCAAGTATCCCTCATTGTATCCCTCATATCCCTGTGCTTGGTGCCAGGAATAACCAAAATGTAATCGAGCACTATAGTGCCCACCACATAGTCTGCATGCTACTAACATGATGCCAAGGCCTAGCCTGATGTCATAAACGTAAGCACGGACAGAGATAAAGCCATATCCACTAAAGGCCAAGTAAAACACACACGCCCCAAGGAGACTTATGGAAAAGTCCCAGGCAACGTCCATGGAATGCCAGAGGCATTCAAAAGGCAAGTAGCATTAGACGCCATCACCCGTTCGACTTCTACCTAGACTGCTGCTGTATAACGATGACGAGATTGTAGTTCTGCAGGAAGTCGTCACACTTGAGACGCGTACTGTTGCCGATGCCAAAGTCAGACAGCATGCGATCCTCGTTTGCCTCGGTTTCTCCTGGCTCGCTGGAGATCAAGATGGTACCCTTGCCGTCGTCCACTTCAACATCGGGAGCCACCATGCCAAGGTCAGCCTGCAGAACCTGTAAGCAAGAGAACACAAAAGCTACCCAGTGGGGAAAGAGCATCGGGACCGATCTAAATTGCTAAGCCATAAAATGTCCTTAAGCCAAAGGAAGGTTTTATCTTTCATGTATTCACAGATAACTGATATAAATACAGCACACCTGGAAACTTATGCATTAATCTCAAACTGAAAACTTGGCGCAACCTGGTGGAAGCTTATTTCACCAACCCACTCAGCAGCTATCAAAGCTTAGCAAGACTGTCTTGCAGTAAGCAAGTTCAGATAAGCATTACTATTCGAAACACATGAATAAAACAGAATTGTCTTGTTCATGAGTGCTGGATGCTTTGATACATGACGGGCCATGCAAATGAGAGATCTACTAAAGGTAGTTTTAACAATAAACGGTAAGCAAGCAGGCTAGAAAGTATGTCACTCACGCTTAAAAACAGCATTTTTATTAACAGCATGATTATTTACAAGCATTGTGCTCACCACTCGTCTACGTAACATTTCTTAATTTTGATCGGCCACAAATTAGTACCGTTTAGGTGAACAGAACACAAGAGTAGCCATCAATTACCTTTTCCTTTAAGTGCTTGACGGTGAAGGTAGCCAGGTCAGCAAGCAAATACACCTCTGGTTTCTGAGAGCAAACGTAGCACTTCGGATTGGGCTTATCCAAAATGCAGGCATTCAGCAATTTATTTCTAGGGTTTGGTTGCCGTGCGATGAACACCTGCAAAGTAAAGTCAGCATCGAAGCGCCAGCTAAAGGTGTTAAATGCTCGAGCAGATAGTGAATACAAACATATTTAAATACTATCACCGTTTTCCGGGGCACACGGTGCATAAGCCATGCCGATCAAAACCATTGGCTCGGTAAGTTGATAGGTGTAATCAAAGCCGGTGAAATGAGTTTTCGAAACAATAGCAATTGATTCCCACGCAACATGGGTTCACAGTTATGCCATGGAGACTAAAACAAAAGTAAACGATAAAGAGTGAAAATGCCAAGGTAACCATAGCAGTGTTTGAACTTGTTCTCGCTACCAGTGTCCAAGAAAAGTGCTAACACTTTCTCTATCCATTAGCTCTTCTGTGCCCAGTTTCCATCACGGCTCAACTGTTGCTTCATTGGTATGTGCAGAAACTAAAATCAGTCGACTAAGAGCTACCAGATCAATGGTAGCCTACCCTATGTTAACCTGTTCGGCAGAGCTCCAGCAGAGCTACTTACCGACTTGCACTTCTCTGTTTGGCCCGAGAGAACTTTCAGGACTTCCATAAGCTGCAGACCAGCGACTATTGCATTTGTTGATGCGATGGCAGGTATGATGTTTCCAGCAATAGCTATAGACAAACAAACAAAACATAATGCGGGGATGGCACTGGTGGTAGGCACTGATCCGAGGCAATCACGTGCCAAAACTCAAGCCTTAACAGTGGGTATTCTAGACGCCAAGTCGTTTGAAGCTGGAGTGCCGGAAAATAAATAACACATGAAGTGCTGCATTCAGCAAGAAGGGTGCAGGCCGGCTGATTCAACAGCCTCATTTGTATAGCAGCATAAGAGAATTATGTAATGTAATGTACCGCCATCTGTAACTCAAAGCCACAAAGACTAACAAGGTGTTAAAAAGAAGTTTCTTATAGAACACTCAAAACCTAAGTGGCTTTCGATATGAATGTCGTAGCCAATACACTTCTTCTCACGGAAGAAAGAGAAAGTGAGAAGCATAGCTCAATCAGGAGGGTAGTCAAGGAAGTGAGTGCCATCGAAGTAGCAGAAGCTATTGCCTTGTAGCGGGCAATAAAGGTTGTATGGCGTTTGTCTGTCGATCCCAAGACCTAGGTCGTAGTACAAGCATCATACATCTGGTCTAAGACCTTGATCGATCTTCGTCTCAGAGCCATCACCAGATGACTGTTAGCAATACCATGCAACCGTGCACACGTCTGATCACAGCCCCTTTAGTAGTGGCAATCCTATGAGAGCAATGGGAGGTATAATCACTTGCATCCAGCGTGCAGGAGCTGCTTAGAAAAACTGTCGTAAACCAGAATGGTATAACCGATACTGATAATACCATCAAACAAGCAGTGAAGGGTGACTAGGTATGACGAGCTTAAAAAAACCACAAGTGTTGGAATTATGAATCAAATCACATCAGGTTTGATCAAATGCACAACTTACATTTAATATCAAAGCGGGTGCGCATTGGTATCTTGAAAATGTATGCACGCAGATTGGCAGCACTGGTCACGAAGTCCAAAGCCATGTCATCATCCTGGAATTACGTCAGGCATCATTCAAACACTAGAAAACAACGGATCAAGCAAGTACTCCTACTTCTACCATCAAGATATTCTACATCACATAGTCAAAATGATGCTGCCATTGCTATCCGACGACAAATCTAACCCTCGAGGACTTGATCACTTTTTATTTAAAGATAAGTGAGCCATCAAATGAGTCAGAAGCCACACAAGCCAGTCACTTGCCTTATCCCAGATAAGAACATTGTCAGCTTTGTCTCCTCCATCCGTTTGGCAACTCGACAGCCGAGTCCTTAGTATGTTCAAGCTTGCAGAGAAAGCTGATGCACATTGCTTTATGCTCCACATTTGCTGGTCCTTAATGGAACCAGTCAAATCGTAACGAGAAATATCACTAAGTGTGGACGAAGCTGAAATAAAAAAAAGAAAGGACCTTGTCGGTAACATACTAAAATCACAAACCGACATGCAGACAGACTCACAGAGTTTACCACTAGTTTAGCACTAGTAATCAAATCTGAGGCACCACCTCTCTTGTTTTCAGAACTCGAACTGTATGTAAGTACCAAATGATCATATGCAATGTACAACTGATACATCATGTCGAAGTATCAACACTAGGGTCACAATGGCATATGAAACTGCCCCTGGTCTACGGTATTTGAGACTTACATTCCCAACAAGTCTGGAGAAATTCAGCGACCAGTAGAAATCAAACCTGGATGGTAGAGCTAAGAATCCCCAGGCATCAATTCTGGCCAGCAAACAACCACTCACACGTGTGCTATATGCAAAAAAGCAACGAAGTCGTTATGAGCAAACAAATCATAGCATCAACGATGAGTGGTCTGAACAACATACTGTCATACAATCAAGCAAATAGCTAACCTGACACATCCTGCAGGCCGTCAGGCAAGCAGTTCCAGTCAAGAGGCTCCGGCGGGCGGCGTTTCTTCCACAGATTATCCATTGAAAGTAGATACCTGATGTCATCTCGGAAGAACTGCAGCAGAAGAGAGAGAGAGAGAGAGAGAGAGAGAGAGAGAGAGAGAGAGAGAGAGAGAGAGAGAGAGAGAGAGAGAGAGAGAGAGAGAGAGAGAGAGAGAGAGAGAGAGAGAGAGAGAGAGAGAGAGAGAGAGAGAGAGAGAGAGAGAGAGAGAGAGAGAGAGAGAGAGAGAGAGAGAGAGAGAGAGAGAGAGAGACAGAGAGAGAGAGAGACAGAGAGAGACAGAGACAGAGAGAGACAGAGACATTACTATGCGCCAGTAGATCGATTCATCATTAACAGTAACACAAGCAACCGATTAGCAGTTGCCTTACAAGTAAGCAACCTATTTACTAAGTACCTTTGTGAAGAGCTTCTCTGCTGCATATTGGCAAGAAAAAGCCCACACACGTGTCGACTTCCTCACCACGATATCAGACGCCACCGATAACATGCCGTTGCCATCGCCTGAGTGACCCACAGCCTTGGCAAGCGCAGCTTGAGCGGCATCACCGACAAGCTCCGGATCCTCAGCATCCGGCGACACGTCTTGATCAGGATCATCCTCACCAAACAACTGGCTAAAAACATGCAAGGCTATTCATACAACGAGGAGGAGTACAGCACATCCTACGTGTGCCCTCGTGCGAATGCGAACACACACACACACACACACACACACACACACACACACACACACACACACACACACACACACACACACACACACACCGAGTCAGGTATGCAAGGACTTTTGCAAGCACTGCAGACCAAATATATGTGTCAAACCCCACTCAGGCTGTGCCAGATCCATGGGAAAACTCCGGTATCGCTTCCACGTAGTCACTAGGGCTTCGATAAGTTGCTACACGAGCACGCTGTGGTCGTCTAGTGCTAGGTGTCACTTTGGAACAGGATACCTAGATTTCGTGCCAATGCAAGAGCAGATATGCTGGGCAACCAATTTGAGCATTTATAATTACAATTTCAATTACAATTCATTACAATTTCCGAGTCACACTTGGTTTGTCAAAAATTAGTATGTTGGTTTTATCGTCTATTAACTTAAGAAAGATGCCGTTACCCACGTGGGAATATCAGCAATACATGCATCAAGGTAACTAAGCGAGTTCATACAACTGAGTGCCATCTGCACAGAAGTGAAAGCCTAGATTGCTCTCGGCGATCAAATCGGCAAGAGGAAGAGTATAAACAGTGAAGAGAAGTGGACCAAGCATAGAGCCCTGAGGTACCCCACACTTCAGCGATTTCTTGGATGATCTACTCCCGTTGATGTCGATACTCTGGAGTTTCTCACTGAGATAGGATTTAAACCATTGTTGTGGAATTGGAAGCGCCCGGATAGATATTCAGTTCTCTTAAGGCAATATACCGATTACATTTCTTTTCCTGCTGCAACACATTCCACCGAGCCCAAGTTTTATTGAAAAGGTCAGCTACTGGTGTAGGCCAACCACCCTGCCTCAGCAGCCAGTTGATATCACTCCATAGTCGTTCCATAAGGTTCAAATCAGGTGGATGGCCTGGCCACTCACCAGCACATTACAAAGATTCATAAAAAGTACTATACAGAAGTTATCTTTGGTCAAGCAAGTTACAACTTCGGCAGTAAAATTCAGATAGTGATCCTGTGGTGTGCTGATAAGTAAAATTAGTGCCCAGAAGTCGTAAAGTGCTTGGCACAACGACGTTGTCAATGATTTGCAGGTAGCCGTGGTCATTCATTATGCTCTCAATGCAGTGAAGTGCCAAACATTGCTTGCTTCGAAGCCTCTCCACACCACTAAAGCTTCCCCACATCATCACCCGGATCCGGACCCTTCAAAATATGTTGCAAGCAGGCATCAGCATATGCTTTGCCATTCATGTGTCGGACGTAGGATCGACGTTTGCTTGTCGGTAAAGAATATTCACATTAAATCTTCGGTTGTCTGGTTTTCATGCCCACTCGAGATGTTCTTCTTCAGTAGCAGATTTTTTTTGCTCCCATTAGCAGATTTTTTTTGCTCCCATTTCCATAAGCTCGTGTTTGTTGACCCTTGGCCTCACTGTCAGCTCGCTGAGGATTGTGCCAGTGCTAAGCAGAAGTGTTTTGGCATGGACTAAAGTGGGTGTATAACGAGCCTTCGGGCACCCCATTTTCACTATATAATAATAATAATAATAATGCACTTCATAAAGCGCCCTCAGAGAACTTAATCTCTTTCAAGGCGCTTTACATTTGCTGCAAAGTGAAATGCAATTGAATGGTAAGTAAAATCATGCTTGAAAAACAAACGAAATGAATAATATGGTTAGGGGTGACATGCACAGGGTCAGCATGCAAATGTGGTTAGTGGCAGCATGCAGTGTCAGCACGCATAAGCACATCAAGGACGAATCACAGGGACCCACTAAATGCTGTCCTAAACAGGTGTGTTTTTAAGTTCCTTTTAAATGTGGTCAGGTCAGGGGATGTTCTGATGCAGCTAGCTGCTCATCTCTCATGGTAGAAGCCTGATGGCGTCCAGACGTCCAGTCCGGTTCTTCATCGTACCTAGAACAGCAATTTTCTGAATGCTATTTCGGACAGCTTTCTAACTAGTCACCTGCTTGCGAGCGATCTCTGAGTTGCTAACCTTACCAAGATGGGAATACCATAGCTGGCCCTTCATAAAATCAGTAAGGGGGCCTCCCTTTGCCATAGCAGCTAGTACTGCACCCGTGTTTGAATACGGTCTGCTGGCAGTAGTCCTGGTCACTGGGTATCAGCCAAATGTCTACAGTTCGCCAGTGCATCAATAATATGTTGCCCATTCTATTAGATGAGTAACGTCTCCAAATGTGACATAGAAGGCGTTGGCCATGTTTAACAGTACAAAGATGCTACTGAATTGCATGTATATGTACCGTATTTTACCGTGTAATAAGCCCTCCCTTCCACCCAAAATGTGGAGTCACATAACAAAGGTGGCTTTTTAATGGCTTATAAATGGGAGGTTACGTTTTTGCTTTAATATTGCGCAACATAGCTGCTTTGAATGAATTTCCGGTATTTGAATGCATTTTAAATGCATTTGTGGCATTTCAAATGCAATGGACGAAATGGAAGATGACACAGTCAATGAAGAGAATGACGACTATGATGATAAAGGGGTTCCTCCAAATTTCAAGCCTGTGACATGAACGAGAAAGGTGGATGGGGTATCATCATTCCTGATGATAAGGATAGAGATAGTGATATGAGTTGATTATTATGAGTCTTGATACTGTTCAGTTCATTCAGTTATTGAATATATATTTTTCTCTAAAAAATTGGTTCACAGATTGGAGAGGGCTTATACATGGGGGAAGGCTTAACACGGTAAAATACGGTAATTCATATACATATTACCCTAAGAAAGCATAATATCTATCCAGGAACTTTGTTTCTAGAATTATTATTGCATATCATACCCACGGGTGAGCGAAGTAATACCTCCTGCCCAGCCACCAAAATCCTGAACCCCCAACCAGGCAGGGATAATGGAGTTATCCGGTTGCTACAAGGTGTTAACAAATAAGCCTACTTCTGGGTTTCCTTAGGTTCAGTGCTCAGAAGTTCTCCAGAGCAATTAGTTATGGACCAAAACGCTGCTTCTTTATAGCAAATGAACGAAAACGTATCTTTCAATATTTACAATAGTTCCGACAGCTTCCGACTGAGAAACACCGACCATATTAACAGGAGGCCAAGTGTGGCAAAACGCATGTCCGATAGTATAAAAAATACTGAGCACACATACAAACCATGTGCATGCATCTAGTCACGACTAATGGCTGCATTAAAAAGGATTGCACCAGCAAAGCACACAGACATTTGCTCAAGGATTTCAGTAGGCCACAGCAATAAAATGCAATGGCATTTCTGCAATCGGAGAAAGGGAGAGATGGAGAGAGAGAGAGAGAGAGAGAGAGCTACTGAAAATTGACAGATTGCACTACACTGTGCACAGAATTATATATATATATACACATGGGGCAAGATGCTTTAGATAATTTTTGTCAGGCAGTGGGCTTCAGTAACTTACTTGAATAGGTGTTTTGCCCATACTACGCAGTGTGACATCTCTGATGGAGTGTTGCGGATTGTACAACCAGGAAACGTCTTTGGGGCTGGTTTAGGCCTGCATTCGTAACACTCGCTTAACCCTTTCTTAATGACAGTGACCTGACCAAGATAGCCAGCCGATCCACTCTCGACAAGTGGCACATCTGCTGCTAAGCACATCCTGTTAACATGATTCCTGGCACCTGCAAAAAGCAAGACCATACATCACTTTCGACAGTAATAAAATGTTCTGTACAACTAAAGCTACATCAACACAGACACATATTAGGTCGACTAAGCCTCTCAAACTTTCCTCGTTTTGATAAGTGGCCAAACTATACAGTATGTCGCACGATTGTGCACGAGCCTGATGGGCATTAAAGGCTTAACCTAGTAACCAAGTGTGCGCTTTTTCTAGCAGGCAATAAAGATTTCTGCCTTTACGCCGAGGCACGGCCACGACTAAACCGACGACCGGACTTGAGCTCATATACCTCCATAACAAAGGAATTCGTAAGTGAACAATAGTAGGCCATTTTAACGTATTCAAAACCCTTTACTCGATCACTGGTCAGTACTCTGCTAGCAAATGACTCTTGTTCTCTACTCCTCTTGCCCCCTCTTTTCTTGCAATCTGTCTGTGTTGAGCACACTGCGGTCACAAACCTGAGAAACCCGGAGTTAGCATAAACAATTTGAACTACCTTGCAAAAGTAAAAGTAAGAATTCGAAGAGGTAATCACCTCACTTCCTATTTTTCTATTTGCTATTTGCTATTTATATTTGCTGATATATGCAAATATGATATATTTTATATTTCTATTTATATTTTCTATTTTTATTTATATTTTATATATTTATATTTGCTATTTCTATTTCTATTTTCTATATCTTTTGCTATTAAGGCATTTCAGCATGGACAAAGCGTGCTGTTCAGTGCCATGTGCACATTTTGGTTTTGAATTGCCCATTACTGAAGTGTGGCGGGTTGGCACATATTTCAGATACGACACAGCAATACCGGCTAGGCATATAACCCGATGCAGCATTAGCTACTAAAACCGCTGAGCCAGATTTTAGTAATGCTCCTGCTCTTCATCTTTACCAGGTCAATGCCAAAATGCCTGTTGTGCAATGCAACCATGTGGCTCCACGGCTCATTGATTACTTCACAGCCGTCTTCCATCACTAGTGAAACGAGTATGTTGGCTGTTGACCAGTCCTATAATTATGCCACATACCACCTTTTGATACTCTCTCACTCAGTTTATCTAAGTTAGAAAAGCTGAAGCTGATGCCGAAGCCTGGCGCTGCTTAAGCTGCACTTCAGCACGTGATAGTTTTTGAAACCATCATATAATAATAATAATAGTAATAATAATGCACTTGATAAAGCGCCCTCAGAGAACTCAATCTCTCTCTAGGCGCTTTACATTTGCTGCAAAGGGAAATGCAATTGAATGGTGAGTAATATCATGCTTGATAAACAAACAACATGAATAACATGGTTAGAGGTGACATGCACAGGGTCAGCATGCAAATGTGGTTAGAGGCAGCATGCACAGTGTCAGCACGCATAAGCACATGAAGGAAGAATCACAGGGTCCCACTAAATGCTGTCCTAAATAGATGCGTTTTTAATTTCTTTTTAAATGTGATCAAGTCAGAGGATGTCGTGACGAAAGTCAGGAGTGAGTTCCAGGCTTTGGGAGCATACGAGCTAAATGCACGGTCTCCGATGGATTTGAGGTTTGTAAGAGGTATTGGTAGACTGTTGGATTCCGAAAAGTGGGTGGTACGATGCTTGGCCTTGTGGGGGAGTAGATCTGAGAAATAGGCTGAAGCCAATGAATGAAGTGACCTAAAAGTGAGCGACAAAACCTTGAAGTCAATCCATTGCTTGACTGGTAGCCAGTGCAGGTCGGTGGGAAGTGGTGCGTTGTGGCAACTGCGACGCTCATGACAGACAAGCCTAGCTGCGGAGTTTTGCACCAGCTGCAATCGCTCGATCGCACCTGCTGGTAGGCCAGTAAGCAGTGAGTTGCAGAAGTCGAGACGGGATGTCACGAATGCACGGACCAACTTGGACGTAGTACCCTTATCTAAACAAGCCCGAATTTTAGCAATGTTATGAAGCTGAAAATAGGCAGATTTGACTGTGGAGCTGATGTGGTCGTCTAACGAGAGGTCGCTTTGGAACATGACACCTAGATTTCGAGCTGATTCAACAGGAGATATGCTGGCAGAGCCAATTTTGTGCGCAAGCCTTTCCAATTTGCATAATGTTGTAGTGGTACACTGTAGCTGCAATCAATGGCCCTGATTTCAATCCACACCCAATGAGCAATATGCATACTAGCTGCATATTCTGATTCAACGTGCAATGGCAACCCCAACTTGTTGACTTTAGCCTTGCATGCTGGCCACTGAGCCTAACACTGATGTCACAACCCTATGCACACGTACCTCAAGGAAGCACTGCATGCTGGCATAGGCTCTCATTCTTATATTGCATCCATCCATCCATATTCCACATCCATTGTAGATACCGTACACCCTTTACCATCTGGTTATCAATAAATGAGCTATGAGCATAAGATGCTACGTCCAGATAAATAAAAAAAAGGAATGTGCAGACAGAGAGAATAGAAAAGTAAAGACATAGAGCCGATTAACTATAGTACTCCCCACCTAGGTCAGGCCAACCGCCAGATCAACTGGCAACCCTAAGCGACAACTGCCCATCTGACAAGAAGATGTTTAAGCAGAGCTAAAAACCGAGCAACAGAATACAGCAAAGCTAAGCACCAGAGACTCACGGCTACATCCGTGGAATGGAATGGCCTCTAGGAAAATCCTAGCAGCAGCTCGTGGACCGGAAAAAATTTGCGGTAAATGCCCACCGACGACTTACCAGCGGCAGGAGACTATCAGATTAGATAGTGTATTCATTCACCTCATGCTGAGGCTTCCTCCCAATATAGGGGTTGGGGGTCCACGTTTTTCATTTTATTACTGACCACCGATAAGAACCACCCCCCACAAATCGTCAAGTGATGATCTCCCGTAGTGTGACCATACCAAGCACTACTACTTCAGCTGAACTAGCTACTTCTTTTTAGAGCTGCATGACTTTACCTTCAAAACCGACCAGACCTAAGAAAGAGGCAGTCGATTTACCAGCATAACTTCGAGCACCCACTTCCATTGGAAAGAGCTCACACCTCCACCCATTACTCCACATGCCTCTAGGAAGCACTGAACATTGGTACGGGCTCTAATTCTGATACTGCACCAACCATCCACATTATAATAACTAGCATACACCCCTTATGTGGCAAATGGCAATACATACGGGCATCTATTGCTTGCTAGGTGATGTAAAAGTAAAAAACCACAGTGCAGATAACAAGGGAAAAAGGTAATAATGCACATGCATCCCTCAGATACATTTACTACCGTCATCTACTGGCTTTGTCCTCACACTTCTTAGATAAGCATCGAGCTGGTTTGGTCTAGCGGTTAAGGTGCTCGCCTCGACCAAGCTCTGGCTGAGGTCGTGGGCTCGAGCCCCGAGGCATATGTGAAGCGCCTGAGTAGAGATTAAGTTCTCTTGGGGCGCTATATAAATGAATTATTTATTTATTTATTTATTATTTATTTACCGAGATGCAGATAAAAAAAGACCAATCCAATCATTCTATCCTACTCACAGACGGCTTAAAAATCTGACACTTCTCACAGACCCGCATTGGCTTTCCATCAAGCAGTGTATCGGCTTCAAGGTTCTGTCATTCACTTTTAGGTCCTTTCATTCTAATACCTACCCGAAATACTTCACAATTAAGCTTTGAATTGCATAATTCAACTTCTGCCTCTGGTCCTTGGTCAACGTTTCCTGTACATGTCACTGATTGCAAACAATATAGCTCACAGACGTTAGATAAGGTGGACAGCAAACTTTATCCAACTGAAATCAGATGTTTTCTAGAATGTTTCGATATAAGTAGAGCTGAACTCAAATTTCTAATTTCCGTTTGATGCTAGCAGTGTTAGCCGAGTCATAGACTTTACAAGGCATCATACTAAACTAAAAATGAATCTTTATACAAGTCACAAGAATGCACCAGAACAAGCTTCACGAATGCACCTCGATCTACCCATGTATGTTCTTGTCAATCCCTTCAACTGTACAAGCAGAAAGACCTGCAAGTAGTGTTTTTTATCAAAATGTACAAACCTCGGTTGTCTAATGCATTCAGAATGACGTCAAAACCCTTGAAGAAGGCAACGTCGAATTCTGGGCTAAAAAGAAAGCACGAAGTCAGCACATGCACTCATATAGGAGTCAGGTGGACCACCAGCATCCTTGCTAAGCAGCAGGTAGCTTCGAGAAATTTATAGGATCAGACACATCAGGAGGCATGCATGAAGATCTGCAATAACACGATATTGCCAGGCTATAGAACAGCAGTCAAAAAGGTCATGGAAAAAGGGTCTACAGGAGACCGCAGGATGTGACCCAGTGGCGCTCTACTACATCATCTTGGCTGCCAGTGTATGGATGGTGCTTCCGAAGACATTGCCTGGTAAAATCATGCGCCTCTAGCCGCTAGCACTGCAAACAGAGCCCTCATGGGCACCACCTCGAGCTTCTGTAGGATCAGCACGTAATGCAAATGGGTACCCAACTATTGGTTGCGGATTATTTTAAAACAAGTTATTAAGCAAAGTAACTTTGTGGCCATATACTTGCTGACACTCCACATTAACCAATACCTTCCTTTTAGCACATGTAAAATGCCTAGGAGATTTTTGTTCCTTAGTGCCCATTTTGTGCCTTATAGCCCATGCACACAGATCTCTATCCAATGATCAGAAATTCAGGTGAGTAAGAATTGGTGAGTGAAAACCCCATTTTTATATCGCTTGATAGGTAGCACTATACAATGGCAATGGCGCTGCGTGCAATAATGAAATACAGCAACGTTGCACCATACGATACATTTTCAACATCTGAAAAACAGCAGAGACCATCTGGCCACCAAAATGTAGCCATCACCAACTCATCTATGAAAAACAAGAAGTTGCACCAACACGAGAGGGTATGAGGTGGCGGCAGCAGCAGGGTGCCGTGCTTAGAGTATTATTCGCAGGCACAGCTTACAAATGGGGAGGTGAATCCAGGCAATTTATAAAAACTGATAAGAATGCTTTTCCAACGTTACTCAGGATTCCCCAGTGCTCAGTACAGATTGGAATAGAACGTCATCCTTGAACGTTACCGAAGAGCATCAAGATTTCTAGACACACGGATGAGAGTACAGAAGGTATGAGCCCAATAGGTGCATGCAATCACATACAGAAGGACTAAGTAGGTATTTTTGAGTATGACTGAAAAAGGTATAAGACAGAGTATTTCGTCCATGTCATTCTCAAGCTGCAGTGAAGCTCCTGCATGCTGACAATCAAGGCAGTGTGGCTAAATTCACTAAACAGGCATGTTAAGTAAGCCAGTGAAGCCAGCATCTTATCGGTTTCAAAAGATTAGGTAAAGAAACAAACGTTTGGTCAATGCTTAGTTGAGGTTTTTATCCCAACCCTCAAGCCCACTGATTTTTCAAGGCAAGTACCACTAAGTCATTCCGACCAGCAATGGCATATTACACACAAACATAAGATCAACCACAAAACGATACCAAAAGGAGGCCCACAGCAACAGGCAGCTAAATAGAAGAAGGCAGAGCCTGATGCTGAACCTCCATAAATAACAAGGCCCTCCTTTATGGCTTTCACAGCTCTTCCCTTCGACAAAGGAAACGTATATCTCGCTGATGTTTAGAGTTGAATCTGGACTCCTTTCGGAGAAAGTATTCATCTTTCTTAAAATTACCCCCATTCACACCGATTTAAAGGTACCTCATGATATTGGCATGATGAGCGGTGATAGAACAATCAGGGTTAAGCTGCAGTACACTTTCCCTGGCAATCTACAACGAAGGATAGTTTGGCATCACATTAGCCCCTGGCAGCTGAGGCCGGCAGCACCTGAGCTGCTATGAACTCAGGCAGGTACTTGCCTTGGCCTTCGACTTCCCCACGTGTTCTTTTCGAAATAAAAACTGCCTATTAAGATTGCTCACATCTATTGTGTCCAAATCGATCTGCAACAGAATTCAAAGTCAAGCTGCTACAACCACTTAGTGGTGGAGATTTCGACGAGATGAGCAGATAACTTCAGCTCAACTCAAACGACAAGTCCATAAAACATGGTAAGCACACACAGACCATGTAAGCCAGAATGTAAGAACGATGCATCTCAGAAGGCAAAATTACTAAACACTAGTATGGTACTCGCTCTTTACGACCCAAGTCGTGGAAGCAATTCTTGCTGTGGGCGATTCTTTATTGCCCAACGCAGGAGGCGATAGCCACAAAAGCTCTTCTGCCGTTATACAAATGAGGCTGTTAAATCAGCTAAGTTCCTTATTGCCCAGTTAAGTACCCACCGAAAATCAAGGTTCAGACACTTGAACGGTATTGAAATAGAGACACTGAATGGCACCCAAGAGAAGAAATGCAGCTAGATAACCACATCATTGGATCATCTGGAAGGCATTGTGGAGGCCAAGATTCTGTCACAGATTATGGGCACAGTGATGCCCCAGATTAAAATCCTCTCGGCAGCAGAATTCTTGCCAGTCAGTAGACACTAACCATGATCTAAGCAATGCTTATTAAAATGGAGCAAGTGCTAAATTACCAACTTTCTAGGACAGATGCCAGGACTCAGCTCCTGAGAGTGAGATGCACTCTGTTTTGTCGACAGAAAGTGTGGTGGAAGCAGCATGGGCACCGTTTTTGCAATAAAAATTCAGCCGTTGGCTAAGCCATACTTTGAATTAGCAACTAATAATGAACACCTCTAGGGCACTGTAGTGGACAAGGAGCTAATACAATTAAAGGAACAGCATTCTAATAATAGGCAGTGGCTATGACGAGATTAGATTCTCTGGAGGTGCTATACATATGTTTATGCTATACATATAATGATTATTATTAGCATGCTCTTTTGCTATTGCTCAAGTGGACTTAGGCTTTTACGTGATTACTATATATTTGTTTTAATCTTACGATTTTATAATAAAATCAATTTATATAGCACCCTCAGAGAACTTAAATCTCGTTCTAGGAACTTGACATATGCTGGAAATAAAGCATGGCCGTATGGTTAGAGGTAAAATGCACATTGTCAGCATGCACAAGTATGTAAAGGACGAATCACAAAGACCCACTAAATGCTGTGATAAACAGGTGCGTTTTAGCTTCTTTTTAAATGTCCTCGAGTCAGGGGATGTGACGTCAGTCGATAGTGAGTTCTAGGCTTTGGTAGGATACAAACTAAAGGCACGGTCTCCATAGGATTTGAGGTTCGTACCAGGTGTACGTAAACAATTAAATTCAGAAAAACAGGTGCTACGATATCAAGCCTGATTGGGGAGTACTTGTGATAGTCAGGCTGTAGCAAGAGAATGAAGGGACCTATATAATATAATTCATTTGCATAGCGCCCCAACAGAACTTAATCTCTAGTTAGGCACTTCACATATGCCTCGGGTCACGAGCCACGACCTCAGTCAAAAGTGAGTGACAAAACCTTGAAGTCGATAGATTGCTTGATTGGTAGCCAGTACAGGTTGGTGAGAAGTGGTGTAATGTGACAACTGCAATGCTCACGACAGACAAGCCTGCTGCTGTAGAGTTCTGCTCCAACTGTAAATGCCCGACTACTCAGGCTGGAAGACCAGCAAATAGTGAGTTACAGAAGTCGATATGGCATGTCACAAATGCATAAACTAACTTGGATTCGGTTTCCCTGCCAAATCATATGCGAATTATTTTTGCAATGGTATGTAGCTGAAAGTAGGCAGACTTGACAGCCGAGCTGACGTGGTCGTCTAGAGAAAGATCACTTTGGAGCACGGCACCAAAATGTCCCGAATATGCGACAGAAGAATCGATTTTGTCTACCCAATACTAGCAAAGGAGTCAACTCAAAATCACACAGTATTATTATACTGGTCTTGGTTGACTATTGAGAGGATCAAGGAGATACTAAATCAAAATATAGATTTACATTATTGGGCTGATACTGACCGGACAACCTCTAAAGCTGAGTTTACACGGTAGACTTTCCTACAGATTTTGGACAGATCTGGACAACTACGTCATGATACGCTGCACCATTTGGGGGAGCCAAGTCGGAAGACTCTCAAGAAGGAGAATCTGTTTCTACTTGTTGGCTCCTGGTTGGTCCAGCCGACCAATCAAACTCCGGGGCTAGTCATATACACCCTTCGGCCGAAATAAAAATGGCTTACGTTCGTAGGCTCGAGTTATATTGAGGCGTTCGGAGCAAGTCCTTGAATACGGGATGCTTATGCATTGTAACCAATGCTTCAGCTTTTTCTACAAGACCCCATGCGGCTGTTTATAAAATCCACCAACAAACCCGTAACAGCACACATTACTTAGTACAGCTCATTTTCCCGAAAAAAAACTGTTGTATCTTGATCTTCCTTTTATTGATATTCTTCTCATATTACTCTACAATGACTGCAGCGGAGGGGGGAACTCAACGTATTTGCCCAATGACGTGGCATCTCTGAGGAAACCCTTTTTGTACCAGCCTCCCAGAAAAGAGCAAGGGTTGTAGACGGAACTAAGTCTACCTTCGAATCTGTCGTGTAAATGTTCTAACTAGGAGGAAAGTCGGCATCGGTCAGGAGGAAAGTCTGCCACGTAAAAACAGCTTAAGATGTAATGTATCTCCGTCTGTAACTCCACAAAGTCATAAAGACCACGTGGGTATTACGCAGGAGAGTTTAGTATAGCGCACTCACAGCCTAAGCGGCTTTTGGTACGCATTCGGTAGCCAACACACTTCGTCTTATATAATTCAGTCTTACGCAACAAAGAGAAAGTGGGAAGCATAGCAGAGTCAGGAGAGCAGTTGAGGTAGTGAGTAGCGTGGAAGTAGCAGCTCAGGACGCTGAAAAGGATAAGCCATAGTTGGCAGTAGGAAAGTAGTTGTCGTTGCGTAAGATGCAGTTATGTAAGCAATGCCAGTGGCATGGTTGCTGTGTGCATAAGGACAATTCCGCACCACCTGTAAATTTGCTGATCCCAGCACTTCCAGCCCCATCCTACCTGAATGAATTCCTGACTACCTTCAATTTTTTTTTAATTGACATCACCTATCGAAACGAAACATTTAGAGCAGGACCAGCATCTAAGACTGATGACTCATCGGTCCTTATCAGCGCTCTTTAATAGCTACTACTTATGTGTTCCAGACATATGATTACAAATTACAGTTTACCATAGCGTGCTATTTTGTGAAGGCGAATAAGCTGTGTTAGCTTAATTCATTAAAAGGCAGCAGGCCTTCATGGCCACGGTGTTCTTAGGGGAATGCAAGGCCCCAAGCTTGGCACCAAGCGCTCTTAAAAAACTCGGTTACGCCAAAGCAACCAACACATTAAGAGTTTTCTTCCCTCACAACAGATGCAGCTGAGGGTCATCATCGGCGCCTTAGCTCTCCTCCCTCTGTTGCACGCCTCACCCTCCAGTCCTGAGCTCTCCTACTCTGTGGGGCGATGCCCTGCTCGGTGGCGCCCTGCCCAGCTCTGCTGCGTGTTCCGCTCGATGCACTTCACAGTTTTTTTTATTCTTGGACAGCAGTCGACACTTCTTTAGTTGACCACTTCTCCTTTATTGATACTGGCCGAGGCCGAAGTGGCAACACGCAAGGGACTGCCATGACAACACCAACCAACCGACTAGGCAATGGCAACGACCTGCACATTTGCAGCAACGCATCTTATTAGGTGACAGATTATCACAAAGGTTAAACTACAACTCTGTATTTGATGGAGGGGCTGCCGAAGCACGCTTTTCTGCTGATAGAATTTAATAAAGCTCTTAGGTGGTCTCGATTTCCAAGAGATTCAGTCTTTTGCAAAATAAATTTTGCCGGCTGCTAGGTGACACGATCTCTCAGCATCCCAGCTAGCGATGTCGATACTGGTGTTTAGACGGTAGCTCATTTTCTTAATACTGAATAACTCAACACTGGCTTGGATGTAATCTTTCCTCCAGTCCCTCGAAGGGATAAGAGCAACCTGCTCAACATAGCATAACAAAAATGTGCATGCACTTCCATACAAGTATGAAAGCTAAGCTAGTACAGGTATTTGTGATATTTTGCTCAAACTTCTACAGCTCTTTGCAGGTCTTCATGCCAGCGGTCATTAATCAATTGAAACGCTTCCTTCCCAGGATCTGCAAAGTGCCTACAATGAGATTAAGCTCTCTCAGGGCTCTAGAAATATTCTATTATTATCATTAGCATTACTTATATGATCGAGCTGACGTTAAAAAGACTACCTCAGTTAGTGACGATTATAAAATGCCAACTTTTGCAAATTATGAAATCTCAATAACTAGTGAGGTATAACAAAATATGAAATGGATTGGCATTATTAATTAATTAATACTAGCTGATTCAACAGCCTCTTTTGTATAGCAACAAAAGAGCCTTTATGGCTATCACTACCGCTTGCACCTTTGATAAAGAATCACCCACCACAGGATTCGAATCCACACCCTCGGGGCCAAGGTCGTGAAAAGCAACCACCTTACCTTGTGAGCCATCACTATTATGACTCTGAAAGAAATCACGACTGATGCCTCGTGGCCTTCATTCTATTATACTACTTGAATCGGATGACGACAAAACCAACTTACTAATTATAGGCAAACCAAGTGTTACTCCCTCTGATTCGTCCTTGATGTGCTTATACGTGCTGACACTGTGCATGCTGCCACTAACCACATTTGCATGCTGACCCTGTGCATGTCACCCCTAACCATATTATTCATTTTGTTTGTTTTTCAAGCGTGATTTAACTTACCATTCAATCGCATTTCACTTCGCAGCAAATGTAAAGCGCCTAGAGAGAGATTAAGTTCTCTGAGGGCGCTTTATCAAGTGAATTATTATTATTATTATTATTACTCAGAAATTGGCAAGCCCCTCCCCAAAATAGGCTCTGCTAGCAAAAAAATCTGCAGAATCTGCACGAAATCTAGGTATCCTGATTCAAAGTGACCTTTCATTAGAAGGCAAGATCAGCTCCATAGTCAAGTCTGAATACTTTCAGCTAAAAATTCTGTGAATTTTGCTAAAATTCGGGATTGCTTAGACAGGGCTAGTACACCCACATTGGCCCATGCATTTGTGACATCCTGTCGCGACTTCTGTAACTCACTGCTTGCTGGTCTACCTGTGCAATCAGGAGCTAAATGTTGGTGCACAACTCTGCAGCTAGGGTTGTCTGTCGTGAGTGTCGAAGTTGCCACATTACACCACTTCCTACCGTACTGCACTGGCTACCAGTCAAGCAATGCATCGACTTCTAGGTCTTGTCACTTACTTTTAGGTCTCTTCATTCTCTTGCTCTGTCTACCTATCAGAACTACTCTCCCACCAGGCTTGGCATAAAACCCCCTTGGCATATACGAAGCGCCTGAATAGAGAATAATTTATGCCAAGGGGCTCGAGCCCACGACCTCCCCCAAACCTTGGTCGGGGCGAGCACATTAACCACTGTGCCAAACCAGCATGGTATAGACCATAAGCTCTTTTCTGACTCAAATCGCTACACCTCGTATGAATAAGTAATTCTTCGGAGACGAAGTCCTACGTTCGTATCGTGAGCCGCGATGGCACACTAGGTAAAGCGGTTGCTTTCATGACCTCGGTCCCGAGGTCGTGGGTTCGATTCCTGTGGTGGGCGATTCTTTATCGCCACTGCAAGCGGTGGTGATAGCCGTAAAGGCTCTTCTGCTGCTATACAAAAAGAGGCTGTTTAATCAGCTAAGGTTTTTTTATGCTCCCAGAGCTTGAAACTCACTCCCGACCGACTGACTGCCCAACATCCTCCGACTTGACAATACTTAAAACAGAAGCTTAAAACACATTGCTTACAGTACATGCTGAGTCCATTTGCATTGTCCTTCAACTGCTTATGAGAGCTGACTTCGTGCATTTTACCGCTAACCGTAATGTCATGGTTACTTTACAGCATACGTAAAAAAGCTTAGAAAAAGATTAAGTTATTTATGGCTGCAATAATATATATGTATTACTATCAGGTAGCAGTGACTGGCAAGTACAGGTAAAGTGCATTTAACAGCTTTGAGGATGGACACGGGCTCCCAAACAAAAGTCCACCTAGCCACTTGCATTGTGGTAAGCTTGCTAGCGGATTCTTACAGCACGGCATTCCCCAAAATTCCGTTGTGCATCTGGCCTAAACGGCAGTGGTTTGGGGAAGTTACTCACTGTGAAAAATGAAAAACACAATTCACTTGTATGGAACCCTAAGATAGTCTAATCTTTATTCAGGAACGTCACATATGTCACGAGGGCTCGAGCCCCCCCCACCTCCTGTCAGGAAATACATTAACCCTGACCTGGGCTAAACCACCATGGCAAGACCACGAAGTGCAGGCTGCACTGTGTAAAAGTCAGGCAGACACTGTGACAGGCAATCGAGGAAGAGACAGGAGCGTCGATGGAACAAAAATACGCTGTACTACATACTAGACAGTTGCTACTGTTGATCATGTACTAATGGAACCACAGCCTCTGTGCTACAGGCAGCACGAAAAATGAGTGACGCACCGAAAAAGCATTTGGACTACTGAGAGCTGCGGATAAGCACCCTAGGCCAGACACGCTGGGAGTCGAAGACAGCAGCAGGCAGCAGCAACAGGCACCTACGAAGTGCCCACAGAGTGCCAGCACCCACGGCTACACTGCTAGATTGCTGCTGGTCTCACGAGTCTGGCTGAAACGAGGGTCTTCATCCCATAACTTAAGTACAATAAAATAAAAATATTTGCATAGCACCTCGAAAGGACTAAATATCTTTCTAATCCCTTTAAATATGCTAAGAAGGAAGCTTATCAATTGTTAGGAATCACACACACGTACAGTGTCAGCACGCATATGTACGCAAAGGACAATTCACACGGACGCAGGAAATTCTGTAAGCAAACGGTTTCGTTCTAGCTCTTTTTAAATGTCAAGTAAGGGAATGTCGTGATGCGAGTCAGTAGTCAGTACCAGGCTTAGAGAGAGCATGAATTGAAGGTACAGCCTCAGCAAAGGATTCGTTGGTTATGTTACAAACGCTCAGTAGCTTATGCTCTAATGTCCTCGTAGCTCTCCTAGGGTACTTGATCCAGCCGATGTAAAACCAATACCAGTGAAACCTGTGCGTTTAAATTCCGGCTAAAGACTTTTAGGCGTAGCACCAACAGCGGCAGCTGTGCCGACGGTAGCAGAACAAGGCAGCTATGAGGAACATCCACACCTTGATACATCTAGTCCCCACCCATAGCATAGAACAATCCATTCGGCAGCCAAGGCGGGTTACAGGTGTCCAGCACCAGCCATAGCACACAACCACTCTCCTACGATGGCCAGAGCACCATTCAGCTGCCGGGCTAAAAGCCTAGACCGCAATTAAACTGCCAGACTCGTGGTCTAGAGTGCAACTGAACACTCAGACTGTAACTTCACAGCACACTGATTGCTTATAACTTGATGATTTTTTAAGATTTGGGCTTTTGTGCCGCCTACTTATTATGAAATAAGAGAATCCAAGCCGTTATCATTCAGGAACCACGATTATTATTTCGGCACTCATGGTCTGGCTGACGTTGCACACCATTAGTTCACTTGGTTAGAGTACCAAACTATCAGATTCACAGGAGCAGGTGGGACGATGCGAAGCCTGAGAAGGAAGTATTCAGATATATATATATATATATATATATATATATATATATATATATATATATATATATATATATATATATATATATATATATATATATATATATATATATATATATATATATATATAAGCCGTAGCAAAAGAATGAAGGGATCTAAAATGAGAAACAGAACCTGAAATCGATAGGCTGCGTGCTTGATGGGGCACCAGTACAGGTCGGCGAGAAGTGGTTTAATGTGGCTTCAGCTGCAAGCGTCTTATTTCATAGACAGACAGAACTACCATAAGATATTTACAGAAGTCTAGAAGAGCTGTCTCAAATGCATGGACCGGCTTGGCAGCGGTTTCCTTTCTAAGAGAGTTACAGGCTTTATCTTAATTGTACCGAACAAACGCATTCACAAATTGTGATCACTAAAGTTTCTTCCAAAATTCGACTCACACTTTGGTGCGCGACTATGCCCTTTCGGACTTCTTTGGGCGCAAAGTACAAATTCGCCACCGTTACGTGTCGCACAAGAGCGAGAGCAAGGGAAGCCGCGGCGAATGAAAGAAGACGTGCTGAGATTACTTACAACAGTAATTTGCTGAAATCCCGTCAGAACCAGGTTTTTGAGAAGTTCGCAGCCGATCCCGCCAGCTCCGACCATCAGGATCCGCGAATGGGCAACATTTTCCGCAACACTACTGGCGAAGACACCATTCACGCGCGCCACCATTTCAACGAGTCCCTAATGTACAGCGAGTCCGTTTCGCGGACCGCCAGTCCAATAGATATACGGTAAATGGATGTCGGCCTTGGGTTTACGTTCTGCTGCTTTTCGCGTCGCCACTCCAGGTAGTTTACATATAGGCCTACGCACACTTGCTAGGCTTACGGGTTAGGCCTATCGCTATAGCGTTCGACAGACATATTAGCCGTGTCTGGAAGCGGCTCCCAGCTAGATAAGGTTGCCGGCTTCGCTCCGCGTGCTGGGAGGAGTCTATCTGATCTCATAGGAGGTTACCCAGAGGTGACCAACAAAGGTAGTTCTAGAGATGAAGCTTGCTTACATGCATTCTGGATTTTGATTCGCTGCTGCGGGTGGTTTTGTTGCACTCTCGGTACCGCCTCGAGTCGTTGTGCAAGTGGGCTGCGTCGCTCGCTGATCGATGTTCTATGAGGCGGCGGGATGTGCTCTTAGCGATTTATATTACGTGGGGCGGTTGGGATGTGCGGTTGGTGATTGTTGTAACGCGGGACCAGTCGCGAGAAGGGCAAGAGTTCGATGAGCTCGATGGGAGAAGATGCTATCGTTCTGCCTGCTCTGTACGTAGTTGAATAATGTCGTACTGTTGATTGTAGATATGTAACCGGGCTCCAGGGGTCAGAGGCTAATTCCCGCCAAACCCCGCCATACTCCGGCCACGCTGCCGCTCGCCATGCCGCCGAGCTAGGGTAAGACGAGCGGCCGTCAGGTTAAACATCTTTATAACGCATGCGCCAACAACAACAGAGCAACTAAACAAGTCTACAGGGAGGGTCCTATACACAGTACTGTAGCGCCTTGCTGGCTTTGGCTGAATTTTAGCGCAAACAAGAGCTGTTCGGCGGCGGGCTAGAGCCCCTTTGTCCTGGAGCAGTGAGCCAGAGAGGAGCGTCGGTGCGGTTAGAGAGCAAGGGCTTAAGAGCAAGCCAGGAAGCTCTCTGACCAGCGGTGGCGAGTCGGCCTTTGGAATTGGTCCGATACTTGCGGGAGCGGCTGATCGATGTTGGCTGGCCTGTCAACCTTCGCCATCACTCTGTCCAAAAAGAATCGTCTGGAACCCATTCGCCATTCAAGCTGGACAGAGGGGACATTCCAGTGGCCTAGTGCCGGTATTAATTCCTCACCGTAATGGGCCATGGTGTCGGGCCCAATACCACTAAGCTCTTGTCCCATTGTCTCAGCCAAGTATTTAAGAGTCGAGCGACGCTCGCTCTGGGTCTTTTGCCTCGTGTCTTTTGTCTTTGGTCCGGCTCTGCGCCTCGACGCCGTCGGGCACTCGTTTCTCTAAAAGCGAGGGAGGGCGGGCTGTCCGCCGACGATGGACGGAACAGGACGAGACAGCTCTAAGAGAATTCGGTGGAACTCCACCGAAAACGGTTGTATCGCGCCGGGCTGGCATTTTGTGTTCTTTCGTGTTTTGTGTGTTCGCGCTAGCACGTGGTCTCGGCATAGGGTTTTGCCGGTGCGAGCTAGGCGTAGTTGGCGTCTGTGGAGCCCTAGTTCTCCGGGTAGGGTTTGGGCCCCGGTCAGGGTTTAGACTCTGGTTCAGGCTCCGTCTATTTGGGTCGTTTCCCATTATACTCGTAAGCAGCCCCAGTGTGGAGAAGTATTCCCTCCGCAAGAGTGCTCGAGGTGGCGTGTGTGAAGTATTCCGATCGCACTGGTGGAAACCGAGTTCTAGTTCACCGGTCAGGGTTTAGACTCCGGTATGCGCTTCAGTGCGGAGGAGTATTCCCTCCGCAAGAGTGTTTACGTTGGCGTGTTTGGGGTATTCCCTCGGCACAGGTGGGAACGGATTCCTAGTTCACCGGTTAGGGTTTAGGGTCCGGGTCGCGCTTAGTGTGGAGGAGTATTCCCTCCGCAAGAGTGTTGGTGCAGTTGAGAACGTGCGAGGAGTGTGGAGATAAAGCTGAACTAGACGCGCAGCGACTTTGTGCGCTTGCGAATAAAGTTCAGTAAAATCCCTAATCTGTGTGTCTCGCTTTCCAATTCACGCCGCGGACTCACGACCCCCTTTAGTAACGGTAAGCAGGTTAGCGCCAGAAACGCTCGTTTCGTGGCGGCCAGCTTATTGAGCGTAGGCGCGCACCGAACGGCATTAGGCGATAGGCTACGCCGCTAGGTAAGCGGCAAGTCAAGCTTACCCCGCCGAGCCTTCGGCGTTACAGTACACTACGGGGGCGCAAGACGACGCAGCAAGCGCGAACAAACGTGTTAATTGGGGTCAGTCGGCTTCTGCAGTCCTGTCGTTGTACCGACTCCGAATCCAACAGTACGAGCGTACGCCGTCCAAAACCCGGCTGGCTGAGTAACTGCTGGCTAGTCCGAGTCGACAACTACCACAGTCGTAAGCTTCCACCGAAAGACGCCAATACACGGGGGGTCACGAACACACTACACGGGGGGGGGGAACGCGGTATAAACAAGTCAACAACGAGCGAGCTATCCAGCTCCGCTCGGGCCTTGGGTACTAGTTCCCTTGCGTGCGTGGCAGCATCGCCGGAGCACGCCTGCACGAATCCAGGTGCATAACTCGGCGAGACCGGGAGCCTCCAACACCACGACTTACTTGGCCAACTTCCCGTACCCAAGAGCCCCGGTGACCTCACGTCACTGCATACATCCGGCAATGCCGTAGGTCCGACCCCGGCCTAGCCGGTGACCCTAACCCTCACTAAAGCCGTCCGGTCCCAGCCAACCGAACCCAGCCTGGGTACAGATAAACGTGTGCTGTGCGCGACGACGACTTCACTTCAAGCTATTTCGGTCTGGTTGAGGTGTCTTGCGAAGCGTTGAACTGCTTCTATGGATTCTGAGACTTCGTCGGCTGGCTGCTTGGGTACGAGATACGAGAGCAGGATCGAGCCGAGTCGCGTCGACGAAGGACGAGTGGCGCATGTATTTGCTAATTGCCAAGCAAGGCGGTCCATTCGCATTTGCCACGAGTCTCCCGCAGGCAGAGCAGGACGATTATGCAAAACGGCGTGAATTTCTTGTGCGGACATTCACTAGCCCTGCTGGAATAACGCGGCTGCTACGTGCGTATTTGGCAAAAGCTGGTCAGCACTGAGATGGCTGACTGAAGCAACCAGAAGAAGAAGCAGCAGCAGCTATCGCCGACGGCGTGCCAGGCGCGCTGCGGTTTTCAAGACTGCGGCGACTTGGCCGGCGGCTGCGGTTTGCCACGTGGCGACGGTGCGATGGCAACGGCGTGCCCGTGAGGCGACGGTGCGCCATGTGGCGACGTTGGCCTGGGCGAAGCTGGCCTGCGAGGCGGCGCAAATCAAGCCGAAAAAGCGCCAGCGGCCAGAGTGGCGCCAGCGGTCCGCAGCAATGCACCATCGGCGGAGAAGCGAGAGGCGCCCTGCGTAACGGCGGTGGCGTGCCGAGCCACGCTGGCCGGAGAAGCGGCTGTGATGTGCGTCGCGGCGGCTGCGGTTTCGAGGCTGCTCACGCCAGCGAGATGAATTGTGCCGCGGCGCCCTGGGCTTGCGAGGTACTAGTAAAGGAGGGGAAGCTCGAGGTGCCGGCGGCGGAGAAATGAGTGGTTCGACGACTTGCG
This sequence comes from Cristatella mucedo, assembly GCA_009760855.2. NCBI lineage: Eukaryota > Metazoa > Bryozoa > Phylactolaemata > Cristatellidae > Cristatella > Cristatella mucedo. Next base: position 1,585,774 of record WPIO01000015.1, read on the forward strand.
ACGGCTGGTGTCGTGCGTAGCCGGCTAGTTACCGAAGGCCGTGCTGTCACCTGCCTCTTCCGCATGACCGTTACTTAGCCTCGTATTGAGCGAGCGGACCGGCAGTGGAAACCTAAGCGGTTCGGCAGGGACCAGGGCCAGCCGCCAGCTTGAGTGAAAAGGCTTGAAGCCGGTCACGTGATAATCGGCCTAGACCTGTCAGGATAGGACGCGGAAGCCATTACACCCCGTTTGCAGTTCAAGTGTATTCGTTTCAGTCAGGTCTAATTGGGTATGCCTCCGAACTGCACACCGCCCTGCAAGCAGCTTTGGCGCTCACCAAATGAGGATGGTAACTAATCTTTAGACAGGCTCGTCTAGAGTGGCGTTCAGGCTGCTAGCCTCCTGCACGAAACTTCAGGCTATTAGGTTTTTTGAATAACATGACTTTTAGAACGGTTAAACGGTCCTTCCGGCCAGGGGGTGCACACTAACGGCGATAAGTTTGGCGATGTTACGTCAGAGCGAGGCCAACAATTTTGTTTTGAGCCGGTTGCATAAGCCTGCTGGACAGATGGTGGATTGATATCGCGACGTCAAAGTATAATACTAAGAATACATTTGATATAGCATCTTCAGAGAACTCCATCTCTTGCTAGGCACTTTGCGCTTACTGCAAAGGAAGGATGATCGAATGGCTAGCGTGGAAAGTTTCCAATTCGACGTCCCATTCCTTTATAGAGATGTAACGAGGCTTCGTGGAGGCATGCCTTCGGCACGGAGCTTCGGCGTTTTCCGAAATAAGGGGTCAGCCAGTGTCGCAGCCTGTGTGAGGGGGCGGCAGGAGCATGTGCCCCCTCACTTACGGTGGGGCAGCGTCCGGGGCCGCCCCTTATTCCTACGCTCCCGAACAATGGCGAAATTACTTACTAATTTCACCCGATGAGGGACCGCCGAGTTCGTGTCGAATAAGTGCTGTGATTGTGCACCGTAATCTTTCATTAATTGCGGCTTAGCCCCGCCTGCATGGAAATCTAGCGGGTCTTTACCTTGCATATTTTTTTGCTGGTCTTGTCCGCCTCAAATAAAAATCCCGGTCCCGCCACTGGGCACAGCAGTTGGAGTGTGCGCCTGCGGCTTCTGCTGTTGTAATTAGCGTAGCGCCTTGACACTAGTGTACGTACCTCACCTGTGGCCTATGGCCATTGACGCTGCATGGCGTCAGGCCTCTAGTGCATGTTATATTTCGCGTCGTCTGCTGCGATTGATTGCGCTCTCATATATGTGCCCGTTTAGAGTAATAAAGTAGAGGCTTGTTTACCGCGAGCGTGAGCCCGCTGTGTCTCCGTGAGACTCCCACAAGACCTGCCGCCAACGGTGCACGGTCATACAACCACTGGCAGCAGAGGATGGTTTTACTCGAACCAAAAAGAGTACCGGACCGTCTATAGTCTAGATGGGACGCCCATACTGAGGTACGAAATTTTTAGCGGCAGACCGCACTTTATGTCTTGGCTTCTAACGCTCGAGAAGGCTGTAGCAAGGCTGAAGATTGCGATTCCGTTAAAACATGTTGTGCCAGTGTGTCTGGGCGATCACGCGATACACGGTTGGAATGGTCAGCCGGCCGACGTAAAGCAAGATTACCACAAGCTGCGAAACGAGTTCATTCCGATCTTCACGTGGTTGACATATGAGGAGGCCGAGCTTGAGGCCGAGAGGTTTCGGCTGGAGCAGGAGCAGCTCGCCAGAGCCGAGACCGGGACAAAGCTAGGCGACGAGCCAGCTTTTTCACCGGTCGATAAATAAAATAAAAAATAAATAATTCATTTGTATAGCGCCCCAAGAGAACTTAATCTCTATTCAGGCGCTTCGCATATGCCTCGGGGCTCGAACCCGCGACCTCAGTCAGACCGTGGTCGGGGGCGAGCACCTTAACCGCTAGACCAAACCAGCTCGGCGTCGATCCCACCGTCGACTGCTCGCAAGCGCCAGACAGACAGAACTCATTCAGCTGCCGCAACTATCCGACGGCAATACTGGTGGAGAAAGCGGGTAAGGGACCGCTTCCGACATAGTAGCTGCAACAGCCGAAGAGCGCCAGAACAACGTAAGTGCGCAGCGGCAGCAGCTGGAGGCGAAGGAGGGGCAGCATGTGACGGCCTCTTGCGGCGAGGCGGCAGTGGTCAGCGGCGAGGCGATAGTAGCCTGCGACCAGGCGCAGGCGGCCCGAGCGAGCGACGTCTCGGCGGCGAAGCGCAGCAGCGAGAGCGTCGTAGCATCGGCGGAGAGCGCCCGAGAGCGACGTCTCGGCCTCTGAGCGCAGCGGCGAGAGCTTTTTGGTGTGGAGAGCACCCGCACGAGCGTCTCGGTGCAGAGTACAGGGGAGCGCTGTGAGATGGCGGTCAGTGGCGTGGCGATAGTAGCCTTCGACGAGGCGCAGGCGACCCGAGAGAGCGACATCTTAGCGGCGAAGCGCAGCAGCGAGAGCGTCGTAGCATCGGCGGAGAGCATCTCAGCGGCCGTGGAGAGCAGCGCCGAGAGCGTCTCAGTGCAAGTGAAGAGCATCCGCACGAGCGTCTCGGTGCAGAGCGCTGAGTAGAGAAACCGCGAGATGGGCTCGGCGGAGTGGAACTCCGAGAACGACGAGGTCATAGCAATGAGCCGAAGTGTTTTTCGCAGGGCGGAATTAGCCGGTGACGAGCGCATGAGACCGGCCATCGGGGCTCACATGGAGGTGACCTGCGGGAACCGCCAAATAGTGGGAGCGGTGCCTCAGCTTTGCCCAAAGGGGGAATGTCAAGAAAATACCCAGAACATTTTCCGACAATCAAACATGTGTTTATGGTACCTTTCGAAAGACAAGTATGTTAGAACTGGGATCGGAAGTTCTGATGACTTCCGCATGAAAGAAAAATCGGTTATGCCAACCGCGTCTAATCCAGATGTAAACCAAAAGCAACAAATTTCCAAATGCAAAGTTTACCGATCTCTGCATCATATGCGACTTGTATCTAACTTGTCGAATCTTGGTAGATCGCGATATATGCTTGAAGCTTGTTGACCATTCAATTGCATTTCCCTTGGCAGCAAATGTAAAGCGTTTAGAGAGAGATTGAGTTCTCTGAGGGCGCTTTATCAAGTGCATTATTATTATTGTGACTTTTATACAGCTTCATTTCCAGGGTTGGTTGGTGCCGTGTAAATTAAATAGCTCAACTAATATTTCACGTATCGGAGTGAAATTAGAAATGCGAGTTCAGCTCTATTTTGTTAGCCTAGTCGTTAAAATTTTTTATTTTGGTTTGATACATTTTGGCTGTATACGTCATCAAAAATGCTGGAGCTTTACGTTCCGTAATCGTGGACATATAGAGTGGTCGCGTAGCCTGAACCCCATCCAAGCCGGTCGGATTTCGTTAACGTTAAATTAACATTCTGACAGAGCCCGAACTACATGCCGCTGGACAGGGTGTAGGGGCTCGTGCATAGGATGGCGGCACGACGAAGTACGAAGCCCCCACAAGCAATTTGTGGCGGTGGCGACGACTGTATTGTATCGTGTGCATGCAAACGCGAAGCGAGCGAGCGAGCGTACATAGGGATGAAGCGGAAGCAGCTCCGGAGCTCGTGGAGAGAAGAGAAAAGAGAGTGAGAGAGAGAGAGTGAGTGAGAGAGAGAGAGAGAGAGAGAGAGAGAGAGAGAGAGAGAGAGAGGCGTCTACACAGGCCGGTGGACAAGCAGAAAGTTCCTTCGCTGCAGGACTAGCGGGTCAGGCGACCACAGCTGACCCGTGGCAATTAAATCCAGTCTAGTCAGCTGATAGATACTGTGCAACTGCAGCGCCTAATGAGGTGGTACTCGCGCCTGTTGGCCGGGCGGAGTGGTGTGGTCCGGCTGGGGCGAAACAACATTGTGGGCGTGGCCACGCCCAAAAGGGCACCGCTTGAGCAGGCAGCAGAGAGCGAGGGGAGCCAATGGCTACACGACTTCACAACCGTGAGGGCCACCTCTCCGCAGCTAGGCGTGTGGACTCGGAAATCTATTTTCCTAGTCCACCAGCTAGTCCATCTGCCACAGTCTTTTTCGGAGCCGCTGCTGATCCCTCGCTGGCCGTTCGCCGTTGGCACTCAGAGCCGGACATTTTCTTTCGGGAGAGACTACAATTTTTCATTTTCGACGCCACCAAATTGCACGGGGGGGGGGGCGGGGGCTAAAGACGCAACGAGCACTGGGCAGGGAATGTTTGCTGCGAAGCTTAAGCTTTTGCAGCCAGAAGAGCGGGGAGCAGAGCTTCCGATGGCACTCGTTCCTGAGGCAGCAGCGGGGAGCAGAGCTTCCGATGGCACTCGTTCCTGAGGCAGCAGCGGGGAGCAGAGCTTCCGATGGCACTCGTTCCTGAGGCACCCGTTGGCATGCTACTTAACACTCTCGTTCCCAGTCGCATGGGACGTAGAGATGGATTTTTTTAAAGTCTTCAGACTATTAAGATGCAAGAAAACTTCCCTTTTAAAGGCAGCTCTTTATGCTCATGAGCTTCTCATTGGCTGGAAAGCTCTTAAACTGGTAACTAGCGCCAGCATGAACTGATTTCGACATACTCGAATGCATAAATGCGGATTTCCACTGCCGAAGCGTCTGCTTTGAGCAGCAGGTGAATCGCACGGTGGGCGATCCTTTATTGCCACTGCAAGCGGTGGCGATAGCTGTAAAGGCTCTTCTGTCGCTATACAAAAGAGCCTGTTAAATCAGCTGGTATTTTTTGATTGTTTTTAATTATTTTTAGACTGGCGGGGATCGTCGGACGTTAAGCTGATGCAGCACAAGTTTCACCAGTAGGCAAATTTCAAATGTATCCAAGTTTTTGTACGAGTACAGTGTACCTACCACGTTGACGTATCCACCAGGCCTTCTGTTTATCGACGAATATGGGTAAATAGGCGATAGTCGCGTGCAAGTTTCTCATGTTTAGGCTCCAACCGTGTTGACGACCAGCAAAACTCCGTCCTTGAGTTCGGCAGCATGTTTTGTATGGATCCAATTCTCTCAGCAGACTAGCAGCGTTCCCGCGGTAGTGCTCTGTTCGGTGGTTCGACCTCCTGGCATCTGCCTGGCATCTCACCTCCATCGTATCGACCATCGTTGCCATCGCTGCAATTTATTCTTCAGGTCTCAACTGCCGAAGAGCTAAAGCTGCCACCGCCAGAGTGCGCAAGTCACACATCACGTCACTTTGGCATGTTCGAAATGTCACTCTTGTGTGAACGCTTGCGTAGCGGTTCCGGAATTAAAGTCACTCCAACAAACAAACGCAGAGCCCGTAGCGTTTGCTTGTCCTTGCAGGCGCGTTGAAAAAATACTTCGGAAACTGTATAAATGCCCCTTCCCGCGAACTAGAAGCCGCACAGATTCGATCAGTTGTGGCGCCGACAGCAGAGTACGACAGGAATAAAAAATGTCCATAGCATAATGACAAGCTCATGTCCTTTAATTAATCGCTGTTGAATACTTCACTGCATGAGGAGTAGGGCACATCTGTCCACGACAGGACGGATAGTACAGCTGACTAATCGACATTTCAGATTTCGCTAATACTGTCTAAGCCATAGGTAACAAAATATCTTATCCTAATGGTTAGAAATGAGTGAGAACTACTAATCTCTAGAAACTGTCACAGCCTGGCTTATTGAGCACGCCAACTTTTAGTAACTTCTCCATAAACTAGAGCCACCTTCGGTCTACTGAGTAAACAAAAACCATAGCATAATCATCAATAGATGTCAACTCATTTTCTCTTGTCAACCTTGTTACCAGCTTATAAAGTAAATTTCTACAAAGACGCCTTCTTAATCAGCTAATACGGCGTCGTTTAGTATAGCCGCGAACTTTCTGCAATGAGCACAATGCAACATGGTAGCCTGCGCTGTAAACCGTAACTGTAAACTCTACACCAGATCTTAAAATCCCTAAACGGCTATCCCTAAACAGCACGAAAACTCTAAACACTTAACGCTAAATCCTAACTCAGTAACCCTAAATTTTAACACAGTAACCTTAAAGCCCAAGGCTTTAAACTCTAACCCTAAATTATAGCCCATAAACAAAAAGCTATCTTAGAACATGCATCGATCAACTTGACACGTCTTATATATATATATATATATATATATATATATATATATATATATATATATATATATACATATATACACATATATATATACATATATTTATACATATATATGTATATATATATATATATCTCACGAGGTCGTGTGTTCGATTCCTGCGGTTGGCGATCCTTTATCGCCACTGCAAGCGGTAGTGATAGCCGTAAAGGCTCTTCTGTCGCTATACAAAAAGAGGCTGTTTAATCAGCTAGGATTTATTTTATTTATTATTTAATGCTTATTCCATTGAAGTATAGAAAATGGCCACATTTCTCTACAACTTTGAATTTGTTCGCTTGACAGTGATTAAATTGACGTGAATACATTGCCGCCGAAGACTGGCAACTTGGTGTCTCGTGTTTCATATTAGTATGACAGAACAGAAAATGAATCAAAATTAGCAGGTGTTTAGTCTGAAGTTTCGCACAAATGACCACTCAAAAGAGTTCAGAAATAAGTGGATGTTCTATATTTGCCGCTATAATGCAAATCACTTTCTCTAACAAGCCTTCAATTATTGTCCCGCTCAATGTTTTCGCTTTCATGTCCTTGAATGATAATGAATCTCAAAGCCTATTGTTTTCTTGCAAAAGTGCAGGCCTTTCTCCTCTGAGTACTCTCACACGTTCTCTGTAATTTTTCAAGGTGAACACCTTTAAGATATATTCTGAAAATTTTTCCCATTTTAGAGCAGTTCTTTATGAGATCCTGAAAGAGCTTCTCCTTGCTTTTCAGCTTTGTGATTGCCGATCGTGAAAGCCTAGAGCGGCCGCCAATGAAACTGACCGCTGAAACACTTCCTGTCCAGCTTCTTGGCGAATATTGTGCACTCTATGGTCTGCTTTATCTGCGGTCCAAGGAGGATACCCTCCCCCCCTAACCTTTGCCTGCGATAGCTGCGTTAAGACATCCTTGGTGGTACTTGAAAGGTACTTACTCGGTTTCTCTCAACTCTCTTGCTGAATGTCTTGCAGACATTCACACTTGAATAGCAACACATTTTTTACAATTGAACTGCGATAAAACCAGCTTACTGTTTATTGACAAACCAAGAGCTACTGAGAAATTTGAGAACGTAATTTTCAAAATGGCTCTGCAAGCAAATATCCTGTAGGGTCTGCACAAAATATGATTATCCTGTTAAAAAATAACCTTTCTCAAGCCGGCCTGATCAGCTCCACAGTCAAGTCGCTTACTTTCAAATGTGTAATATGACGAAAATTCGGGCCTGCTTAGATAAGGAAGAGTATTAGCTGCGATGAGAAGCAGACTAAGCACAGTGCCTTGAGGTACCTCGTACTTCGGTGGTTCCACTGATAAGTTCTGATGTTCACATCAATACTCTGGAGTCTCTCACAGAGATAGAACCTGAACCATTGCCGTGCAATGCTGCTAATGACCAGGCGCTGAGGGGAGAGGCATTCATGAAGGATCGCATCGTGCTGAGATTAAGCAAAACAGGAGAGAGACTTTGGATGAGTCTGCATTCATGAGAAGTTCATCACACAACTAAAGAGCAAGGCTGACCCTATGGATTGATTTGCTTTTGAAATAGACTTGAATTTACTTGCTAGGTTTAAAGTTTCATTGTAAGAGTTTAGTTGGTCCAGCCTACCTATCAGATCTACTCCCCCACACCAGCATCGCACCGCCCGCTTTTCGGAATCTAATCGTTTGCCTATACCTCGTGCAAACCTCACATTCTTTGGAGACCCGGCCCTTTAGTTCGTATCCTCCCAAAGCCTGGAACTCGCTTGCGACTTCAGTCACGAGATCTCCTGACTTGACCGCATTTAAAGAGAAACTAAAGATGCATTTATTTATCACAGCCTTTTGTGGGCCCCTGTGATTCGACTTATGTTCTTATGCGTGCTTACACTGTGCATGCTGCCACTAACCATACTTACATGCTTACCATGTGCATATTATCCCTAACCATGTTATTCTTGTTGCTTATTGAGCATGCCACCACTAAAAATTCGATCGTAAAATAAAAAAATAAAATAATTCATTTGTATAGCGCCCCAAGAGAACTTAATCTCTATTCGGGCGCTTCACATATGCCTCCGGGCTCGAGCCCACGACCTCAGCCAGACCGTGGTCGGGGGGGGGCGAGCACCTTAACCGCTGGACCAACCCAGATCGTACTTAATTTGCAGCAAATGTAAAACTCCTAGAATGGCTTGTTGGCTTTATCATGGTGGGGCGGCTGCAAAATTCAACAATCAGCACGGCTTCCAACTAAAATTAAGATCAAAATCTAAACTCGGTCAATTGGCAGACGAATAGCTCTAAAGACTCGGTTATGTTACAAACGTGGTATAGTGGCTTCCGCGTCCGGATTTAACTCCGCCGAAAACACAGAGCCTGTAACGGTATTAGACTCAGCCGTCGGGTGAAGAATACTTGCAGACGCTCCAACGTTGTATCGTGGCAAACGATTAGTGAGTGCCACATCATTTATACTTATTTATATTTTATTATATATATTGTATTGATTTATTATTTATGCTTGTTTATATTTTATTTTTATGTTTATTATATTTATATCATTTATAGCGATTATAAGATGCACGCATTTATGCCGACTGTTGATGACACACGGCAGGAGCGAATAGCACCCATACCTTAATAAAGATAACAAGTCCAAATCCATTACATAGAGACGCGTATTCGACAGCTGCAGAGAGTTGCAGGTTTCCAAAACCAGCCATGATTGCTTTGCATCACCTGAGCAGCCTTAGCTATATAAGCTCTTTTAGCAAAGAGAACACGCAAATACATGTCTTAGATTTAAAAACCAGCCCGTAGTTTGAATTGGTTTAATATCTTGATGTCCCCTTTTTCACCCCTGCCAATACTGAATTTACAGTAATCTAGCATGGCGAGAACCAGGGTGCTGGAAAGATCATTACCACTCCGGCAATAAATTGTCCCTAATTCAGAACAGGAATAAAGAATCCCAGCGTCATCGCAAATTCCCTGTCGGAGGTGGTCTTTTTAGTAAATTATGTAGACGTCAATCAGTCGTCAAAGAGGGCATCTACATTGCGGGCATCAAACAACAATTTCACAATGGGACTCTCAATTTAGATTTCACCTATTCCTATAGTACACTATTGGCTAATGGTCATCGAATGTGATTTCGTTTAAGTGCCAGTCATGTTAACGCTGGTAGCTGGACTGTGACGGTGCTGTAAAATGTTTTTTTTCTTTGTGTGGTTTTTCTTTGATTCTTAAGTATATTGCAGGTGAGATTTGTGATCTTAAGATCACGGGCATCTGGTTTTTGCAGTTTATTTTGGGTTTATGGTTTTATCAATTTACGGGATTATAGTTAAATGATTTGATGTTTTACAAGGATGAGTAACTGTCTGGAGAAGAGCAGGAAGTGGGAAACAGGACGAAGGGGAGAGCATCTGTGTGGTGTAACTGCGGCGGAATACACCAGTGTTGAAGCCCCCTCGGTGCCTGCTTTTTGTCATCTGTGTACCATTGATTGCTTGGTGTCAGAGCATCAGCCTACATCGAATTCAAAGGCTTCAATCACATATTTCAGACAGCGGCGCAGACTTTCGGTGCACCAGTGGCATCCCCACAATTTTCTCTTTCTTCGGATTGGCTAGTGGTAGCGGGTTAGTGTGAAGGCGGGTAGCGAAGTCATAAACGGCTCTGCAAGCAAAAAGATACCGTGCTCGACTTAATCAGCTAGCTACAGGACGACGCTGGCCATGGATTGAACCTGTAGCCTGCACTAGTTTGCCCAGGAGTAACGAGGTAGGTCATTTTGGTGGCCCTTACGTCGCTTAATCGACATGTCTGCTACGACATTTGAAGTCACGGAGCAGTTCGAAGAGAACGGTAGCACAGCAGAGCGGAGAATGAAAGCAGTGTGCCTCAACGAACGCACTCGTTCATTTAAGTTTGCCTTAATCTTACAACTCTCGTAGTACTTTCTATAATTTAACGACCAGCTTTCAAACGGGCTGCAAAACGCAGTATCGGGATGCCCTGCACTTGGTCGATCGCACTTTCGTCGATGGAGATGCACACGGCTGGCTTTGATAATATTCGATCAAGGTGCAGAAGTTCTGTCAGCATAGTTAAAAGTTGAACAGCGCACGCGAGACCGCTCACGAAGACACCGTGATGAGCTTCAACCGCGTATATTTCCACACTAGCAGCGGTCACCACTCTGGCCGACATCATAATCGCAACTGCTCTGTCTCTCCAGGCCATTACTCAAACTACTATAAGTACCAATGACCTATAAAACCCTAGAAAACTGCCCCACCCCATAGACTCCGCTGGGTCATATACAGGCCTCAAAGTGTACCAAGACCATAAACTATATATAGGCCATCAACGCATAAACCATAAATACCACAAATCAGCTACACCCCCTCGATCTCAAGATCACAACTCAATGCCAGTGACGCATAAACTATAAGCATCACAAATCAGCTGCAATAATGAAATCCAGGCGACCGTCACGACAGCCAACTACACCCGAGCCAGTCGGCATCGTGTCAATGAGCATACTTATAGCTGAGAACTGCTTCAGTATTGCTTTATTCTACGCGGCAATTGAAAAGAACCGACATAACAAAGCAAAATATTACTCAAGACAAGCGTTCCCTTAGCGTGTACGATCCCTTCCATAATGGTAGGAGAAATATTGGAAAGAAGCTTTACTGAACAAAGCTTCTGCCACAGGATGACACTCATAGCAGACCGCTGACATAAAAACGCTTGCAAAGAGATGTGAATAAACCATAGGTTTTACTGGGTCTACTTCATCAACCTGCTACAAACGCATTACTCAAATCAAACCTCAAAAACGGGGCCGAAGCTAGCCCGGAAGAATTCTGCTAATCAAAGCTTGCCGCGGTTTGCCTTGGCCGATGAATTCGCCTTGCTCGGAGTTATGGGAGAAATAGTGTACCAGGCCTGTCGCGGGTCTGACCGCCCGCACAGGTTCAGGCGTCCTGGTGAGTCGTTATTGCACGGAGCAACCGCAGCTACCCCAAGCAAAGGCACGCCTACTGACGAAGCTTCGTATCCGCGCGCCGTGTAAGGTTTGGCGGCGGCCATCTTGGATTCCACCAACTTTTCGTCGACTCCATTTGTCGGCGGCGGGCGCAATTTTCCAGCGTCGCCGTCCGGACCGGGAGCGCGTCGCGAGCGAGCCTCGGTTTCGTAGTCGCGCTGGAGCACGTCGCGCGCGACTCGATCCTCGTTCCACATCTCCTCCGCCAGCGAAGCAAGCGTCCGACCGAAGGCCGACCAATAACTGCTAGCGTCAGCAGGCGTTTCCTTCAAAGTGCAAGCGTGCAGCGGCTAAGCTAAGGTTGAATGGCGGCCCTACGCTATGATGCGCGACGGCTTCCTGTGCAAACGGGATCTCCAGACCTCGCGATGATTGCGTTCAAGTCGCAGCGCGAAGGGACGCATAGTTCACGCAGGTTCACGTCTCGCGCCATCGACTGAAAGAAACAACGTACCTGACGTTCTTCGCTTCGTCTTTCTTCGAGTACGAGGTCACCGCATGGGGTTCCGAGAGCCTCATTGAAAGTTGAATAGTCGCGCCTCTTCATCTTGCCACATTTGAGGCAGTAGATAGGCATCTTTAAAAACCGCGTCGCCGATGTCCCTCGAATACGTGGGGCCGAGGCTCGGACAGGAAATGGTCCTCGGGACGGCGAATGCGGTTTATATACAGCAAGCCTACCTAACCTCGGGGCACTATGAACATGTCAAATTTACTTAATTTAGAGATTAGATATAGTCAAATTTAAAATGACTAATATTTAGATTAATCTAATTAATGTTTTAATCTCGCGTACTAGAATCCAAGGTGAAGTTCGCGGAACTTCCGGGCAGATTGAAGCTCTTTGGGGTCTCCCGGTTGCATCGCTTTTCGGCGAATCGATTAGGGATGGCTAACGGGAAGACTAGAGGAACTCAAGTCTTTTATTTACGACAGTCTTTCCGCTAGTGCCTGTGGATTTCTTGACGGTACTTGATATCATAATTTGTCTCATTGAGTGCCAATCATCTCACCTAAGCACGACTGGCAATAAACTGCAACGGTTAGGTTGTATCTCAACGTGGGTTTCCTGAGTAATGATGTCAACGGCATCGGTCATTATTAAGTACGGGTTATCCAATGGATCTATTTTAGGTCTACTTTTTTCAGCATGTGTAATTAATTCTCTTATTCTTTTTGATGTAATTGCCAAGCACCGCGAAACATTTCATAAATATGTAAATGGCTGATGGGCGAACCAACCCATTGATATTTCCTCAGCTTTCCAACATCCCATCCTCTCTAAATAATCTTGCAGTATGCACTGTTGAAATTAGTCATAAAATGGAGGCGAAGTTTCTCAAATAGAATACATAAAAAGGCTTGACGTGCTTTGTCTCATAGCGGCAATAGATCTGGGCTTCTTTTCCAAAATGACCTTTTTTAGATGACATCTGCTTCGTACTTCTGTTCCTTCTACATTTAGCTTTGTACAGACATTGTGCAATGGTCGACATTGCCTAGGTAAACATTCTACAGCCAAAGTGGTCTATAGATTGCTGACATCCTCTATAGACCACAGCAAATCACTGTTACTTGCAGGTTTTCTTGCCTTCTCAGCGTGAATTTTGAAGTTGGTGAAAGATCTGCAGCTATGCTCGTCCGTCGGGATCGTAGCTACTGAGACACTACACAGAATCTCACCGATCTTCAGCTGTTCTCTATCAATCAGTGTACGGACTTCAGCTTTAAATCAATCACTTTTTCAGTGAGATCTCGTGGTAGGGCTAAATTAGGCTAGGTGCACTGTCGGCTCGCTCAGTAGCGACCCTCTACCGATTAATTACTCATTAAGGGCGGCTGGTGGTGGCTTGATGTCACTACATGACGTCTGAAAGGTAGAAAAGGTTAGCTGATTCAACAGCATTGTCGTATAGTGGCAGAAGAACCTTACCGACTGTCACCACCGCATGCAGTTCGCAATAAAGTATCGCCCACTGCGGGACTTAGAACCACGACCGGGTTGATGAAGAGTGAGCACTTTAACCTTGGGCTACACGATCTACTCCGAAATACGTATCGCGGCTGTCGCTGCCCTGCTTGTCGCGCTTTGAGTAATAATAATAATAGTAAATTTGTATAGCGCACTCAGAGAACTTGATCTCTTTCTATGCACTCTACATGTGCAGTAAAGGGTGCATTGGTGAGCCGTGATGGTACACTAGGTAAGGCGTTTGCTTTCACGACCTCGGTCCCAAGGTCGTGGGTTCGATTCCTGCGGTGGGCGATTCTTTATCGCCACTGCAAGCGGTGGTGATAGCCGTAAAGGCTCTTCTGTCACTATACAAAAAAGACGCTGTTTAATCATCTAGGATTTTTTTTTATGATCGAAATGCACTCTAGTGTTGTGGCTGAATCGTGGGGATTGAAAGATCACTCCGAACGATACTTGCTCAGGCAGTGAGTCTTTTTTGGCCTGAGGAAGTCATTTCACACTGCCTATAATAATAGCTCTCGAGACCCCAAATCTACTGCTCCCTTTTGAGATGCCTAGATTTACTGCTGCCCTCCAATAAAAAAAATAAAAACCCATCATTGACCTAAAAATATGTCACAGCTCTTTCAAAGACCCACCCCTAAAAAAGTCAATACTAGACCAAAATAGCTTAATCAACTTCGGCCCAATCTCTATGCTGCCATTCTTTTTGAAGATAGAGCGAGTTGTGGTAGACCAGTTCACAAATTAAACTCTAACATTCAAGCCTCAAACCAAGCAAGTATGTTCCAGTCAGCTTTCCGATCAGATCACTCCACATAGTCAGCGCTGCTGAGATGCTCGGATTTATGCAGTCTCTTTGTTATTTCTGTTGGATCTTTCAGCAGCTTTTGATGCTGTCAATAATCTTTTTTGATCGCTTGCCACTTCAACTGGGCATCGCAGACGTGTTTTGCTAGGGTTGAGATCTTACTGTAGTGATAAAATTAAGAAAGTCACTGTAAAATAAGCATGCAGTGAGCCTTTGACGTTTGGGGTCCCAAAGTAATCCATTTCAGGGCCATTCCATTTCATGGTTTTACTCTCTCCTGCCGATGGAATCGCCAAGAAGCGAAATGTAGGCATTCATTTTCAAGCACACGATAAACACTTGTACTTATGCATTGATTATTCACTGCCTCCCAGTATTTTAAATGATCTCCGTCTCACTTACTGGATTGCATTGCTGATATTCACTATTAGATGGCAGCACAATTTGTGAAATGGAATGACGAAAGACTAACATACTTATTACGCTATTACTGGTAAACTAAGTTTTGCTCATAAAGTGGAAAGCTAACTTCCAAAATTGGCACTACAGGCGAATTTCCTGTAGCCTCCACCTATAATCCGGGTGCACACTTCCAAAATGGCTTATAATTAAATGAGCACATCAGTTCCACAGTCTAGTCTGCCTAATTTTACCTAGGTAGTAGGCAAAAATCGCGACTGCTCTGTTGAAAATAGAACAGCTAAGTTGGTTCATGCATTCGTGACATCCAGACTAGACTTTCGTAACTCACTACTTATTGGCCTTCCTGCTAAACAGCTTGTAGTTGGTGCAAAACTCAGCAGCTAGGCTCATTTGCCGTAAATGTATTGTAAATGCATTTAACCACAGCCCACCAAGCCAGTCTGCACTGGCTGCCTGGGCCAGTGGTTAGGGTGCTCGCCCAACCAAGGTCAAGGTGAATGTAGTTGATGACTGAGGTCGTGGGGTCAAGTCTCGTGGCATACATGAAGGGCCTGAATAGAGATTGAATTATTATTGAATTATTTTAGGGTGCTATACAAATAAATTATTTTTTTAACTGTTATTATCAAGTTTGACTTCAAGATCCTGTCACTCACATTTAAGTCCCTTCATTCTCTTTCTCCGCCTACCTTGCTTAATGAATTTCACATCAGGCCTTCCTTTCGTACTACGGGGTGGGTCGCCAAGCGCTACTGGCGTTTTTCTTTTTCAGAATGAATTTCTGAAACATTATTTACTTATGATTGTAAAACATTATTTACCTAAACATTATTATTATATTAAATATATTTACTATATTATACATATAACATAATAATAAAATACTACATATTATAAAAATAAAACACACACACACACACACATATATATATATATATATATATATATATATTAAAACATTATTTTGTAAAAGATTATTTACCGATGGACATCTAAATGCTTGCCGCTCGGGCCTGCATGCTCTACCGCACCTCCTGCTCTTCCGCAACCGAGCGAAAGCTTCGACTACATATGAAATGCATCTCCGTCTGAAACTCCCCAAAGCCACAATGACTATATGCGTGTTACGCAAGACAGTTTTGTGTAACGCACTCACAGCCTAAGCGGCTTCTGGTAGCCAACAGACTTCATTTCGCGAAACAAAGAGAAAGTGGGAAGCATAGCAGAGTCAGGAGAGCAGTTGAGGTAGTGAGTAACGTGGAAGTAGCAGCTCAGGGCGGCTGGAAAGAATGTGCTACAGTCGGCAGCAGGAGAGTAGTTGTCGTTGCGTAAGAGTTGTGGAAGCGAGTTCCACAGCCTAGGATCTGTAGCGCAAAAGCTTCTGCCGCCAACGGTCTTTAAGCGGAGGAATTGGACAGCTAATTTATAGTCCATACCTGAGGGTACGAAAGGCTGAAACTGATGCAGCAGTTCAGCTAGGTACGAAGGAATGAAGCCGTGGCGGGCCTTGTGGGTCAGCGTAAGAACTTTGCTCTGCGTCAGTTGATCAACGGGCAGCCATCCTAGCTCTTTTAGCAAAGGAGACTCGTGGTCAAATCTCTGGGATTTCCAAACTAGCCTTGCAGCCATATTTATAGCCAGCTGCAGTGGCCTAGTGGCTTTTTTTGGTGGCCCAGCCATAAAGGGAATTACAATAATCAAGTCGAAACATGACTAAGGAGCTAGTTAAATATTTTGAGAGCCACCGTGGAAGACAGTTTCTTTTATTCGATAAGAATCGGGCATGATGGCTAACTGTAGAAGCAGTCTTCTGAACGAAGCTTGGAAAATTTATGCAGTTGCCGAAGACGATGCCTGAATTCCGAGCACGTGGTTATGGTCGCACAAGAGCATCGCCTATCAGAAGAGTAAAGCCTTCTAATCCAGCCACAAGCTTAACGTGTCGTATGAGCAGCAGCTCAGTTTTATCGTCGTTTAGTTTCAAGAAGTTTTCCGAGATCCAGAATATAATCTCGGTAAGGAAAGCATTCAGTTTATCAATTGCTGCAGCAGATTCCGAAGGTTTGAAGGACAAATACGGCTGAGTATCGTCAGCATAAAAGTGATATTCTATTCCATGGGCCTCGATCACTTTCCCCAGACTATAGCTTCGCCGACTGTCGGCGACCTCACTATTAGATTAGGTACGATCGAGAATGCCTGTTATCGTTTCCCTGTTGTCGTTCAAAGACATTCCTGACTGCGGCTTCATCTGCCAGGGTTCGAGAATTTGTTATGTACCATAGAAAACTCTCTCGTTGCAAGCCAGGAGGTAGGGGACACGTGTTCAGTATTTTGAGAATTTTCTCGAACCTTCCAGGGCGCTCTCCCCAAAGCACTGTTATGCATCCCATTCGGAAAATGTTAAAGTCTGCCTGTGGAACGCTCGCTCAATGAACAATAAACCCATGATAATGCTCGACATGATTCTTAGTGACACACGACCGGTTTTCTGTGACTGAAACCTGGCTAAAATTGACAAACTTACCGATCATAGCCAACGCCATTCTGACGGCTTCTCTTCCTTCCATACTTTACGATCAATCAAAACTGGTGGCTGAATTGCCGATATTTATTCCTAATGCAGTCAGCCTCCTACTTACGACGGTTCAACTTACGAAAATTTGGAGATACAAGCTCGGTCAAGGTCACGAATAAATAAAAAAATTAAAATTATTAAACTTTAAAAATACATCCGCGTGGTCCGTAGAATTGAAAACGCCGCAACAATGTCTAGCAGCTATGCATTGTGGGCACTGAAGGGTCTCTCTTGCTTGCCTGACTTTCTAGAGGTAAGACGTGTTCAGGGTGACGCGTGAATTCAAGCCATCCACTAGCAAAGCAGCGGATTCACCTCAACCACATTATGGTATACAAATATAATCTTATTTACTTGTTCTTATTTATTTCCTATTCTGTATGTGTTTTTAAAAATAATGCAATTCTTTTGTCTCTCTATGTATTCGTCAGAACGTTTCATTGTAGAAAGTATCATATAATAATAATAATATTAATAAATTTGTATAGCCCCTCAAAGAACTGAATCTATTTCTAGGCACTTTACAGACGCCGTATAGAAAGCATTACCAAATTATTGGTGATAACATCCGCGAGCAGCAGGCACAGTGCAAGCAGGTACATGCACAAAAGGACGAATCGCAAAGACCCACTAAGTGCTGTAATAAACAGCTGCGCATTAAGCTTCTTTTTAAATGTCATCATGTAAGGAGACGTTTTAACGTGAGTCGGCAGTGAGTTCTAGGCTTTGGGAGCAAAGGAACTAAAGGCGCGGTCTCCAATGGTTTTGAGGTTCGTACGAGGTACGAGCTGATCGAGTTCGGGCTTCTCCTAAAGGCTTTTCGAGGTCGGCGTCAAGCCAGCCACTAGCGACGATCGCGTTACTCGTCGTATACCGTATTCGACTTACGTAAATTCGACTTACGACAGGTTTTTGGGTTCCTGTCTATTATGAAGTTTCGGGCTGACTGCTTTTCAAACCCTGTGCAGTTCCTTCAAAGAAGTCTTTCAAATGTCATGTTTTGAGTCCCACCAACAGCAAGTTGGGATGTCTCATGTTTAGAGTGTCTCTGCTTGTTTTGTTCGATCCTTCAGCAGCTTTCGATACTACCGATCACCAAGTGGAAACTTCTTGGAGCGCCTCTCATCTCGCTTGGGAAGCACTAACACTGATCAGCAGTGGTTCAGGTCCTATCTCAGTGGGAGACTTCAGAGTATTGATGTGAATGGACAAAAATAATCCGAGGTACCTCTGAAATATGGGGTACCTCAGGGCTCCGTGCTAGGTCAGGTTCTTTTCACGATTTATACTCTCCCTCTTGCCGATGTGATTGCCAATCACAATCTAGGCTTTAGCTTCTATGCGGATGACACTGTGTTGTATGTACCCTTTGCTTTGATCTCTCCCAGCCTTCGAGCACGTCGAATTCTCTCAACTCCCTCGCTGCATGTATTTATGACATCCGCACATGGATGCTGGCAAATTTTCTTAAATTAAATGATGATACAACTAACTTACTAGTAATTGGCAAACCAAGTAAGATTAAGAAATTGGAAAGGCTGACGCTCAAAATTGGCTCTGTCAGCATATCTCCTGTTGAATCTGGACGAAATCTAGGTGTCATGCTCCAAAGTGACCTTTCGTTAGACGGCCACATCAGCTCCACAATCAAGTCTGCCTACTTGCAGTGACATAAAATTGATACAATTTGGGCTTGTTTAGATAGGGATACCACGTCTAATTTGGTCCATGCATTTGTGACATCCCGTCTTGGCTTCTGTAACTCAATGCTTGCTGGCCTACCGGCATGTGCAATGAGGCGCATGCACCTGGTGCAAAACTCTGCAGCTAGGCTTGTCTGTCGTGAGCGTCGTAGTTGCCACATCACACCATTTTCGCCGACCTTTGCTTGCTACTAGTCAAGCAACAGATCAACTTCAAGGTTCTGTCGCTCACTTTTAGGTCCCTTCATTCTTTGGCTCCAGCCTACCCATCAGATCTACTCCCCCACCAGGCCAAGCATTGTACCAACCGCTTTTCGGGAAACTGTTTATCTATAACTCAGAGAAACCTCAAATTCTCCGGAGATCGTGCATTTAGTTAGTATGCTCCCAAAGCCTGGAACTCACTCCCGACTTGCGTCACGACATCCTCTGACTTGACCACATTTAAAACGAAATTAAAAACGCATCTATGTATGACACCATTTAGTGGGTCTCTGTGATTCGTTCTTTATGTGCTTATGCATGCTGACACGGTTGCATGCTGCCACTAACCACACTTGCATGCTGACCCTGTGCATGCAACCCCTAACCATGTTATTCATGTTGTTTACTAAGCAGGATACCACTCACTATTCCACCGTGTTTCCTTTGCAGCAAATGTAAAATGCCAAGAAAGAGATCGAGTTCTCTGAGGGCGCTTTATCAAGTGTATTATTATTATTATTGATAATGGTCGCAGTAATCTGTCACACACCAGTACAAAGTCCGCCATTACTTGGAGATTCTTTGGATCTCATTTTGATTCTGCGTGACAGAAATCGATCCTTCCTCGTTCTTGATGGTTTTAAGATTCAGTGCGAAGACTCAACTGCTGCCTTAATTGCTGAATTCAGTGTACGATCAGATTCATTTTTGGCTCAAGCTCAAGAGTCCACATACAATAAGGGTCACACACTCAATTAAATAATGTCGCACGATTCTACGCCATCAAATAAATAAATACTAGCTGATTTAACAGCCTCTTTTTGTATAGCGATAGAAGAGCCTTGACGGCTATCACCACCACTCTCAGTGGCGATACAGGATCGCCCACCAAAGGATTTGAACCCACGACCTCGGGGCCGAGGTCATGAAAAGCAACCGCCTTACCTGGTGAGCCATTATGGCTCACCGACGTTTCCTGTTATAAAAAATGTTTGCACATCTAACCACATGCGGACCTCATTCAGCTTGCAATGTGCGCCCTCTTCAGTATCCAGAATAATCTTCGAGTCGCAGAGCCCAAGACTCTTTACATCGGTGTTGTCCGCACACAAATATATTCCTCACCCCTACTGCTCAATCGTCCTTCTGACCTGTCCTCTCTGGTAGAATGCTACAATATGCTTCCGAAGGTCTTGACGAGTTTGCACCTCTTACTAGTTTTGCACACTGTTTACTCTCACCTTGATGGCAAATAGCTTACCGTAGACATTAAACTAGCTAGATCTACTAAGCGCAAGCTTGAGAAAGCATGCAAAAGATTACGACTGACTATCCATCGATAGGCATATGGGGGATACTGTAGATTGTACCAATAAATCCTAGAAAAGACCAAAGTCCAGCTTCTATAAACAATATTGTTGAATTACAGATGCACAATCCAAAAACTATGTCTACCAGTAATCATCTCCTTAACCGTTCCTAGATTAGCTCACAGCCTAGTAATTCTCCCGGCAATCTTGAAGATCGCTTCTCCAACTTCTTTGTTAGAAAGATAGATAAGATCAGAGAGTCCATCGTTAAAGTAACTACATCCTCACTAAAAGACTCTTATGCTGACCCACAAGGCCCGCCACGGCTTAGCTTTTTTATACCTAGCTGTACTGCTGCACCAGTTTCAGCCTCCTTATGCCCCCAAGTCATCTGTGGCCAAAAACTTTGCTGTTGCCTCGTACGCTAAAAGACCGTTTGCGACAGAAGCTTTTGCTCTGCAGATCCTAGACTGTGGAATTTGCTTCCAAAATCCTTAGGCAACGAAATTTACGCTCCTGCTACTGACTCTGACATCATTTCCAGCCGTCCTGAGCTGCCGCTTCATGCTACTCGCTGCTTCGATTGCTCTCCTGACTCAGCTATGCTTTTCTCCCTGAGTGCGCTGTAGAAAACTCTCCTGCATTACACCCACTTAGTCTATGTGGATTTCCTGAGTTACAGAGGAGATAGATAGAAGTAATATTTCCCATAGCGCTGGTTTAGGTGGCTTCCATATGCCGCCACATTTTGAGGCAGGAGAGCAGCTAACAAGTGCATTGAGATAGGGCAAGCAAAAGTAATTTTTGCCCTCATAAAAGGACAAAGGTGGGTGGGGCTGCATCTGTCTGGTTGCAACAAGGTACAGTATACTACAATATTGAGAATCAATTGCAACGCTGTATGATAAAACCGAGGAAGGTGGGCGGTCGCCCTAAGTTGACCAGCGTTTGAGAAGAGAGGGCCATACAAACACAAACTTTAAACTGATTTGCGTCTCCAGAAAGTGTTGCTAATTAGAAGCAGTGCAGGAAGCACACTTGGACAAGTCAAAGTTCAAAGCCTGCAGTTCAATAAAATCCAGTTACACACCAGAAGGAGCTTCGTCATAGGAAAAGTAAAAAAGAGAGCTGACGATCTCGATTGCAAATAAAAACAAGCAGTCGTAGCAGACGCGGGATACGGAAATTCTTCCCCCCCCCCCCCCCCCCGCCGGAGTCCCCCCCCCCCCCGACATTCCCCCACATTCCCCCCACATTCCCCCTCCCCCGACATTCACCCCCTGGGCTAGAACATTCCCCCGGTATATGGTTTAGGGTTTAGGTTTTAGTGTTTAGGGTTTTAAGGTTTATAGTTTTTAGGGTTTAGAATTTAGGGTTAGGGTGTTTAGGGTTTAGTGTTTAGGATTTAGGGTTTTAGGGTTTAGCGTTTAGGGTTAGGGTGTTTAAGGTTTAGGGTTTAGTGTTTAGGATTTAGGGTTTTAGGGTTTATCGTTTAGGGTTTATGGTTTAAAATTTAGGGTTTAGGGTTTTTAGGCTTTAGCGTTTAGGGTTTAGGGCGGGCTGCGACTCCGCCGCCTAAATCCATCCTTGCTCGTATTCCGTGCTTTAATTATTGCGTATTAGGGCATAACTAGATCTCTTGAGGTCGAGTTATTCTCAGTATACCTCTGAGACATAGCACTCATTTGCAGGAACGATCGGTACGCCGAAGCGTGCGCCTGCTTTGAAGGGCACGAACACGTGCCTGCCGGCGTCGAGCGGGACCTAACTTCCGCGGGACCAAACTGTATAGCTCGCCGTTGCCGCTGCCGAAACCGCCGCCGCCGCCGCTAGCTCCATTAGAAACCATCCTTCCAATCCATCCATTCCTCTAATTATACTGAGTTGATTTTATTTTAATAGCGCATGAACTTAATTTAACCATGTATATACATATATATATATATATATATATATATATATTTCTCTCTGTATTCTCAGTTATACATTCATCAATATAGGGGGAAATGTCCTACCCCGGGGGATGTCTGGGGGAAAATGTCCTAGGATCCACGGGGGGGGGGAAATGTCCCGGGGGAAACGTCCGGGGGGAATGTCCTACAACCGAAGACGCACAGCCGAGCACGGCTATTATAGGGGTAGACATTTATCTCCCTCCCCGGTCATGCGCTTCTGTTTCAGCAAGCGCCTGACATCAGTTTTTAAATTAAACACAGGTCACACCTTGAGCTGCTACCAGCAGTAATAAAGGGAAAAAACCGCGACCATTCGATAAGGACGCATCCAACAATAAATGACTTGGGGCCGGACCGGAGTACTAGCAAGGCCGTAGCTGGACAATCGGCCGGAGTTTGCCGACCTCTGTTTTAGCACAAGTCATTTGGTAATTAAATACTGAAGCAAAGAAAAATACGTTTATTTATCACCGTGTCCATATGTCCATGCATGGGAAGTAATACGTTCTGAAAGTAGTGTGTGGATGAATTACCAGAGAAAGCTTTTTGATATGGCTGTTTGCTTAAACTTAAAGCGATACCGGTATGTCAGAGTAATAATAATAATAATAATAATACTATATAATTTAACAGCCTCTTTTATATAGCGACAGAATAGACTTTATGGTTATTACCAACGCTTGCAGCGGCTATTAAGGATCGCCCACCGCAGGATTCGAACTCACGACCTCGGCCCCGAGGTCGTGAAAAAGCAACCGCCTAATCTGGTGCGCCATCACGGCTCACCAGAGTAGTCTCGGGCGAGAGCAAGATCGTGATCCCTGAGATGGCATCCACCCTTTCCTTCGCACATTTCTTCCCCTGGGTTGGCCCAGGCAATTAGGTGCTCGCCTTTGATGACCCAGGTCAAAGTGAATGCATTTGATGACCGAGGTCGTTGGCTCGGGCTCACTCTGTCTGGCCAAGCTCTGTGAAGTTCCTGGGCGGAGATTTAGCTCTCTTAGGGCGCTACACAAAGGAATTATACGTTTTTATATTTTTACCCAGACCTGCAAACTGTCGTGAGGGCTGTGCGGAAACCTGAAAAGTTAGCAGGCTGAATGGTGGCTGCATATTTAACAACAAATAGCAATTGTGGTTTTAGTGTTGTAACGGTGGGCGAGCTAAGCGCGAGATAAACCAGCCGAATTATCGTGATTAGCTATGAATTGGGGTTATGGGATTATGCAATGGTTTATTGCGGAGGCCATATAGAAGGCAGGCGCCTAGATGAGGGGGGAGGGATTGAGCGAGAATTCGAGATTCGGGGTAGAGATTGCAGCTGATGTGAGCTCTGGGTCAAACAGCAGTTGATTGATGTATACCGTGGCGCTGTTGAATGCCTGTAACCGTCCGCTGCCGTTAAGTAGACTTGTCTGCATTATGAATACGGACTTGATGTGTTACAGTACGAGCGGTCGTTGTCGTTGCCGTATTTCTGCTACTGTTGGCGTACCTGCGTGCATTGGTGCAGCACCTACAAGTACGGAATTCGTCGCGCGTCGGCTGAGACTAGCACCGTTACGAGCGCTGCGTTTGAGGCCTAGTTCTGATTGGAGGTGGAGACGCCCACCAGGTTCATAGCGGTGCATCCAGAGTGGCCGGTAATGACCGCATCGCCTGTAAAACGCAGACCCAGTTCAGACCTGTGTTTTACAACTGCATTTTTGCAATTATACTTTTCGAAAGACTTGAGAAGCGCCGGGGCAGCCGCATTTGATAGCCTATGCCTGCCGAAGTGTATCCTGCTGTAAATACACAATTAGCCACGACTCTGAAGAAAGAAGCTCGAGTCAGATTTCGGCGATAGCGGCGAGCGCTTCTAAACGTCACACGGGCCACATACTTTTGCAATACGATCTGGCTAACCCGAAAGCACGAAGCTACTTCGGATCCCGGCACAGGTTGTTCAGTGGCCGCCGCTGGTTTCAAGCCTTTTACTGAAGTCCTGGCCGAAGGAGCCTGTCCGCTGTACAGGCCAGTGCATGGTATGTGTGACGCCTGCAGCACATGCGAACTTGTACTCACTTTCTTGTCTTCGCGAATAAGAGTTCGCTCAATTTCCGGTCGCTCCAATGATCGAGCTATGGCGATTGCTTATTCGCCTCGCCCGCTGCACCAATCGAAGGGATCGTGACGCATTCCCGACGGCGACCGCTTCGGGAAGCGAGTCGCGCTCCAAACAGCGCTTAAAGCGCCGCGTTCAAGGTCATCGCCCGAAGAGAAGGACGCCAGTGAAAGGGTGCTGGTTGACGCACAGCGACAGGTCGGCTCTCGTTCTCTCGAGCCGCCGTGTCTCTCGAGTCGTACAGCGC
Organism: Cristatella mucedo; assembly: GCA_009760855.2. NCBI lineage: Eukaryota > Metazoa > Bryozoa > Phylactolaemata > Cristatellidae > Cristatella > Cristatella mucedo. The sequence goes on from WPIO01000015.1 coordinate 1,610,286, forward strand.
TTAGCCAGCACTCGAGAGACGGATTCAAGCAAAAGCGGCCGTCTACCTACAGCGCCCCTCCCCACCCAGGCCAGCGGCCTCGAGGCCGACCTCGGTGCCCGCAGGGGGGGAGGAGGTCCGGAAGGGGGACTATTGCCGAACCGCTGCCGTCCCAGAGTAATGCGCACGTAGGAGAGAGAGAGAGAGAGAGAGAGAGAGAGAGAGAGAGAGAGAGAGAGAGAGAGAGAGAGAGAGAGAGAGAGAGAGAGAGAGAGAGAGAGAGAGAGAAAGAGAGAGAGAGAGAGAGAGAGAGAGAGAGTGTGAGAGAGAGAGAGAGAGAGAGAGAGAGAGAGAGCAGCGGCGGACGGCTCTAGCGCAGCGCCGAGCACTCGCTAAGAAAATTTCGGAGAGAGCGCTGGGTAGAGATTTCGCGACGGAGACGCTGACGAGAGGGAGCGAATGGCGGAGCAGCGCAGCGCAGCAGGAGGCGAAACGCTCCTCCCTCCGCCCAGGCGTAGGAGCAGGCAGCGTAGGAGCAGGCAGCGTAGGAGCAGGCAGCGTAGGAGCAGGCAGCGTAGGAGCAGGCAGCGTAGGAGCAGGCAGTGTAGGAGCAGGCAGCGTAGGAGCAGGCAGCGTAGGAGCAGGCAGCGTAGGAGCAGGCAGCGTAGGAGCAGGCAGCGTAGGAGCAGGCAGCGTAGGAGCAGGCAGCGTAGGAGCAGGCAGCGTAGGAGCAGGCAGCGTAGGAGCAGGCAGCGTAGGAGCAGGCAGCGTAGGAGCAGGCAGCGTAGGAGCAGGCAGCGTAGGAGCAGGCAGCGTAGGAGCAGGCAGCGTAGGAGCAGGCGGAACGCGGCTACACTTGGATCGAATCAGAGAAGTCCCGGAGCGTTTCGTCTTCGGCGGTGAGCTTGAACTAGAAATACACCTGGCTAATCTCAGAATCTGACACGAACGGGAATTTGACACGAACAAAATTAGCAGCAAATTGTTCTCAAGGGCGAGCTTTCGCGCACGCGCGCGGCCACCGTACTTTGGCATTTCAATGCACTGGGTGGAGAATACTGGCTATCTGTGGGTATTTTCGCTAGCGGAAATGGATGGATTTGGGCGTGTTAGCTACTTCGAAGTAAACTTGACTACTTGGACGAGCCTCGCCACTCATCAATACGTGAAAACATGAAATACTACATGCGAACTAACCTGCGAATCAATTGGCTCGGTTCGAAGTCAAGGCCGTTGAGCCGTTGGAGAGCTCGGCCACTATAGGTCATTCGACAAGCACTAGTTAATCTATTATGCACGTGTAGTTTCGGCCCCTGATTACCTGCTGCAGCATTCTTCAACCGGGCCAAGCCAGCTTGGCAGATTTGACTCACCTGGATAGTCGCTGAATGCTTGAAGTCACGACGAGAACGCTCAGAGCAGGACAAAACGAGCAAACAGCGAGCGTTCGAGACTGATACTCTCGGATAGATCCAAACAGCTACCACTGAAGCAAACGAGGAAAGATCGGCTGCTTCGGTAGCCCGAATTATAGCGGTAAAATAGCCCTAGCGGCTTTTAGACTATTTACAGCCGGTAGTGAAGAATTTCTTGTTGCAGGACTCGAACCGACGAATTCCGTAGCGAAGAGTGGGCATCTAACAACTGGGCCCCAGTGAGGCAGTCGCTGAGTTTTCTTTCAATGGCTCTTCGCAACAGGCTGGACCAGAGCCTGGCCCAAAAAGGTTTGCCTATGTCTGCTTGACCTCATCACTTATATAAGGCTCTCACCCGAACGAATGTAAGCTAAAGCTGCAAGGACGCGACGTGATCATCTCGAACCTGGAAGCCCACGTGCGGGTATTCGAAGCAAAGCTGATTTTACGGGAGAAGCAGCTTTATAACGGTTACTATGTCCATTTTCTGCACCACCCCCAGTGTGATGCAGTCCTTATTGACACCGAATATTGCATAACCGTGCTGTTCAACACTGTGGACTAAATTCTCTTCGTGCTTCACTGGAGTGCGTTCTCATTCACAACGATTTAAGATCGTCAGCGCTTCTTTGACTTTCCCTATAACGATGCGCCCTCTGGTGAGCAATTTGAATTGATTGAGCTGCAGGCTTTGGACGTTCTCTTGTCGAGGTTTACTTCTTGCACCACTCTCAGTGACTTCTACAGTCAGCTGCTACGTGCTCATTTTCCAATGTTGTTTGCTCGTGCCAAGCGTGAGATCGTAGTGTTTGGCAGCACTTATTCGTGCGAGTAGCTATTCTCAAAGGTGAAGTCTATTAAGAACAAGCTGTCCTATGGCTCACTGCCAATCACCTTAATGAAATTCTGTTGCTGAACTTCTCATTATTAGAACCTGGTATTGTATCTCTCTCTCTCTCTCTCTCTCTCTCTCTCTCTCTCTCTCTCTCTCTCTCTCTCTCTCTAAGAGCATGCGAAATAATTTTTCCAGTTGATTGTTCTGCATTTTTGAATAAAAAAAATGTTTTTTTTTGGACGCCTTGTTTCTTCTGGCCTAGTGTGCCTTCTTGACCTCGTGAAATAAACCAATTGTCGGAAATGTTTGCAGACCCCTTTCCTAGAGCCTGAAACTCCCTATTATCTTACATTGCGACATATCTCTACTTGAGGATATTGTTATTCTTATTATGATGAGGATTACAGTCCCTCTAATTCTATTATTATTTTTATTATTATTATATCAACCCCTTGATCCTGGTCTAGGGCTAAGGTGCTCGCGCTGCACGACATAAGCCGTAGGTTTGAGTCCTGCTGCAGGCAATCCTTTATTTCCCACTGCGAGCTTGCTGGTGGCCGTAAGGCTCTTCTGTCGCTATATAAATGAGGCTGTTGAATTAGACGATCTTTCATTTTACTTCTCACCAGATAAAAAAAAATGCTAGCTGATTTAACAGCCTCTTTTTGTATAGCGACGGAAGAGCCTTTACGGCTATCACCACCGCTTGCAGTGGCAATAAAGGATCGCCCACTGCAGGATTCGAACCCACGACCTCGAAGCCGAGGTCGTGAAAAGCAGCCGCCTTACCTAGTGAGCTATTCCGGCTCACCAATACTCAGATACCACTGAAGATCATAAAAATAAGGTTCTTCTGTTACAAAGATTCATTTATAATGCCACAATAACCTAAGCGACTTTCACCCAGGGCTACTGTGAACCACTCCTTATTTTCCGTGGTAGGGCTCGAACCCTAGGATCTGAATCACGAAGGGCAAGCACCATTTCTGCTTGGATAATATTAGCTGATTTAACAGCCTCGTTTGTATAGCGGCAGAAGAGCCTTAACGGGGAAAGTCAAGAAAATACTTTTAAAATTTGTCCGACAATCAAATATGTGTTTGTGGCACCTTTCGAAAGAAAAATATGTTTGAGCTGGGATCAGAACTTCTGACGACTTATGCATGAAATAAATACGGTTATGCCAACCGCGTATAATCCGGATGTAAACCGGAAGCAAAAAATAAAAAATTTACCGATCTCTGCATCATATGCGAATTGTATCCCAACTTGTCAAACCTTGATAGATCGCTATAGATGCTCGAATCTTGTTAAGGTGCGTTCTTGTGATTTTTATACAACTTCATTTCTAGGGTTGGTGCCTTGTAAATTCCATGCCTCGGCTAATACTTCACGCATCGGAATGAAGTTTGAAATGCGAATTCAGCTCTGCTCGTTTGACCCTAGCCTGGAATATTTTTTATTTCGGTTTGATACGTTTGGCTGTATACGTCATCAAACGTCCTGGAGCTTTATTTTCCGTAATCGTGGACATATAGAACCAGATGTATCAAACCAAAATCAAAAGTATTCCCGACTAGGGTCAAACAAGCAGAGCTTAACTCGCATTTTAAGATTCATTCCGATGCGTTAAGTATTAGCCGAGTTATGGAATTACAAGGCACCAGCCAACCCTGGAAATGAAGCTCATAAAAGTCACAAGAATGCACCTTTACAAGCTTCAAGCATCTATAGAAATCTTTCAAGGTTCGACAAGTTGGGATACAAGTCGCATATGATGCAGATATCGGTAAATTATTTATTTTTTTATTTTGTGCTTCCGGTTTACATCCGGGTTAGACGCGGTTAGCATAACTGATTTTTTTTTCATGTGAAAGTCGTTAGAACTTCGATCCCAGTTAAAACATATTTGTCTTTCGAAAGGTACCTTAACACATATTTGATTGTCGGACAAATTTCATCAGTATTTTCTTGACTTTCCCCGTTAAAGGCTATCACTACCATTTGCTCTGGCAATAAAAGATCGACCACAGAAGCATTTAAACTCACGACCTCGGGACCTCGGTCTAAAACCCGATCGCAAGTTGCATTCATAAAAGTAGCGAGAGACTTGGTAGTGCTCTACCTACCCACTCTGCCCTTGTCGTCTTATTATATCGAACTGACTTCTTCTGCACCTCAAAACGACTCGAGTTTCAGCTGGAAAAAGCTAATTAGCTCTTTAACGGTTGTACAGAAACGCCGCGCCATAACATAGGATAAATGCGTTGTAACCGATGGCTCAAAGAAGTGGGGGCCGATTGCGCTCGTTCCTAGCGAATGTTTTGGAGGCCGTAACGGCTACAGGCTCGCTTTGTGCTCACCACGGAAACGCTCTCGTTGGGTACTTGCCGGGAGTCATGAATAATGCTAACGGTAATAATTATGTCTTCTGTATTGTTTTAATTGCAGGGTAATTTGTCCGTTTGTGCTTTGGCAATTTCGTTATGGTCGAAAACAGCAATAACTCTTTCAGCAGTTAAAAAATATAGTAAAGGTAAATCAGCGCGCCACTCTGCTCCCTCTTAAGCTTGAAAGCTACAAGACGTGTCTAGCTTGAACGAGTTTGGAGCCGAGCTACGGACTCCCGAGGACATCCGCTTGAGCTGATTTTCGTTGGTCCTTCGTATCATTGAAACTGCAGCAGCAATGTGTGTGCGATTGGAGAATCTGATCTTGTCCTTTGGTGCCTCTCTTGTCTTGATAGGGATATGATAATGGTTATCAATCCTCTGGGTTCAGTTCAGTCCGATTACGGTGCCTTAGAGTCTTGGATCGTTGACAAGTGATATTCGTCCGGAGGTGAATTCTTCGTAGAAACATGTCACGCAGTCGAGCATGCGATCGCAGCAGAGCAGAAAAATTCCTAGGCCAAGGCATGTTTTCTTTATAAGTACGATAAGGACGGCTTAGACGGTCTGTCCGACTTGGTAATAAAAGTGATCAATGTCAATTTTTGTCTATTCCCCCGCGATATTAGCCAGTCTTCCTGTCGTTTCTAAATCAATACAAAAGGGCACTCTTCCCTTGCGCTCTACTAGGCTTCGATGCTGCTTTGTATGGTACTATAGGCTCAACCGTTGCCATTTTGGATTTCCCCGTTTCGTCTGCAGGGCTATCAGCGTGGCGTCTGCTTCTCTGCTGTTCTTCTCTGCGGGGTATTGCAAGAAGTCCGCTTTAGGTATGTCAAAAATGTGGCGCGGGAAGCAGTACAGGCCGGTGGAGGCGATCTTGACGGCGATGCTCAATTTCGGCTCACATCGGTTGATAACAAGAAGCAGATGGCAGGCTTCGGAGTGTCAACTGCTCTCTCACGACTAGCGAAAGGCGGAGGAAAGATGATACGATCAGCTTCAAGAGTGAAGCTCCACTCCAGCACAGCACCGGCTCGCAGCGCTCGGACCGGCAACCCAGACGACATCTGGTGGCTGCAGGCTCAATTGAAGCCGTCATGGCACCACGAGTCTAGGAGCAAACGAATGTCTGAGGACTGTGGGCGTATGTTTTCAAGAAGTCGATAGTGCAATGCCCCGCGATTATGGACAACGAGCTTTACAGCTAGCCTCGATTAAGAACTATGAGCTTTGCCGCTGAATTAAAACCAAACCGCTACGAATTAGCCGTGATAAGCCGAGGCTTTTGAGCAGCGCGATATATGATTAGGTACGAACGAGATTGTTGCATGACTTTTGGCCTGGCTAGTATAACAGGAGCAGGATCGTAGTCGCTCTCATGGAGCAACGGTCTGCCGGTCGGTGGGTCCTAGTGCTGAGCGCGAGCTGCTGTAGGCCTGTTAGTCAGTAGGAAGTCACCTGTCGTTTAAAGCCTGAAGAGATGCCGCGCTAAAGGAATAAAGTCTAATGGTTGGTGTCGTACTGTGTCCCAAGAACACAATACAGCGATTTGTAAAGCACCTCGGTAGAACTTTTGCTACTCAGGGTGCTACACAATTATCATTATTATTGTCTTAACACGTTACAAAATTCTATACGGCTATAAAAACGATGCCACCGCGTAGCTCATTCAACGCGAACGCCTAAGGATCACTTTCGGGAGGGGACACAGCAACTATTTAAGGGGCGACAGTTCATCGCTTTGAGTGGCAGACGAGGTGCGTTCTTTCCGACAGGTCTAAATGGGGCTCCTCATATCTTTTTAGATGGTTCCTGGAAGGTGCGCCTACTTCGCGGAGCACCTACTGCTCGGGGGGGGGGGGCCCTCTCAAAGTGGGAAATAACAATTTTGTAGAGGAACCCCTAACGAGCCTCGGTCTGGGCGTTGCGATTTCGGCGCGCTGCTTCAGGCAGCTTCTCCAGAGGAAGGTGCTTTTAGATTGGATTGCGCATGTTTGCCGAGCTGTCTGCTGGCGTTCTTCGCGCAGCTTCGAGCTCGATAAATGAAGCTGGTGGTCTCTTTTCAGACTTCGCCTAAAATGGCTTCTGAGCGGCGCTCCTTTCGGCTAAGGATATTCTGACTTAGGCAAAGTGGGTGTAACCATTTCTTATGGAGTGGCAGGGAAGCCCGTCTTATCGATGCACATTCAGCGAGTTAAATTGGAGCCTATTTCGCAAGAAAAGGCTAAACATGATTGATCCATCTATTAGAGATTCCAAAAAGGCCATCTTTTCGTCGCTTCTCCGGTGCGCAGGATTGCATTTTGATTCCAAGGTCACTGTTTCTGCTGAAAGAAGCTGCTGAAGAATTTTTCGGAGCCAAACAATGTCAGAGAGGCTTACGTGGCCGGCTCTCCGGCTGACTCTACAGCCGTACATACAGGTTATATAGCGGCACTCACTTTTAGGTTCCTTCATTTGGCTCCAGCCTATCTGTAAGATCTACTCTCCCACCAGGATAAGCATCGTGCCACCCGCTTTTCGGAATATAACCGTTTACCTACACCTCATTCAAACCTAAAATCCTTTGGAGTCTGTGCATTTAGTTCGTATGCTCCCAAAGCCTGGAACTTACTCCTGACTTGCGTCACAACATCCCCTGACTTGACCACATTTAAAAAGAACTTAAAAAAACACACCTATCTAGGACAGCATTTAGTGGGTCCCTGTGATTCGTCCTTGATGTGCTTATGCGTACTGACACTGTACATGCTGCCACTAACCACATTTGCTTGCTGACCCCGTGCATGTCACCCTTAACCATGTTGTTTATCGAGCATACTACCACTAACCATTCGATCGTGCTTTCTTTGCAGTAAATACATAAAGTGCCCAGAAAGAGATTGAGTTCTCTGAGGGCGCTATATAAAATGCATTACTATCATTATTAAGGAATTGTCCTCAACAGAGCTCGAGCCCGACACATGGCTTGTGCAAGCAGTGCAATCACATTACCCTTAGGCCAGAGGTCGGCAAGCTCTTGCCTTTGGGGCTAGATACGGCCTAGGTAGTGAATGGTTCGTTTGAAACCTGCGGTTTTAAACTAACCGAAAAATCAGCCTCAATTTAATTGGTTTAAAGCACCCTGTCACAGTGAGGCGTTGCCGCACACCGGATGTCCCAATATTCACTCTCAATGGCGCAATAAGACAAGAGCAAAGGTAGGCACCCTGCCAGCGATGTATATGTCAATTTTTCCGAGAAGTTTGAGTCGGAAGTATTGAAGCTGTCTCGTCGTCGATGCCTATATTGTTCGTCTACTTGTGCGGATTCATGTCAAAAGATGAAGCAACATCTACTCAGTTGTAAAAAGAAGCCTGCAGCTTCGGGTCGGAGGAACGCCGCCGCAAGGATAGTCCAAGCCACCATCCGACCCCCTCGATATGATCAAACTTGACGGTTTTTCGCCGAAACGTCCCCGACTGAATTCTGTCATATGTAATGTATCTCCGTCAGTAACTCCTCAAAGTCATAAAGACCATGTGGGTGTTACGCAGGAGAGTTTTGTATAGCGAACTCACAGCCTAAGCGGCTTTCGGTACGCATTCGGTAGCCAACAGACTTCGTCTCACGCAACAAAGAGAAAGTGGGAAGCATAGCAGAGTCAGGAGAGCAGTTGAGGTAGTGAGTAGCATAGAAGTAGCAGTTCAGGACCGCTGAAAAGGATGTGCTATAGTCGGCAGTTGGAGAGTAGTTGTCGTTGCGTAAGAATTGTGGAAGCGAGTTCCACAGTCTAGGACCTGCAGAGCTAAAGCTCCTGTCGCCAACTGTCTTTAAGCTGAGGAATGGGACAGCTAATTTATTACCGTCACTGTCCGCTCATCAAGTAGCGCATCCAAATCCAGTTGGCATGACAGCACGAACGATGAGGAATAAAAGAAAGCGAACAGCCTACATGCGAAAGCAATGCATCGTTCTCGTTCTTCTCTCAGCGATCATGGCGAGAGTTCTTTCAGTTCCTGCGTCTCTCGTTCCAGTTTCCGTCTGCTGCCGACATTGGTGGTGCACTGCTTGATGCAGAATATCAGGTAATCACGGTGGCTAGCATCAATGTCATTCAAACCTTCAACGTCGTTTTTATACCATTGACGATGTCACCACCCTGGCTGGCAAACAGCTCGTTAATGCAATGGTCTGTGGCTCGCAGGCAATCTTTCTGGAGCAATTCACCGTTGCTATTCATAACGAGTCAGCCAAAAATTTGCTTGGTAAGATCAGGAACCTGAAAGACCGTTTGAACGTCGCCTTATTCCCACCGACGGAGGAAGAGAGCCCGGCACGTCAAATTAATGACAACATGTGGACTCTTTTACGGACAGCCCAAATATCATGAAGGGCTTGAGAAAGAAATCGGTTGACTGCGGCATCGTCGTGTTCGCATTTGGTTGCTCAGCTCACGCATTTCATAGTCTCACCATGGACATGCTGTAGGCTGAACAACCAAAGTTTCTTCTCGGGCAATTGATTTGCGTCGTGAAGGGCATCAATAACGTCCACCTGCACAGCGCCACATTCGATATCCTGTGAGTGCAAAAGATTGGCAAACTGTATGCGCTGCACCTGTTTACGAAGACGCGATGGACAGCATCTACGTATGCAGCAAGGCGAATGTTATTGGTGAAGTCGGCTCTGTTATATGTTATCTGCCTAGTTCGATCAATCATGACTACCCTTACAAGCACATTGTATTGACGTATCAAATACGTGTAATCGTGTTGTCAACATCATACTAGGATGGACTCGTCGCGCTGAACAAGCTTTTGGTTCCCCTCAATGCAGTAACTGGCTATCTAGAAGGTGACAATGCAACGCTTTCGTCGGTAAACGCGTGCTTCTAGTACATCGGCCACCATTTCAAAACCAGGTCGGACGATATCGTGATTCGGCTGGGTCTGTATTAGGACGAACTGATGCGGTGTCTACATGCTCAATTTAGTTCCATTTACAGCCCGGTGCACGAGCTGGCTTTTTCGACGGATCCTTAGTACTTTGATTTAGCCCAGAGCATGCGTTCAAAGCACGGCGGTCCATTCCTTGGGCTTCGTCAAGGATCGCTGAACGAGCAGTGCATAATTACTTCGAATTAAATTGCTGGCTCCGGTGAACCCGTTCGGACTCACTTGGTTGAAAAATTCGCCTATTTTTCGTCCATATGCAAAGGCCCAGATTCTACCTCGGCCAGCTACCGAAAGCTTCAACCGGTGTTGATCTGGGCACATGTGATCGAATTATAGCTCGTACGGGCAACTCGTATTGGAAGCTACTTGCGAAAATTCACGGCAATCTAGCCGCTGTGCCGTTGGAGGCGAGCGAAATCGCATGACGACAAAGCGCGTGCAATCGAAGTTTCGGATTCACCTAAAGCGCGCTGCAAGGGCAGGGTGGAAAAGCCGGTGGCCGTCGCATGCAACGGTGCTGTGATGGAGCGTTCGTTGGACAGGAGCCGAGCTGGCACCTTCCTGTACAAGCTCTGCACGGCTGCATCCACAGATTCACCTTTTGTCGACAAATCTGACGACGAGTACGAATCAGATAAAGAGTTCGCCGATGAATTTGCACATGCACATCGGCGAAGGACCGGAAAACGCTCTCATCGGTGAGTTCGATGAATAAATCTTGCTTGAAGAGGGCGCAGTGGTATTCGAGTAAGAACTCAACTAAACGAGCCGCCGCCGGCCAGAAGTAAGAGCCCGAAGGAAGAAGACAGAGCTGAATGGAATGTCTTCGAAAACAAGTAAAAGACCGTAAAATAGCAGAAATGGATTTAAACTTCCAGCCAAAATCAATATCGCTTAAAAATAAACACTAGGTCTAGCTACTACTTCAGTCCGGCCTAGCGCCCCCTCAGTTACTTATTGTTGGATCCGGACTAATTTAGTAGTCGCGGTTTTGTTCCACGTCATTACTGCTGGTTGCAGCTCAAGCAGTGGCCCGTGTTTATTTTTAGAATTGATGCCGGAGAGGGATAACAAATGTTTACCTCTGCAATTGCCGTGCGTATATGTGCGTCTGTTGCGACAGCTTGAGAGTTCATCCGACCACGCCCACTCCACCGTTCCGGCAGAGTGCGCTGGGGTTCCTTCTGGCCTAGTGTGCCTTTTTGACCTCCTGAAATGACCTTGTAGTCTGAAAAGGTGGCCGACTCATGCCTTAGGTGAAAACCCACGGACTACCGGGGATAGACTGCCGTGGATTAAAATTTTGTAAACACAATGGCGGATTTTAAAGTATGTGCATCACAGATTCAAGGTGTTTCTCAAAAAGAGTGCGGCCAGTCTTTAGCTAGAAAGTTTGCAGCTACAGCGGCTTGCCTATGCGTATCCTACGTTTAGTTGAACGTGTGTGTTGCGAACGTCCAGTTTCATTTCTAAGAGGACTGATTGAGAATATATTTTTACAGTTGCTTCATAGGTACTTATCTTTAGACTGGCCAAAAGAATCTTGCCAGGCTTTCCGCTTGGGTACGCTTTCTCAGGCTCACCAAAAAGATGTAAGCTTTTCTTTTATAGTGTGTTGAAAATGATTCCTTTTTATTGCTTCCGGGTTTCTGCCTTTAGCAAGGAGCATAAAGCTTCCCACAATTTTTCTAAATAAAATAATAGCTCAAGTGATTAGTTAAAATAGCGAAAGAAGTAAAAAAAAGAACTTTTCTGAGAGGATTTCTAAAAAATTTACTCGACCATGTGTCGGAAACGCAAGGTCAAGGTTGTAGCCACCATACCGAAATCCTGGCTATGCCTGCTCGAACCACTTGCTTCTTTGACTCCGGTCGCGTCAAATCCTCTGTAGACGTTGACTATAGTTAAGATTCTCCTAAAGCCTTGAACTCCTTAACTACTGACATCATGGCCTTCTCATACCCAGACTTAAAAACATTGAAAAGGCGGCATAAAAATTCATTTCATTGACACATTGGCATTTTTACGTCCCTTTGAATTGCCCTGTAAAGGCTTATGTGCTGAAATTGGGCATGTTATTGCCATTATCAAAATGATGGCATCCAACTTTCGTAGATTGCTTCTACATACATTTCTCTTCGGGAACCAAACGAATTCATTATTGTTATTCGTCAAGATTTCGCTACCTTTCGCAAAATTGACGGGCATTCATCGGCTTTGAAGCACACTAATACTAGCAAGCGTTTCGTTTACCGCGGATAAGGCCTGTTCCAGGTCCCCAGGACTAGTAATGGATGTCGGGCAGTGCATATGTGTAGCTCGACTGCGTCGGCTTTAAATAATTCCCGAGGCCTGACTTTTGAGGACGAATGCATGAATGCCGTTCCAAGGGGACAATAATCTTGACTGCTTATTCGGCCTCTTATTGTGGCACGTATAGAATTTCATCGCTGGTGACGTAGTAAAATATTAGCTGATTTACAAGCCTTATTTGTTTAGCAGCAGAAGAGCCTTAGCGGCTATCACCATCACTTGCATTCGCCAATAAAGCATCACCCACTGCAGAATTCGAACCCACGACCTCCGTCGTGAATAGTGAGCACTTTACGTAAGCTCTTAAAAGAAACGGGCAGCTTTCTTTGAGAACGGTAGACTCCCGCACCTGCCGGCGCTGGCAGCAAGTACGCCGGCGCTGGCAGCAGAACGTTGGAGCGATAATTCGTTGCTAATTTTCGGTCTCTCGTTGGGTGCAGCAGCTGCAGCGACGGGTTTCTCGTGCGGGCATGTTTGGGCGAGTAAGTGGTTTGAATAGAGTGGAGAGCGAGTGGAAGAGGATTAGATGAAGCATAAATAGCTGCAGTCTTATTTGAACAGTATCATGCGCCCGGATGACGTGACTGCATCAAGACGGAGATGAGAGGCCGTTCTTTATTCCGGCTTGGACTCGAAGCATTCAATCTTAGTAGGTTAGGAGGCCCACAGCTCGCGTCAGCTCTGGTAGTCGTAGACTCTTGGCCGCATTCCGGACCTGCTCGGCTGGAGAGGGGAAGAGAGCCCGAATGTTGGAAGGCAAGAGTATGCCCATGCTAGAAGAGGAAGTCACTCGAACATTAGAAGGGAAGGACATTGCCAGCTAGCCAATACTTAAAGGATCAAGACTATAGGACGCAGAGACCATACGAGCTTGGAACGTAATGAGTCCATATTAGCAAACACATGATATCTATTACCTAGGAGAACCGTGCTGTGACTTTCAGGTATATGCCGAGTATTTAAGGCCCACGTTTCTGGCTATAAGAACTATTACTTCACATGTCATGCCTCGAAAAGTACTTTGGTGGCTTTGGCGAGTAGCTAGCGAGAACAGCGCTACAGCGGTGCATACGCTGAGATAGACTGGATGCCCGCGATTGTTGCAATAAATAGAGAAGGGTTTGTCGTGCTGCTTAGTGGTCCTGTTCTTGAAATACTATTGAGAAGGATTGCTGAACTGTGTCCATGTAAAAGTGTGAACCGTACCATTGTTACTGTTTAGCCGTTTCCTCTCGCACTGCTCGCATAGCAATTGTGGCTTCCACACTGCTACTTATCTGCCCAGCAGCCAATATGTACTCGAGGTTGTCCATCCCGATATATCTCTGCCCACTTTCAGCTGCATAACATTGCTCAAATTCGGGCTTGCTTAGAAGGAGATGCAATATCTAAATTGGTTCAAAAAATGCATTTGTTACATCCGTCTTGACTTCTGTAACTCACTGCTTGCGGGACTACCGCCCTGTGCAATCAGGCGCTTACAGCTGGTGCAACATTCTGCAGGTAGGCTTGTCCACCGTGAGTGTTGCAGTTGCCACATCTCACCACTTATCGCCAACCTGCACTGGCTCCCAAGCAATTGGCATTTTGATTTTTTTTTTACTGTGACTGATTTTGAATTGACTGGCAGTCAAGCAACGCATCGAATTCAAGGTTTCGTCACTTACTTTTAGGTTTCTTTATTCTCAGGCCCCAGCCTACATGTCAGATCTACTCCCTCACAGGCTACGCATCGCATCACCCGCTTTTCCGAATCTAATCATTTACCTATACCTGGTAAGAACCTCAAATCCTTTGGAGACCGTGCCTTAAGTTCGTATGCTCCCAAAGCCTAGAAATCACTTTTGACTAGTGACACGATATCTGCTTGACTTGAAGGCATTTAAAAAGAAGCTAAAACGCATCTATTTATCACAACATTCATTTAATAGGTCCGAGTGATTCGTCCTTTGTGTGGTTTTTCGTAGTGACACTGTGCATGTTGCCACTACTCGTATTTTCATGCTGACCATATGCATGTTGTTTCTAACCACGTCATGCTTGTTGTCATTGAGCATGCTACCACTAACCATTTGATTACGCTTCCCGTGCAGAAAAATGTAAATATAAAGTGCCAAGAAAGAGATTAAGTTCTCTGTGGGTGCTATGCAAATGTATAATTAGTTTTATTAGTCCTTCACCGAGCCACTCATGTTTCAAGTAAGGACGGCTAGTAATATTTCAGGCAGATCTGCTTTATGTAATTTAACATCTTAACTCTCGTGACGTAGCCTATTTTACTAGCTGAATATTCCTCCATTTTGACCTCAATGAACTCCAATCCCACCCTCTTAGCAAATGATTATCCCCGGACCACGGAAGCAATAGACCTGCTAACCAGAGGAGCAACAACAAACGCCCTTTCACTATAATACGATGAATAAATACTTAACGCGATTTGTCTTACATGCACTTAGTGCAAGAGTGCCATTGTGTAACCGCTAGTACCCATGGCGTCCGTCTAGTGGTAGTTCGGCGTGCCTGCTGTCGGAGGCTATTGCTTCAATCAGAGCTAGTCATTCTTTGATTGGTGTATGCACTTGAAAACGGTAGTACCGGATGAAGGTCTACTTATGTTAAACGTGCACAGACTAGCTAAACAGCGAATATTAGCATACCAACAGTTGGAAGATACTCAAGAATTGCATTAGTTGTATTTTTAGCAAATGGCCGTGCTATTTACACAACCAATTAAGGCCTGATTAGTGGCGAGAATTGCAGACAAATTAGTCCGTTCGTTTGTGACGTCTCGTCTAGGTTACTGAAAATTCCTTTACCAAGGATCTGCGACCTGTGCCCCTAATCGTTGGCAGCTTGGGCAATACTCAGCAGCTCGTCTGGTTTGTCGTCAACAGCGTAGCTGCTATAATAAACTACTTCCGTCCGAGCTTCACTGGCTCCTTGTCGAGGATCGAATCGACTTCAAGATCCTCTGTCTGTCTTACACGTCGCTTCTATTTGCTTACACCAGCCCACCATCCGACCCCATTGCGCTTACATCAGCCCACCGTCCTATCACACTGCTCTTGCATCACCCGCTCCTCGGCTTTCAGTCATCTGTGCTGTCCCTTGTAATACATTGAAATCTTTTGATGATCACACCTTCACTTCGTAGACACCAAAAGTCTGGAGCTCACTTCTGACTTCTGTCATATCATGAGTTGACTTGGCACATTCACGTCTTTGGTAAAGATTCATCGGTATTGCTCAGCTTTCCCTGAGCAGTGGTGGAACTTGTCTTTTTGGTCCCGTGTGCTTTGCACGCTTACCTGTGCCATGATTCGTTGTGTGTCATTAACTACGGATCCTATTATCCAGTGGCTCTCAGTGCCTTCCTGCGTGATTTTGCATGCTCGGTCAAGCATGACTCTCGTGTGCATTTGCATGCTTGCTTTTGTATGCTAGCTCGTTTGCCATTAACTCTTGCTCTTCGCTTCTCTCAGAGTGAGCTAGGAAGTACTAAGGCGATATAAAAAAAAATACACTTACATTCACGTGTCGTTCACCGCTGCTTGGTGCTGCTGCTTGGTGCTGCTTGCTGCTGTTGCTGCACTAGCGCTGCTGCTGCTGCTGATGCTACTCATTCTCCGAAGCTGCCGCTGCTGCTGCTGGTGCCACACCTGCTGGTGCTGCCATACCTGCACAGCCCTTGCTGTGTCTTGCCTGCCGCTGTGTCGAAAGTCGTCTCAAAACCGCACCCGGCGCCGTAGCCACCCACGTCAGCTTGCTCGTTCCTATCGACCGGTGTTTCTCGTCTTCCGGAAAAACTAAGCACACAACTCCAGTTAAAATTCCGCGGCAAAAGGCTCTCGTCCAATAAGGCCGCAGCGGTGCGTTCTCACGTGCACGCACTCGAACTGGATTGGGAGCCAGTGCACTTCGGCAAGAAGTTGTGCTATGTGGCAACTGTGACACTCACGGCAGACAAGCCTAGCTGCAGAGTTTTGCACTAACTGTCAGCGCCTGACTGTCAAGGCAGGCAGACCAGTCGGCAGTGAATCGCAGAAGGCGAGACAGGATGTCGTAAATGCATGAACCAATCTGGATGTAGGATCCCTGTCCAAGCAAGTCCGACTTTTAGCATTGCTATGTAGCTAAAAGTAGGGAGACTTACTTATGGAGCTGATGTGGTCGTCTAGAGCTAGGTCATTTTGAAATGGGAAATCTAGATTTTGGGCAGATGTAATTGTAAATATGATGGCAGAGCCAATTTTGAGCACTGAGTTTCCAATTTATAAATTTACTTGGATTTCCAATAACTAGTAAGTTGGTTTTATCGTCATTCAATTTGGGATAGCTTGTTGCCATCCATGCCAAGATGTCATCAACACATGCAGCAAGTGAGTTGAGAGAATTCCACGTGCTGGATGGTTAGGATGGATCAAAGAAAAAGTACAACTGAGTTTCATATGCTTAGAAGTAAAAGTCATGATTGTGCCTGGCAATCACATCGGCAAGAGGGAGAGTATGAACCGTGAACAAAACCGGAACAAGCACAGAGCTCTGAGGTACCCCATACTTCAATGGTTCCTCGGATGATCTTTGTCCGTTCATATAAATACTCTAGAGTGTCCCACTAAGATAAAACCTAAACAATTGCAATGCAGTGCCAGTGATGCCCAGGCGAGATGAAAGGCGCTCGAGAAGGAGTTTATGATCAAGCGCTGCCGAAAGATCGAGCAAAACAAGCAGCAAGACTTTACGTAAGTCTGCATCCATGAGAAGTTCGTCATACGCCCTAAGCAACGCTGACTCTGAGGAGCTCTAAAACCAGATTAGAACTTGCTTTCTAGGTTTGAAGGTATCATAGAACGCTCGAAATTCTCTCGTGACCTTTCCATTTTCTGCTATCCATCGTTATGGATCCTTGTGATTGCTAAACGTACAAAAAATTAACCGATATTAGTATAGTTTGGCGAACCCTAGAATTATTTTTTCACACATACCCATGACGGTTATTTACTGGAGAGGCTGCACCGAACATTCGCTTCATACTCGTTTCGGGGTGGAATTGTGGGTCAAATAGTTATTCGGTATTTGGCCGAATAACAGCAATCTGACCGAATGCGAATATTGGCCAAGTGACATCCGTTTCCGCAATGCAGCTGGGCTGAAGTAACTCTTTCATTAGCATAGTATATATGTTCACATAAGAAAATGACCAGCAGTTAACTATTTAGTTTTAGTTTACACATTAAATTAATTGAACAGCAACTTTTGCGTAAATATTGAATGTTATTGCCAGAACTATTCTGTTCGTATTAGCCGAATATTAAAAATTGATTATTCGGTACAGCCTTAATATTTGCATTGCAATTTTGGGCCTCGCAGAGGCGGACTTAGCTGCAATTGGGTAAAACAAGTAGCCAATAGGCCTAGTATACTACCGGAAGTACAGCACTTATGGATAGGACTCAAAGCTCGAACCGCATAATCAGGAATAGTTAACTAATACTCTGCCCTTTTGCCTTGTCTCGGTACGGCTGTCAATTATTTTGCCATAGTATCGACTGTTAGGAAGCGAAGCTACTCCCCCATCGTTGCCTTTACGCCTCCATCGTGGCCTCATATGTTATAAACGCATGACGCAGCGGCTTCTCGCGTAAGTCAACGGGCAACAAGTTACGCCGGTCTCATCGCCTAAGTGCTCAGCCACACCCGCTACTGCGCTCTACTTAATAAAGACATTAACCACCTTTCCACGAAGTTAAGGCTCCCGTCAAATCGCTACCTCCAGCCGACACACACACACACACACACACACACACACACACACACACACACACACACACATATATATATATATATATATATATATACCTACGTTTCTCGCAGATGCTACAGAAGATATGCTGGCAGTGGCGATTTTAAGGGGGATGCTTTCCAATTTCTAAGTTGCGATATTTGTCCCTAACTATTAAGGGTGTTTTGTCGTCATTCAATCTGAAAAGCTTTGCTGCTATGACAGTGTGAACGGCAGCAATACATGCAGCAACAGAGTTGAGAGCCTTTTTCGTGCTGAAAGACTGGGAGGACCAAAGCAGAAGTAATAAAAATAATAATAATGCACTTGATAAAGCGCCCTCAGAGAACTCAATCTCTCTCTAGGCGCTTCACATTTGCAGCAAAGGGAATGATAACATCCGCACATGTGCGGATGTCATCAATACATGCAGTATAGCTGGGTGTCGTCTGCATTAAAATGAAAGCCTAGATCTCGTAAATGCGATCACACTGGCATCAGGAAGAGTATACGCAGTAAACAGAAGCTGACCAAGCACAGAGGCTTGGGGTACTCCGTACTTTAGAGCCTCGTCGGATGATTGTTGCCCGTTGGCATCGATAGTCTAGAGTCCTCCACTGAGAAGGGACCTAAACCATTGCAATGCTGTACCACTGATGCCCAGGTGACATGAGAGATGTTTGAGAAGGACTTGGTGATCCATTGTCTCAAACGCTGCTGATAGATCAAGCACAGCAAGAAGAAAGACTTTGCCCGAGTCTGCATTCCTAAGAAGGTAGTTATAAACGCATAGCAATGGTGACTCTGTGGAGTGATTGTAATCACACTACAGAGTCAGCAATGCTATGGGTATATTCAAAGTTTTAGAGATAATTATCTCTAAAACCTGACTCGAATATACTTGCTAGGTTCCAAGTTTTGTTATGAGAGTTTAGCTGGTCTGCCGAGACTTGTTACACTGTTCTTCATAGAAACGGCAGTAGGCAGACAATACAGAAGTTTCTTAGTTTCTCCTGATCTAGTATAGCCTCTTAATGAGTGGCCCAACAATAGCCTTTTTGAAAAGTGCAGGGTAAGACCTAAGGCTGAGGACACATTTAGGGTGCTATTTATGCATAGTAGCTGCAAATATCTACGTCGCAAAAGGTGAATGATGAATATAAGACCTAGAAGGCTAGCTCTCTTCTTTGACTGAGAGACGAACTTCGCGACGAGGTCGCTAATGTCACGCTTGGATGTGGCCATTGAGGTGCTTCAGGGAAGTCGGGGAGATGCATCCAGTGTGGAAGTTATGGACGGAGGAGTGGCCAGTAAAGGATTTTTGCCTTAGGGATGGACACTCTGATCTTATCCATCTTGTTGACGAAGACGCCAGAGTGGCGATCTGCATGATCACCCACCAAAAGAGTGACTAGTTAAGGTACTAACCTGGGTGCAGTTAAGGAGACGGGTGGTCGTCGACATTAGCATTTCGTGATTGGGCATCTGTTGTTTGACCACTTTTGCTTTAAGAGACTAGTTTTGGCATAATCTAGGGTTGATTGGTATGATATTCAGTTTTTCTTATATGCCAGTCGATGGGCAGTCGTTCCTGATCTTGTGTATGGTTTCTCAAGGTTGTTCTCAGTGGACCTAGCTTTTTCATTGTCTGCTGTACGCCATAGGCCATCTGGGCAAGGGCGTACAGTGTGCTTAGTAGAACGAGAAAAATAGTCAAGAACGTCGACTAATGTGATGCAATGTAGCGTCTGTAGCTCCACAAAGTCATAAAGACCATGTGGGTGTTACGCAGGAGAGTTTAGTATAGCGCACTCACAGCCTAAGCGGCTTTCGGTACTCATTCGGTAGCCAACAGACATCGTCACATGCAACAAAGAGAAAGTGGGAAGCATAGTAGTAGAGTCAGGAGAGCAGTTGAGGTAGTGAGTAGCATGGAAGTAGCAACTCAGGACCGCTGGAAAGGATGAGCCATAGTCGGCAGCAGGAGAGTAGTTGTCGTTGTGTAAGAATTGTGGAAGCGAGTTCCACAGTCTAGGACCTGTGTCGTGTTGCAACATTGCACCATTGAAGACCGGTAGAAATGCTTGATGCTTTCGAATAGTGAAGCCTGGGAGCTTGCCAACTATCCTTCCTGCAGTAGTTGCAAATGCTGTGGTTAGCTCAGCGTAATGCATTCATGGAGTCTCTGGAATAGACAGCCACGATCGAGAAGTGACTTCTTGCGGTATTCCGTAACCCATTAGCTGTCAACTTACCGTTGAACTATCGCTTCGAAGAAATGTCATTCATGCTTATGCATGTTCTGTGCTGACCGGGAAGAGAGGCCAAAACATGAAAGCTGCTATCTATAACTGCATGTAAATGTGCTTGACTCCTTTCGCTTGCTGTTATGAAGTAGCGAACAGTTGTGCATTCAATCTGAACCATTCCGCAGCTATGCCATCCCGAAATGTTTCCTCGTTAGCCACTAAGCATTGCATAAGTAAAGAGAAATAATAATAATAATAATGCACTTGATAAAGTGTCCTCAGAGAACTCAATCTCTTCCTATGTGCTTTACATTTGCTGCAAAGGGAAACGCGTTTAAATCGTGAGTAGTATCATGCTTGATAAACAACATGAACAACGTGGTTAGGGGGTGACATGCACGAGGTCAGCATGCAAATGTGGTTAGTGGCAGCATGTACAGTGTCAGCACGCATAAACACAGCTCCCGTCTTTACCGGTCAGCAAAACTCTGTTTTGCCAGGGCTTACCAGAAACGCCATTATGCCTCTACAGTTGGCTGAATAAGGCTGCTGCTGTTGGTGCTTTAAATCAACCAAGCTCAATCGTGCATCCCTTCAGCTAAGGCAGATGGGGATGGCCGATCAACAGAATTGCCCGTAGTCATAAGGATCGCCCTTAATTAGACCCTCCATATCTAGCTGAACTACTGCACCAGTTTCATCCTCGTTTTGAGCCTCGCCCCAGGAAATATAATTGGCCGTGTCATTCCGTCACTTCACAACTGGCTTGGCAGTCTGATGTCATCGGTGTTCTCCCTATAACGAAACAACGTCGGCCGTATAACCCAAGACGACTAGCCAGAGTTTTCAGACCCAATGCAATTATCTTCGGAATGACACACTTATTAGCCGCCCTGGTTTGGCTCAGTGGTTAAGGGATTTGTCTGGGACGACTGGGGTCAAGTCCATTGCCTTTGACTGCCATGGTCGTGGGCTCGAACCCTGTGGCGTATATGAAGCGCTTGGATAGAGCTCGAGTTTTCCTATGCCCCAGGGGACTATACAAATGAATTATATTATTATTTGATAATTTAAAAATTCCATATAGTGTACTGTATATATACTTTATAGTATTATAGCAGCGAGTTGAGTTTTGAGCTCTTTTTTCTGCTCGGTTGGCACCAAGGTAGGCCTCTCCGAAAGGCTACTGGTTGTCGATCGTTTGTTGGGCATCTGGAACACTTGGGTTAATTTTTCCATGTTCTTCCACTTGTTTCCCATGAGTACGTGTTATTAACCATCACAATAGCTGTCCACACCAATGATCTACAATCACCCCTACAGCCTAGCGATAAGGGTGTGCCGAGACGATCAGATTAGCTTACATAATTGTATCAGAAGCCAAAAAATTACGAGCCCTAATTGTACCTACTATAAAAAGTCCACTGGAATTGTAAACGTCGCAGCAGCTAGATTACAAAACTGTTCACCGACCTGCACTATCTTTTCATGAAGCAACGTGTCGAATTCGAGGTTGTGTCTCTCACTGTTAGGTCACTTCAGCAATGTTCCTGTCTACCTATCCGAAATTCTCTCTAATCACGCTAAGCATCATACCACCTGCTCATCTGACTCGAGTCACTTGGCAGTCACTTTGATCCATTTCAAACCCTTGGAGACCGTGCAATTCGTTCGTATGCTTTCAAATCCTGGAAAGCACTCCTGACTAACGTTATGCCATAAAATGACGTTGACTATGTTAAAAACAGTCTCATAACTCAACAGTTTCTCGCAACCTTCGTGTGAATTGTAATTGGTGTGATTGTTATCGCTGAAACTATAGAGTTTATTCCTAACGAATTGATTTGCTTCTCTCCAGCTTATGTAAAGTACCCAGAAAGAACTTTGGTTCTCTTACGGCGTTAAACCGATATCTCACTATTATTGTCAATAAAAAATGTACTTGTTTGAGTAATGTTGAAACTATGTAACCATGAGCTTATGAGAGGACCCACCGCCTGCCACACAGCGTTTTGTAGTAAGAGGTTTTTGGCGTTCGCAAACGTTAGCATACCATGTTCTGATGGTTTCTAGAAAAAACGAGTGGTTCTTGAGTTGGAACCAGAAAGTGGTTCCTGAGTAACTAGTTGGAACCAGAAAGTCCGTAGCCAATTAATTTGACCATATCATAATGGCGATCTCAGTGTAACTGCGTGTCTCAGTGTCACTCTGGGTTTCATTCCTAGCACTGGTTACATGTGGATCTCTACGCTTGTGGAATATACAGCTCTACGTTAACGACTTGTCATTAAACCGCGGGCGGTCTCAATCAGTGATGTGTACTATCGTCGTCCACACCTGTGTGCATCGGAGCTGATTTAAATACTCGTTGCCTGTGTTTTGAGGTCTTGGGTTCATTGGTATGTAGTGGTGCGACAGTAAGGTCTGGCAAAGTTATGAACGCTATGCACTTGACGAATTCTTCGCTCAGATTCAGCTACAAGAGTTAGTAACAACATGTCACCTTGATTTAGCCCACCAGCTAGCACAAGAATTACTTTTCAGATATGGAAAGGCACATCTGATTTATGACGGAAGCTTAGTTTACCCAAGCTTTTTCCAAGTTTCCCACCTAAGCATAAGTTGTTTTCTTTGACGAAACCCACAAGGCCGTGGAAGCATGGCATATATCGCAATGGTGTTTCCCCAGCTGTTATTTAGATGTCGTCAAGACCTTCGGGCTCTGCCCGTTGAGTAGCCGCTCCTGCAATGGCAGCGAGGTTGCCGAAAATGCTGTGGGGTTTGTCCGTTCTACTAACGTAAACGATCCTAGCTGCTGAAGGATACCGCTTGATGGTACATCCCTATAGGCACAGTTCATGGGCGTCGGTCAAGGCCGGATGCTTACCTCGAGAGGTGAGACCCCGTCTTCACTTACTATTCTCCCAATGCCTGAAATTCACCACCGACTGACATCAGTCGTCTCCTGATTGGACCACATTAAAAAAAGTCAACGAACTACCTGCTCCCCAGAACCTTTGCTCAGTGGTAGTGAATCGCCCTCTGTGTGCCTACGTATCCTGGAACCATTAAAGCTATGGCTAACCAAACTGACGGGCTTCTTGCGTAATACCCACATAGTCTTTGTGAGTTTGTGGAGTTACAGAAGGAGATACATTACACATGCTAAGTATGTTTACAACAAATGGGTTCTCCTACGACCCTATTTAAATGGTTTATTATTGAAATTTTTAATTACTTGTTTCTCGATCTTTATCCTAAATCGTGTGAAAGGTTGGGGTCCGGGAATTTTAAGGGCATGACCTTGCAAAGCTCCATCAATACGCTGTCTGTTCCTCAAGCGTAGTAATAATAATAATGCGTCTGTAAAGCGTCCTCAGAGAACTGAATCTCTTTCTAGGCATTTGAAAGATGCAGTGTAGAAAACATTACCAAATTATTGGTGGTAACACACGCAAGCAGCAGGCAGAGTGTAAGCAGGAACATGCACACGCAGAACGAATCACGAAGACGCACCGAATAATGTAATAAACTGGTGCGTTTTAAGCTTCTTTTTAAAGGTCGTCATATGAAGCGACGTTGTGACTTTCCTCGTAGTGAGTTCCAGGCTTTGGTGACATTGACCTTGTCCTGAAGTTAATATCCCAATCAAAAAGGCAGCTAGTCCTCTGGACCCTATTCCAAATGTCCAGCTTTTACGATGCGTTGATCAGCTGTTGCCATGCACAACTGACATTCTTAATATGTCATTAGCCTCAGGTCATGTCCCAGCACATTTCACAAAGGCTGTAGTCAGGCCACTATTTATTCATTTTGTTTGTTTTTCATTTTTATTATCGTTTATCTATTATCGTAATTCATTTTGTTTGTTTTTTCAAGCATGATTTTACTTACCATTCAATTGCATTTCACTTTGCAGCAAAAGTAAAGCGCCTAGAAAGAGATTAAGTTCTCTGAGGGCGCTTTATCAAGTGCATTATTGCTATTATTATTACTATTCAAGAAAGCAAAACTAGACCTAAAGACCTTGTGCAACCTCTGCCCAGTCTCCCTTCTACCGATTTTATCAAAGACACCGGAACGAGTCGTGTCAGACCTGTTGAACTCATATATTGAAACTTCAAACCTTGCTAGTAAGTTCCAGTCTTATTTTAGAGCTAATCACTCATCAGTGTCAGCATTGCTTTGGGTGTACACGACCTACTTAGGAATGTAGACGTGGGTAGAGTATTTCTGGTTGTTTTGCTTGATCTTTCGGCATCTTTGATACTATCGCTCACCGGGTCCTTCTTGAGCGCCTATTATCTTGCCTGGGCATCACTGGCACTGCATTGCAATGGTTCAGGTCAAATCTCAGTGGGAGACTCCAGAGTATTGCTGTGAATGGACAAAGATCATCGAGCATGATACCACTCATCATTCGATCGCGTTTCCTTTGCAGCAAATGTAAAGTGCCTAGAAAGAGATTGAGTTCTCTGCAGGTGCTTTATTGAGTGTATTATTATCATTATTTTTAGTCGAGGAACCTCTGAAATATGGGGTACCACAGGGCTACGTGTTTGGTCCTGTTCTTTTCCCGATTTTTACTGTTCCTCTTGCCGATAAGATTGCCAAGCACAACTAGGCTTTCACTTCCTTTGTTTCTAGGCCTACCTCCGTTTTTGATACTATCGAACTACAAGCTATTTCGGCATAAAACGACAGGGTGATGTTGTGTGTGCCTGTGGCTTCTCGGCCGCAATGTATGCCCGCCTGCGGCGGGTGGTTGAGCCTTGGACATAAGCATGTGGCCAGCCACAGAGGCACTCTATTATCTGTGGTGAGTTAGTCAGCCCCCAGCTCGTATAGGTACCCGCTAGGGAATAAAGACGAGAGTCTCGTTCACCGCTCACATTCGCCCGCTCGTGTCTTAGTGTCTCCGTAAGACTCCACTAGCGCTGCTGCCGCCGGAGACACAGTAACGTAACAGTGCCCCATGAATGGAGATGCTGCTTGAGCACTACCGTGTGGGAATGACTGTATTAGCTAGCTGCTCGACTCAGAGGGGAGGTTCAACGAGAAAAGCGTCGGTTAAGCCACGCGGCACGTAGATGGAGTCGTATTATTGAAATGGTGCATTCACGTTAGCTAGAATTCTTCCTAAGGCGGTGCAGAAAGACATCTCCCAGTTGCGTGCAGCAATTGTAAAGGCTTTGCATGCCCAGCGTGTGATAAGAGGCTTCGGCGGTCGGAATTGCAGAGGAAAGCGCAGGTTAAGGCACATGATGCAGAGGCCGGTAAAGCGTAGCTGCTTCTCGCCGATCGGGTAAAAGCTGGTCGGCCTGAGGAGGGTGACAGGAGCAACCGGAAGTGGCAGCAGTAATTGCCGACGGTGTACTGAGCGGAGGTTGGCCAGGCGGCCACCGTATGGCAGGAGGATACGGTGTTCCAAGCGGTGTCTGATGGCCAGGCGGCAATGGCGTGCCACGCAGCAGTGGCTGAACAACGGGCAATAATGATTTTCCCGGCCGCGACGACCGGCAGAGAGACGGTGGCGGCATCCGCAGAGATGGCAGCGGTGACGTCCGCGAAAGAGGTGGCATCGTCCGGAGACGCGACGGCGCCCACAGAGGTGTTTGTGCCTGCAGAGGCAGCCACGGCAAAGCCCGAAAAAGCGGGGGTCGGTGGCACAGCCGACTGCAGTGGCTGCAGTCAGAGCGAAGCCACCAGGACCGAAAGCGGAACTCCTCGCTCGCGGTAGCACGGCGTGCATTTGTCTGACCAAAAGACCAGTCGGAGGTATCAGCTCCCAGTCGGGCTTGCCTTGCAGTCAATCCTGTGTGAATATCTAGACATTACTTGTAATTGGCTCTGAGAGCAGGGGGCAACTTGGCCCCATTCTTAGCTTGGGGTTAAGACGATTGCTCTTAAATCAGGTCGTGAGTTTGATTCCTGCAGTCGGCGATTTATTATTATTATCAGCGGCGAACGGTGGTGATATCAGCTAAGGCTATGCTACCGCAATACAAACTGAGGCTGTTTGATAACCTTTTTTGTTCAGATGGCCTGCGGCTGGTTTAAGTGAAAGGCCTATAAAGCAAAGCAACTCGTGGTTTAGCCTTTAGGTTGCTATCACAGTCACTTGGTAATGCCGCCAGAGGCAGAGGGCTTGTAGATCCACGGTTTTGGCCTGACTAGCAGCCACTCCGGAGTCTTAAATAGGAGATATCCAAAAGAGAAGGTGGCTTCGCTCGCGGTGCCTGGGCGCGGGCGGAACCTTGGGCTAAACTTGGGCTCGCTCTCCTTGCGGCCGGGTCTCCTCCGTCTCGTCGGACGCGTTACTGAGGAGTTCGCCCACAGCCTCGACCGACGCCCTATGCATCTCCGTCTGTAACTCCACAAAGTCACAAAGACTACGTGGGTGTTACGCAGGAGAGTTTTGTATAGAGCAATCACAGCTTAAGCGACTTTCGGTACGCATTTGGTAGCCAGCATGCTTCGTCTCACGCAACAAAGAGAAAGTGAGAAGCAAAGCAGAGTCAGGACAGCAGTTGAGGTTGTGAGTAGCGTGGAAGTAGCAGCTCACGACCGCTGAAAAGGATGAGCCATAGTCGGCAGCATTAGAGTCGTTGTCGTTGCGTAAGAATTGTGGAAGCGAGTTCCACAGTCTAGGACCTGCAGAGCTAAAGCTTCTGTTGCCAACGGTCTTTAAGCGGAGGAATGAAACAGCTAATTTATTTTCTGTACAGGACCTGAGGGCAAGAAGAGGCTGAAACTGGTGCAGCAGTTCAGCTAGGTACGGAGGAGCCAAGCTGTGGCGGGCCTGGTGGGTCAGCGTAAGAACTTTGCTCTGTATCCATTGATCAACGGGCATCCATCCCAGCTCTTCTAGCAAAGGAGACACGTGCTCAAACCTCTGGGACTTGAAGACTAGCCTTGCAGCCATATTCATAGCCAACTGCAGTGGCCTAATTACTTTTTATGGTAGCCCAGCCAAAAGGGAATTACATTAATCAAGCCGAGACAGAACTAAGGAGCTAGTTAAAATATTTGCAAGCCAATGTGGAACGCAGCTCCTGATCTTAGATAGGATAGAGTCGAACGTAATGGCTTCCCACTCGGCCAATACGGCGTCGTTTAGCGTAAGACAGCGAGTTTCTGCTGTGGCCACAGTACTGTTACGTTACTGTGTCTCCGGCTGCAGCAGCACTAGTGGAGTATCACGAAGACACGAGCGGGCAAACGTGAGCGGTGAACGAGACTCTTGTCTTTATTCCCCCAGCGGGTACATGTACGAGCTAGGGGCTGTGACTCTCTGCAGATACGTGATTGCATATGTGGTGGGCCACATGCTGACGTCAAAGGCTCAACCACCCGCCACACGAGAAGCCACAATCACACACAACAGTACCGATTGCAGAAAGTTCAACATGGTGACCTGCGGCTATCAACCGTAAACACTATGTCCCAAGACCTAAGAAAAACCCTAAACGGCGATCCCTAAAGTTGGTATAAACCTTGAGCACTAAGCTCTCAACTCCACTCCCCTAAATCCTTAGCCCTTATAGTAAAAGCCATCTCAAAATATGTTCTGAATGCTTGGCTAATTGTATGTGCCTTGCAATGCATGTACACGTATACAACCTTAAGACTACCGTTATTATTGCCGCGGGCATAGTAGCTGCGGTTTTATTTTATTGATGACACTGCCCCTGATCGCTGTACGAGCGGGCTGTGACAATCGATGTGGTAAGCAGTCCGGACGCCGGACGTGCCGTTAGTGTTTGTTTTGACAAGGGAGTCGGGGGGGGACTCCGGTGGGGTACTCCGGTGGGTGAGAGGGGTGAGGAGAGTTATGCTTCGCTCTGCTCCGTGTGGAGGTGGAATAAACTGGTGGTGTTGCTCTTCGGCTGGTGTTCTGTGCAGTACGCGACGATAATTCAGACTACAGTAGCCAGAGCAGGAGTCACATCTCCACTAAGGAAGGATAGTAAGGACGTAATAGTTGTGCAAACCGGCGAGACGAAGCTCGCGGCGGCGGCGGCGGCGCACCGCGGGGCCGCGTGACGCGGCTCCCGGCCGCTGCTGGCTGCCAACGACTTGGGCGCCGCCGCTCCGCTGATAAGTCATCTCCCGAGTGCGGCAGCTGCGCTGGATCGCCAGCCATAAAGGAGGAAAAGACCTAAGGCTCGCAAAATCGCTCGAGATATCGGATTCCTTTGGGGCGGTGCCGAATGCGGCGGCGGCGGCAGGCGAGGCAGAACAATGAGCGGTCGGCCGCGCGAGGCTTGCGTATTTCTGTCAGCATTACAAAGGCCCGTAGAGTGGGGTACTCCGGCCGCGGCGAGCCCAGGAAATTCTGTCCGGCTTCAGCCTTCGCGCTCCGGTACAACCCGCCGGGATTTGATTGCTTGCATAAATAAATAAATTAATGCTAGCTGATTTAACAGCCTCTTTTTTGGATAGCGATAGAAGAGCCTTTACGGCTATCACCACAGCTTGCAGTGGCGATAAGGGATCGCCCACCGCAGGATTCGAGCCCACGACTTCGGGGCCGTGGTCGTGAAAAACAACTGCCTTACATAGTGAGCCATTACGAAGCATCGCTCGCGCGCCGGCTGCCTCGGCTCAGTGACGCGGAGAAATCTTCGGTGTCGGCAATATCGGGATCGACGCACGCGCTAACTGGATTTCCCCGCGTGTCGTTGGGTCCCTTGGCCGCCAGTAGGCAAGCTCCGATATCGAGTGTGCATCTACTTTACTGAAGCCGCGAACGTCGCAGGGTATTCTACATGTACGATTTTCAAGGCTACCGCGCCTGTTTAGCTCAGTCGCTCAGGAGCTCGCCTCAGCCAAGGTTAATGTATACTTAATCGCTCAAGGTGTCACATCGCACCACTTCTTGCCGACCTGCACTGGCTACCAGTCAAGCAACGGATCGATTTCAAGGTTGGGTCAAGGTTCGGTTGTGTCGCTCACTTTTAGGTCACTTCATTCTTTGGCTCCAGCCTATCTCTCAGATCTACTCCCCCACCAGGCCAAGCATCGTGCCACCCGCTTTTCGGAATCCAACAGTTTACCACTACCTCGTACAAACCTCAAATTCGGAGACCGTGCATTTAGTTCGTATGCTACCAAAGCCTGGAACTTCCTCCCGACTTGCGTCAGAACATCCCCTGACTTGACTACATTTAAAAAGAACTTAAAAACGCACCTATTTAGGACAGCATTTAGTGGGTTCCTGTGATTCGTCTTTTATGTGCTTGTGCGTGCTGACACTGTGCATGCTTCCACTAACCACATTTGCAGACTCACCCTGTGCATGTATGTCGCCCCCTAACCACGCTGTTCATGTTGTTTATCAAGCATGATATTACTCACGATTCAATCGCATTTCCCTTGGCAGCAAATGTAAAGCGCCTAGGAAGAGATTGAGTTCTCTGAGGACACTTTATCAAGTGCATTATTGTTATTATTATTATTAAGGTCAAGGTTGATGTATTTATTGAGTGAGGTCGTGGGGTCGATTCCTGTGGCGCATGGGAAGCGCCTGAATGGACATTAAGCTCTATTAGGCGCTATACAAATGAATGAATTATTTAAATATATATACATATAAATGTGTGTGCGCATATATATATATATATATATATGTATATATATATTTATATATATATATATAAGACAGCGCCCCGCCATAAACAGGGCTTCGCAACAGCGTGTATATATCGGGAAACCCTACCAGAATACAGTGCACACAAAGTTAGTAGATTGCCGCGTGTACAAAGAGCGGTATCGCGTTCCACCATAGCCTCCTTGTGATTTGACCGAGATATGAATGTTAGCGAAGGCCCTCTGCCACCGAAAGCTTCACAGTGGCGCTGCTTGGTCGATCTGAAGGGTTGAGAATGGTCCGATTGCAATACGTAAATAAGTAGAGGAGTTTTATTGCGATGCACGTTTCGCCCATCAAACGATCGACAACCAGTAGCCTTTCGGAGAGGCCTACCTTGGTGCCAACCGAGCAGAAAAAAGAGCTCAAAACTCAACTCGCTGCTATAATACTATAAAGTATATATACAGTACACTATATGGAATTTTTAAATTATCAAATAATAATATAATTCATTTGTATAGTCCCCTGGGGCATAGGAAAACTCGAGCTCTATCCAAGCGCTTCATATACGCCACAGGGTTCGAGCCCACGACCATGGCAGTCAAAGGCAATGGACTTGACCCCAGTCGTCCCAGACAAATCCCTTAACCACTGAGCCAAACCAGGGCGGCTAATAAGTGTGTCATTCCGAAGATAATTGCATTGGGTCTGAAAACTCTGGCTAGTCGTCTTGGGTTATACGGCCGACGTTGTTTCGTTATAGGGAGAACACCGATGACATCAGACTGCCAAGCCAGTTGTGAAGTGACGGAATGACACGGCCAATTATATTTCCTGGGGCGAGGCTCAAAACGAGGATGAAACTGGTGCAGTAGTTCAGCTAGATATGGAGGGTCTAATTAAGGGCGATCCTTATGACTACGGGCAATTCTGTTGATCGGCCATCCCCATCTGCCTTAGCTGAAGGGATGCACGATTGAGCTTGGTTGATTTAAAGCACCAACAGCAGCAGCCTTATTCAGCCAACTGTAGAGGCATAATGGCGTTTCTGGTAAGCCCTGGCAAAACAGAGTTTTGCTGACCGGTAAAGACGGGAGCTGTGTTTATGCGCGTGCTGACACTGTACATGCTGCCACTAACCACATTTGCATGCTGACCTCGTGCATGTCACCCCCTAACCACGTTGTTCATGTTGTTTATCAAGCATGATACTACTCACGATTTAAACGCGTTTCCCTTTGCAGCAAATGTAAAGCACATAGGAAGAGATTGAGTTCTCTGAGGACACTTTATCAAGTGCATTATTATTATTATTATTTCTCTTTACTTATGCAATGCTTAGTGGCTAACGAGGAAACATTTCGGGATGGCATAGCTGCGGAATGGTTCAGATTGAATGCACAACTGTTCGCTACTTCATAACAGCAAGCGAAAGGAGTCAAGCACATTTACATGCAGTTATAGATAGCAGCTTTCATGTTTTGGCCTCTCTTCCCGGTCAGCACAGAACATGCATAAGCATGAATGACATTTCTTCGAAGCGATAGTTCAACGGTAAGTTGACAGCTAATGGGTTACGGAATACCGCAAGAAGTCACTTCTCGATCGTGGCTGTCTATTCCAGAGACTCCATGAATGCATTACGCTGAGCTAACCACAGCATTTGCAACTACTGCAGGAAGGATAGTTGGCAAGCTCCCAGGCTTCACTATTCGAAAGCATCAAGCATTTCTACCGGTCTTCAATGGTGCAATGTTGCAACACGACACAGGTCCTAGACTGTGGAACTCGCTTCCACAATTCTTACACAATGACAACTACTCTCCTGCTGCCGACTATGGCTCATCCTTTCCAGCGGTCCTGAGTTGCTACTTCCATGCTACTCACTACCTCAACTGCTCTCCTGACTCTACTATGCTTCCCACTTTCTCTTTGTTGCATGTGACGATGTCTGTTGGCTACCGAATGAGTACCGAAAGCCGCTTAGGCTGTGAGTGCGCTATACTAAACTCTCCTGCGTAACACCCACATGGTCTTTATGACTTTGTGGAGCTACAGACGCTACATTGCATCACATTAGTCGACGTTCTTGACTATTTTTCTCGTTCTACTAAGCACACTGTACGCCCTTGCCCAGATGGCCTATGGCGTACAGCAGACAATGAAAAAGCTAGGTCCACTGAGAACAACCTTGAGAAACCATACACAAGATCAGGAACGACTGCCCATCGACTGGCATATAAGAAAAACTGAATATCATACCAATCAACCCTAGATTATGCCAAAACTAGTCTCTTAAAGCAAAAGTGGTCAAACAACAGATGCCCAATCACGAAATGCTAATGTCGACGACCACCCGTCTCCTTAACTGCACCCAGGTTAGTACCTTAACTAGTCACTCTTTTTGGTGGGTGATCATGCAGATCGCCACTCTGGCGTCTTCGTCAACAAGATGGATAAGATCAGAGTGTCCATCCCTAAGGCAAAAATCCTTTACTGGCCACTCCTCCGTCCATAACTTCCACACTGGATGCATCTCCCCGACTTCCCTGAAGCACCTCAATGGCCACATCCAAGCGTGACATTAGCGACCTCGTCGCGAAGTTCGTCTCTCAGTCAAAGAAGAGAGCTAGCCTTCTAGGTCTTATATTCATCATTCACCTTTTGCGACGTAGATATTTGCAGCTACTATGCATAAATAGCACCCTAAATGTGTCCTCAGCCTTAGGTCTTACCCTGCACTTTTCAAAAAGGCTATTGTTGGGCCACTCATTAAGAGGCTATACTAGATCAGGAGAAACTAAGAAACTTCTGTATTGTCTGCCTACTGCCGTTTCTATGAAGAACAGTGTAACAAGTCTCGGCAGACCAGCTAAACTCTCATAACAAAACTTGGAACCTAGCAAGTATATTCGAGTCAGGTTTTTAGAGATAATTATCTCTAAAACTTTGAATATACCCATAGCATTGCTGACTCTGTAGTGTGATTACAATCACTCCACAGAGTCACCATTGCTATGCGTTTATAACTACCTTCTTAGGAATGCAGACTCGGGCAAAGTCTTTCTTCTTGCTGTGCTTGATCTATCAGCAGCGTTTGAGACAATGGATCACCAAGTCCTTCTCAAACATCTCTCATGTCACCTGGGCATCAGTGGTACAGCATTGCAATGGTTTAGGTCCCTTCTCAGTGGAGGACTCTAGACTATCGATGCCAACGGGCAACAATCATCCGACGAGGCTCTAAAGTACGGAGTACCCCAAGCCTCTGTGCTTGGTCAGCTTCTGTTTACTGCGTATACTCTTCCTGATGCCAGTGTGATCGCATTTACGAGATCTAGGCTTTCATTTTAATGCAGACGACACCCAGCTATACTGCATGTATTGATGACATCCGCACATGTGCGGATGTTATCATTCCCTTTGCTGCAAATGTGAAGCGCCTAGAGAGAGATTGAGTTCTCTGAGGGCGCTTTATCAAGTGCATTATTATTATTTTTATTACTTCTGCTTTGGTCCTCCCAGTCTTTCAGCACGAAAAAGGCTCTCAACTCTGTTGCTGCATGTATTGCTGCCGTTCACACTGTCATAGCAGCAAAGCTTTTCAGATTGAATGACGACAAAACACCCTTAATAGTTAGGGACAAATATCGCAACTTAGAAATTGGAAAGCATCTCCCTTAAAATCGCCACTGCCAGCATATCTTCTGTAGCATCTGCGAGAAACGTAGGTATATATATATATATATATATATATATATATATATATATATATATATTGTATATATACAATTTATTTGCATAGCGTCTCCAGAGAATTTAATTTCTATTCAGGCGCTTCACATATGCGTCGGGGCTTGAGCCTACGACCTCAGGGCAGACCTTGGTCGAGGCGGGGAGCATCTTAACCGCTGGTCAAAAGCAGCTCGGCGCATTTCCAAAGTGAACTCCAGTATACGCATTTTGGCTTGCTTAGACAGGGATAGTACATCTAAATTGGTCCATGCATGTGTGGCATCCTGTCTTGACTTCTGTGGTTCACTGCTTGCTAGTCTACCGGCCTGTGCAATTAGAAACTTTCAGCTAGTGCAAAACTCTGCAGCCAGGCTTGTCTTTCAAGAGCTTCGCGGTTGGCACAATACATCCACTTTTTGCTGACCTGGACAGCCTCTACATCAAGCAGCATATCGATTTAAAGGTTTCGTCACTCGCTTTTAGGTCCCTTTATTCTCTGGCGCGAGCTTACCAATCAGAGCTACTCGCAAATCAGGTTTGGCCACGTACCGACGCTCCTCTGACTCGAGTCCTTTTGCTGCGCCCCAAACTAAGCTTAAATTCTCTCAAGACTGTGACTGTATTTTGTACGCTCCCAAAGCCCGGAACTCACTCCCGACTTACATCCCGATATCCCAGACTTAACGACAGTTAAGAAAGCTATACACGCATTTGTTTCTCACAGCATTTGCAGGGTCCTTGTGATTTGTCCTTCGCGAACTTACGAGCTCTGACACGGTGCATGCTACAGCTACTCACATGGGCACGCTTCTTTTTCAGCATATGTATAGTGCCTAAAAATAAATCAAGTTCGCTGAAGGCGCAATACGTATGTATTATTATTATTATCATTATTATAAGCAGCCGAATGTGGACTTGGATTTTTGGCGGATACTTCGCTAAGCTGCCGCGTAACTGGGAGAAGGGAGTGGAGTATAAGGTATGAATAAGGGTCAAGGTGTGCGCTTTAAATGACCCAAGTTGAGGGCTTGAGCTGTGCGACGGTGCATGTGAAGGGCCCGGATAAAGATTCGAGCCCGCGAGCTCGCGGTCATCAAAGGCGCTTGACCTTGACCCTTATTCGAAGCGTATACCGGTCATTTCTCTAAGTCTTAAATGTGCGCTCGCAGCTAGTTTAGAAGCGGCGGAGAGTTTCGTAATCAGCAATCCAATCTTGCCAGCTTCGCAAACGCCGCAGCGACAGGGTTTGAGCGACCGAACGATAGCTTGATAGCTATGACGGCGGCGCATTACACAACGGCCGAGTGCTGGAGCTATTTTTATACGGCAAGCTGCACTCGTGGCACAAAAATAGTCTGTTTTGCAAGTTCTCCCGGGTGACACCTTCACAGGACCAAACGCCGACTTTCGCGAGCGCACGAGAGACGATAGCGGATCGAAACCGATATCTAGTAGCCCAGAGAGCTCGCCGGTCCCCGCAGTCGCTGCCCGCCTCGCCCAGTCTGGGCGCCTTCCCAGCGGGCGTGCCGGAGGGCCAGCTCGCCGCCAGCGAGCCAGCGCTCGGTATCGCTCGCCACTGATGCGATTAGGGCGATGCGCTTTACTAACGGCGGCGCGTCGGACAGGAGCGCTGCAGCTTCCGCGTGAGTAACTAAACCAACCGAACCTAACCACAAGCCGTGCGCATTTAATCCTACCTAATTCTATACGCTGCAGGCTGAGCGTTAAACTACGAGCGGCTGTACTTACGAGCGAGAGGCGGCCCCGCACCGCTTTGCATCGCTCCCACATTTCTAGCTCGCAGGATACGTCAGCGGCGCCTGCGCGCGTTCCCTAGCGGAAGTACTCCTGGAGAAAGTATACCACGTCGCCGCCCCTTTGGCCTGCCCATCCATTGTTCGTGGCTGTATGGTTGCGGCGCAGTCAGCGCGTCTCGGCGCGATCCGTATTGTCGCACCGTCGCCGAGGACTGACGGCCGGCGCCTCAGCGCGAAGGTTGCTGCGACGGCGCCAGAGAACTGGGCCCTCGCGACGCCAGCTGCTACCCGGGGACCGCGGCAACGTCACACGACCGCGATTTACCCTTTGAACCTCGACTGCCGCCGAATTGAGGAGGGGGCGGGGGTTCAGAGATTCCCGATGAATTTATTGGGCGGCCGGCCAACTAATGCCCAGCTCCGCTGCTCTACGTAGGTAGTAGACGCGTGGACTTAAGGGAATTTGGTCGCGCCATTTAACGCGCTCGAGAAACGCAGCCGCTGGACGGGGTCGGTGGGTGTGACCAGGCACGACTGCCGGGGCTGCGCCGAACCAGGAAGGCGCAGCGCGAGCACGCCGCCGCGCTCGGCGCGGGACGAGAAGGTACCGCGAGGCGGCCGCCGCCGCTGCAGCAGCAAGCGAGCAGTTTCGCTGCCCGTTCGGGCGGCCACCTTCCTCAGCACTCCTTGACCGCCGCGGCGTCGTTGAGCAGAACGCCAAACAGCTCTAGACGCAGATTTCCCGGGAAGGAATGTGCGGCGCAGGTGTGAGCTACTGGGGGTGGGTGGGCGGTGGTGGCTGGCGCCACGAGCCAGTCGCTGTGCTGCAGCCCGACGTTCTGAGCCAGGATTGCGAGGCCCGACGCGTCGGTCGCACTCTTGCCGAGGCTTCCTTAACGGAAGAGGAAACTCGCGTGCGGCGGCGCTCGCAGAGATGAACTCGGCGTCGCGGCAGCTCGTGCATCTAGCTCTGTCGAAGTCGGCGTAGGCTGTCGCCGCGGGCGCCACCGCCAGGCCGTTAGGGCGGCGCTCCCACCTTCAGGCAGCCGCCGCCGCCGCGACGACGTGGGCTCGCAAAGCTCCTTAGCGGGCGCTCCTTCCCTCACTTCGCGCGGCCGTCAAGGCGACCGGCGCCGGCTGATTGCTACCGAATGCGGTAGGCGCACCGAAGCGTCGCGGGCCGCGAGCGAGCGAGCGTACGAGGTGCCGCCCGGAAGCCGAGTGCTGGCCCGGCTGAGCAGCCGCCGATCAGCCGAGCTAAAGCCAATCGCGAAGCCTTCGCCCGGCGGCGAGCCAGCAGAAGGGAGGCAGCAGCTAGATGATCATCGATCCGGCCGGCCGCCCACCTACGTGGCCCACCTTGCCCCCTGACTCTCTCTGTCTCTCTCTGTCTCTCTCTCTCTGTCTCTCTCTCTGTCTCTCTCTGTCTCTCTCTGTCTCTCTCTCTCTGTCTCTCTCTCTGTCTCTCTCTCTCTGTCTCTCTCTGTCTCTCTCTGTCTCTCTCTCTCTCTCTCTCTCTCTCTCTCTCTCTCTCTCTCTCTCTCTCTCTCTCTCTCTCTCTCTCTGTCTCTCTCTCTCTCTCTCTCTCTCTCTCTCTCTCTCTCTCTCTGTCTCTCTCTCTCTCTCTCTCTCTCTCTCTCTCTCTCTCTCTCTCTCTCTCTCTCTCTCTCTCTCTCTCTCTCTCTCTCTCTCTCTCTCTCTCTCTCTCTCTCTCTCTCTCTCTCTCTCTCTCTCTCTCTCTCTCTCTCTCTCTCTCTCTCTCTTGTATGCCCGGTAGGCCGCTAACGTGAGAGAGCCGCCCGTCGTGCTGCCTGCTCGCCTGCGGCAGCTGCCGGCTGCCAGAGGCCGCGACTTCGATGGGTCGCTTTGTTATTGGTTTGAGTCACCTGTGCCGTCCTCCTACGGCCCAGGTACTCCAGCAGTCAGGCTGCATCGGCCGGTTTTATCTGCCCTAATCTTGTGCATTTAGGGTGGCACCAGAACCGGTCTGCCATTGTACTCTTCGAGTCATCCAGCACCGCTGGCCGTCTGTGGCAGCAGCAGCACCCCTCCCCAAGTCACCCGAGAAGCCTGGGGCTTGCCCGGAGACCTCAGTCGTCCGAGCGGCCGGACCGTGTTGGCAGTTTCCCATTGCCTGGCCGCGAGATGACGATCGCGGTCGCCGCATTGGTCACCTGCATCGATTCGCATCGACTGCCTGCCCCGATGCCCCGATGGTGCTGCTGAAGCTTCCAGCTCTGCCATCTCTTTCACAGGTACTGGCAGCCGAGTCGCTGGCCTCCTCGAAGGGGGTGCTTGCCTCGAAAGCCGGAGACAGCAGCCAGTCGGGCGTCCCCCTCCAGGCACCTGGTCGTCAAGGACGACGACGACCCATTGGCCATCTCTTGCTGCCCGAGCCCTCTTGCTGTTCGAGCTGCCAAGTCGTCGGCGCACAGAGCTAGCTCCCTTGAGCTGATTTCCCTTTGGTGACCGCCTCCGAAGCAGCCGCTGCCGCTGCAACGATCGCAGCTGCTGCCACTGCTGCGTCTGGTGGCATCCGCTGGCGGCTACGAAAGGTCGCTCTCGGCCAGCAGAGGAGGAGTCTGCTGCAAACGAGGAGAAGAGCTGCTGCCGTCGACAGGCGGTGCTAGCTGCGCAGCGACAGGGCTCGCACGCGCGCACATGCTCGGTGTTGGCTCTCTGTGGCTGTGGCAGAGCACCTATCGGGGCTGGCTGCTGGCCTCGATCTTGCTACTTGGCCACTGGGCCGCGTCCGCCCCTGCACACCCCCTGCCGCCTGCCGTCGGAGCTGCAACTGCAGCCGCCCTCCGTGGTGCAGCTGGCAGTGAAGGAGCTGCCCCGGCAGCCGGCTCGCTGACGACGCCCGAGCCGAGTCGAGCGGACGCCGCAAGCTTCCGGAGCACCGAGCAGCAGAAAGGCACGGTCGATTACGAGCGTCCGAGGGAAGACCGGGGTGCCTGGCAGCTCGGCGGCGCTGCCGGCACAGCTGGCTCTGCCGGTCCGGGATTCCCGCCCTCGCCGAGTCCTCCGACCACTTCCGCCCCCCAGCGTGGCAAGGACACCGAGGACGAGGAGAGCGAGAGCAGCGGCGGAGTGTCGCTGGTGCCGCTCTTTGTACTGTTGGCCAGTTTCCTGCTCATAATTGTCAGCTGCGTCGTCGTGTGCCAGCGAATCAGGAACAGCCACAAGAACCGCTACCACCGCGAGGAGCACGACTACCGGGTCCAGGCAGCTGCTTACCAGCGCGTCTTGGTCGCGTGTGATGCCGCCCCGGGGTGCGTCGACATGTCGACGGCGCAAAACGGCAAGCAGCCGTCTCTTGACAGCAATTGCAACGTGCGAGGCGCCCTCGTCAAGTTTGTCGACGACACAGGTCTGACCGCCTCGATCGTGACCTGCGTGCTGCCGTCGAAGGCCACCGTCGGAGGAGGAGGAGGAGGAGGCGAGAAGCGCCGAAGCTGTCTGGTCGATCGCGAAAGCATGCCGCTCATAGCCATTGGCACCTCAGCTACAGGTCAGGCTCCGTCCAGCGGCTCTTCGGGCGCTGCTGCTGCTGCTGCTGCAGCAGCAGTCGCCGCTGACGCAACTACCGACGTTCAGGCTGATTCTGCCGACGGCAAGGTTGCTCAGACTCCTGTGGTGCTGCCCGCCACCAGCAGCAGCAACGGTGGCGGCAGCAGTCATCACGGCCACAGCGTCACGTTCTCAGACGTGGCCACCACTGCAGGCGTCCAGAAGGCTTCGTCGTTGAAATGTGTCAAGGTTTCGCGATCGGCCTCGCCACCGCCGCCAGGTCCTAGGAGCCCGTCGGGCGCGAACGCCGGCAAAGGCAATGTGACCTTTCACGTCACAGACGGCAAAGTGTCGCGAGTCGCCTTCTTCGACGCGAGCGGCCGGCTCCACGAGCCAGTCGGCAGAGGTTTCAAGGTGGTGCGAATGCGCTCACTACCGAGCGGCAGCTCCACGCCGGTGCTCTCGACCGAGCAGCACTACTCGCTTGGCAACGGCGCTTCTCGATCGTCGTCATCGTCGAAAGTGGGAGGCAGAGGAGGCGGCAGCGGAGGCAGGAGGAAGCGCTCGGCAGGCAGCTCGCCGACGACGAGCTCGGCGTCGTCGGGCCGCTCGTCGCCGCCGACACTGCTGCTTCGCCGCGATCGGGTGCAGAAGGCGGTCGGAGGCGACCAGGCGGCTGCACTGGTTGCTCTAGCCGCCGATCAGAAGCCGGCCGCTAGAGCTTTCTTCTCAGCCGCGGTGACGGCGGGCACGGTGGCAGCGGCGGCAGTGAAGAGGCGCTACCACGGCAGCGAAGGGCGCCCAGCTCGGCGGCGGCCGCTGTCGGCCGCACCGCGACTGGTCGGCGCCGGTGCGAGGCTGCACTCGAGGCAGTACGACTCGCTTTTTGGCGACGCTTCGTACGAACCGGATGACGGCGAGGACTTCGATGACGAATCGGAGACAGATTTTGCGGGACGCTGCCGGCACCCAGGAGGCAGGCTGGCACCGTTAACGACGGCCGTCCAGCGGGCAGTGTTTGTCGGTAGCAGCAGAGGAGACAGCTGACAGGGAAGGGGACCGGCTGTTCGTGCGATTCGCCTCCATATCACTGCTGACAATGGCAGGACACTGCATGGTGGGTGCTCGGCGGCGGCGGCAGCGTCGGCGGCGGCAACGTGGGCATCGCTAGGCAAGCCTAGCAGCTGTGCAAGCGGTCACCTATCGCTGGCTCTGGCCTGTTCCAGCCTGCTCTCAACTGGCTGGAGAGCGAGGCAGCCATCGCCACGCTTACTCTCTCGACGGCGGCCGGCCAGGCTTGTGTGCATGCATGTATGCGGCGCCATCTTAGCTAAGAGCTGGCCGGCGGCTAGCAGCCGACTTTCTGTTCCACGTGCACTGCTCACAGAGACGGGGCGAGTGTGCTATCAGCCTGTATGCCGTGCCTTTGTGACAAGGTCAAGGATTCCGGCATTGGCTGCAGACGGTGCAGAGCCAGCAGCACTCGTGTTCGTCCGTTTACTCTTGGTTATTCTGTGAAGATATTAGTGCATTCATCGTGTGCATTTATCGAGGTATCACCGAAGCCGCAGCAATGCACAGGCAGCACGAACGTCGTGCCCCTGCATACGGCCGTGATGCTACTGCGTGCTCAGCATGGTTTTGAAGCAGCAGCAGCAGTAGTAGAGCCCACGAGCTGTGCCCACTTCACTTTAATTGCCAGTAGTAGTAGGTATTTACTCTACAGTAGTAGTAGGTATTTACATCTGGCTTATCCAATACTTACGGCTAGCACTTGCACGCTTGTAACTGTATCTCGTGTGGTGAGCCCTGATGAGCCCTTACTAGGTAAGGCAGTTGCTCTTAGCGACCTCGGTCCCGAGGTCGTGGATTCGAATCCTGCGCTGGAATATCTTTTATTGCTGCAGCAAGCAGTTGTGATAGCCTATAGATATATAAACCCAAGGTAAACCTACACTATACGAACTTCGTGAAAGAAAAACCACCAAGCATGTGGCAATTAGGCCCTAACAATGACATATGGCCAGACTTTATCGATAAAGACATATTCTGAATCAAAGAATGTCACACGTACGATAAAGTGAGTGGAAGAAAGGCAGTATCTAGTCTTGAATTATGGCTTTTTTTAGGCTGGTTTCACCAGCCTAGTGGAAGCAATGCCCCCAGCCTTGCTTTTGATGTGCATGTGTAGGTAGGACATGGGAATATTTCATATGATCCGGAAATTTTGACCTGAAAAACTCCGTTTTTCTAGAATTAGATAAATTAACTTCATAAGACCATTTTTACCGTTTGTCCACTCGCTTGCCTTCTCCGTACGTGTGGAGATGCTGCCTACACGCAGGCAAAGCCAGAACTCTCGACTGAAGTGGCCATGTTATCCTTAGCTAAAGCTCCAATGGCTGCCTGCTGTGCTAGCTAGGCCGCAAGCTTACGTCAAACTTAAACTTACACAGCCACCCACCCATTCGAGCCCTGAATCGGCATCGCTGGCTCCAGATGCACAAAGCCATCTATCCGGCTGTCTGGTCTGTGTTTCGGTTCTGTTCCCCATTTCTGAAAAGGGCGCCTGCATGCCATGAATTGGTGCTTTCAGGCAGAGAGAACCCCATAGCCCTCACGGGCTTTGTGGTGGATAGAGTTTACATTAGATCCATTTAGCCAGAGGAAATTCCTACCCTGAGCTTGAGTCAGGGGTGGGTCGCCAGTGTCGTGTCGGAGAGCCAGTGCTGCTGCTGCTGCTGCACTGGCTTTCCGAGCGCAGGAAAAGTGAACCCATTGTGGCGCCCAAGAGGCCAAGCCGCCTCTCGTCTGTCCGCGTTTGCGAAGAGTGCTCAAGCGCTACTGAGCAGCTAGCTCATAGTCTACTGAGTCTGTAGTGTTGCTTTTCCCGCCTGTGCACAGCCAGTGCAGGGATGGGGAAGGCGGAGGCAGGCCAGCCTTCAGCCGACTCCCGATGATGCATCGCTAATCGCCCATGAGTATCTGCCCATGCTGCTTTGGGGTAATTTTTTCGAGATACATTTCTGGTACATTCCTAAGGTTCGGATGCCAGAACGAGGAACCAACTAAGCTACCGATCTAACCTGGGCTTGGGCTAGTTGCAGCATGCTAGTGGTGAGCTGCTGAAGGTTCAATTAGGCCTTCCCTTGTTGGGTCGCTGCTACCAGGTGGTGGCACCAGTGCCCGGCTGCTGCTTGTGCTTCGTTGGAGTGAGCAGTCTTCCCCCCCCCCAGGCCAAACGACTGATCGTTGCCAATCTCTGGGAGCCTTTCTTTGGCTCGGTGGAGGGATTGTCGTGGGAAGGACCACAAACAGATACACGTCTCATTAGGTGCTAGAGAAAACAGTGGGAGAGTAAATGCAGCAAAGAGGCTGCTTCCTATGTGGACCGGCATTGCACCCTGGGCTCTGTGCAGGGCTGGTTCTGCCGATCATCTAGAGTCTAAAATCAAGTGGAACCTTCTTCTGCTCACTATTCTCGGGCTTTGTCGCTGGCTGCTGATGGTGATTAATCGCAGACACCGTCCGTTGCATGCCTTATCCATTGCTTCGAAAAAAAATGAATTGGACGACTGAACTGGCAAAAGCATCGAAGAGTCCCTGCACGTTAAAAAACCTCAAACCCCGACTTACGAGAACCGGATTTTGAGGCGTGGCTTCGGTGCAGAAGTCGCAGATAAGTTTGAACCGATCGGCAAGGCTCACCAGCATGCCCCTGGTCTGTCCTCAACGGCGGTGTAGCTGCCGCAGCACAGCACTTAGGTCTAAGCTCCACTGGCTCCCTATCGAATCAATCCCTAACACCCACTCAGTCTTTGTGAAGCTTAAGACAATACAATACAATACATTACATAAAGGTTTCCAGTAGATTCGCTCACCTTTCAGGCCCGGGGCTCGCTTCTCCCTGGATGCCGGTGCTCTCAGCGTGATCGTGCCAAATCTAGGGCAATTCAGCTGAATTACGTGCCACCTGCACAGTGGTCTTAAGGAATGAAGGCGATTGGCCTAGCCAATCCGGTGCTCGGAAGGTGGCATATCAGCTGGTCTAGCAGTTTCACACGTTATCGTAGCTCGTGCGACAGCTGATGCGGTCACCTGGACGAGACCGAGTCGATAAGATCTGGGACTGCTGAGTGGAACTGACAAGGACTTCGATTACTGTCGCTAGCCGGCAATATTTGAGAACGACACACGGAGCTCAATTGGTGGGGACTGCGCAGGGATCGGAGCCGAGTCGAGACCCTAATTATTGATATTAATTGGCCTAGCTAGAGAGCGTAGCATCCATCAGTTTCCGCTGGCGTGATCGGTCTGATCGGCTTGGCAAGCGATAGTTCCAGCGACTGTGATCCATGTTTGAGAAGCAGCCTCCTTTCTGGCTCTGCTTGCATAGCAAGCATCTAGTCCGGCTTATTGCCAGCGCCAAGCATAAGCGAAATAGCTAGCAAGCGAGCCTGGCTACTTCATGGGAAGGCTTACCTTCTAGCTTAGGAGACATCGCTCTTGGCAGAGTGATGCACAGAGCTTGGAAAGAGCTGGAAGGCTTGCGGCAAATGATGCAACAGATACAGCTCAACCAAGTAGACCAAGCGGCTTCGTTCACAACGTCCGATTTCATAGCGGCATCCTATTTCAGCCGTGGCGTAAGTAAGGTCATGCGACAGAGGTAGACACGACGAGACAAACAGAGGGAGCGACAGGACAGACAGAAGCGACAGGCTGGAACATCCTGTCAAAAAAGGAAGAAAATGAGCTATAACCTGGACGAGCGACTGCTTCCGTCTCGAAGGAAACCTTGGACGGCTCGAGAGCGAGACCGTCGTAAATGAATTCAGGTGACAGAGCCGCACGAATTCAATTATTCTACAGGACATTCAACAGCCCAGGGAACGCCTCTATGCAAATTCACTGACGACTGTCAACTCGGGATTTCGATATCAAGAGCAGTAGCAACCAGAGGCAATCGCCGAGACGTCATCCCATAAACGGAGAATAATTTGTCACCTATAATAATAATAATGCACTTGATAAAGCGCCCTCAGGGAACTCAATCTCTTGCTAGGCGCTTTACATTTGCTGCAAAGGGAAACGCGATTGAATGGTGAGTAGTATCGTGCTTGATAAACATGAATAACATGGTTAGGGGTGACATGCACAGGGTCAGCATGCAAATGTGGTTAGTGGTAGATAGCAGATGAAAGAGCTCAAGCGAACTCAACCTCAGGCTGAATATGAACGAGCAAGCGTGACTGTGGCACTACTCTCCAGGGCCAGACGTCGGTGCCGCGTCCTGGAGCCAGCGGTGCTTTACTCGAAAGGAAGTCAGCTCATTTACAATTTAACTCGGCCGGATATTGTGGGACTGTTTTCGCAGCCAAAGTCTCATCCTATTTCGAGCATCGACAGATTTTCCCAAGTGAAAATTAGTGCAGATGCAATATTGAACTATGATGCTGAGCTGACGCGCAGAAGAGACGCCACTGTGAAGACCCGAGAGCATCTACTCGAGCGACGTTCGAAGACTTTACGAATGCCGCAAGGCAACCAGCAGCTTGTCGCGAAGAAAGCTACGCCGCTCCAGGCAGCTTTGCCACGTTTCAAAAGGAGAGTGCTGTATACAGTCGATTCCGCTTAAAAGAATACTCTCGGGCCGGCAAATGGCCATTCTTATAAGCGGAGCATTCCCACATGCTCGGTGAGCCGTGATGGCACACTAGGTAAGGCGGTTGCTTTCACGACCTCTGTCCCGGGTTCGATTCCTGCTGTGGGCGATTCTGTATCGCCACTGCAAGCGGTGGTGATAGCCATAAAGGCTCTTCTGTCGCTATACAAAAAGAGGCTGTTTAATCAGCTAGGATTTGTTTACTTATTTATGCGGAGTGAGACTGTAGCTCGAGTAAATCTAGGACGCGGAACTGCTATTCTTATAAATGCGGAGTATTCCTATATCCGATGTTCTTATACGCGGAGTCGACTGTGTTGAAATTTGATTGTCCTCCGGAAGGTG
Source organism: Cristatella mucedo (assembly GCA_009760855.2). Taxonomy (NCBI): domain Eukaryota; kingdom Metazoa; phylum Bryozoa; class Phylactolaemata; family Cristatellidae; genus Cristatella; species Cristatella mucedo. The sequence goes on from WPIO01000015.1 coordinate 1,654,799, forward strand.
CAAATATGACAGATATATGCAAGCGTAGAACCAGACAACAGAGATCCATAAAGTGACTAGCATGGCCCAAGGGCTACCTTGCTCGTGCTTAAAGACCGAGGTCGTGGGCCCCAGCCCTGGTGGATATGGAAAGCACCTGGCTTAAAGCAGAGACCATAAGTTCTCTTAGGGTGCCACACAAATGAGCTGTTTTTTTATTTCGAAAAAAGCTGGCATTCTACCGCACTCTTTTTCCTGGCTACGGCTGCAAGACACTTGCGTCTCGTCTAGAGCGTCAAGTGAATGCACCGAACCTCTCTCGAAAACGTGCGAATGGTTACAAACGGACTAGGCAACTGGAAAGCCACCATCCTAGAACGACGAGCCGAATTCAGACGTTAAGACGACCGCAGTCGCAAGTAAAAGGAAAGGTACACCCGAGGCAATTGTTGAGTCCCCCCACTCATCAGTGAGGGAAGGCTATGCCGAGTGCAATTACGAGCGACTGAACTGCCTGAATCGGAGCGGCGAGCTGCCGTCGAGGCCGGAAGTAGTTGGGACGAGTGACTACGCGTTTCGCCGGTTTTATTTGGCTTTGATTAGATGCTGTTTGTTTTACTTTTGGTGGCTCACTTTTTTTTTATATCGTTCAACGCAAGCTACGCAGAGATACGTTTGACTAGGTTGCCCGACTTGGATAAGCCGGCCGCGAAGCCATGGACATGACGATGTATAACTCTCCGAGCCGGTCATAGTAGCTGCTTGAACAGCCCCGAGCGTATAGCGGCAGAAGAGCCTTAACGACTATCGCTGCCGCTTCGAACCCACGACATCGGTCGTGAGTGGCGGACGCATTACTTCCTGGGCTATCGCGGCTTTCGCCGATGGACAAGAATGAAGGCTGGAGTTGGGAAATGAAGCTAGAATGGGAAGGAGTGCCGTAACGTAGCTATTGGCAATCGCTTTGCTCTCGCACAACGCTGATCGTAGCAGGAATACTAGTGCACACTAAAACCAAGCCACCAGCAGGCTCTCGGCGATTGGTCCTTAGTTAGAGCGACTTGACTGAGAGACGAGCTCGAACATGCTGTCGCTTACATTTTGTCTGTCACTTCATTCTTTGGCTCCAGCCTATCTCTCAGATCTACTCCCCCACCAGGCCAAGCATCGTACCACTTGTTTTTCGGAATTGAACAGTTTACCAATACCTCGTACAAATCTCAAATCCTTTGGAGACTATGCATTTAGTACGTATGCTCCCAACGCCTGGAACTCACTCCCGACTTGCGTCACGACATCCCCTGACTTGACCACATTTAAAAACGCACCAATCTAGGACAGCATTTAGTGGGTCCCTATGATTCGTCCTTTATGTACTTATTCGTGCTGACACTGTGCATGCTGCCACTAATCACACTTGCATGCTGACCCTGTGCATATCAACCTAATCATTTTATTCATGTTGCTTATCAAGCATGATATTACTCACCATTCAATCGCGTTTCCCTTTGCAGCAAATGTAAAGCGCCCAGAAAGAGATTGAGTTTCCTGAGGGTGCTTTATCAAGTGTATTATTATTATTATTATTATTATGCTGGCTTAGGAAGCCGGCTACCGTGCGTTTGTAGGCAGTCGCACCCGAGGGGTAAAAACTGTCAACCGACTTATTCGACGGCTTTCAAGTAGTCTCACATTCAGAGTGACCTGCTAGCGTCAGTCACCCCCCACATGCACAACAAGTAGATCCGGCGAACGACGCACACTCTAGCCTCAGCTCGGAAAAACGTTGCAAAGAGAGATATCGCCGGTCAGTGGCATGTTGCTTCTGGGAGCACAAATCAAAGCACAGGCAATCTCGATAGCTCGAACGTCATTGCCCGAAGCCACTAATTATTCAAGCGCCCGAAAGGGTCGACCGACATAAAATCTTGCTGCAGACGCAGACGTCTGGCTGGCGACTGCTTATGCCGCCTGTTCCGCTGTTCGTCTCTTGAAGGCGTCTCTGACGGCACGGCTCAGCTGCTCTTTCTTGGCCCTTTGCTGACCGTCAGGCAAGCGGCTCAGCTCATCTTCTTGAAGGCGACGCCCGAACACGTCGAGCTGCAGCGATTTGGCGCACGAGTCGGCGAGCTGAGCGCTAGCGAGATGAGCAGAGCTCGAGAGCATCGGCCGCTAGTCGTCACTGGATCCCAGCTCTCGAGCCGCCAAAGGATCCGAACAAGAATTACAATTACCTGATGAGGCTGATTTCGATTCTCGAAAGCGAAGCAGCCGAGACAGATGTCGCAGAGAGCATCCAAGATCGGAGGCGAAAGGCGTGCGATTGCGGCAGAGACGCTGAGTGGTCAGCTTAAAGCAAGACCGCTCCGACGACGCGAGGCACCCTGCAGCTGGAGTGACCCACTAAGCCGGTGGCTCGTCGCCCCCTCGGTCTGAGATCTTGGGCTGGAGGCGGCTGGTCGCAGCCGCTGTGGCTAGAGGACCCAGGCTCTTCGCGAGGAGCCTTATCTCGGCGAATATGGAATTTATTGCACTTACAGCAGATGCTGTTTGGCGTGAGCCCCAGCTTTATTCAAGCGTAAACACGCAGCCCAAGCAGCTACACTTCCGCGTATGTAAATGAGCAGCGTAGGACCATTCTAACCAGTTGATAGTACTATTAGATGTATTAGATTAGATGGACAAATGACTGGGACGGTGACTGGGCTGTAAATAAGACTTTCGTCTGCTGCGACATGCCACGGTACTCAAACCATTATGCTACCTCAGACCATGAAGTTCTCTGAGGGCGCATTACAAAAGTATTAGTATCATTTGATCATTATTGAATTGTGCATTTCCAACGGCTATACAACCTGTACATACTGAGGATAAATATATGTTCAAGCGTGTTGGCACCGATTTTCGCATCTGTGGTCGAGACCACCTGCCTACAAAAGTAATTATTCATGCATATGTGGTTGCTCGAGAAGCAGGCTCTCTTAGAATGTAGAAACGTCGACTTTTTGATAACCACCGCAGCTTGGAGAGCTGGTCTGAATCACCTACCGGGAAAATGGAAGGTACTGCATGCTATTAGCGTGTGGACAACAGTTCTAACAACGACGAGGTATACATCTATAATTTAATGTATCTCTGCCTCTTACTCTCCACAAAGACTAGGCGGGTGTTACGCGAAGGAGATAGCGAAAGCAAAGCCTAAGTTGATTTCACATACGCATAGGTATCAAGACGTTACGGAAAATCTCTCCATACAATGAGTAGTTTCCCAGACCAAGGCTCCAACCAATGTGCAGCAGAAGCTGTTCTAAGGTGTAGACACATAATTGTATAGCACTTACACCCAAAGCACAACATAATACGTCTAAAGAATGCCGATTGGGCAGAAGTATTCACCGTACGGTGGATTAAAGGGTTTACCTCTGCTTGTTCCTGGTCTTTCTCGTGATCTTTCAAAATCAAAGCAGTGGCGACATTCAAGTTCTGCCGTCCTTCACCTTCATCATGAGCAACTACAATAAATACCCTGATGAGTTTCATTATGCTCGTTAGGAATTTCTTAGCATGGCCGTGTTCATAGCTGACTTCACCAAACAGCCGCCAATAGGCCGAGATAATAGCCAGTAGATCCGTCAGAGGGTAGTAGGAATTTTGTGACAGAAGCCCGGATTGTGCTATTCGTGTACTTTACCTAAGCATAGTATAAACATAGCACGATCTACTGGACATATTGCTCTCTCTATCCCCTGCCTCTCTCTCTCTCTCTCTCTCTCTCTCGCTCATCTCTCGTCTATCTAATAACCTTTCTCGCTCTCTCTCTCTCATCTTGTTCTGTCGCTATCTCTTCTCTCATCTCTCTCTCATCTCTTTTCTCGATCTCTCTTTTTCTATCCCTCTCTCTGTCTGTCTGTCTGTCTCTCTCTCTCTCATGCCCCATAGAGCATCCTAGGCCTGCAGACTCTTGCTTAAAATGTATACGGCCACCACGCCGGCTGAGACAACAAGCGGTAGCAGCTCACCGTGTTTAGAGCGGCTAACAGCATTTCCCAAGCTTGCTTAATCAACGCATCTGTCCTACTTCAGGCGGCTTAAACCTGGTTTTCGTCACAAGACAGAGCATAACGCCGGTGCCACCCGGCGTATTAGCAATGCTGGGAAGAGAGAGGTCTACATGGGAGTCAGCAGTCGGTATAGCTCTAAACTATACGCCTATTCTGGATATTCCTTACAAGCTAAATCTCTGATGTTGGCTGGCCGTAAAGGGTCGCGTCCCTTCGGGTTTGTTCAACCGAAGCAGGAAACCCAATCGCCTTATGCCACCCAGCATTATACAAACAGTCCAAAAATATCAAATGCCTGGGATAAAGAGAGGTGACAGACCACAGACAGAAGAAGAGAGAGAGGGAAAATAGAGAGAGCTGGAGGGAGAGAAAAACAGAGAGACTGAGATTTACTCAGAAAGGAAGAAAGAAGAGAAGACTGTGAGTGTGTGTGCGTGTGTGTGTGTGTGTGTGTGTGTGTGTGTGTGTGTGTGTGTGTGTGTGAGAGAGGGAGAGCGAGTGAAAAAGAGAGAAAAAGAGAGTTCGTAAGTTGGCTAAGAACTTGTCTCTGGATATGAAAGCAGTGCCAACAGATATGCCATACAGCCACTATCTGTGACGGTTTTGTAAGAGGAATCACAATGTCTTTGGAGGCGAACAAGATTCGCTGGATTTCTGCCAAGGCCAGGCATAATGGACTGGGCTGTACATTTACCGGTGGCACGAGGCCACTTTGCAATCTCAGTCAAAGAGGCCTTGCAAAAGTGAATGCCTAGACCCCCTGACTATGGCACCATTATGCTGGAAATCCATGCCTATTTGCTAGCTGCCGCATAGCTGGCCTGACCAACCATACGATGAACGCGGCCCCAAGCAGCAGCAGCCTCAGACGGGTGCAGTTGCAGTGGCTGAGCCGAGCACTTGCCGGTTGGCTGGCAGGTTTGACGGCAGGATTGGGCAGGCCTAAATCGGAGACCGAAGTGTACGCAGGGCCCTGGCGAGGGTCCTTGCCCGGCCGGAGAGTCGTGCCAGATTTCTATCTGCCATCAGTACTCGGGGGTCTCTCTACGGTGTCCCACAGCTTCTCTCTCTCTCTCTCTCTCTCTCTCTCTCTCTCTCTCTCTCTCTCTCTCTCTCTCTCTCTCTCTCGTGCCGACTGGGGGATGCAGACGCAGTAGCGGCTATTTAGCAGAAGCAGCCGACCTGACCCTCGCCGAGCCGTGCAGAGCCAATCTGCTCACGAATGCAGACAAGCCACTTACAGGCAGTTACAGACAGTTATAGCAGTTCGGCTCGAAGCACGTCGATCCCAGAGCGCTCTCACCCGCCCTAGCCTTTCCCATCCGTAGGGACGGTCTTGCATCACATCCTCTCCCTCACATCCCCAGCCTGCTTTGGGCTGCAGCCAAGCAGTCAAGTCAAGCAAGTCAAGTCAGCCCATCCACAGAAAGACTCAGAGGGCTCCAGTGGGCGACCCCTAAATAATCAGCCGTCGACCGTCCTCCATCTCCTCAGCCGAAGCAGCTCGCTTCCTCAGCAGCGGGCACCGAGCTTGCTCAGCTGGGGTCCGTGCAATCGAAGCCCAGGACTTGTGGGCTAAGAACAGTGCACACTGTTCAAACGCCGTCCAAAGCAACGGTAGCGCCGCGGAGCACTCTCCGGCCGCTTCTTCCGAAGGATCTCTTTGTGCACGGCACGTCTGCTAGCGCACTCGTGCACGTCAGCTGCTGCTGGTGGAGCAAAAGACCAGGCGAACCGCAGCCACTGGCGCCAGCCAGCGAGCGACGAGACGTATTGCTAGGCATGGCTGGTAAGGCATCTGAACTTCCGGCTGGCGACCGCCCGGCTGATCGAGCAATCGCCCTTCTTCGCCGAACCACTGGCACGCGAGGTCGATCTCGAAGCAGAGTCCGGTGCCTCGGCGGAGCAGCTCGGCAGCTCGCAGGAGCACCTGTGCGCTGCTGCGTCGAGGCCATTCCAGCGGCTTTCGAATGAGGACTGGAGCTCGCTCTGCTTTGCGTCCACGCCCCATCGGAGCCAAATGTTTTACAGACGGCCCGAAGTTCGTAGCCGATGCAGAGCCGTTGATGAGCCCCTGATGCCCACGATGTCCATGTGTCCACGGAGGAGCAATCCCCCCCCCAGCCATGCAGAGAGCGCTCGGATAAACAGAGCTACTTCATCATAATGAACGATGCAGCGGAACAGTTACATTGTGATAAAAAGTGAAGACGATTGCTGGAAGCTATACCCCTGCAAGCGAAGCTTGAGAAAGCTTATCGGTTGCGGCCTAGCTGCTTGTCTACTGATCCTGACAGGAATGCACCCTGACTTCTCACATCTGCTGCTGCTGCTACTCCATATAAGCCATGATGCCTGAGCACGGGTTATGCAGGAAAGTCTTCTATACCACTCTCAGAGTCTGAGGGTAGCTTTCGGCAAAAGTATGGCTGCCAAGAGATTTGATCTCACACGACAACAACAGCAGCAGCAACATGCAAGAAGGCAGTTGAGTCTGTCAGGACAGTCGAGGAAAAACAGACATAGGGCATCACAGCCTCACAGTGGTGATCTTTGGTGCTGGTCTCACAACAATAGCACTTCCAATTAAGAGAAGCAAGTCACCGATTACAACCGTACATTTAGGGTCGAATGAGAAGGCTGGAAAAGAAATGGCACAGTTTGCAAATGAATAGAAGGCATCGTCGATGCAAAAGGCTGGTGAAATTGAGAGCCACAATCGAAAACCTATTAAATGAAAGAAATAAACACGTGATGTAGTGTGCACAAAGAACCCGAGGGAAAGAAAAGGTTGAAACTACTTCAGCCGTTCGGCAAGGTTTAAGCTTACACTTCGTATGGCCTTTCGGGTCAAAGTAGATAATTTGACTTTGTATTCTGTGATCAACTGGTAGCAATTGGATTCCTCTAGCAAACGATCACGGGACCGACCTTATTATTAGGCTTCACTCACTATAAAGAATCATCTACTTAAGTACAAGAATGGTTCCAAAGGAGGTACAATATAAAGTGTGCATATACGAACATTGTGCACGATCAGACTTAAATAAGCTTAATACACTTGCTGATTTAAAAGCCCCATGAATAGAAACAGAAGAGCTTTTACGGCTATCACTACTGCTTGCAGAGGCAGTAAAGGATCGCCCACTGCAGGAGTCAAACTCGCGACCTTGGAGCTGAGGTTGTGAAAAGCAACCACCTTACTTAGTGTGCCATCACGGATTACTACGTCGAGTGCTTGCAAATTATTTGAAAGAAATATTAAACTCAAACGAGGGAATGCATACATTGTGCTCGGTACAATGTAAAACTACTTACTCACCCCATCATCCAGACACTTGCCCATCTGCCAAAGATTTCTCACCCCTTCAAAATCCAAGCTACGCTTCCGACTTCGGTTTACGCTAAATCACTCTCCCTTCTCTACACACTATCGGTTGATATAATCTCGTGCAGGCCGAATCTTCCTCTTATGAATTTCATACAGTTGCCGGGGACTTTACGGTTATGCATGAATTAAAAAAATGCTACCATAAAAATACCTACCATGAAAAATATCTATAACAAAAACCATAAAAATATCTACCATATAAATCTGCTTAACTGCTCCCAGCTTAGCTCCTTACCTATAGTGATCCTTGTGGTGATCTCGAAGATCGCTTCTCTGTAAGCGAGATAGACAAGATCAGAGAGTTCACGCCTAAGGTAACAACATCCTCACTGGAATCTTGTCCCACAGTAACATCCACACAAGCCTCATCTCTTTTCATTCCGTGCGGCATCTCATGTCATGTCATGTCTACATTCAGCGAGGCATCAAGTGACCTTAGGCTGAAACTCATCTCACAGTCAAAGAAGACTAGGAGCCCTCTGGACCTTATTCCCACTGTACTACTTTAACGATGCAAAGATCTGCTTCTGCTATGCAGAAATATCTATTATGCCCGTAGACTCAAGTCTATGCCCTGAACCTTTCAAGAATGATCCTGCTAGGTCACTAATTAAGAAAGCAGCACTAGACCAAGAGAACTTGAGCAATTTCCACCCAGCCTCCCCACTGCTGTTGATATCTAAGACGCTAGAAAAAGTTGTGGCAGACCAACTAAGCTCTTACATTGAAACAATAAAATTAGCAAGTAGGTTCCAGTCCGGATTTAGAGCCGAAGACAGAATAAGACATCAGTGTTTCGGCTGTATAACGACCTTCTCAGGAATACAGACTTAAATACAGTCTCCCTATTTGGTTTGCTTAATCTTTCGTCAGTGTTTGATACTATCGATCACCAAATCCTTGTCAAACGTCTCTCATCTTGCCTGGGCATCACTGGTAGTACATTGCAATGGTTTAGGTCCTATCTCAGTGGAAAACTCCAGACGTTGATGTAAACGTGCAGCTAGAATTCTCAACACACAAGTACTGGGTAATACCCCAGAGCTCTGAGCTTGGTCAGCCTCTTTTCACAATTTATACTCTCCCTCCTACCAATGTGATCGCCCAGCACAACCTAGGATTTTTCCTCGATGCCCATTACAGGCAGTTGTATCCATGGTTTGATCAGTGCCTGCACTCCAGCATTTCAAATTCTCTTAACTCCATAAATTCATTAATTTTGACATCCACACTTAATTGGCAGCAAACTTTCTTGAATTGAATGATGATAAAACTAACTTACTACTTATTTACAAACCAAGTATGACTCAGAAATAGGAAAGGTTAATGATTGAAATCGGTTCAGCCAGCATATCTCCTGTAGCATCAGCACACAATTTATTAGTCCAGTTCCAAAGTAACCTTTCACTAGACGACTACATCAGATCCACAGTCAAGCATGCCTACTTTCAGCTGCATAATATTACTAAAATTTGGGGTTCTTTAGGCAGGGATACTGCATCCACTTTGGTCATGCATTTGTGACATCCCATCTCAACTTCTGTAACTCACTGCTTGCTGGTCTACTGGCATGTGCAATCAGGCACACATAGTTGGTGCAAAACTTTGCAACTAGGCTTGTCTGCAGTGAGCATTGCAGTAGCAACGTCCAGCAGACCACTTCTTGCCTACCTGCACTGGCTCCCAATCAAGCAGTGTATCAACTTCAAGGTTCTGTCACTTACTTTTAGGTTCTTTCATTCTTTTGCACCAGGCTACCTAATAGAACTACTCCCCCACTAAGCTAGGCATTATATCACTTGCTTTTCTGAATCAGACCGCTTAGCTCGATCGCCTCGAACCAACATCCAATCCTTCGGAGACCATGGCTTTAGTTCGTACGCTTCCAGAGCCTGGAACTCACTCTCGACTGACGTCAAGACATTCCTGACTTGACGACATTTAAAAAGAAGCTTAAATGCACGGTTCCCACCGCATTTTCTTGGTCATCTTGATTGTTCCCTTGTATGCTTATGTGTGCTGACACTGTGAATTTTGCTACAAACCATGTTATGCATGTTGGCACTGCACATGTAATCTCTAACCAAATAGTCCCTGTTGACATTTTGGATGCTACTACTAATCATTTCATCATGCTTCCTTTAAAGGATATCTGAAGTGTCTAGCAAGAGATTAAGTTCTCTGACAGTGCTATACAAATGTATTCTTAATATTATCCTTATTATTAGAATGAAGGGTTTGTTTTTTCTTTCGATATACACTGCCCAGAAGCAACCCAAAAATACTCCTGATGGCCAGCATGCCGGAAAGAAAAGTAATCCGGCTTTAGCCGCAAGCGAACTGACCGATGGGCAGGCATTAGAGCATGGCAGATACGACGTCAAAAAGTACTGAGCACACTGTATGCTCATTTTACAATCAAAAGCAGGCATCGGCACTTGTGTGTGTGTGTGTGTGTGCGTACGGATGTGATAAGACCAAGAGAGGGTTGGGGAAACAAGTCTTTCGTGCGTCGACCATCGGATCGAGACGTTCGGACAAAGTGGCAAACCTGCCAACGGCTCAGCGGATATATGTGTTACCCAGAAAAGCAGTCGGCTAGGAATGCTCGCGGTCGTTGTTCCTTTTACGTTCACTTGCCTTAATCTGGTTGCTCTTTTCTGAGAAGCAGCCATGGAGCTATCGGTAAAACCTGCCATTGCTTTTAGTCAACACCGATGATTCCAGCATATCACCCTATACAGGTCTGGCGATCCTGGCTTCTGTTAGCTGCTGATGAATTGGTTCTCGGATGCTCAGCATGTCAGGTGCACTGCCATTATCGGGGCAAGAATCACCGGCTCTGCTGCTGCTGCCATAACATCGACCAGCTAGCCAGCCCTATAGGCACAACCTGATTGGTTATGCATGTCACAGGCTGGCCTTTACCAGTTCAGTGCCCATGCAGGCGGTTCTATGCAGCTGCATCTACTGCCGACCTGGTACCATGCAAGCCTAAGTCGGCTTGAAACGAAGGCTCGGCTGGAGGCGAGCCAAAACGAAAGAACAGTTTTTAGTCGGTAAGGCGCTTAGCAAAAAGAAAGCTGGCTCGAATGTTATCTAATCGGCTGACTAATGGCACCGAGGGCTGAGCCTTTCGCTTGGCCTTTTATCACATAGATTCTGGTTTTACCCATGACAAGTGCTGTGCAATGGATTCCGAAAGCACCGTGGTAGCGGAAGTACCATTCAAGCATCCGGAGATTTGGTCACTCGACAAAACGGAAGCACATACACGGATTAGTAACAATAGTGTGCACCATTCTAGTATGCATAGTCACATAAAGGATGTTTGCGTCGGACACAGGGGCATGCTGTGAAAATCAATATGAGTTTTTAAGTTTTGCTTTAAATGTCACACAGTTGGTGACAGGGGTCAGTTGGCAGTGAGTTCAAGGCTTCAGGCATATAGAAACCGAAAGGTCGACCATCAAAGGACTTCAGACACACACAGCTAAACAACCGGAGTCAGAGGAGCAGCTGGAGGACGGAATCCGAGGAACTTGTAGCTCAGACAGGCTCAGCCTGAGCAAGAGAATGAAGGCACAAAAGCAACAGCAACTGTGTAAGCAGTTCAATGCCATCCTGGTTTGGCATAAGGGTAGGGTGCTTGCCTTAAACGACCGAGGTCGTGGACAGCACCACGTGGCACATGATAAACGTGTGGGTAGGGATAAGGTTCTAATTGCTTTAATAATGAATTGCATATTTTTAGGAATCTAAAAGAGAGTGAAAGGGCCTATAAGTCGGTGTACAGCTTGACGAAGAGCCAGTGCAGGTTAGAGAGAAGTAGTATCATGTTGTCGTCATGACTTTCCAACAGTTACCGAGCCACCGGTTTCTAGAGATATAGATTAGAGAGATGGTTGAGTCACGGACCACCGAGAGCGTAAATACGACACAGAAAACAGCAGACATAGTACAGTGCTGAGCCAGAAGACAACTGAGAAACGACATACAGTCTGGAACACTTGGCTAACCCTCCCTAAAGCCTGCATGAGAAAATCATAATAATACTAATATGTTAGTATAGCACCATCAGAGAATTTAATCTCTTTCTAGGTACTTTTCATATGATGAAAAGGAAGTCTGATCGCACGGTTGGTGGTAGCATGCTCCTTGTCAACAAGCATAACATAGAGGTGACATTCATAGGGTCAGCATGCAAATATGATTCGTGGCAGCATGCACAGTGTCAGCACCCATAGGCACACACGGTGGAATCACGTAGGCCCACTAAATGCTGTGATAAATAAATGTGTGTTTAGCTTCTTTTTAAATGTAGTAAAGTCGGGGGGGTATCGGGATGCCAGTCAGAAATAAGTTCCAGGCTTTGGGAGCATACTAACAAAGGTAAGGTCTCTAAAGGATTCGAGTTACACACTAGGTGTCGCTAAACGATTTGATTAAGAAAAGTGGATGTTAAGAGGCTAGCCTGGTGGGGGAGTAGATCTGGCAGATAGGCTGGAACTAAATAATGAAGGTACCTATAAGCCAGTGATAGAATTTTGAAGTCGATAGGCTGCTTGATTGGGAGACAGTGCAGGTCGGCCAGAAGAGGTGTAATGTGACGAATGCGAAGCTAACAATAGAAAAGCCAAGCTGCAGAGCTTTGCACCCAGCTTTAAGTGCATGATTGCACAAGCCAGAAGACCAGCTAGCAGTGAGTTACAGAAGTTATGACGGGATGTCACAAATGCATGGACCAATTCAGATGTAGTATCTCTGTCTAAGCAAGCCTGAATTTTAGCAATGTTATATAGCTAAAAGTAGGCAGACTTGACTGTGGAACTGATGTGGTCGTGTAATGAAAGGTCACTTTGCAACAGGGCACTTGGATTTCGTGCAGATGCAACAGTAGATATGCTGGCCGAGCCGATGTCGAGCATTCGATTTTCCAATTTCCGAATCCCACTTGGTTTGCCTGTAGCTAATAAGGTGGTTTAATCTTCATTTAATTGAAGAAAGTTTGCTGCCATCCATGTGTGGATGACAGCAATACATGCAGCAAGGGAGCTGAGAGAATTCGACGTGCTGGTGGGCTGGGAGGGATCGAAGCAAAGGTACAAATAAGATCCTCCCTGAGGGCCACCGAGCTTCCAAGGAGATGGATTGCTTTGCTTGGTGGCACCTGGGATATAACTATGAAGCAGCCTGATGGCCTACCGGGCCTTCCAGTCCCAATATGTTCGTCTATTTTTGACACGTTGCTGCTCTACCGGAGGCCAAGAACAGAAGCACTGCAGGGTTGACCTTAAATTTTCTTGCATCTTTAATACGTGGGTACTTGACATGCGCTGCAAGCACGGCTCAGGCAAATGAGGATCTGTCGTGCACGTCCCTCTCAGCTCCAGAGGCATAGGTTCATGAAACCTGCATACTTGTCTTTAGAGGGGGTTAGCGCTTTTCTTTTGAAGTCAACTAAATGGGCAACTAGGGAAGAGACGATTCTGCCCATCTTCATAGTCAGCTTCCGGTAGCCCATTTTCTTCAAAGGGGAAGAGGTTGGGACTTTTCGATGCTCGATTCTGAGCATCGAGGTTACACGGCTCCATCCACCACCTGGGCTCCGGAAAGAACTATAAATTTTTTCGATCGGGCCAAAGAGGCAACATAGGCCGGTTCGATTCAGAACAGATTCAGGTTCGGTGTACGGAGCATCTGTCATTATTTGGATGGGACTAATAAATCATATTCTTTGAGGATTTGCTCTGACTTGGAATCGGTCCTCTGAGGGAGGAATCAAGTCTTTCAAGAACCCATAGACTACAGAATTGCCAGAACGGTTACCTATGATAGTTCTTTACCGAGTGAAAGGAGCGACCTACACGTTGCCTAAGGCAATGGTAGCATTCAGCAGCACTGCTCCCGACTGCTTAACGTTGCCAACTTGTGGCTAGGGGATCAGTATCTTTGCAATAAGCTGTACACGTACCTCATTAAGTGCTCATAAGTTATGGCTTACTTGTGACCAATTGTTTTCATAGAAGTGCATAAGGGAAACTGTTTGCAGTGCCAGTATGCATCGCTTATTTTTTGGATCCGCAGCATAAGTAAAATAAGGAAATAGGAAATTAACATGCTGACTTTGACAACTAACAATTAAGCTATTTCGAGTAAATTGGACAAAGCTGAAAGGAAGCACGTCTGCTACCGGCTTGCCCTCGAGACAGATGATTGCCAGTCACACTTCTGGTGACTCACTATAATGCCACTCAAGGTCTAGGTTTAGCCTCCAGAACATATTCTGGCTAAGATTCTGAATGGCAATAGACAAAGGCAGTAACTCTCACTCATAGGAGACAATGGCAAAGACTCAACAGGTGAACGACGACGAAACATTTTATCGACCGAATTTTTCAGCTGTAGACTTCATCCGGCTTACCTGAAAGGTGAGTCTCCCTGCACATCCATTTACCCCCTCTTTCCTGAATAGGATTTGCCCTCGCTAATACTCCGTGGGGAGTGCCAGCATAGTGCAACCGCTTGGAGGAGTTGAAGAGACTGCAAGCTTGTCACCGAAGCGCTGCTGGCAGCTTCTGTTGCCTGCATCAGCCAGTTGCAGCCGAGTGGCCGGCAGGCAAGCTCAGCAGTCCTCGGTCGGTCACACGCTTGCCTTGAGGTCTCACAGCGCTACGTGTTCATGCTCACGTGGCAGCAGCAGCAGCAGTGCTACTGCTTCCAAGGCACACCGACAGCCAGACGATGCTCCGCCTGCAGCTGGACGAGCAGCCGAACTTGCTTCATCTGCAGCTGGCGATCAGTTCTGACTCAGGCTGGATGACGTTTGATGACAGCACGGCAGCACTAGCTGGCCGATACTGTAGGTGAAAGCCCCAGCAGGCTAGAGCTGTGGCTCATCCATCTCTCCTTGCCCCCCACCCAGTAGGCAGGGGCTAAACTAATTGCTATTTCTAAAGCAATCAACCAAGTGCTGCTTAACTTTCCATCAGACGTGACATGACTTCCGATCGTCATTGATATAGCCATCAAATAAAACCATATCTGAATGGCGGTTTCTAGGTCACTTCTTCGAAAAGAACAGCACGAAAACTACTTCGGTGTCTATGAATTAATCAATCACACCACCAACAGCTATCATCCAGTGCCTAATGGAGCTCAATATTCTTTCTCTTCAAGGATTTTGCCCTGTCTACACTACCGGTCAATAGAGGAGTGATCGTTAAGTCTGATGACAGCTCCAGATAGAGCTTCCACCTCCCTCCCCTTGCTAACTATATAGCAGCCTGATGGCCCACCAAGCCTTCCAGTCCCAGCATATTCGTCTATTTTTGACACGTTGCTGCTCTACCGGAGGCCAAGAACAGAAGCACTGCAGGGTTGACCTTAAATTTTCTTGCATCTTTAATACGTTGGTACTTGACATGCGCTGCAAGCACGGCTCAGGCAAATGAGGATCTGTCGTGCACTCCACCATGCCGGGTGGTGGTTGGCAGTAGTGGCCGTCCATCCTGTCCCTCAGCGTTATAGGTATAGACCCAGTGGTGACCGTGTGGACCCAATACTGTGGTCACTAGCAGCACGCCACTCTGGCCTTACGGCGAGTGAGAGGGTGAGTGAGTGAGTGAGTGAGAGAGAAAGAGAGCCAGAGAGAGAGAGAGAGAGAGAGAGAGAGAGAGAGAGAGAGAGAGAGAGAGAGAGAGACAGACAGACAGACAGACAGACCGACAGACAGACCGACAGACAGACAGACAGACAGAGAGGGAGAGAGAGAGAGACACACAGAGAGAGAGAGAGAGAGAGAGAGAGAGAGAGAGAGAGAGAGAGAGAGAGAGAGAGAGAGAGAGAGAGAGAGAGAGAGAGAGAGAGAGAGAGAGAGAGAGAGAGAGAGAGAGAGAGAGAGAGAGACAGAGAGACAGAGAGACAGAGAAAGACAGAGAGAGAGACAGAGAGACAGAGAGAGGTCACAGTAAGCCTATAACCCAGGTCATCTACCCAGGGGGCAGGGCAAAGCGATCTAGATGACAGGGGCCGCCACGGTTGGCTAAGCTGCCTAAGGCTTGGCTGAATGGAGGCAATGCAGCCTGATTGTGCCAACTCGGCAGCCGCCCCAGCACCTGCAGCTAGGGCAGAGTACCACGAAGCCACGGGCTGTTTTATGCTTACTATCGACCAACACCTGGAGTGTCATGCCATTTCCACAAGGTGTCTGGCTGATAAGCTCTTGATAGTTTCTGGGACAATAAAGATTCATGCAGAGAGGAGAGCTACCACTGTCAAGACCCGCCTGCAGCAACGCAAACGAACGACATCAGGCTCGGGTGCTTTGCGTATTTCTAGGAATCGCCAGGCTTCAGTTGACATATTGCAGAGGGAGGGGCAGAAGAACAACGTGAAACAGCGTTAAGTATGAGCAGATGCCAGCAGATCGAACCACCTGGCCATTCGAAGTTGGGAGGCTGCTGCCGCCACTGAAACGTGAACTGGCCGCAGTGGTCTTACACACAGGCATGCATCACAGGTGCTCTCAGATCACAGAATGACAGTGGACGCTACCCGGCATCAGC
Organism: Cristatella mucedo; assembly: GCA_009760855.2. Taxonomy (NCBI): domain Eukaryota; kingdom Metazoa; phylum Bryozoa; class Phylactolaemata; family Cristatellidae; genus Cristatella; species Cristatella mucedo. Next base: position 1,670,797 of record WPIO01000015.1, read on the forward strand.
AGCAGCAGAAGCTCAGCCAGCGACACGGCAGTTGCACTTCCACGAGCCCGTGAGACTCACTGTAGTTGAATGCATTGACCAGCCTCGACAGGATGTCTAGCGTGATCTCGCGAGCCGTCCTAGAAGTAGCAGCGGGCTGTAGCTGCTTCGGCAGAAGCGGACGAGCGCCTGTCTCGCCACCGGACCTTGCCTGTGCCTTTGTTGCTGCCACGCTGGCAGCAGCCGATTGCCTAGCGACCGATGCAGGAGACGGTGGTGGCGGTATGAGCATGCGGCTGCAATCACAAAACACGGCAGTGTGGATGAAAAGATTAATAAAGTGTGATTTCGATGACTTTGCTTAACGAGCAATGATGCATCACGCAGACTCTCCTGCCAGTTGGCAGCACTTTTTGGAAACCTCATGGCTACCATTTATCCCCAATCCAAATATCAAACACGTGCTACCATGATTTGTTCACCGACTAATGAAACGATGCTACCTGTAAACAGATTTGTTGCTAGCACCCTATGTATCAAGAGTCCCTCACCTTATTCACGAGGCAACCAGGACGTGCTACAAGCATGAAGGTGCTGCCGTGCAATGCAGTAAATGTGCCATCACTCTTTCGTCCATGTCTGCTGCAGCTAACTAGATCGTCTAACTCGGGCAAATGATTAATGGAGGGAGCTATAACTTTTACAGCAGTCAACCACTGACAGCGAAAAGTAATCGCTTACTTGACAGTAGACATCACAAATGCAGGCAGACAAGCAGGCAGACAAGCAGGCAGACCAGGGGGACTGAACGTGTATGATGCAGCAGCTGTTGGAACCACCAAACCAGCAAGCTTCTACAGCAAAACGGCTAGTGATGGAAGGCAATCAAGCTACAACAAAACGATCGTCAAGTGACAGAAAAGCTGTTCTTACTCATGCGAGAACACTTGCCTCAAACGAATTTAATCTCACAGGTGCACAAGCATACTGCCAACGGGAGGGGGCGGCAAAAGTCGAATCTTAGCCTGCATGGCCAATCACACAGCGCCAAACTCAAAGGCAAGATGCCCCTCTCCGACTTTGGCCCCACTTGGGTCGGTCGAATGGGCTGTGTTAGGCAGCCTAGTTAGTCGACATGCATTTTCTTCGCCCCTTCTCTTGATTGGCTACGTCTGGCAAGGTCTAGATATGTCTGAATCCTTGGCTTAATCCTTGCAACACCTATAGACGGCCTGAAGGGGCATGAAGCATGGCTTGCTTCCTGGTACATCCATTTTGGCAGTCTATGTGGGGGGTCAGGGTTCCCCTTCATATTCCCTAAGGCGAAACGCTTTTTTTAGCTCATGCTCCACTTTTGTGGGAATTCTAGTGGCTGCAAGTTGGCAGGCCTCGAGCCAGTTGTCTCAGATACAAGCTGTGAGAGATGCCCGAGTGCTGACTCAGAGTGCAGCATACAGGCATCGATCTGCGAGCTTTTCAGCCAAAGGCTTTACGGATCTAGCTTGCTGCGAGTGTCCCCCGGCTGAATTTTGATGTCAAATCACACAGCACAATTCTGCTCACTGCTGTTTAGCACCATTCCTATGGGGGGGAGGGTCGTGGAAATTGGTACGACCTTTCTAATCTAGGACATGGATTACTTATTTTGCACAACCTCGATGGGGTGCAATATCACCATTTTGAGATTGATCCCATCTACCAACTGAGCCAATGTTGATCAAAATGTTGATATTGGTTTGCACAGAATCTGGGTGTCCTCTCTGACGACTGCCTAAATTGTGAAAGTTTCATTAAGAAGACTGCCTCCACACCTAGAAATCATGCCTGATCTCGTCAGATCTATATCTAAGATTAGGGACTGTCAACCACAGTGGCTTCTAAACAACTTCTCCAGCTCCCTGGTTCTGTCCAGGAAAGATTATTGCAATTCCATTTTGGCTAGCCTACCAAAAAAGACATTAGGCCACATCAGCTTACGATGATAATAGCTGCAAGGCTAGTTAACAAGTCTTAGAGATTCACCCAAGTGTCTCCTTTGCTGAAGGGGTTACGATGGCTCTCTGTCGATCGACGGATGCAGAGCAAAAATTTTAAACTGCCCCATAAGGCCCTGTGTAGCCTTGCTTCTTCAAACCAAGCTGAACTGCTGTACCAGTTTCAGCTTCCTCGTGCCCTCAGATCCTCAATGGACAATAAATTAGTTGTTCCATTCTTGCGATTAAAGGCCGTTGGCAGCAGAAGCATTTTCTCTGCAGGTTCTACACTGGGAACTCGCTTCCACAAATTTTTGGCAACAACATCCATTCTCCTCCTACCGACTGTGGCACATCCTTTCCAGCTACCTTGAGCTGCTACTTTCATGCTACTCACTTCCTCGACTGCCTTCCTGATGTAGCTATGCTTCTCAATTTCTCTTTGCTGCATGAGACAAGTCTGTTGGCTACCATATGCATGCCTAAAGCCGGGCGGTATTTGTGTTTGGTATAGATAACTCTCCTGGGTAACACCTACTTAGTCTTTGTGGCATTATGGATTTACAAGATACATACATACCTGTTCTACCTCTTTGTTCCTCCAGTGAGCTCTCGTAATACTCCTCGGCATCCAGTAATGGCACAGTTCCTTGCCCTAAATTGAAATCTTTAAATGATCAGGCTTTCACTTCGCAAGCCCCGAAAGCCCGGAACCCGCTTCCGGCTCCTGTCAACGCCAGTATCGACTTTGCATAATTTAAGTCTTACCTAAATACGAACATGCCTCTGCTCACCTTTCTCTGCTGCTCCAACGAACTTTGTTATACGAATGTTATTCCTGCATACCTTTGGTGCTCACCTGACAACATGATTGAGTGCATGCTGTGTTACTAAACTGAGGTCCTACTAACCAGCTGCCCAAAGCAGCGGCATCTCGTGTGCTTCTGCATGTTGGCCTGTGCATGATATTTGGGCATGTCAGTATAAACGTGATAACTTGCCTGTCATTAAATCTTTATTATCGCTTCTCTAACAGCGAGTGGTGAAGCCCCTGGGTAGAAACCTGGTTCACTTAAGGTGTTATGCAATAGCTTCATTATCGTCTTTAGTGGGCTTGTGGCATTTACTGTCAGATATCTCAGATCTCTAGCTTCTGCCTACTTATCTATAATAGTCCCTAATCGTGGTTCCCGTTGCAGCACCTACTTCTCCAATTTCTTTCATTTAGCTGCACCTTTAACTAACCTTAAACCTGACATTCACTTCGTACGTTCCAAAGTGGGGAGCTCACTCCCGACTGTTGCCACGATATACAAGGACTTGAAATTTAAAAGAAAGCTGAACAATCAACTGTTCCTCGCAGCATTTGCAGGGTCCGTGTGAGTTTCCTTTGCAGGAAAAACAGTGCTGAAGTTGGTCACGTTATCACACAACAATCGATGTGTTTTCATTCGAGCATATGTAAAGCACCTTGACAGAAATATAGTTCCCTTCGTGTGGTGTGGACATGTTTCAATACTATTAGTGATAGTAATAAAAAAGTAATGGAATGAAGGAACCTAAATGTGAGAGGCAAAACCTTAAAGTTGATAGCAGGGAGGTTGTTACCTTGCGAGTGGACTCTCTAAAGCGATCTGCTAGATCACCACGATCACCACGGTAAGGAGCTAGCCTGTGAGCAATTAAGGAGATGGTTAATAGCAGACATCAGCACTTTTGGATTGTGCAGCTGTGAGTCGACAATTTTTTTTATAGAAGCTAGTCTTGGCCTTTGCTTATAGATTGGTCTGACCTACAGTATTTATTGATTCCTGGCGCCTTAGAGTGCATCAAATTCTTGAATCTCTCTTGCAGCATGATTTGCTGAAATTTGCATTTGCATGGTAACACACTTTTGCAAATTAAATAACGATATAACAGACTTACTAGTTATTTATAATTAATTAATTAGAATTACTTACAGATCTGCATTGACTCCCCATCAAACAATATATCGACTTCAACTTTCAGCCACTCACTTTCGGCCTCTTCTTTCTCTTGCTCCATCAGCTTAACTATTGGAATTACTTCCTAATCAGTCTTTCCACCGTACCATTAGGTCGTCTTACTCAATCCGTTTAGCTGGGAACATAATAGACCTCAAATCCATTAGAAACAGCCTTAATCAGCTCTTAATCTTCCCAAAGCCCAGAACTCACTCCCGATGGATATCACAACGTCCCCTGACTTTAAATTATAAGAATGCTAAAGGCTCACCTATTCCTCAAAGCATTCACTGCGGCCGCGAGAATTTTCTTTTAAATGCTGCCTGTGCATGCTGACAGTGTGCTTGTAGTCACTAACCAATTGACAGGCTTCCTTTCTTACACAAGTATGTACAGTGCCTATACAGGGATTTGGCCGGATTGTCACATATACAAATGTCTTAAAAATAATTATTATAAGAAATATTAAAATAAAGACCCCATTTTAATATTAGGTACAAAAAACCTTACTCGTTTGTCTTATTTCCCTCCATTTTAACCCAGGGGTAAGGTGCTCGCTCTAAATGATCCAGGTCGTGAGTTCGAGCCATTTAGTGGCGATCCGTTACTGCCCAATGCATGTGGTGGGGGATAGCAGTTAAGGCTCTTCTACAACTATGCAAATGAAGCTGTTGAATCAGCTACATTTATCGCTTAGGTATAGATTTACCGGCTGGCTGCCTAGCGGTTTTGATTTCGCATATTCTCTTCTAAGCCGACAGAAAACGAGTGATGTTAGAAGTATGCACATGCCACGATAAGCAGTCTGTAGAGTAAATTTGTCAAAAAGGAAACAACATATCATTAAGGGCACAGTGTTTGCATTAGAAGTCAATTTTTCACTATCCATCGCCACAGAATGTGCCCGGTATATTCTTTTTAACTTTTTCTGTGAAAATACTTTTAGTCTAATCACGCAAATAAAAAAATTAACCTGTATAGCACCCACAGAGAACTTTATCTCTGTACAGGCACTTTACTCATGCCGTAAGTCTCAAGTTCACGGCCAGCAAAAGAGTGTACCTTACTCCTGCTCCAAGTTTTGCTTAAATTCAGTCACTCGTCTATGCAACACTGGATCTCATCTTTCAAAAGTCACCGTACAGCCTATTTCGAGGTGTTAACAATATAATTAATGACAACAATAATAGTAAGTCGTTTACAGCCCTATAAGAGAGCTTGATCTCCATCCAGGCAATTTATAACTCCCTGAAAGAGAATCAGTACCCAAAGATCATGCATAATATGAAGCATACACAAGTAACCAACTCTCATGCTCAACCTCAAATGCAAGCTAAAGCAAACATGAAGACACTCCCCACCAACGGTTAGTAAGCCTTCTGGCAAGTAACATTGACTTAATAATGCACAGTTCGGCACACAATCATACAATCAGACCCGAATAAAAAAGACTAGTAGGAGGCTAGGACACTCTTAGACTCGTAATAAGACCCCTGGTTAGTAATACATGTGCAGGTAATCATGCAAAGCTTGTGCAATTAAAAGGGCTATTTCACCTGGGCGAAAGGGAAGCTGTCGGAAACAGATGAACCTCTTGAGCTGAAACTTAACGGATGCATGGCTGTTGCTGGTAGCTACTGCACCCATTGACTAGCTGCTGACAAGCAGATGGTGCTGCAGGCCGCTGAAGAAGCAAGGAAGTGGCAGCTACACGTTTGACGACAGACCAGACGAGCCATAGAGTTTTGCACCATTACAGGCATGTAAGGGCACAGGCTATGCGTCCTGAAGAAAGGGAATTGCAATAATCTGGATAAGATGTAACAAACTTATGAGCTAGTTTAGCTGCCCTACTAGAATCTAAGCAGGCCATAAAATTAGTCACGTTCCTTAACTGAAAGTAGGCCGACTTCACAGTGAAGAAATATGCTCATCCAATGACAAGTCGACGACAAAAGAAAGCTGGATGCTGCTATGTCTACATATGAAAAGCAACATCATGGGTGTGCATTGCCTCTTTCGAGGCAATAGATCGAGAAAGAATCGTAAAGGCTCCGTGAAACTCAGCGAGTAGTTCAACGCACCAGTTCAACAAGTAATACTGACGGCATTTCTGTCGGATGTAAATGATTTTCGGGAAAGGAAAACTTTCATTCGTCTGCCGATCGCTGGGAATTGTCTTCAGAAGATTCTGGCTCTAGGAACCTGCTGAAAAATCGAAGGAAACTAGAGTTATGAAGTTCCTGTAGCCTTTATTACTAAGAATGTCATTTGTCCCATCGAAAATTACTGGTCATTGCTATGAGTTCCACGAGTACCTTTGCGATGGATTGTCGAGTATCTCCTGCCAAAAAGGAAATTGGCTTGACACGGGCAGAGTTATATCGACCGACGAAAGAATTGCGAACAAACCAAGGCATCAAAATATGTTCAAACTGGTCATACAGCAACGAGGGCGATAGAGATAACTGCTTGCAGAGGTCTAGAGATCATTCATAGAATTTCAAGAGAGTGAATTGGTTTTCTTCAGACTAAGGCTGCTGCCTCAGGTTGCTTCAAGGCAGCACGTCTTCTGACAAGCATATCAAGAATATGTCCTTAATACAGTAGATAGTGTAGATTCCGGTCGATAGTCTAGGCACTATCAAAGGTCCTTAGTCATCTCACAATTCAGGCCATCAGTCCAGCAGCTATGCTGGGTTTGAATAGCTTTAAAATACTCGCAATCGCCTGGGCATTATCTGGGCCGGATTAACACTACAAGACTGTGAACTGGTCTGTTTGTAAGGCCGGAATGATTCACCAGCCTAGCTAGCGTTTGGCACACCGGTAAGTAGCTCATACAGCTAGCTACCACAGGTAGTTGGCAGCTGAGGCAGCAGAAGAAATGTGGTTAACGCCATGATTTAAGCAGCTGATACCATGATTTAGGCAGCTGATTTATACCTGCACATGTCATAGGCTGCCATCTCTCAATAAGCCTACCCATCACCGACTTCGATAAAAGACTGCCACTAAACTATCCAAGATTATAAGAAACTGGCCAATGAGATGGTGTCTTGCATCTGCAAATAGTCTGGATAACAGCCCTATCCTCGTCACGGTTTGGTGGCTTCCGAAGCAACATGGGTAGGTTTACTGCAAACGTTATGCATGGAAGTCCCACGGACCCACTCAAGAGGACTTGGTAAAGCACCTACATGGGGTGGCAGTGGCAATAACCATTGTAGTCTACTGGAAACTCTGCCGATGTACGGTCTACTAGCAACCTCCTCTTAGGAGACCAACGTGCAGCTGGAAAAAGAGACTTTGGAGATCTAATTGGTGGTGCCGAAGTATGACCAACATCAAGTGCTCATAATTTACTGTGAGTGTCCTCTTTGAGGACTGCTTGAGGTTTCGATGTTTCATTCTGAAGACTGCTATCGCACGTAATCACTGTGTTTGATCTCTTTTCAGGATTAGTGACATAAACGGCAGTGGCTTGCTAAAGATCTTACTAGCATCCTGGTTCTGTCGGGACAAGATTACAGTAATTCAATTTTGGCCAGGCTACTGATAAAAACCCATTCGGCATCTACAGCTGGAGATGAATATGGCTGCAAGTTTGCATATAATTCCAAGGGATTTAGCCATTTGTCTCCTCCGTTGAGGGAACTGCGATGGCTCCTGGTTGATCAACAGATCAACGGAGAGCAAAAGTTTTGTTCTGATCCAAAGGTCACCATGGCTTAGCTCCTTCAATACTAGCTGAAATTCAGCATTATCCTCATCGTGCCCTTAGGTTGCCTCTGGGCACTAAATTAGCTGTTTCATTCCTATGCATAAAGATAGTTAGTGACAGGAGCTTTTGCTCTGCCAGTCCGAGACTGTGAAATTCGCTTCCACAATTCTCAAGCAACAGCATCTATTCTCCTGCAGCCGATAGTGGTGAGAAATCCTTTCCAGCTGTTCTGAGCTGCGTTTTCCATACTATTCACTTCCTTGACTGCCCTCCTGACTCACCTATGCTTCTCTATTTCTCTTTGTCGCTTGAGATGAAATCTGTTGGCTACCTTATGCATACCGAAAGCTGCTTATGCTTTGAGTGCATTACAAAGTGTAGCACCGATTTAGTCTTTGTAGCTTTGTGATCGGAGTTACCGACACAAAGATACACAGATACGTGGCCACTCACAGCTCACCTTGCCATCATGGTGTGCAAGGTCTCGTGGCTCCCGAGCTGCCTCAGGCTGATCGTTTGGGTGCTGCCGTACTAAAAGAAGTCGAACAATGAATAGCTTTACCCCTTTCGTACCGAAACTCTAATTTCATGGCATGCAGGCACACAACTCAAAGGTACTGCAAACGTAGCTGTATCATCGATGCATGGAACAATGAAGTATAAGTAAGAGACATGCATGACAAACATATAAGCAACGCAGTAAAGCTCTCTCTGAACCAATGCTCTTTCACCATTCAAGTATCATATAGCTCTCATCCTTTAGATTTTCTAAGAAATTCCCTTTCCAGCCATCTGCTTCTGCCAACTTCTGTCTGCATGCATGCAGCTGATTGTGTCAAATTTTTTAATCACAGTGACCTAATTTAATGCTTGCTTATGTTTCCATCCTTCTTGGCTTTCACACAAGTCGAGTCATAAAATGCCAGGGAATTTTAAACTGGCAGTCTAGTCTTTACTAAGCCCGCGAGTGGAATGGCATTCTATCGGCTCCCCACGTTCTCTTCCTACTCTGTCGTGTGCCACTACTCAGCACTTATGCTGTCCAGCCAATAGTCTGTGGGTAGCGATTGCTTATTTTGGATTGACTAGAACTGGTCGCTCTTGATCTGGACAATATCTCGCCGTGTGTATGCAGCCAGAATCTTACATGGCATGCATTAGGCACTCGGACGGTGGTTTTAGGCAATTTCTCCACCAGAACTTTGTATATTTGCCCTAAGAGATCTAAATATTATCTAGGCACGTTAGATACGATGGAAAGGAGCTGGTCAATTAGATAGGTCAAACAATCTCAAGGGAACATGAGAACTGAAGGCCTCAAAGGAATTTAAAGTTGGTTAGGGGCACATCTATACGAATTGAACAAGAGGAGCAGGTGGTACGATGCAAAGCATTATTAGGAAGTATTTCAGATAGGTAGGCTGGAGCAAGAGAACGGAGAGACTTAAAAGTGAGTGGTGGAACCTTGAAGTCGATACACTGCTTGATAGGGAACCTGTGCAGGTCGGTAAAAAGTGATCAATCAATATGAAAGTCTCGCCGTTCATGACACACAAGCCTAGCTTTATAAGCCATAAATAATGACGTATTTCGTTTTCATTTTCGTGAGCAGTTTGCACGAGATTGTAGCCATAATGAGGGCTTCGGCAATTCTCAGATGTCGCCTGATTTGACTTTCGTTGGCTCAGAGTATCATCAAAACTGCAGCTACATTTATTTCGGGAGATTAAGGTATTCGTTTTCGGTATTGGTGCCCCTCCTGGGTCGGCAGAGAAATGACGGTGGGTGTTGACCTTCTTGGGTCAGTCTCTCGAAGGTTGCTCAATGGCGATAATCTTCCCTAATTCGTCACTGGCATTGCATCTCTCTAGGATCGTTCAATAGCGATAATCGTTCAGAGATGAATTCTTTCTTCGTATTACATATTCCATCGGAGTACATATCGTTTAGTCGAGCATTCGATTGTAATGAAACAGCAGAAGTCATAGGCGGAGGCGAATTTTTCATGAGAACTACGATACGCCTTACTCAATAGGAGTGACCAGCTATGCAATTTGAAGTGGCCGATGTCTCGTACTTTTCGTTTGCTACAATCTGAACCAGTCTTACTATCTGTTTACGTCTTCTCGAGTCTATCAATCGACGCTAAAGGGCGGCAATCCCTAGCTTCCTAACGAGCGGCCGTACTGACACACGTGGCTGCATTACTTTCCAAATGCGAAACCAGTCTTGACTTCCGCAGCTTCTGCAGCAAAGCTATCGGTCTAGCAAAGGTCTTGGTCTAGGATCAGTGCAGCAAAGCTATCTCCAAGTTCTCCACTTTTCTTCTCTGTGAGATGACGTGGTCTCACATGGTCCGGTTCGGGTAAATCGATGCGGTGGCATGAGAAGTGTCACTTGACCATGACACGATGACAACAATATTGACGCTGCTGCTCAATGGCAGCTACCGACGGATGGTAGCAGGCGGTAAAGGGCAGGCCAAGACAAGTCTGTGACTCTTATCGGCTAGCGGCATAGCTAGCGACAGATGGAGCTATCAGGAGAGACTGCAGACGGTGCTACCGGCTTCAGGAGAGCATCTCCAGCCAGCGTGATGCCGACTTCAAGCTCACTTTAATGCAGAAGGTCTGGAGGCAAACAGGCTCAACTGAGGCTGCAACATTCGATATTCGATACGAGGGTATGAGCCACTAACTATCCGAGGATGGCCGTGCATTGTAAAAGATAGTGCAATACCCGCGATTATGAATTATGCACTTAGCCCTTGACCGGGATATTGGACTATTAGCTTGGCTGCAGACTTTGAATTCAAAACCACTGATGAAATAGATGCGATACAAATAATTCATTTGTATAACACCCTAAGAGAACTACTCTTCGAAACTAAATAATGATAAAAACGAACTGCTGCTCATAGGACACCTTCAGCGTGTGGCTAGATTAAAAGGCTTTGCTCTTCTAATAGGTGACGCTGTTGTGTGACCATCACCGCGTGCTCGAAATTTAGGTGTCGCTTTCGACAGCAGCCTCAATATTAAAAGCTTCATTCAGAAGACTGCTTCTACTGCTAGCCATCCCGTCCGATCCCTACCCAAGATTAAGAGCTGCCCTTGACATCGGTCGTCAAAAGCCAGCGCCTTAATCACGTGGCCAAACCAGAGCGGCGACAAGCCGAGGTTTATGAGCAACGCGACATATGGCAATGTAGATTATTGAATGACTCACGACATGGCCAGTATATAAGGCTTAAGCCTGACCGAAGTTCATCACTTGAAGCAAGGGTCTGCCAGTCGATGAGTCATAGCACCTGCCTTCTCTCCACAGAAAACGCCTCTTCCCTCCGGATGTCAAACGTTCGCGTCGGCAGCAGGAAAGGCCTGGATCTTACCGGGTAGTCGGGGGGGAGGCAGAGCAGTCATGTGACTTATAGAGGGGCCTTGCCACTTTTCACTTTCAAGTTGATAGTTTATTTTGCGTTCGTAGTTAATGCTTACTTAAAAGTTAAAACATAGTAACACTTATATTTCACGTTATTTAATTTCTCGATCAAAGAAGAAGACGGTACATTTTGAGGCTCACGAAAACTTTGATCAATTTATCGTAATCAAGCTCAGCACTTTACATAAATTTGACGAATATCTTTGATAATCCACAAAGCGTGTACACACTGTAGTAAAGTGTAAATAGGATTTGATGAGCTTCAATTTAGAGAAACTGCACTTTACGCTTGATATGCTGACAGGCATTGATAGGATGATTCACACAGCGACCTTCACATTTGAAAAATCTCTGCTAGGCCAGATTTCAGATTATAATCCACCACATCAGAGACTCTGCTGCACTTGGGTAAGAGTAAATGCGAAAGTGACTGAAGCTCTTCTACCAGCTCCGTCTTCTCGATGTTCAGCATAGCAACTTCGCCTTAGGCATGTGCTGATAGTGCAGTGGATACAAATGCACAATGTTCCAGAAATCTTGCAAAAGGATGCAAAGCATTCCGTGTGCATGCTCAACATGACAAACCGTTCACTAAGGGAGAAGGGAGCCGATTCTCAGCCGCCACTTTGATCCAACCGGATCAGCTGCATGCTGCCTCTGTCAGAGCGAGAGGAAACTCTACCTCACGTGCCGTGCCATTGCAGTTCGGTAATGCCAATGGTCAAGGCCAGGCATGACTTTGTTCTGAACCATTTGTTTTCGGCCCTGCCGGATCACGTGCGGGAGCTGGCAACTATTTACAGCAGCGTTGAGGTCAGCGACAGCCGTCTACGGTCAGATCTAGTCGTTAATGGCAGGACCGTGGTTATCGAAGGGCGGAGAGCAGCAGCCGTGTTGCCTTTCGTGGCGATAGGAGCACTTGGGTCATGGTGCCCAGCGAACGACAGTATCGTCGATCGCTCCTTTCGTGAAAAGAAGCGATCGAAAGATCCTTCGGAAGATTTGCATCAGAAATGAGATTGTGGGCTGCGATCAGATTGGGGCCGGCGGTTCGAGAGACATTTTTTTCGGTGAAGGTGGCCTGAGGGGGGGGGGTTCGGCAAAACCACCACCGAGCCCGCGGAAGAGGACATTCACATACCCATGACTATGTAAACACTTCATACAACAGTCTTGAAAATAAATATCTGAGCACGAGCTGCTGTAAGCTTGTAAGCAAGTCTGTCGGAATTCACCGGCAATATCGACTGTAATATACAGGTTATTCATGTGCTTTTTTCTAGCACTGTGTTGCTGCAAGTGCTGCTGAGCACTATGTCGTTACCGTTGGGCTTATTTCGAGCTTCAGGTCTCAAGAGATGGCAGGCGTTTTGCCACTACTCAAACGTTGAGGGTTTTTCGGACATAGCAACACAGAGAACAATTCACAAAGACCCAGAAAATGCCACGAGGAACAGTTCTACATAATATATATGCATAATTCATTTGCATAGCACCCTATGAGACTCAATCTTCGTCCAGGAGCTTACATGTGTGGAAGGGCTCGAGCCCATGCTTTTAAAATGTAACCATGTCAGGGTAGGTCGATCGTAATGTAGCTGGAGTGAGTTTCAGGCTTTGAAAGCTCACGAACTGAAGGCACGGTCTCCAAAGCATTTGATGTTGGCTAACGGCCCAGCTAAACGACTCAAATCAGCCGAGCAGGTACGATGAAAGGCCCAGCCTGAGAAGAAAATATTTTTGATTTTTGGTAGGCAGGAGCAAGAGAGTGAAAGACACCTGTAGCTCGCAGTGGCATTTGTCAGTCAAATGACATTATCATGTCACCCCGAAGGCCAAGTGGCTAGTGTCAAGAATTCGGGATGCCAGAGAACACTCTTTCAAATCCTGATGCACTAAAACAAAGCCAAGGCCGACTGATTTAACAGCCTCATTAATATAGCAGCTGGAGAGCCTTAGCAGGTCTACCACTGACTGCAGCGAGCAACGAGGAATAGTCTGCATCGGGACTCGGATCCTCTGCTTGGGGGTCCGATCTCAGCCGTGCAGTGTGCTTGTTGTAATTGTTGTTGTGTCATCGAGTACGCTTCCACTAATTCAATCGTGCTTCTTGCAGCAGCAAATGTAAAGTGCCTAGAAAGAGATTGAGTTCTCTTTGGGTGCTACATCAAATGTGTTATTATTATTATTATTATCACCAGTGCGTTAAGACCCAACAATAAGGGTTTCTCTGGTCAAGTGACACTTAAACATAACCAGTCAGTCAGCAACAGCAGCTGGCACGAGTACGATGGCAATCCTGGAGTTCTAGAGAAATTTCGAAAGCATGCCTCGTGCCCTTGCCTGCATTTACCCGAGGCAATGACAATTACTCACTTATATGTTTACATATGCAATCAGAGTCAAATTTTCAAGAATCACCCGAAGTGCAAATACGTCAAGACGAGGCTGTGAAGTCATCAGTTTGATATGCCCACCATGACTCAGCTAAAGATGCACTTTGGCTCAGCTTTTCCCGAACTTCAAAAAAATGTAAGCCCAGCTTTCTCCACCGAGCTTGTCTTTGATACCGGTGTGCTTTTCGTGAGTGCTTAAATGTGCATGATTCAGAGCATGTTCGTAGCCAGGGGTCCGACAAACCTGAGGCCGAACAAGTTCTTCTTCTTACATGCTTTAGCATGCTGGCATAAGCATTATACTTGTTATGCTTTTGCATGCTTGTCTAAGCATGATCGCGTGTATATCATGCCTAGCTGGTTTGGTCTAGCGGTTAAGGTGCTCGCCCCGACCAAGGTCTGACTGAGGTCGTGGGCTCGAGCCCCGAGGCATATGTGAAGCGCCTGAATAGAGATTAAGTTCTCTTGTGGCGCTATAAAAATGAATTATATTATTATTAATTATATTATCATTTAGCCTATATATAGGGCCTCGGTTTGGCAGCCTAAGAGTGGTTACCAGGCCACAGGTAAGAGGTGATATACTGCTGTTACTAATGCCTCCGCCTTAAGGACTCAATGACACATTACATAACACCATGACCACAAGTAGTCTTGCCTCATAGATGATAAGAATCAGCATGCAGCAGAAGCCTTCTCTTGCTCTAGGGGGAGCTGATGACTGAGTCAGCAGTCATCAGCTCAGATCGAGGTCGTGCATGCGAATGCCTTAGTCGGAACGTTCATTATCCACGCACACCATGCACATGGCCCATGCATGCATATCATTGTTCATTAAACAGCGTAGCACAGCAAACCCAATAAATCTTCTACGCACTGCAATCCTTAGAAAAAGAAAGGGTCGCCAAGGCTGGTTGGGTTGGTTTGCATAGAGACAAACCACGACCAGCGACCACTCGCAGCTTGGTTGGATACGGCTTTGTCAATTCTAGTGTCACACATGACTAGCCTCACGGAGATAATGTTACTAAAATCACCGATTAAATCTGAAAAGCAGTTTTGCTAAGCAGTTCAGTGTCTAAAATAACTATCGCACACTTGAATTGTGCAAAGGGTTTAGGCAGACGTCAGCCACCTCGAATCGTCTTGGTTGTTGCACAACATCGGTCAGCATTGTACAATTAAACACGGTTTTAAAACAGCACTGCCAGATATAAATTCTTGAATGATCATCGCAACTAATTAAGATGAAGTATATTCTGCTCATTCATATTCTATAGAATAGCTCAAATTGGGCATCTCTATAGAGTTCCGTAAATGTAATCTCAACATTAATCTATGCCATTTCTGATAAGGACATAATCTGGCTTGCAGTCATAGTGGCACACAGTGGCTTTGCAATTTTCTACAGATAATGCCTGTTGCCATTATCGAGTCTGAATCGCCCAATAACTTGATGAAGCAAGGACGTAAAAAGAGTATTGCCTGGACAGCAGCTAGAGCTGCCGCAGGTAGTTGACCACCGACTAGTCAGTTACCTGCTAGTCCATGCACATATGGAAACAGTAGACCGGACTTCTCACATAATGAGTAAGTGACTAAATCCATTTTGCCGTCGGGTTGTGGCTTCGCTACGGTTTCATGCTGAGAGGGCTAAACGCCACATCTGGCAAGCACGTGCGAAACAATAATAATAATAATAATAATAATAATAATAATAATACACTTGATAAAGCGCCCTCGGAGAAATTGATCTCTTTCTAGGCGCTTTACATTTGCTGCAAAGGAAACACAATCGAATGGTGAGTGGAATCATGCTTGATAAACAACATGAATAACATGGTTAGGGGTGACATGCATAAGGTCAGGTCAGCATGCAAGTGTGGCTACTGGCAGCATGCTCGAAAAGCCATGCACCTACAATGGGATAGCCTGTGACCAGCACACATGTCTGTTCACGATTAGCCTTATATCTATCTACCCATGGACTTGAAATCACATATACACTGCTTAGCAGTAAAGATCACTCGAGCTCAAACGGGAAGCCTCTGTAATTCATACGTGATTGGTCGTGCAGAGAAGAAGGACCACCAGCCCACCAGAACGAACATATGACCTTGAAATTACAAGCAAGCAGCCCAACACAGACCGCAAATAGGCAGCTCAAGCTTGACTACAGCCATTGCAGCGCAGATAAAGAAAGCCAACATGCACATTCGGCCACCAGTGCATACACTGGGTACACGCAAGACTGTTCAAAACAATGAAACAAGTCAGCACATGAACTGAGGCCAGTCATACCGCATCGGCAAATACTGCCAGTTTTCTTCCGGTTTCACGTGCTTCAGTCTCTTGCCAACGTAGCTGCTCTGGTTGAAGGGGCCCTGAATCAGTCCTGCAACCAAGGCAACGAGCACTTGCAGACTGCTCCAAGTACAGGGTACAGGGATGGTAGTTCACCAGGCAAACTGGCACAGCTATCAAGCAGACATTGCATTACATAGCATTAAAGCATTACATAGCAATTGAACGGTATGCAGACATTGTACGGCGCATGTGTGAAGCAAAAACCCATCAATTTATTCAACTCCTAGTGCTTCGACCTTTTGTGGGAGGCTTTGGTATATCGTATCAAAGGGGCAACCAACAAAGAGCAATGACCAGAGCCCTGCAAATGTACTGCTCAGTAATATGAAGAATAAAGATGCGAAGCTCGACTCTGATGTTGAATGCAACCTGAAGTTGAATTTACCACTGAGTATTTCTCTGTCGTGCGACAGAACCAGCATTGCAGAACCAGAATCTGCGAAACGGAACCTCCTTGCATATCAATCTCGCTGCATGGCTGCTCGCGTGGTGGGCGACAAGTTTTCAAAACGTCCCCCCAGGCGCTGTCGTTAGGTGCAGGGCACCACGTGACATCTCTCTTCCCCAGCTGAAACTACTGGCTGTAGCATCTATCTGTTCAAGAGAGTAAATTTTATCCACTATTCTGCTCAGCCTTCACTCTCACGGATAGCAAAAATACTCTGAAACTCATAGTGACTATCAAAAGCAGAGAATCTCAACAGAAGTACTCTGCCTATCTGTCAGATATACTACCCCATCAGGCTAAGCATCGTACCACCCACTTTTCGGAATCCAGCAGTCTAGAAATACCTCATACAAACCTTAAATCCTTTGGAGACCGTGCATTTAGTTCATATGCTCCCAAAGCCTGGAACTCTCTCCCGACCTGCGTCAGAACATCCCCTGACCTGACCACATTTAAAAGGAACCTAAAAACATACCTATTTAGGACAGCATTCAGTGGGTCCCTGTGATTCGTCCTTCATGTGCTTATGCGTGCTGACACTGTGCATGCTGCCACTAACCACATTTGCATGCTGACCCTGTGCATGTCACCCCTAACCATATTATTCATTTCGTTTGTTTTTTCAAGCATGATTTTACTTACCTTTCAATTGCATTTCACTTTACAGCAAATGTAAAGCACCTAGAGAGAGATTAAGTTCTCTGAGGGCGCTTTATCAAGTGAATTATTGTTATTATTATTATTACCTTTGCACAGCAATATTTCATTAAATCTAGGTTTAAAACGAGATTATATCATCACAGCTAATTAGCCAAAGTGCATCAATGCTAATTTCAAATATATACAAGTTGGAGCCTAAACGGATGCACGGCCCTCGTATTTTTCCATAAACGGCCAACATCAATGATGGTCCTATGCAAAATCATGAAGCAAAAGACCGAGCTGAAGTGACAGATCAATACATGCGAATGGCATGGAAATAAGTAGCTTAAAGTATAGCAATGTAAGACGAATTTTCGTCCAAGAATGAATATCTGAATAAATATGAACATGTATCAACCAAATGAGCCATCCGAGCACCTTATAATTTCAGTGTAGTGCATCATAAAAAACAAGCCAAGTCCACATGGGGAAATTGGACAAGGCACGGTAAGCTCATACAAGCAAATACCAAGTACCAATGAAACTGAAAGATTAGCCGCAGCAATCTCACATGGTTGCATTCCGGCGACATTTTGCAACTGAGCAGCCGTATCCCACAGCCTACGGCTTGATAATGGCACATAGGTGGCATGTGCTGTTGGAGATAGCACCGAGAGCACCAGATGAAATGGAGGGCCTCAGCTTAAACTAATAACTGCTGCAGGCCCTAGATTTGTGAGGTCTTTCTCACAATTGCTCGAAATTCTCTTTTCCAGAGAAAGTTTTTTTTAGCCGGGTTGGGTCACGGCTGGAATCCTATTTTCAGTGAAGCATCACTCGTCATTTTTACATGCATCGTCGGCCACGATTAAGTACCTTGGCAGCATTACAAAGATTGATAGCCCACGGAGTGGACAGTCACCGACAGGCTGCCTGTGACTCTCGCCGGTACCTCTCGTCAAGCAGCTTCAAAAGCGACGGGAAGGTCGGCACCTCCCGGTTCCTCTGTTGACAAGACTGGAATACGACTCCGGCTAGGCCGAATGGTGGTCGTGGCGATTATGTATATGTGTGTACGAATAGCACTGCTAACGCCCATAGTAACAAACAAGTTAGCTGATTTAACTCAAACGATGCAATAGAACGACTTTTGAGTTCATATTTTCAAGTCACTTCAGTCAAGGCATGGTTATTTACTGAGCAGAAACTTGAGGTTGCTCGCATTGTTGAGAATGTCACTGCTGGCCTCCTTGAGAATCGCTAGCTGTATGTCGCCTGCTGTTGAAGTGCTGATCGCCAACCAGATGATGACGAAGTGGACTTCGTTTATCGATTCTCCTCATTTTAGAGATAGTGAAAGCATTCACATTGAAAAAGGCTTTTGCTAGATGGTTTACGTGTTATTAGTCAAGAGGTGCAAGAATGACCTGCCTGGTCTGGGCTTCGAGAGGGAAAAGCAGTTTATAGACAAAATTGCAAGGATAAACGCTTGGCCTTAGAAAAACGCTCGATCTTTTGATGGCCGAGCCAAAATTGGCATCTGCAGTCAAGGCCATGGGGATTTCTACATTCTTAGGGAATTCTGTAGCCCTTAGCCGTGCTATCCATTCTATTATACACGGGCTGAAAGTAGTGTCTGCATGCACACTTGGAGATTACACTAGTTGCTTTTATTCCATCTATGCTTGCACATATCTTGAGTGCTTAGAAACAGAATGCCCCAAATGATTTGTTGGGATTGCACTAGGGATATCAGGGTCTTTAATGAACAATACAATTTTGCTTTAGCTGAGCAGCATTTGAAAGCTTTTAGATCACCAAAAGCCACTTTATTATAATAATACATTTGTACAGTGCCCTCAGAGAACTTAATCTATTTCTAGGTACTTTTCATGTGCTGCAAAGGAAGCGTGATCTCTGTTAATCAATTAATCTCTCTGAATCTCACTGTAGTCTGCCCGTAGTAAGCACCACTCTCCAGTCCTACCGATCAGCAATACCTGCTATTATTAAAGGGGTATACGGCGAATATTGAAGTATCATGGAAATATTTGAATTGTCAAAGTAGTTAGCGCAGCATAGCGCTAACTACTTCTGGACACAATGACATCCAGAAGCAAAGAGCCTCACAATTGTAACGTGGTTCTCAAGCAACAGCTATCCTCCGAGCAATCAGTGAAACCGAGCGATGCCAGTGTCTATTTGCTGCTGGAACCTGATGTGGCTTTGAACATCTATAAGAACAATCAGCCCTTGCAATGAAAATGAGTAGATTAATGTACCTGACACTAAAAGTTTAGGGGCTTCTATAAGAGCTCCAACAAGGGAAGTGTTTATTCAAACGTCTTCAGACCTGAAGCTGGGAGTATGTGCCCCAAGTTGCATATGGGGCTCTAGTGGCAATTACATATGGGTAAAACATGATGACAGATTGAACCACCTACAACCCCATTGAGACTGCGGCTTCCTCATCGTCGTCGGTGCCTTTTCGGTGATTTTAGAAAGTATAGTAGTGTGTGGTTTTTGCTTTAAAATTTTACATAGGCCTGTTTTCAGGTGCATTTGAACAGACCATGGCTATTGACTTCTGATTAAAAGCCGCACTGACTTCATATTTGTTGAGAATCCACATGATTTGTAGTGTCCACGAATTTGATCAATCGATGAACATATGAATTAGCTCCCACCGGGCTAATTCATATGTTCATTGATTGATCAAATCCGGGAATTGTCAATCTTTCCAAGTCGTACCAGAAGATTTCTAGTACAGCCGAAAGAATAACTGTATTGCTCAATACTCAATTAATCATTTATTTGCTCCTATAATTAGGGCTTCATTAGAGATATATACTCAGAGATAGCCCCAGACAGAAACAGAAGTCCAGAATGAGAAGGGTTAGATGCTTGCATTTAACATTCCCGGTTGTGAGTTCGAGTCCTGCAGTAGGCAATTCAATATTATCGCTGCAAGTAGGGGAAGGCCATTATGCTTCTTCTGCCATTGAAATGAGGCATTCGAAGAAGCTAAGTTTTGCTTTGTCTTTTTAAATATAAACAGATGGGTAGCAATAAATAGACAACTAGATAATAATAATAATAATAATAATAATGCACTTGATAAAGCACCCTCAGAGAACTCAATCTCTTTCTAGGCACTTTACATTTGCTGCAAAGGGAAACGCGATTGAATGGTGAGTAATATCACGCTTGATAAACAACATGAATCACGTGGTTAGGGGTGCCGTACACAGAGTCAGCATGCAAGTGTGGTTAGTGGTAGCATGCACCAGATAAATAAACAGACTACTGGGTAAACTGATAGATAAATACATAGATGGATAAACAGACAGACAGACAGATAGATACATAGGCAGGCAGATAGAAAGATAAATAGAGTGAGATAAAGACAGATCGGTTTAAACTGTTGCCCCACGAGGCACTAGGTGTCAGCGGGGATTAAGATACTTCACCACCAACATAAAAAAGATAAAGCATTCGAAGGCTAAGGGGCATGGGATTAAAAGATCTACTCCGTGATTGAAGGAGAAGGTACAGCCATTTTCTGGTAATCCTAAATAAGAACTCAAATGTGCACACTGCTTGACATCATCAAAGGAAAGGCAAGGCAAGTCGGTGAGAAGTCGGTTAATGGTCAGAAGCACGTTAAATACAAGCTGGCAAACTAGGCAGCAGGTAAGGCTAGGCTTCAGACGAATATTGGCAGCAGACAGTTTGAATGTACCCCAGTTACCAATATAGTGTGCCTCAACGGGATAGTAACACCATGAGTGGCCTGCCTATGGTAGACGGGCAGTCGATGAAGGATCAGCATGATACCTGACGCTCAAACAAGACCAGACTCGACAGCCTCACTCACTTTCTCAGCACACTTTTGCTTCGTTGCATTACGTTTTGCCTTGCTGACCGATCCGTCCACGGCTCCAAATCAATTGCAAGATATTTTATGAAGGATTTTTAAAGAAACAATGCTGCTAGAGTACACGGCTGCTCACAAACAGGATCAGACGGTCTCTTACAACAGCCCTACCTCACGGGCACAGCTGGTCGGCTTATTGCTCATCTAAACAAAAAGCCTCACGTCAATGCCATCCTTGCAAAGCACTTCCTCCAAAGATGAAAGTTA
Source organism: Cristatella mucedo (assembly GCA_009760855.2). Lineage (NCBI taxonomy): Eukaryota > Metazoa > Bryozoa > Phylactolaemata > Cristatellidae > Cristatella > Cristatella mucedo. Next base: position 1,691,896 of record WPIO01000015.1, read on the forward strand.
AGCCGGCTCGGCCAGCTGCAGCAAAAGGAGTGAATTACAGAGAAAGAAGAGTCATAAGGCAAGTTTCCTGGTACCACGGACAGGTCCCTTCTTGCTGTCTTTGAGCCAATCAAGGGATCAGAGGAAAGGCCTTCGTCTAAGCCGATTGGCCAACACGGTGTGGCGACAGATGGCAACACGGTCGTTTAGCAAAAATTGAACCACGAGGCAGCTTTCAAACAGCAGTATGATTGAAAGCAATTTAACATTTAATACTAATAACCTTATATCTCTATCACCTTAGCTATACACAATAATAATAATAATAATAATAATGCACTTGATAAAGTGCCCTCAGAGAACTTAATCTCTTTCTAGGTGCTTTACATTTGCTGCAAAGGGAAATGCAATTGAATGGTAAGTAAAATCATGCTTGAAAAACAAACAAAATGAATAATATGGTGAGGGGTGACATGCACAGGGTCAGCATGCAAATGTGGTTAGTGGACACAAATCGGGTGTCTTATGACATTAGAAGAATTTTCACGGCACCATGTCGGATGCTGGATGAGTCAGCTCCTTCGCAAATGCCTATCTCTAAATGGGCTGTGTGCGCAACAAGCTATGCAGTTGGCAACCGGACACTAATACTACTTCGAGTCATTTCACTTCATTGCATAGGCAGCAGGCAGTGTAAGCCAATGTTCATGAGCACTTCCGGCACACTGGTGGCAACAAATTTGCATGTCAGTATTTGTCCACCAATCCTGCTAAACAAACATCAGCATGGATATTTGCCACCACAAATAATGGTATAAACTTTGCAGAAGTACCCTTGACATATGCCTTCCGGTGGGACTGCTTCCTCAGTCATTTAAATGCTTCTTGTGCAACATAATGCTATTCCAGTTGTAATGTAATATAATGTACACACAGCACAAAGTACGGGCAAACCCTTATTTATTATGAGTTGCAGGCATTTGACAATACAAAATTAGACAGAAAAAGACCAAAGAACAAGTGAAAGAACGAAGGTGCTTAGATAGGATAATGCATTTCACCATGGCGTTTTCATAAACCAGCGTATACAACAAAAAATTGCACAATACAACGTCTTTGACCCTTAAAATCTGTTTAAAAATGGTGGCTCACTCATTTTACCGCATCTTAAAAACGACTGCATTGTTCATTTTTGGAGGCATCTAGAAATGCACGGTAGTATGAAAACAACAACTGCACCGGCTACACTAATTTCTTAGCCTCATGCTATGGCCAGTGAGCATGCCCAAAACTAATGGACTGCCCTTAAGGATGGGCCAAATGTGGGGTTTGCACCGAACAGGACATAGTCGCATTAAAATTGCTAAAAACAAATTGGTGAGATTTCGGTAAGATACACACTGACGAAGATGGCTACGAGTGACAACATGCATGGATAACAAGTCGAATCGTTTAGCCATACCTCGTACGAATCTCAAAACCGTTAGAGATCGTATCTTTAGTTCATATGCTCCCAAAGCCTGCAACTCACTATCGACGCACGTCATAACGTCCCCTGACATGACGACCTTTAAAAATAAGGTTAAAACGCACCTGGTTATTACAGCATTTGGTGGGTCTTCGTGATTTTTTCTTTGTGTATGCATGTATACCTGCTTATTCTAAGCCTGCTGCTTTCGTTACAATTAAACATTCGGTAAGGCTTTCCATACAGTCATTAGAAAGTGCCCAGAAAGAGACTCAGTTCTCTGAGGTTGCCACTGCACCTGCAATGACAGACATGAGCAGTGAAGCTTTAGGCATCATTTCACCACTATGGGTTCATGCTCAAAGCATACAGGCTGCATCTAGGAGGCTAGTTCGTAGGGATGCGATTAGGCTTCGACTAGATAAACAATGCATGCTTGCTCGGAGATAAAATAAAAAGAAGTCACTTCTGTCCACCAAGCATGAAGTGGCTCGTTTGGAGCTCGCTATGATGAGAGAGCATGGGCTGGACCCATTCACTTGACAGGAGCAAAGTCGAATGACGAGAGTAAATTCGCCATTTTTGGGTAACTGCAATTATATGCCATTTGTTCATTTTCGCTCAAACGAATGTTTTAATGATAAAAGCCTGGAGAAAGGCAGCAAAATTTGGCAGCAAAGTGGTCAGAATCAGGCAGCTGCTTCTGTAGTAGCACCGGGCATCATAATGAAAGACTTTTATTTAGAAGTGCTTCGGAAAGTTGCATAACCCACTGCAATGAGGCAATGTGGGGACTATTTTCTTTTCCATCAGGGCAATGACTCTAAGCATACGGCTAAGTGTGTTTAGTATGTTTTCCACCACAAACTCTAATCCCGTTTTGATTCATTAACCTAACGGAACAGCCTTGGCAATCTTCGTATCGGAATCCCACTGAGTGTCCCTGGGGTGGAGTTGATAGAAGGGTCAGAGCTTATTTTGATAGTATCATATCTGAAGACTCGCTCGTCTCAAGCTTACATGACGTTTGGAGAACGTGAAAGACAGATATTTGCAGCAGATGCCAGATGTTTGCTCTATGCTCGACAGGCATATCAGGCAGGTTACTGCTTATCCCAGTAGTTGGAACTTCATTTTAGCACTAAAAAAACATTCTTGTACAGAAACTTTGTTTACAACTTACGTAAGCTTATTTTATATACTTAGCACGAGTACAGAAGGTTGCAGTAACGGTTTTTATACTGGCATCAGAATGTCTTTGGGTCAGGTGACCATTTTTTAGTCGGCCTCACCCACACTTTTGTGCTACAGTGTACTAAGACTGAAACTCTAGAGACACAAGGACTGAGTGGCAATGTGCAATGCTATGCAGGAGTTTCATATAGCACACTCAAAGCCTAAGCGGCTTTTGGAGTGCACAAGGTAGCCAACAGACTTTATCTCAGGCAACAAAGAGGGAGTGAAAAGCAGTGCTAAGTCCTGCAGGGTAGTCGAATAAGGGAGTAGCAGGGAAGTAGAAAGCAGCTCAGGACGAAGGCTTGAAAAGATGTGCTACAGTCAGCAGCAGGAGAGTGGATCTCGTTGCATAAGAAAGTTGCACACGCATATTGATCTGTAAACAAGCTCATGTTTTGAGAAAGTATCGTCAATTGTATGTGGGGGAAATGCCAGTGTAGGCATTTGTCACCTAACCATTTAAACTACTATGTATTACTTACCATCGTAATAATAACAAAACATTTACGTGAAACACTACAATAACTAAACCTTATTCTGGGTTTGAACGCATGGTGGAAAGTAAACATATAAATTGATTACTAATCGCATGCAGAGTGTCACCATGCATGCGCTCACAAAGAACGATTCAAAGGGACAGAGCAAACACTGTGGTGAACAGGTGGGTTTTTAGCTTCGTTTAAATGTAGCCAATTAAGGGAATGTCGTGAGTCGGTACAGAAATCCGGGCTTTATACAGAGCAAAGTTCTTACGCTGAACCACAAGGCTCGCCACGGCTTGGCTCCTTCGTACCTATCTGAACTGCTGCATAGGTTTCAGCCTGTTCGCCCCCTCAGGTCCTGTGAGGAAAATAAATTAGCTGTTCAACTCCTCCGCTTAAAGACCGTTGGCGACAGAAGCTTTAGCTCTGCAGGTCCTAGACTGTGGAGCTCGCTTTCACAATTCTTATGCAACAACAACTACTCTCCTACTGCCGACTATGGCTCATCCTTTACAGCGGTCCTGAGCTGCTACTTGCATGCTACTCACTACCTCAACTGCTCTCCTGACTCTCTTATGCTTCCCACTTTCTCTTTGTTGCATGAGACGAAGTCTGTTGGCTGCCGAATGCGTACCAAAAGCCGCTTGGGCTGCGAGTGCGCTACACAAAACTCTCCTGCATAACACCCACATGGTCTTTATGACTTGGTGGAGTTACAGACAGAGATACAAACACATGGCAGTGGTCTCCAAAGGATTCTAGGTTTGCTAAAGGGTACACGAATTGAGAAGAAGAGCATGTGGTGCGATAGGAAGCTATTTCAGATTAGATTAGAAAGTATTACCGATAGCTAGGGCAGAGCAAGTGTATGATGAAACCTAAAGAGGGTGACAAAACGTTGAAGTCGGTATGCTTCCGCATGGAGAGTCGTTGTAGGTCGGAGGGAAGTGGTGTAATGGGGCCGTTGCGATGCTCCCGTCAGACAAGCCTAGCTGTAGAGTTATGCACCGAATTAATGCATCTTATTGAACAGGCAGGAGGACCTGCGATTGGTTAGTTGCAGTACATATAGAAATCGAGACTGGACGTCACAAATGCATGGACCAGCTTGACTGTACAACGGTGATCTAAGCAGGCCCAATTTTTTGTAACGGTGCATAATAAAAAGTAGGCAGGCTCGATTTCGGAGCCGACGTAGTCGTCCGAAAAAAGTTCACTTCGGATTTGTATTCGAATTCTGGTAAGCCAAGTCTGCCTATATTTTAGGATTGTAAGGATGATGGCACTAGGACTGCTCGATTACTGCTTCATCCAGGCTTTTGAATCAGTCCCACGGCAGACGATCTCTGGTCGCTTTGTATTTCGAAACGTGGCTATGGCTGATGGCTGACGGTTAGCTGTAGAAGAAATCTTCTGAATGAAGCTTTTAAAATTGAGGCAGCTGTCAAAAATGACACCTACATTTCGAGGACGTGGTGATGGTCGCACAACAGCATCCCCTATTAGAAGGGCAAAGCCTTTTAATCCAGCCACACGCTTAGGGTGTCCTATGAGCAGCAGTTCGGTTTTATCGTCATTTAGTTTCAAGAAGTACACACGTATTCCCAAATGTATTAGACACAATAAGAGAAAATAAGACATATTAGACGTTACAAACATCGTATTTTTATTACTGTATGTTTAATTGCACACACGCAATTCTTACGCACAAACACCGAGCTATGAAAATAGTGCGTTTGGTGATGAAGCGATTAGGATGAAGAGATGTACAGTGCCCAGCAAAGAAGAGCAACGTTACTGCTTCTCTGAAGGCCCGACTTCAGTAGGAGAGTCGTCAGGTGATGCAGTATCTTCTACAGGTTCGTCATCGTCTTCTTCCGCATTGCATACGTACAGTAACTTTAATTTTAAATATAATACAGGGGTATACAAGTAACTCAGACAAACGAGCATGCGCTGTATCATTTCCACTATTTCGATCACATATTTAATGAATATACACGTATTTAAAAAAAACCGCAATTGAGTGAAGCCTCGAAAGTCGAAGTGAGAAGTAGCCAGGGACATAAACTAATAAACATAATTAATTTGTATAGCGCCCAAAGAGAACTTAATCTCTATTCAGGCGCTTCACACATGCCTCGGGGCTCGAGCCCACGACCTCAGCCAGACCTTGGTCGGGGTGGACCAAACCAGGGACGACTGTATAAGCGTAAATATTAATTCATGTGGTACACAGAGATTTCGCTCTAGTGGTAAGTGGGCACATGAGTGGTAATTTCAAATCGAGATTTAATAGCTCTACATCAAACGCTGTGGTAAGAGTAGTCTGAGCAGCTCAATCGTCTACAGATTTCTATATGTATCTGATCTATGAGTATCTACCAGAGATTATAATAATAATAATAATAATAATTCACTTGATAAAGCGCCCTCAGAGAACTTAATCTCTCTCTAGGCGCTTTACATTTGCTGTAAAGTTAAATGCAATTGAATGGTAAGTAAAATCATGCTTGAATGAAATATCTGTTCCAACTCGAGGCAAAATTCTTTATTTTGGCATTCAGTCCAACAGCACACGGCCTTCTATCGGTATGAATTTTAAAATTAGCAACTGCAATCGCAAGTATAGCTACTTACTGGCTCTTATACCCAAAAAAGCATGCACGTAAACCTTGCGACTTCTGCAAGAATGCATCTACACTGGGGAGGGGCGAGCGCCAGGGATGATGGGGCTGGGTTTAACAAAGGCATACAGCAGCAGGGGAAAACATGGAAAGCAGGATACCGTCTTAATGGTGAAGGCAGTCGCGGCTGATCGAACGTACATTTAGGCGGAAGAAGTAAATGTTTACCTGCAGACAGGTGCAAGAACCAGTTGAAACGGTTTAAATCAGCCTTTTCTACAGATCGTGCCTGCCACAGTTGACTTGGAAAGGTGGTAATTCATGTGCTTTGCCCTAACAACTGGAAAACCAAGGTGACTGCAGTGTTGCTTAGTAGCACTCCTTTACTCACTTGGCCTGGTGCAGCAATCAGTGACTCCATAGGGTAAACAGCCGCAAGGCATCAACAGCAGCTTAACCACACCCTTGAACAGATGGCTATCGACAGGCAACAGGTGAAGGCAGCTGCTATCAATCAAGCAGATCACCCAACTCGATCCCCAACGAAGTTGGGCTGATTTTCGAGCCTCATTTGACACTGCAGCAAAAAAAAGTCACCCATACTTTCAAAAAAATTATGCTTACCTCAGCACAGCTTCTTCCTTCACAGTGTCGAGTATTCCATTTCTTCTGTCATTGCTGTCGTGAGCAGCATTCTTGTTTCTTCCGCGAGTAGGCGGCAACAGAGTGGCTGAGAAGAGATGGCCAACTTCCTTGGATATGTGCCACAGCTACATCCACTGGGGCAGCAAAAACTGCAGAAGCAGCAGCAAAAGCAGCACCAGCAGCAGCAGAAACAGAATTAGCAGCAGCAAAATAATCTGCACTAAAAGAAGCAGCAGCAGTAGTAGCAAAGGAACCAGCAGAAGTAGCAAAAGAAGCAGCAGCTGCAGTTGCTGCTTCTGCTGCTGTGGCCACTGCAACTTCCACAACAACAGCTGTTCGTGAGACTGCAGTGGCTGCAGCCACTCGTGCCTCACATCCCTTCTCACTTGCAGCGTGTTCACCTGACGAGGACACGACTCACCGTCCCATAAGAGGTCGTGCCTTCTGAGGAACGACGAGAACGCATCTGCAGCCTGGCCGCCACCGCGAGCCGCCACGCCGCCGGTCTGGCGGCTCGCGGCGCGCACGTCTGGCACCAGCGCTTCTTGCAGCCGCTCATAGAAGTGTCGCTGGAGCTACGAACGAGAGCGATCAGCTCTTTTTTGGATAACGCCTCGCTGTCACCGACAGCCGCATCGGTGGAGCCACGGACTGCATGAGGCCATAGTCGGGTCCTGCATGAAAAAAGCCTTCACGGGCAGGCTCGAATGCCGGTCCCACTAGATGACAGATGACCGGCCTCAGTGCGCACCCGACGAGGCCCCAACTGGCATCCTTGAGGTAACTAGCAGATCGCTACCGTCCTTTTTAGCAAGATAGATAAGACCAGAGAGTTCATCCTTAAGGCAATAACATCCCCACTGTAAACCCTCCCTCAGTCATATCTCCTATAGACTTCCCTCATTCACTTCCTTCAGCACCTCAACGTCGGCATTCAAGCAATCAAGCCTATCACTTGTTACCTTGTCTTGATATCGTGAAGTTTATCTCTCAGTTAAAGAAGAAAGCTACCCTCTAAACTCTATAACTACTTATTTTCTTCTGTGGTGCATATATTTGCTGCTGCCATGCAAAACTAACATTACAATGCCATTAGCTTCACGTTGTAAAACAGTAGCTAAAAACACAACTTTTGCTATCAGCATTTACTGAGCCTGCATGAATGGTCCTTTGTGTGCTCATGCATGCTGAGACTGTGCATCGTATCACTAACCATACTGACATGCTTCTCTGCTCCACATAAGTATAGCAGCTAGAAAGAGATTAAGTTTTGTGAGGATACTAAGCAAATTTCTATGATTATTATTTTTATTAACTGCACCCGATTCGGTCGGCCTCATTACAATGGTCACACAGTTAGCAACGAACACACCACCCGAGTCGGCTTATTCTACGCCAAGATGGACACGATACGGTTAAAATTGGACCTTCGGTTTCGAGCCAAGGATTCAGTTTGCGCCTGCTGCTTGCATCTCCCCTCATCAGCAGTTCTCTGCATTTATTAACGACAGCCGCCAAGAGCTTGCAGTACAACTCGATATGATTGACTTTCCAGACGTCGAATACACAGAGACAGAAGATTTACTACTTTCGAAGGGAAAGACAGTCGGATTTGGAACTGAAGTACGTCTGGACGCATCCGGATCTGGCAGCCATGCTTGCTGAGTCTCATCGGGTCGAGGTCGGCTATGACCTACTGCGCAAGCGACATATTTCGAAACTGTCAGAGTTAACCCCAAACGTGTTTTCAGCACGTTGAAACTTATCAAGACATTCCTTCGAATGACGATGGGTACAGGCTACCTCAACGAAGCCATCTTGTTGTCTAGCAAGAAATAAACTGCCTCGATGGTGACAACTGATAAGATCCTCACACCTTTTCAATCTATTTACCCCTCTCACGTGACAAATAAAAGACCTGCGATGTCTACTGTGATTTATATTGGTCGGCAGGTTGTGCATGCCTACCTGAAAAAAATCTTGGCTCTGCCACAGCCTGGGATATCTGATTGGCCTGAATCTAAATGCACAAACATGCATGTGCAGCTGCATTTGGGGTTGAATGAGGTAATAATGAAGAATAAGATATGCAAAAAGATTAGGACCAGAGGTCAGGAGCACTACAATATCATCAAACATCATTCCGAGTCAACTAGAGGGACAGTGATAGCCACTATGATACAGGTATGCCTCACCATCTTTTGCAAGTCACTGAGAGTCAGCATAGTTAATGCTCTATAGCCTCTTGACTTAGCCTGCTCGATCTAAAACAAAGCAAACGAGCAGTCCGTGCAAGCAGCACAATTTTCAACACAACTAATAAAAATAGGTCGTTTGCAAAGCACTCGAGGGGAATTTAATTTTTATCCATGCGTTGTACAACTTGCTGCAAGTAATCAGTTCCCAATGGTTAGAAACATGAGCAGTGTCAAATATGCACAAGCAAACAAATATCACGATTAGGCCAGCATGCTGAAGCAGTCAAGAAGACATTCACATCTTTTAATTAGTATAACAACTATTACTTGGCTGTTACTTGGCTTGCCATCAATTTATCCTTTCGTGGCATCACCAGTCTATCACCTGCACTGCTGCAGGCAGGTATATATATAAGGTGCTACCCCCCCCACCAAGGTTAAGGTATGACGACTGAGGTCATGGGCACGAGCCCCATCGCATTTGTGAAGAGCATGAATAGGGATTTTTAGTGCTTTTAGGGTGCCATACAAGTGCTGAATTTGTAAGTGCCTTTTTAAGTTCGGACTTGGTATTCCTAACTAGTTAGCCGTAAGCAAGAAACTGCAGGCGATCTTGGTGAGTGGGTACATTGTTTTATCTTCTCGGAAGCAGAGAGCAGTGCAAGCTGCTTGAACATCAACAAGGTGCTCCCCAGCTGCTCTGTGGTCGGCCGGCCAAGCTGTTTTTTTGGCATTAAGGACTTTGCATCCAGTCAGACTTGCTGCCTCCGGCAACTGACAAAAGATGAATTAATTGTCGGCTGCCTGTGCTTCCGGGCCTTAAAATGCTGTTTGCCTCAAGGCCAGTTGGTAACCAGTGTGTACACTCTTGCCTGGCAGCCTAATCCGGCACCACTGGCCACTGCTGCTCCAAGCAAACAGGGCCAACCAGAGGTCAAATGTGTACACCAGGCTAGGCCTAGCCTTGGTGACATGCACAGGTTCACACGCATGCACAGTCAAGAGAATTTTCAAGCGACCGCGTGCACACACAAGAGACCTTTCACGCACAGCACAGTCGGTCTCACATTTGCTAGGTACCATATTCAGCAGCACCTTGTGACGTCAGCCAGGCGCCTACTCTACTGGGTGCACTGATACTGTCTGGCAATAACAGCATAATGACAGCATGCATGGCATGACCTGCAGCTTACTGCTGCCTACGTATGCCTGCTTACTGCTATCTATACATGCCACAGCTTCAGCCAGGCAACACATTCGGGGGTGTGGCATCCCATATGCCTGCAGGCTTGCAATAAAAACATGTCCAACTAGCTGCATATTGGACCACTGTAAGAAGGCACAGGTGATTGCCAAGCTTGCGCTGTCCTACACACAAGCAAAAGACAGTCGGCTTCAACGTTATCTTGATTACTAACTAACAACACCAGACCAGCCAGGCACTGCATTTTATTGACCAAGTAGGAAACAGTAAGCTCGGTACCATATGCAGCTAACATCAACTAAAGCTACGCTTACACAATCGACTTTCCTCCACTCCGACGCCGACTTACCTCCTAGCTAGTGCGTTTACACTACCGATTCACGAAACATTGTTGGCCGACTTAGTCCAGCTCTCAGCCCCCTGCTCTAATGCTAGAGGCTGGAATGGAAATGGGTCTCCAAGGGAATCCAACGTGTTCAGAAGTTAAGTTCCCCACGGCATCATCATTGTGGACAAGTATATATGCATACAAAAAAGGCTTTCCGACAAATTGCTTAACGCTAAGTAATGTGTCCTGCTACGGGTTTGTTGGTACATTTTTATAAAGGGATGCATTCTTACGCAACGAAAACTACTCTCCTACTGCCGACTATGGCTCATCCTTTTCAGCGGTCCTGAGCTGCTACTTCCATGCTACTCACTACCTCAACTGCTCTCCTGACTCTGCTATGCTTCCCCCTTTCTCTTTGTTGCGTGAGATGAAGTCTGTTGGCTACCGAATGCCTATCGAAAGTTGCTTTGGCTATGAGTGCGCTACAGAAACTCTCCTGCGTAACACACACATGGTCTTCATGACTTTCTGGAGTTAAAGACATAGATACATTACATTAGATTATATTCACGGCGTCTTCTGTGCAGAAAAGGGTTAAGCTGTGACTATAATGCATTACCATCCCGTGTTCACAGAGTTTCTCTGAACACTTCGATACAACTCGATCATCATTGGCACTTGGACGACTCAGCTAAATACTAGCTGATTTAACAAACAGCCTATTTTGGTATAGCGGCAGAAGAGCCGGCATTCACCATTGCTTGCAGTGGCGATAAAGGATCGCCCACCACAGGATTCGAACCCACAACCTCGGAACCGAGGTCATGAAACGAAACCACTTTACCTAGTGAGCCATCACGACTCACTGATCCAACACTGGAAATCCCCAGACGGCTACCTTTTGCATACATATCTAGATCAGTTATCAGATATGCAGCCACTGTCCCTCCTCTCTCTCTCTCTCTCTCTCTCTCTCTCTCTCTCTCTCTCTCTCGAATACGAACAACGACTTGCCATTGGATGACCAGGTTGCCTCCACTGTCAATTCGACCTACTTTCAGCTGAGGAAGATAACCAAAACCAGGGCAAGCTTAGTAACAAGTATATGAGCCAAACTAGTTCACGTGTTTATGACATTGCACTAGATTTGTGCCATTCCTTTTAATCAGGGCTTCTCTGCTCTAAATCCCATGCAACTGCTACAAACCTCAGCAGCTCGGCTCGTCTGCAAACAGAGGAGGTGCCACGTCACACCACTTTTGACCGGGCTTCAGTGGCATCCACTCATACATCGAATCGAATTAAGTATTGTCTACTTGGTCGAAGGACTGCTTAATCTCGTAAGCACTAGCCTACATATCCGACCTCCTTGCTCGTCCAGTGCGCTCTCGCACCACCTGCTTTCCGGCTTCTAGTCGCTTTGCCATTCCTTGCACCACAATGAAATCATTTCGTGATCGGGCCATCAGTTTGTATGCATCCAAACCTTTAGGTTGCATCAGGCTTCCATAACCACATGCATTGACGTTGGATTATTTAAGTGTCAGCTACAGATGCATCGGTTTCGGCCAGCTTTCCATTAGGCCCAGTGTACTTACCTTCATTGTTCCTGTACGCTTTGCATGCTTACTTGTGTAGGACTCAATGCATATTCATAATCAGGAGTGCAGCTAACCGGTGGCCCTCCAGAGTCCTCTTGTGCTTACGAATGCTTCTGTAAGCATAATATGGGTTTACCTTTCCATGCTTGTCTAAGCATGATACCCTGTATGTCATTAGGTCTCGGTTACTGAATCTCTTGCAGCGAGCTATACAGCTGCTTGGGCAGAGATATGGTTCAGGTAGGGTGCTATAGCAGTGACTTAATATTGTTATTATTATTACCACTGTAGCATCTACAACAAGCCCTGTGCAGCATTGGCCACCACTGGAAATGGAGCTGCAGCTCTCTCTCTCTCTCTCTCTCTCTCTCTCTCTCTCTCTCTCTCTCTCTCTCTCTCTCTCTCTCTCTCTCTCTCACTCCCTCTCTCTTTCTCTCTCACTCACTCTCTCCAGCACATTTGCATCGGCCAGAGAGTATTTTTTAGGAAATGCCTATTGTTCTGTAAAAACGAGCAGATTGTTGTTAGAATTTCGTGCACAGGTCATCGGCATCCGGCTTGCGTTCGTCCGCGTGGCTTTATTCCTCATACAGCTTGCCGAATGCTGGCTGAGCCGGACAACAACACTGGTCAAGCCAGCATAAGCTTCGTGCCGGCGCTACTCAAAGATCGGCCGGTGCGCTGGGGTTATGATGCTGGTCACTGCCGAACGAGCCTGCGTGCTATTTTTTGCACTAGGAGCTGTTTGTCGAGCTTGTGCTGATGCATGCCGCCGGCAGCAGATAGGATGAGTAAAGCACAGATAAGTGGCTCTCAGGCCACGGGGGATGCAGCAGCAGCAGCAGCAGCAGCAGCTTTGGTGGTGATGGGGCGATGGAGCGATTGCTTGCACAGACCCACCGAAGAGCAGGCCACGAGGTGACCTCTGATCAGGCTCAGCAGGCTCGACGCGATGGCAGCAATGAGAAGTGCTCGATAGCCCGGCTGGTCGATGCCCATGACGTACTGATCCCAAACGAATGCTAATATCTGACTGTTCACGTGGCCTGGAAATCATCAGAGCAGCATACGTAGAGGGTGGGTGCTGGGACACAGGTTAAGGGCTCCGACATCGAAGACGATGCAGAGCAATCACGCATGCCAAGCAACCGCAGCCAGCCTCGTGTAATACGTGTGCAGCTGTGAAAAGCAATTGTCATAAGTAATCCGAAGTCAGTTATGTCGTAGCCTCTCGTTATCCCCACCTGCCCATTCCACAGACAAGTACTCAGCCGAGGTCAAGCCCTAGATGCATTGTATAGTATTGTATCTCCGCCTGTAACTTCACAAAGTCATGTAGACGATATGGGTGTTACACAGGAGAGTTTTGTATAGCCCACTCACAGCCTAAGCGGCTTTCGGTACGCATTCGGTAGCCAACAGACTTCGTCTCACGCAACAAAGAGAAAGTGGGAAGCATAGTAGAGTCAGAAGAGCAGTTGAGGTAGTGAGTAGCATGGAAGTAGCAGCTCAGGACCGCTGAAAAGGATGAGCCATAGTCGGCAGCAGAAGAGTAGTTGTTGTTGCGTAAGAATTGTGGAAGCGAGTTCCACAGTCTGGGACCTGCATAGCTAAAGCTTGTGTTGCCAACGGCCTTTAAGCAGAGGAATGGAACAGCTAATTTATTGTCCACATAGGACCTGAAGGCGCAAAGAGGATGAAACTGGTGCAGCAGTTCAGCTAGGTATGAAGGAGCCAAGCCATGGCGGGCCTTGTGGGTCAGCGTAAGACCTTTGCTCTGTATCTGTTGATCAACCGGCAGCCATCCTAGCTCTTTCAGTAAAGGAGACACGTGCTCAAACCTCTGGGACTTGAAGACTAGCCTTGCAGCCATATTTATAGCCAGCTGCAGTGGCCTAGTTGCTTTCTTTGGTAGCCCAACCAAAAGGGAATTATAATATGCGCGCATCTCTTTTTAAAGCTAATTCTTGCATGCTGCTGGTGCAGATACATTACGGTGTTCTTGCATTCACGATCAAAGCAGTCACTTTAAGAGATTATGCTGTCCCAGAGAACAACTTGTTGTCAATATACACTGTATGTGGCTGCTCGCCAGCACCAGAGCCCTAATTGACAACATGATCAAAGCCAACGGGACCAGGCCACCAGTAAAAGATGCAAAAGGGGGCAAGTAAGGCATGCTACAACTTCGCTTGCACAGGCATCCGCAAATAGGAGCTGTCACCACGTTTTCTTTCGATACAGTGAGTCTTACTGGTCTCCGGAGTTGAACTCGGATCATCTGCAGCATCGGCTTGAAGAAGCTTCACAACTGCCACATTAAAATATTTAGCTCAGATGTGGTAGACAGCTCAACGAATGCAACCACTGTACCTAGGTATGGAATGGCGTTGGCTGGATAATGACCATTTACTATATATTTTACTATATTCTACTAGTTATTTTATTAGTTCATTTGTATAGCGCCCCAAGAGAACTTAATCTCTATTCAGGCACTTCACATGTGCCTCGGGGCTCGAGCCCACGACTCAGCCAGACCTTGTTCGGGGTGAGCACTTTAACTGCTGGGCCAAACCAGCTTGATCCCCAGACAATTGCAGAACTATGAGCAGCAACCATGTATAGTGTCAATTTGCTATGGAAAGTAGGAAATTTAGGTCAACAATGTAGGGTAAAGTAAACATCAGTGGACTAAGCAGCCTCATTTGCATAATGGTAGAATAGCCTTGGCCTCCTGGCTATTACTTCCACTTGCAGTGGGAGATAAAGATTTGTCTGCTGCATGACTCAAACCTATGAGCTAGGTCGTGTTGTTATGCAACCATATTAGCCCTATATGACCCATAGGCTGTATGACCTATGGTATACCTGTATGGCCTATATGACCAAGGGGTCACATAAGGCTATCATGTATGCGATGAGCACAGCTATTTCAAAGCCAGTGGCAGGGGCATAGCCAAGATTAAGACTAAGAGGAGAAAACGTGACCTTGACGTAGGTATCCAATCATAGGAAGGTCAAAAAAGAGCCACCGATCAGGTCCACGTGGGTTTGCTACTTACTGTACTCTCTCTGTACAGCTGCAGCATCGGCACCATACCTGGCGCCCCATCTGTCAACTTGCACACCGAGTCTGATCACAATCACTCTATGTATAGCTATATTTTATTTATCTCAGCTGTCTTCTAGATCTTCGAGGCACACCCTCTTAAAAAGCTTCTAGCTCACCAGTGAAACACAATTTGAACCCAAAACCAGGTTTAGGCAGCACATCTGTTCTCCTCCGGGTATGACCAAAGACATCATACGGAGCAACGATGGTAAGCAACGATATTGCCACTCCCTTGGTCCTACTCAATCTATCAGCTGCATTTGACACTATTGATCACGATATTCTACTTGAGCGATTAAGAAAAATGATAAGTCTGGAAGACAAGGCAATGGAACGGTTCAAATCGAACTTGTCTGATCGTGTTCAATCCGTGTCATGTGGTGGTCAGGTCTCATCCACTAGACCAGTCACCGGTGGTGTCCCACAAGAGTCCATTCTCGGTCGGTTGCTGTTCTTCATTTATATTCTATAATATATTCTACAATGTGATTCGAGCCCATGGGATCGGCTATCACTTCTCTGATTAGCGTCTATTAGCTGACTTATGTCACGACATCCCCTGACTTGACCACATTTAAAAGAAATTAAAAAAGCATCTATTTATGACAGCCTTTAGCGGGACCTGTGATTCGACCTTTGTATGCTTATGCGTGCTGACACTGTGCATGCTGTCACTAACCACACTTGCATGCTGACACTGTGCATGTCACCCATAACCATGTTATTCTTGTTGTTTATTGAACATGCTACTACTAACCATTCAATTCCTTGGCAGCAAATGTAAAGTGCCTAGAAAAAGATTGAGTTCTCTGAGGGTACTTTATCAAGTGTGTTATTATTACTATTATTATCTGCTGACGAATTGTCATTTATACCATCGCATTCCACTGCAGCGACTGATGAACTGAATGCTTGTTTAGCAGACATTCAATCTTGGTTGTCGGCCAATTTCCTTAAAATAAGCGATGACAAAACCGAACTCCTACTAATAAGATACACCAAGCAAACGGCTGGGGTAGGGGACTTTGCTCCTCTAATTGGTTTTACTATTGTGCAACCACCGCCATGTGCTCGGAATTAAGGTGTCCTCTTTGATAACTAGCTTTTGTGTGCTTGAACCTCAGTCTATATGCTCATGGCAGGCACGTATTCGATGTACATTAACAATGGTCAATTCAATTCAATTCAATTATGTCAATCCAATCAAGTGTCTCTTTCCGACACCAAGTGCTACTAGCGTTTCTGGTCCTTTGCTGAATTATCTTCCAAAAATCGAAGTTCTTGCGAACATCATACATGGAAACCGATACAGCTAAGACCTGTTTAAAGCATATCCTTCTGTTGTTTGACAGAAGCTCTTAAAAAAATTGCATGCCTATGAACATCTAAACGCTTACTGCTTTTTAGGTATGATCGTGTGTGCCTATTATCGTTCCGATATCGTCGTTCAAATGCATTCCTAGCTGTTGTTGCTGTTGCTAGGGTCAGTGAATTGGGCCTTAACAAAAAAACTTACGCAAATCCAGCGAAACGGCAGGGCAGGAGGCCAGCATACTTGGTATTTGCAGCAGGGTCTCGAGCCGCCCTACAGGATCTCTCTCAAGCACCTCTGTGAATCACTCTTAGTGGTCATCGGGCCTGCTATAACCACCAACCCCCTCCCAGGCCTACCTTAACGGATGTGTTTGTAATGTTCGATCAATTTGCAATAAACCCCTAATAATACATATCATGATTCTTGACAACATTCTCGTCCTGTTTTCTCTGACCGAGAACTGACAAAAATTGACTAAATCAAGACCATAAACGATGCGCCCATACAATCCCAATACACTGTTCCTCCTTTCATACCGCTAGATCAATCAAAACTGGTCGAAGAGTCATTATTGTCGCAAGTTCCTCCTTAACCTTTCCAACCGTTTGTTCAGTTCCCTCAAAGCAGTCTTTCAAATTTCTTGTTTTGAGTTCCTCCGACAATAAGGTGTCAATTGTGGGAGCAATATATCGCCCCCAGGTACCAAGACCTTTTTTACCTCGGGTTTCTCTGATCTTGTTTCGATTATGTGTCCGAGAAATTGATCTTTCCTCATAATGGGTGATTTTAACATTTATTTTGAGAACTTAACTGACACTTTCAAGCACCGAGTTTTGTTCAATGACTGACTCATCTTTTCTTGTGGCTCAAGTGCACGACCCCTCTGAAAACAAGGGTCACACACTAGATCAAATATTCTCCCACAAGTATGCTATCATCCCCTATTATTACCAAACTCTGCTCATCTGACCACGTGTGGATCTCATTTAGTCTACCACATGTACCCTCCTCCGCATCCAAGATAGTCCATGAATAGCAAAACCTTCAACCCTTGACATCAATGCTATCCACGCAAAAATATCTTCTTTGCCCATGCTGCCCAATCTCCGTTACGACCTACAATCATTGGTAGAATGCTACAACACGACACTACTTGACATGCTCGACAAGTTTGCACCTCTGACTAAGCATACTGTGTACCCTTGCCCAGACGGGCTATGGCTTACTAAGACATTAAACTAGCCAAATATACTAAACCCAAGCTTTAGAAAGCATGCGCATATCAGGATTGACTTCCATCGTCAGATATATGAAGACTAACTTCGGTGGGTGATTCTTTATCGCCACTGCAAGCGGTAGTGGTAGCCGTAAGGCCTCTTCTGTCGCTATACAAAAGAGGGTGCTACGTCAGGTGGTATTTTTATTTTTCTTTATAGCAACAGAAGAGCCTTAGCAGCTATCGCCACCACTTGCAGCTAGCATTAAATGATCGCCCACAGCAAGATTCGAACCCACGACCTCCGTGGTGAAGAGCAAGCATCTTGCCTCCTGAGCTATCACGGCCCTAAGATAAGAGAGTCCATCACTAGGGTAGCAGTATCTCTTCTGGGCTCCTGTCCCACAATAGCAACCTAAAGGACTCAGTATCTGTCAATTCCGTTCACCGCCTCAATGTCTACATTCAAGGAGGCCACTGGTGACCTTATCGTGAAATTCATCTTCCAGTCAAAGAAGACTACTAGTCCTCTAGACCCCATACCCACTGTCCTACTTCTACGATGCATACATCTGCTGCTGCCGTGCATTACTAACATAATAAATATGGCCATAGCCTCAGGGCATGACCCTGCACCTTTCAGAAAGGCTGTATTTAGCCAACTTATTAAGAAATGAAAACTAGATCGAAAGAACTTGAGCAACTTCCGTCCAGTCTACCATTCATATCAAAGTTACTGGAACGAGTTATGGAAGACCAGCTGAACTCTTATATTTAAACTTCAAATCTTGCTGCTAAGTTTCAATCTGCCTTTAGAGCTAATCATCCCAAAGAGCCAGAATTGCTTCAGATATATAACGACCTTATCAGGAAAGCAGACTTAGGTAAAATCTTGCCACTTGTTTTGCTTGATCTTTTGGCATCGTTTGATACTACTGATAACCAACTCCTTTTCGAGTGCCTCTCATCTCGCCTGGGCATCACTGGTAATGCACTAAAATGGTTCAGGTCCTATGTCAGTTGGAGACTTCGGAGTATTGTGAACGAATTAAGATCATCTGAGGAACCACTGAACACACTGGGTACCTCAGGGCTATGTGCTATGCCTGCTTGTTTTCATAATGTATACTCTTCCTTTTTGCCAAAGTAATCGCCAAGCTCACTCTGGGCTTTCATTTGTATGCTGATGACATTCAGTTGAACCTTTGCTCTAATTCCTCCCAGCCCTCCAGCATGTCAAATTATCACGAACTCCCTTGCGGCATGTATATCTGATATTCGCACACGAATGGCAGCGAACTTTCTCAAATTGATGACGATAAAACCAACTTACTAGTTATGGGCAAACCAAGCGTGTCTTGGCAACTGAAAAACTTAATGCTAAAAATCAGCTCTGCCAGCATATCTCCAATTACTAATGCATGAATAGGTGTCCTGTTCCTAAGTGACCTTTCACTAGACGACCACATACATTTTTGACATCCTGTCTCGACTTCTGTAACTCACTGCTTGTTGATCTACCGGCCGTGCAATCAGGGGCTTACAGTTAGTGCAAAATTCTGCAGCTAGGATTGTCATTCGTGAGTGCTGCAGTTACCACATCACATCACTTTTTGCCGACATGCACTGGCTCCCAATCAAGCAGCATATCGACTTCAAATTGTATTACTCAGTTCAAGGTCCCCTCATTCTCTGGCCCCAGTCTACCTATTAGAACTACTCCTCCACCAGGCTAGGCATCGTACCACCTACTTTTCTGAATTAAATCGTTTAGCTATACCTCGTACGAACCTCAAATTCTTTAGAGACCGTGCCTTTAGTTCGTGTACTACCGAAGCCTGGAACTCTCTCCCAACTGAAATTCCAACATTCCTGACTTGACGACATTTAAAGAGAAGCTAAAAACACAAGTGTTTATCACAGCATTTAGTGGGTCCTTGTGGTTTATTCATCCTTTGTGTACTTATGCGAACTGAAACTGTTCATGCTGCCACTCACCATATATATATATATATTATATATATATCTACATTTTATTTATATAAATATAATAAACCAGTTTATAAAAATATATGCCACGGGGCTAGAGCCACAAACTCGGTCACCAAATGCATTTACCTTGACGTTGTTTGAGGCAAGCAGCTTAGACCACTGGGCCAAGCCAGCCTGGCACGGTATTTTACATGTTGATACTCTGCATGTCACTTCTTAGCATGTTATGCTTGATGACATCGAGCATATTACCACTAACCATTTGATCATTTCCTTTACACATATGTAAAATGCCTATAAAGAAATTAGATTCTCTGAGGATGCTCTACAAATGTATAATTATCATTAACTATTTCCATAACAATAATAATTATTATTACTATTAATGGTGGTGGAATTTCATAAGTTAGAGCTAACCATCTGTTTTACTTAAAAAGCCCCACCCTATCGAGTCAACTTCATTACTGTGGCTATCTTCATTTTACTTAATCGCTGCTGACAATAGCAAGGATGCCTTGGTGGTGGAGGAAAAAGGTTGATAAGTACGAAGCCGTAGCCTGGTCTTTCCTGACTGCCGGTCGGCAGTGGCAGTGCTCTTCGTGGTCGGTGCTCTGTGTGGCTGGTGACCGGATAATGAAGCTTGCCTGGTGGACCTCGGTATTTTTCGCTAGGAACTGAGGCATTGTGGCGGCTCTGTCTCGGAGGCCATTTCTGGGTCGGAAGCCGTGTGGTTCATTTTCCCCTGAACAGGGAGGCATGGGTAGTCCCCCCCCCCGGCAGGGCAGGGCAGGGCTCCTTCGGCTAAGGTAGAATAATTTGTTAAAATATTTAAAATATGAGTTCAATAGGTTATTATATACTTTTATACAGTAAAATTTCTCTCAAGTCATCCCCAACAGACTAGCACACCATTACAAGGTTAGCTGGACTTTCTAAGGTTGCTAGTGTTAATAAAAATCTAATAATAGAGTATTCTTAAAGAAGCAAACCTCTTCCCCGACCCTTCACGTAAGCTGGAGATTGGAAGCATATAAGCTGATCACAATAATAATGACATTCACACGTGTCACGTATCAGCATATAAAGGACAATTCACGTGGACCCAGGAAATGCTTTGAAGAACACGCGGATTTTCAACTTGGCTTTAAATGTCAAACCCTGGGAATGTCACCATGCCAGTAGCCAGGTAGTTGCAGCAGGCTTTGACAGTGTGGGGGAAAAGTCACAACAATCTCCGAATGACTGGAGGACTGGTCAGATGCACAGCTGAACGAATTAAGTCAGGGGAGCAGCCAAAAAAACCAAAAAGCCCGGGAGTAAATATTTTAGCTCGGTAGTTCGTATTATCGTTATAGCCGGAGCAAGAGAATACTGGAGCCATCAAAAATTGAGTGAGAGAAACAACTCGAAGTCGATACCCCGATTGGGGAAGTGGCTGAAAGATTTTTGACAGACGAGCCTAGCCGAAAAGTTTTGCACAAACGGTAAGCGTTATTCCTGAGGCAGGAAGAACTGCGAGTAGTGAGCTACAGAAGTTGAGATGTCAAAAATGCATGGACCAACTTGGATGTGGTTCCTTATCTAAGCAGGCCCAAATTTCGCAACGTTATTTAGTTAAAAGTAAGCAGATATGGCTATGTAGCTGACGTGTTTGTTTAGGGAAAGGTCAATTTAAAACAGGGCACCTCAATTTCAACCAGATGCTATAGGATATATGCTTGGCTTGCACATTCTGAGGGCTAGATTTTTCTGATTAACACTATGTTTGCCGATAACTAATACAAAGTGCAAATGTCAGCAATACATGCAGCAAGGGAGTTGAGAGAGTTTGACGTGCTTGATATCACGGAGGGATCAAAGCACGGGTACAGCTGAGTTTCATATGCATCAAAATCAAAGGGTTGGTGGGGTTTGAAATTACATCGGCAAATGCACGAGTACACATTGTGAGAAGAAGTGAAATAGCAAGACATCCCTGGGGTACCTGTACTTTAATTGCTCCTCCGATGACAGCTGTCAGTTAACATCGATGCTCTTAAGTCTCCCTCTGAGATAGGACCTAGGCCATTGCAATGCAATGGCAGTGATGTCAAGGTAAGATGACAGTGGCTCAATAGGGACTTGGCGATCGATAGTATCAAACGGTGAGCAAAGATCAAGCAAAACAAGCAGAAATACTTCACCTATAGTGCAAGTCTGCATTCCGAGCTGGTTTGGTCTAGCGGTTAAGGTGCTCGCCCCGACCAAGGTCTGACTGAGGTCGTGGGCTCGAGCCCCGAGGCATATGTGAAGCGCCTGAATAGAGATTAAGTTCTCTTGGGGCGCTATACAAATGAATTATCTTTCCTGAGAAGCTCACGTATCTTACATTCACAGCTGTGCTGACTCTGTGGACTTATTATCTCTACAACGTGACTGGAACTTACTGAAGTTTTGATGTAGGAGTTTAGACGGTCGCCACTACTCACACGAATGTCTTTGATAGGAGTGGCAGTGAATATACTGGGTAGAAGTGAGTGTTGCCTTATTTATGAAATGCCTAACCGCAGCTTTTTGAAAGGTGCAGTGACAGACCAGACCAGAGGCAAAAGTCATATTTATTAAATTAGTTATCCATGATAGCAGCAGATTTATGCATCTCAGGAGGAGAAAGGTGGGTTTATATTTTAGACGGATAGAAGTCTTCTTAGACTAGCAGACGAACTTCGAGATAAAGTCATTAGTTTTAGGCTGGAAGGTGAACGTTGAGGTACTACTAAGGAACTGAGAGACGAAAGGCCAGTGGCGATTTAAACTTGGACATAGACTCTCTGACCTTATCTATCTCACTGACGAAAAGGCTAAATAAGCTACTCTCCAACTGCCGACTATGGCACATCTTTTTCAGCGGTCCTGAACTGCTACTTCTATGCTACTCACTACCTCAACTGCTCTCCTGACTCTGCTATGCTTCCCACTTTCTCTTTGTTGCGTGAGACGAAGTCCGTTGGCTACCGAATGCGTACCGAAAGCCGCTTAGGCTGTGAGTGCGCTATACAAAACTCTCCTGCGTAACACCCACACGGTCTTTATGACTTTGTGGAGTTACTGACGGAGATACATTACATAACATTACATTACATAAATAAGCGATCTGCTAGATTGCCACAAGGATCACTAGGTAAGGCTTACCTGAAAACGGTTTAGAAGATAGTTGGTGGTTGATATCTGCATTTTTGGACTGTGCATCTGTGATTGCACTACGTTTTCATAGAAACTGCACTTACTTCAAAATAGTCCACGAACGTCGGTCGATGTCGGTCCTAATCTTGTGTGTGTTTTATCAAACTTACACTTAGTATTCCTGGCTAGTTTGTTGCCTGCAGTGCACAAATCGCTATGCTGCCCTGGTTTGGCCTATGGGTTAAGGTGCTCTCCTTTAACGACCGAGGTTAAGGTGTGAATGCATTTAATGAATAAGGTCATGGGCTCGAGCCCTGCGGCATATGTGAAGTACCTGGATAGAGATTACGTTCTTTTAGGGCGCTTTACTAATGAATAATATTTTATCAGGGCGAGAGCTTACAGCCTGCTTAGTCAGAGGAGCAAACTCGTCCAGAGCATCGGCTAGTGTCGTGTCATAGCAGTCCACCGGTGAGGGCAGGGCAGACAGAGGATTTAGTAGTAGGGACAAGCAAGATACTTTCGTGTGGACAGCATCGATGTCAAGGATCTTAAGGGTTCCCGATTCACAGATGAGTTTGAATACTGAAGGGCACACAAACTCCAGACAAGATGAAATCCGCATGTGATCAAATGAGCAGAATTTGGTAATAATAAGAGTTGAAGGCATGATATTGCCGAATAATATTACATCGAGTGTCTGATCTTTGTTTAAAGTGAGGCACTGCATATGAGTCACAACAGAAAATGAATCAGTCGATGTACAAAATTCGGCACAGAACGATTAGTTTGGTCATAGAAATGAATGTTAAAATCACCCAGTACAAGGAAGGAACGATTTCTGCAACGTAGAATCGAAAGGATCTGCAAATCAAAATCTGAAATCAAGGAAGACTATGTACCTACGCAGAGATAGATTACTGCCATCATTGGCAACTTGCTGTTGGAGGGACTAAAAATAAGCGATTCGAAAGACTGCTTCTAGCATCATCACCCGGTAAGGTCTGCGTGTAATCTAGGTGTACGGTCCCTAAACGATTTGCTACTGAATGAGAAACCTGCCTCGATGGTCAAGTCGGCCAATTATCGGCTGACAAACACTGCCAAAATTAGGGCTTGCTTAGATAAGAATACAATAGCCAAACTAGTTCATGCATTAGTGACTTTGCCCATTGATTAATGCAATTTCGTTTGCTCAAGGCTTCCGAAGTGTGGCCTCAATCGTA
Organism: Cristatella mucedo; assembly: GCA_009760855.2. Lineage (NCBI taxonomy): Eukaryota > Metazoa > Bryozoa > Phylactolaemata > Cristatellidae > Cristatella > Cristatella mucedo. Next base: position 1,715,690 of record WPIO01000015.1, read on the forward strand.
TGGCCAGGGGCAGGCAGATAGTCTACAGCTGGAGCAGCCCAAGAAGACAAGAACCATGCCACTGTTGGGACCCAAGAATAATAAAACGTCGTGTATCATCGGCCAGTGTATAACGTTCTTTAGCTTCAACCACAGCAAGTGGCCTCATAGCACCACTGGTGTATAATATCGTTTAAACTCTACTCTGAACTTGCAAATTATAATGCGGAGACTTTAAGCAAATATTAAGCAAGTTGAACATCTCTGACTGTAGCTTTTAAAAATGTCTACAGAAAATCGGGGTGTACAAGACAAGTTCTCACCATCTGCATAGAGGCAGATTATCAAGACCTTGACAGACGTCTGTGAGATAATCAGAATTAATCGATGATGATCAGAACTAAATAATTTGCCATACCTGCAGAGAAGCTAAGCGACCTGAGATAGTAGGAAGGCCTGTTGGTACCAGAACTGAACGAATAATGAGAATAATGACAATGGCAATAATACATTTGTTATAGCACTCTCAGAGCAGCCAATTTCTTTCTAGGTACTTTACACCGAGTCAGCCACACTACATACACATAAGTGGTTAGCAATGTGATCATACGACTCGAGCAACCTGACAAGAGAGTAGCATTGTCAAACTGACGGGGGCAAACGGAGCAGAAGGAAAGCTCGACGGAGAAGTGGCAGCCGAGCTCTGAGTGGCATCAACAATATCCGAGCTTGCACTGAGTTTGAACATTTGACCGTGACATTCTGTGATGCATCTTTGAAGTTACATGCAAGGCTTGAAAGGCAAGCATACTCAGTGGTTACTTACTATTCACGAGAAACAACAGAATATAGCAGTAGCTTGCCATGGTGGGGCAGTCAGAACGTGGTGAAATCGTTGTAACTACCCAGCATAAGTTGTTGAATCATAAGTGAACAGAGCTTACTCCCTAGGTCAAGGCCCAGGGCTAATGTATTTACTCTTCATGATCCATGTCGTGGGTTCGAGCAGTGAAGCTGGAGATCATTTATTGCCCACCAAAAGTGGCGATGATAGCCGCCAAGACACTCTTGCCGAAATTCGAATGAATTTGTTGAATCAGCAAATCTTGAATTGCATTTTTTCCACAGCATCTAACTAAGAGAACATTGGAAAAACTAAATAAAAACAAATGGAATGAATGCAAGCTGTCGCACTTAAAAGAGTGGCTTGCCAGCCTTATGCGACTTCGTTGTTCACAGACAGTGCTTACCTGCCAAGCTGGTTTGGTCTAGCGGTTAAGGTGCTCGCCATGACCAAGGTCTGACTGAGGTCGTGGGCTCGAGCCCCGAGGCACGTGTGAAGCGCCTGAATAGAGAAGTTCTCTTGGGGCACTATATAAATGAATTATATTATATGCTTACCTATGAAATGTGTGCACAACCACGGTTGAATCAATACGAGCAGACTGTGAATCAAGGATGCCGGCAAGCTCGTGTCTTGTCGAGCTACGTAGTAGCTCTCTTCCCGACCTGTTTGATCAGAAAGGAGCGAGTCAGGACAATGTGGAAACGAAAGAGCTACTAATAGTAATGATGCAATCTACCAAATACAAACAAACGCAGGTATCACGGGTAGTTCAAATTGCAGTTAGTATGTATTACAGGTAGTGTAGCTCCGGCAATCTGTCTCGGCTTCAATAATAACTCTCAACACACTCTAGGTGACAGTCACTAGGGATTGCTGTGCCTTGACGATGCAGTTTAATCAAAATAATAATAATGCACTTGATAAAGCATCCTCAGAGAACTCATTCTTGTTCTAGGTGCTTTACATTTGCTGCAAAGGAAACATGATCGAATGGTGAGTCACTCCTAACCATGGTGATATCACCAATGGTAATGTCATCCCTCACCGTGTTATTCATATTTATCATGCTTGATAAAAATGAATAACATGGTTAGGGTGACACGCACAGGGTCTGCATGCAAGTGTGGTTAGTCGCAGCATGCAACAGTGTCAGCACGTAAAAGCACATCAACGACGAACCACGGGGACCCACTAAATGCTGTCACAAATAAGTGTGTTTGTAACTTCTTTTTAAATGTGGTCAAGTCAGGGGATGTCGTGACACAGGTCGGGAGTGAGTTCCAGGCTTTGGGAGCATGCAAACTAAAGGCACGGTCACCAAAGGATTTGAGGTTTGCACGAGGTATAGGTAAACAGTTTTGATGTGGAAAAAGTGTTTAATAGTTTCAGGGGCTGTACTTAATTAAAAAAACACAGGAATATCCGGAAACAAGCCACTCAGCAGGTGGTGTGTGTGCTCATGTCAACCAGCTTCAGCCACTACCATTCATACTCGTATGCCTAGCAGAAGCATCAAGTAGAAGGTCGTCTGCACTTTACATGAGGGCAATGTAAAATAGGCTCTTACTTAAATTTGTACTATCGGCACTTGAGGTAGGTGGTTGTGCGTGGGCACACACACACACACACACACACACACACACACACACACACACACACACACACACACGCACACACGTAACAAGCACTGGCGCACGTGGGTCTCGATGCTTATGCAGCACAGGCACCAACACAGTGCGATATTAATCCCCTATGTTTTTTGTATGTACTAGTTAGTGACGTGAATTGTTTTATCAAACCAGATCACAAGCTTTCTGATCTACGAGGCAAAGAACAAAATACACGTTTTGGTTAAGCAATGCTAAATTTTGTTCTTTAACTAGGCTCAGCTAAAAGCTGTGATGCTGCTCGAAGTGCAAAATGTTACAATCAAGTCGTATCCCTGATAACATTTGCAACATGTTAGCATCCAGTTTACATGATGCCAAAACTATGATGCAGCTCAGCTTTTTTCAAAATCTTTCGTTTCATCTAGCAATCACTTCGAGCTGTATATTACGGGGTTATTATTCAAATTATAGAATATGAACTAGGAAAGCACACAGAAAAGTCGCAAAAATCAGTCTTACAAACAGCATTAAAAAAACTCTACACACAAAATCTTTAATTCTAACTATATACCTAATTTCTGTTTTAAAGAGGTTTTCCTGCTTTAAGTACACCCTAAATGCATTCTAAATTGACATGCTGAACATCATCCCAAGCTCAAGGCTACTATAACAACAATAATAATAGTAATAATAATAAGACATTTGTATAGCACCCTAAGAAAACTAAATCTCTTTCTAGGCACTCTACATAGGCTGGAAAGAAACCACGGCAGCAGGCGAATTTTTAGCTTCTTTTCAGATGTCATTTAGTCAGGAGATGCCGTGACATCTGTGGGGAGTGGGTGCCAGGCTTTGGGAGCAGACGAACTACAGATACGGTCCCAAAAGGATTTTCAAGTCTTAATTAAGAGAGACAGCTAAGCAATTTGAGCCAGACGAACAGGTATTGGGAGGTACGACGCCTAGCTTGACTGAGAAGTACATTGGATCGGTAGGCCAGAGCAAGAGAATGAAGGGACCTAGAAGGTAGTGACAAAACCATGAAGTCGCTTGATGGTGAGCCAGTACAGGTCAGTGAGAAGTGGTGTCATGTGATAATTTCGAAACTCACGACAGACAAAGCCTAGCTACAGAGCTTTGCACTAACTGTGAGCACATTCTTGCACAAGTAAATACATAAATCATTTAGCAGGGCCTCGCCGAGAAGCTGATACGAGTACGGTCGTCCTCTTTCATCCATCGGTTGCTTTCAGCTTAATTGGGACAAAGCAGTGCATCTCCTGCTGATTTAGCACATTAGAAGTTACGCAACGGTCGACAACTTACCGATGCTCCCTGTACCAAGCAATGTCAGGGCCTCTACAAGCCCCCTGTCCATCTTCACGAGGCATCGGGCTACTTTCGCCGAGAGATCCTTGGCAGAGTTTCCATCCTAAAAATCACATAGCTTGCCCAGTCGCTTTACGAATGCATCTGCCGAGAGAGGCACATGTGCTCTCGATATAAAGCAGGCAATGCAGAACGAGCACACGCTTGAAGCACTTTAATACAAGATCTTGACACCAAGTTCAAGTAATTTCCTCGAGCAAACGACAATTTTTGATTATCTAACATATAATCTACAGGTATGAGGAGAATGTGCAGCATCAATAAACGGGGTGTACGATGAAGCCAGGCAGTTGGCCCTGCTGCAGCAGAAGGGCCATTGTGTCACCAACCAGTATAGACTAAATAGCACTTGTCATGATGTGGCAATTGTAGGAGCTATCACCACGGCTCACTCAGCTGTAGTGACTGACAATGCTTACGGTTTCATCTGTCGTCTTCATAAAGTCCGGTCGCTTGCTTATAATTGATGAATATTGCCCTGCCAGCTTTTTCACGGTGATAGCTCTTTCTTTGTCACTAAACCTTCAAAAAATTTAAGTAGCAATATTGTCAACAAGTATTTCTTATCAATGTATACTCGGGCGATGATGCAAGCATATAACATTCGTACAAAGGTAGTTCTACAATGGTTGTTTTTACACTTTCTATATACATGCAGCTTCAAAGCTCAACTAATCTCAAAAACTAAACTCGATCGATTGCACATAAGATAATCCTCAGATTCATCAGGATAACCAGAAAGTCACAATTGTGAAATATTTAAGTCTGCTGCAAAGTTTTCTGTGCAGGTATTTGTTGTTGTTGTTGCATCACCGAATGTAAAGTAACGGCTGCGTCAGCTTTGTCACTGCACGGTAATGTAATGTAATGTATCTCTGTTTGTAACTCCACAAAGCCATACAGACTATGTGGGTGTTACACAGGAGAGTTTTGTATAGCCCACTCACAGCCTAAGCGGCTTTCGGTATGCATTCGGTAGCCAACAGACTTCGTCTCATGCAACAAAGAGAAAGTGGGAAGCATAGTAGAGTCAGGAGAGCAGTTGAGGTAGTAAGTAGCATGGAAGTAGCAGCTCAGGACCGCTGAAAAGAATGTGCCATAGTCGGCAGCAGGAGAGTAGTTGTCGTTGCTTACGAATTGTTGAAGCGAGTTCCACAGTTTAGGACATGCAGAGCTTAAGCTTCTGTCGCCAAAGGTCTTTAAGCAGAGGAATGGAACAGCTCGTTTATTGTCAACACAGGACCTGAAGGCGCAAAGAGGGTGAAACTAGTGCAGCAGTTCAGCTAGGTATGAAGGAGCCAAGCCATGGCGGGCCTTGTGGGTCAGCTTAAAAACTTTGCTATGTATCCGTTGATCAACCGGCAGCCACCCTAGCTCTTTCAGTAAAGGAGACACGTGCTCAAACCTCTGGGACTTGAAGACTAGCCTCGCAGCCATATTTATAGCCAGCTGCAGTGGCCTAGTTGATTTCTTTGGTAGCCCAGCCAAAAGAGAATCACAATAATCAAGCCGAGACAGAACTAAGGAGCTAGGTATATTTTTTGCAAGCCATTGTGGAAGACAGCTCATAATCTTGGATAGGGATCGAACGTGATGGCTAGCTGTAGAAGCAGTCTCTGAATGAAGCTTTTAAAATTAAGGCAGCTGTCGAAAGTGACACCTAAATTTCGAACACGTGGTGATGGTCACACGACAACTTCACCTATTAGAAGAGCAGAGCCTTTTAATCCAGCCACAGGCTTAGGGTGTCCTATGAGAAGCAGTTTGGTTTTATCGTCATTTAGTTTCAAGAAGTGTTCCGACATCCAGGATCGAATGTTGGCAAGGCAAGCATTCAGTTTCTCAGTTGCTGCAGCAGATTCCGACGGTTTGAATGTCATGTCATGTATCTCCGTCAGTAACTCCACAAAGTCATAAAGACCATGTGGGTGTTACGCAGGAGAGTTTTGTATAGCGCACTCACAGCCTAAGCGGCTTTCGGTATGCATTCGGTAGCCAACAGACTTCGTCTCGCGAAACAAAGAGAAATTGGGAAGCATAGCAGAGTTAGGAGAGCAGTTGAGGTAGTGAGTAGCATAGAAGTAGCAGTTCAGGACCGCTGAAAAAGATGTGCAATAGTCGGCAGTTGGAGAGTAGATGTCGTTGCGTAAGAATGACAAATACAGCTGAGCATCGCCAGCATAAAAGTGATATCATATTCCATGGGCCTTAATCACTTTTCCGGGAGGTTGAGTATAAATGGAGAACAACAAGGAACCGAGTACAGACCCTTGAGGGACTCCATTCCATTATTTTCAATATGTTCAACTAGCTGCTTAGCAACAATTTTTTCAAGAATCTTTGATAAGAACGGAGGAAGGGAAACTGGACGATAGTTTGCTAGGACCTCTGTGTCTAATCCAGGCTTTTTAAGAATAGGTCTAACGATTGCCGATTTGAAGGACTTGGAGACGACCCCTTTTCCCAATGAAGCATTAAAAATCTTGGTTATGGCAGGGCCAAGTCGGTCTGCCAGTAAAGACCACAGAGATAAAGGTATAGGGTCTTCAGGAGACGAGCTCTTTTTGCTAGACCTTATTAAGGTAGCCACATCGCATGCAGAAACCTCGGAAAACCTTTTAAGGAAGGTCACAGGTTGTGGAACCGCGATTGCTTTAGTCGGAGGGGGCTTAATGGAGTTATGAATGTGCACAATTTTTTCAGTAAAGAAAAGTAAAGATTGAAGGCTGAAAGTAATGAAGGCTGAAAACTTTTCGGCTGAGCCCTTAAAATCTGGGGAGTCAGATCTCTCAGCATTGGCCAGTAAATTGTTTACTGTCTTATAAATCTGTTCAGGGTCCGACTGGCGGGAATTCAGCTCTTGAGTGAAAAAGAAGTCCTGAGTTGTTTAAGCTTCCGGGTGTAAATTCGAGAGAATTCTTTGAAATTGACTAGATCTACATCAGACCCCGATTTCTGGAAACAACGTTCTAGCCTGGGTGTCATAATCACTGCATCAGTGAGGGTCTCGAGGCTACCGGTTGAGTCTGAATGCAGATCAAGAAGACCTGTACCACAGATTTCCAAACTTTGTCTATGTCAATGCTTTGTAGGTTACGTCGTTTGACAAGTTTGACATTACCGTGTACGTACAAGGGAGCAGGAGCAGTAAACGAGATCGAACAATGATCTGCGAGTGTCAGTGGGCACACCACAAGGTCAGCGGGGAGGACATCCTTGGTGATCACGAGATCTAGAATATGGCCACCGACGTGGGTGGTATGATTAATGTGTTGGACCAAACAAAAATTCTTCAGACAGTCAAGAAATGAGCAGACCTGGCTGTTGCTAAGGTTGTCAACGTGAATATGGATGTCTCCAGCAATCAGTAACGGCCAGTCACCGAAGAAGTAAGCTATGTTGATTTTCGTTTCAACTGTGGAAATGTCTGGACATTACAACTAAAAAATGTTAAAGACTTGCAAAGAACACTGAGAGCTCTCGCCGTTTTACATTAATTTGAAGTTGTTATTTAAAAAAATGTGCACCGACGACAACGATGCAGTGCCGAACATAACTGAAGTCCTTCAGCATTTCCTTTTGCACTGTCTGTAAAAAACTTGCAGTCCGTGGGTTATGTTATGCGCGACTGTCTATTACACGGGTAACACAGTTTTTGTCATAGTAGTAAGTAAGTAAGTGATATTACCAAATCGCTAATGCCTCTGAAGTACAGAAAATGGCTATTATTCCCTACAAACTTTGCTTTTGTGATCAATACAGTTACTAACTTGAAATTAACCCATTTCCGATGAGAAACTGACAAATTCTCATCTTGTATGGACAGAAAGTAGTATTTATTTATTTTGAAACCATACAAAAATGACCCAATCAAAGGGTTCAAAAATGAGCACATTTTCCAGATCTGTGGTTCTTCTGCTCTAGATTTGGCTATACAGCGAATCGCTTTCTTGAAAAATCTCTCAAACATAGCCCCCTATCATATTTTTGTCCTACTGTCCTTAATAATAATAATGCACTTGATAAAGCGCGATCAGAGAACTCAACCTCTTTCTAGGCGCTTTACTTAGTTACAACGTTTAAAGTACTGCATATCTTGATGAAAGCACTCGCCTGGAGGGATACAGACGTTCCCCCCTGGACGTATCCCCCCCCTACATTCCCCAGCTGGGAAAGGACATTTCCCCGGTATATGGTTTAGGTTTTAGTGTTTGGGGTTTTAAGGTTTAGGGTTTTTAGGGTTTAGAGTTTGGGGTTTTTAGGGTTTAGTGTTTCAGGGTTTGGGGTTTTTAAGGTTTAGGGTTTAGCGTTTTAGGGTTTTTAGGCTTTATCGTTTAGGGTTTAGTGTTTTGGGGTTTAGTGTTTAGATTTTAGGGTGAGCTGCGCCTCCGCCGCCTAAATCAACCCTTGCTCGTAATCCGAGCTTTAATTAGTGCGTATTAGGGCGTAACTAGACCTCTTGAGGTCGAGTTATACTCAGTAGACCTCGGAGGCTTAGCGCTCATTTGCAGAAACTCGCGGCACTCCATAGCGTGCGCCCGCTTTGACGGGAACGAACGCGTGCCTGGCGGCGTCGAGCGGGACCTAACTTCCGCGGGACCAAAGTATATAGCTCGCCGGTGCCACCGCTAGCTCCATTAGAAACCATCCTTCCAATCCATCAATTCCTCTAATTATACTGAGTTGATTTTATTTTAATAGAGCATTAACTCCATTTAATCATATATATATATATATATATATATATGTATACATATATATCTGTATTCTTAGTTATACATCCATCAAAATAGAGGGGAAATGTCCTACCCCGGAGGTTTGAAATGTCGGGGGGGGGATGTCCTAGGGTCCACCGGTGGGGGATGTCCGGTGGGGGGGGGGAAGGGAAACGGCCAGGGGGCAAATGTCCTCCAACCCGCCCGGCTTCACTGAGTATGCTCACGGTCTCGTTGAATTCGTCATGATTCTTCGCCCAGTTTTGACCAGAGGGTACGAAGATCACTTAAACTGACAAAGGTTTAACAATAATGATAATCATAATAATAATAACAAACTTGATACGGCACCCTCAGAGAACTCAATCTCTGTCTGGATGCTTTACATTTGCGGCATGACAAAAACTTGAGCTCAATGGCATATGTTAAGCATCTGAATAGAGATTGAGTTCCCTTAGGGCACAAATACAAATGACACACGTGCCCGAGTGCATGCACGTGCAAGGCACACACACAGAGACACACACACACACACACTCATACAACACACACACTCATACAACACACACACTCATACAACACACACACACACACACACACACACACACACACACACATATATATATGGGCATCAAGGATAAGGAGTTAAGAGACATTTTGGAGCTCATTATGGCACAATTCTTAATGAGAGCCTGACCGAGTTGCTGGTTTTCAGCCTACGATTGTCCACAAGCTTTTGAAACTGGTCCAAGCTTTCTCAGTCCTATTGAGCTGCTTAGCGAATTCATTTCGCTCATGATCTCCTTTATCTATGGTCCAACGATGATATTAACACCAACGATCATACGTCCGGAAGGGTTCGAATGGGGAGATCAGGGCAGTGCAGTACTGGGGTGGTGGACAAAGAGATGTATGAATACATGATGGGTTGAGCGCTCTTGACAGTCTGTCGTTTAGAAGACTACTGAATATAGAAATAGCAGTTGCTTGAGTGGCAGGTCGGCTCCCACCAAATTCTTGGGCTGGCTCGCTTTTCTCTACTGTACAAGTCAAGGGAACTTATTATAGCTAAATAAATTAAAATTAAAAAAGCATATACCAAAAACCTAATATGGTGGAAGAAATTCCATCTAGCGAGCAGCAATTATTGACCTTTGAGAGTTCTCTGGCAGTTTTTTCGTGTGGAATAAGGTGCCCAGAGCTGAGCTTTATATACACATACACACACACACACACACACACACACACACACACACACACACACACACACACACACACACACACACACACACACACACACACACATATATATATATATAATTCATTTGTATAGTGCCGTAAGAGAACGCAGTCTGTATTCAGATGCTTCAAATATGCCACGGAGCTCGAGCCCACGACCTCGGCCATCTAATACATTTGCCTTGACCTCGATCGAGGCGAGCACCTTAACCACCGGGCTAAATCAGGGTGGCGACCCAAGACAGGCATGCCAAGGAAGCCTTGTAAGCCTCGAACACCTAAATATATACTTTCACGACCGCTTTTTCTTTCTTGTCTTGATAAATTGTCCACACACACACACACACACACACACACACACACACACACACACACACACACACACACACACACACACACACACACACACACACACACACACACACACACACACACACACACACATACACACACACACACACACACACACACAGACACTCACACACACATGCAAGTGCTCGAACACACCCATACATAGAAAAATGCATCTCCTGAGTGCAAGCAACCTTTTCTATGAATATAATATACGTAGTTTATTGGTAAAGCTCCCAAGTAAAAAAATTATTAATTTTTATTGTGCTCTAAGTGAACATAATTCCCACTACTTTTTGACTTACCTCCTTAAAAAACTCTATCCAGGTGCTTCACAGATGCTGCCGGGCTAAGTCCCCGAACCTCGACTTGAACTCAGCCGTTAAAAGTGCCCACTTTAACTCCATGGCCAACCTTTTGATACCATGTCAATCAAATTTGCTACACTCTCACTCTGCAATAACGCATTCTAAGATTTTCGTTTAAGGTGTGACCTGTTACACTTCTATAGATACTATTCTACAGTCTTATGTTTGCCAACCCTCGTGGATTAGGATAGCGGAATAAAAAATGCCGTATGTGAGAACCTGACGTGGGCACCTTGCCTAACAGTAAAACAAGAAAATTTCAAAATACCATTGCCCTGATGCCGAAGCCCAGTTTTTGTAGAACAATAGTTCCTATTTATTTTCAGCACAAGAGATTAGAACAAAGTCTTTTTAGGAGAATTTTTAATTTGTAACCAAGTGATCACTGCTAACTGCCGAACGTCCCTTCAGCTTGCCTGAACCTCTGAAGACCTACTTAAATTCTATAGGAAGACCACGTGTCAGGTAATATCCACTCATTCAACAAGGAGGACAAAAGTTGTACGACATACTCTTTAACTTGAAGACACTGACCAACTATGGTCCTGTACATTATGAAGAAGATTGAATAGACTGGTGGCTCAGCATCGAGTGCCTAAACCTGCATTCGAATCGCTAGTTTTCTTAATTTACCTGCACTAGAATTATGAATTAAGAAATAAGAATCCCAAGCCAGGAATTGTAAACTTTGCAGACATGTTCAAGCCGGAGAACACTTTCAATTGTTGAACGTGGTTTGGGCAAAATGGCACATGCTGCAGCAACGATTACAATTTTCCACATACTATTAAATGTGTGTGATTTTCACAGGTATCGAGTTTATGTAGCAGCAGGCAAAGCATTTCTTCTCAACAGGATCTTTATTCAATATGGAATTTTGTTGACGAAGCCCGAGCCCGACGCACAACGAAGCCCGAGCTAATACATAAACATAACCATAAGCTAGGAACGCCTTCACTAACAGAGAGTCGACAAAATCTGAAACGGTGTGATTACGAATAAGCAGTGCAAACCTCATAGTGTTGAGGCAGCAAAATGATTTGGAAATTGATTTGCAAAGCAAGCATGTCTAGCAGCCATGGCCCACTACTATAAAATGCAATCACCTACAAGATCTTTATTCAAAAGAACAACAATGGGTATGTTTGAGAGCCCCTCAACCTTTTAATATACAATACTGACTTGATAAGCTTGCTTCGAGAGCATTCACGAGTGCTGTGTTTCAAATGCTTGCTTTAATGCTTCAATTTGGATCCTAAGAATGAGCCCACATTCTTGCCACCTACTACGATGGAATGCTTAATACACAGGAGCCAGTAGAATCTGCTGTAGGACGAGTTTTTTTTGCAGATACAGTGTGGCCGACGAGAATTGTACCAGATCAAGTGCCAACCGCCGAGTGCCCGCTGACAGCTAGCTATAACCAGGTGAGCACCAAATTTGTGGCAGGCTACACCTTCGAGAAAGTATATCCGTATAGACGTTGGAGCTACTGAGTGTTTCTGTAGGAAACACACACACACACACACACACACACACACACACACACACACACACACACATACACATACACACACACACAGTAGTTGAGGTGGCTTGCCGGCAGTTTTTCAGCGCTCCTGCAAGTTTTTTAGTAAGCCAGTTTTTCAGTGCAAATTGGTTGGCCACGGCTTGCTCGGGCTGCTCCTGCTAATGGTTGGTGAAAAGTGTCTTCTGTCGTGCCATGCCCACTTGGTAGGAGCCCGCTTCCAAGGAGATGGGAAAACCGGTTGGCCAACAGCTGTCCCGTGGGGTAGTCTGAACTCAGTCACTCTATGCCTATCTTCGGCCATGGCGAGAATCAATCAGCCGAGACCGCCAGGGGCTAACTTGCAAACGCACTTTGCCGGCCTCCTGCCAACTCAATCAATGCCATCGGCTATGCTGCTGCTGCTGCCTGTCGGCACACCAACGATGATGGGTGCCCAAAATGCAGACTGGACCCTTGCCAGGCTTTGGGCACTACTTGACCACCCGTAGCCAGGCACTCAGTGAGGCTTCCAAAATACTCCGGTCGCCCTTTTCGGCAGCCACGAAATCAATCGGCTTTTTCCGAATTTTTCTGCTCAAGATCGCCGGAGGCCTGAATCGAGTGACTGAGTGCAAAAGCAAAGCTGGGCTACGAGAGGGACGACTAAAAGAACTCCTTGGACAGGCCCACGTTGATTGAGCGATGTCGCTAAGGTGCTCTGCACTGCTGCAAACTGTCGTGCACAAACCGGTTTTTGAGGACTACAATTTTCTTTCAAGTTGCAGCCACAAATGGGCCCCTGCCAAGCATTGCCTGCACCCAGTACATCCGAGTGGTAATCGTCCGTGCAATGTTGGCAGCTCCACCATATGGGCAGTCCAGTGCTACCTTGGACAGGCCAGTGTTAGCATAGACAGGCCAGTGCTACTTCCGTCAGTCCAGTGCTACCTAGGTCAGGCCACTGTTACATAGGACAGGCGAGTGAAAAACAAATACTAGCTGATTTAACAGCCTCTGCTGTATAGCGGCAGAAGAGCCTTTACGGCTTTCACCACCACTTGCAGTAGCAATAAAGGATCGTGCACCGCAGGATGCGAAACCACGACATCGGGACCAAGGTATGTGAAAAGCAACCGCCTCACCTAGTGTACCATCAAGGTCAGTGCTACCTAGTACAGGTCAGTGCTACCTAGGACAGGCCAGTGCTACCTAGGGGAGCAGCAAGAGTTCTCCTGTATCATGTCAGTGCCCTGCCCAGGCTACGTTGTCAGTGTTGTTCTGATTTCACTTAATCGTGGGTTTGTGTGACCTACCCTGCACACCTGTAATTAGACAAGTGCCTAGCTATTATACTGGATAAGTCCACTGGCCACATCCTCTTACGAGGGAGAAGCATTCACAAGTAAGCTCAATAGAGGCTACAGAGAGAACTCAAAATAACTCGCACAGCTATAGTGGCAGAATTTTCTTTTCTCGTGATACCAACGAACTCACAAAGGAAGCTGCTGTAATACTGCAGAGTTTGCATAAGGCAGCCAAAACCAGTTCAGCAGTGAACTTCACTGAGAATGGTTATAGGCACTACCTCCACATACTCTGTGAGCAATAGCAGTGACCCATCATCACAAATAGCATTGGCATAGCATGATAAGGATTGAAGGTAGTCAAAGCGACAACTGACTATCATCACTGACAGATGCAAAATGAAACAGGACAATATAGCCAAATAACAACAAAAATTGCAAACTCAAAAGGTGACACCAAATTGTCTGAGCAAAAGGACCAAAAATATACTGCTATCACAAGCTTCTCTGACTTGATCCTTTTCAATTTCAACCCATTAATGCTTCGATGCCTCTCTCTCTCTCTCTCTCTCTCTCTCTCTCTCTCTCTCTCTCTCTCTCTCTCTCTCTCTCTCTCTCTCTCTCTCTCTCTCCCTCCCTCTCCCTTTGTCTCTCTCTCTCTCTCTCTCTATGTCTCTCACTTGGATGTTTTACATGACCATAGCGTTTTGCTTGTCTATGGAGTCTGCTATGATGGTTTTTGATATCAGAATAATAATAATTATTATTATACATTTTTACAGCACCCTTAGAGAACTCAATCTCTTTCTAGACACTTTACGTTTGCTGCTAAGGAAGCATGATCACATGGTTAGTGTTGGCATGCTCAACGACAACATGCATAACACGGTAAGACGTGACATTACAGGGCCACATGCAAATGTTGTTAGTGGCAGTATGCAGTGTCAGCATGCATAAGCAGACCAAGGACGAATCACATGGACCCACTAAATGCTGCGATAGATGCGTTTTAGCTTCTTTTTAAATGTGGTAAGGTCAAGGGATGTTGTGACGCAATTCGGAAGTGAGTTACAGGCTTTGGGAGCATACGAACTAAAGGCACGGTCTCCAAAGAATTTGAGGTTCATATGAGGTATAGGTAAATGATTAGATTCCCTAAAAAGCAGGCGGTACGATGCTTAGCCTAGTGGGGAGTAGACCTGATAGGTAGGCTGGAGCCAAAGAATGAAGTGACCTAAAAGTGAGTGACAAAACCTTGAATTCGATGTATTGCTTGACTGGGAGCCAGTGCAAATCGGCGAGAAGGGGCCTGATTGCACAAGCCACTACACCAGCGAGCAGTGGGTTACAGAAGTCAAGATGGAATGTCACAAATGTATGTACCAATTTAGAAATGGTATCCTTGTCTAAACAGTCCAAATTGTATCAATGTTATGTAGCTGGAAGTTGGCAGACTTGACTGTGGAGCTGATGTGGTCGTCAAACGAAAGGTCACTTGGGATCACGACACCTATATTTTGTCTAGATTTAACAGGAGATATGTTGGCAGAGCCTATAGTGAGCATTAACCTTTCCAATTTCTGAATCCCACTTGGTTTGCCCATAACTAGTAAGTTAATTTTATCATCATTTAATTTAAGAAAGTTTGCTGCTCTCTATGTGCATATGTCATCCATACATGCAGCAAGGGAGTCGAGAAAATTGGACATGCTGGAGGGCTGGGAGGGATCACAGCAAAGGTACAAGTGAGTGTCATCTGCATAGAAGTGAAAGCCTAGGCTGTACCTGGCAATCACATCGGCTAGAGGGAGAGTATAAGCCGGGAAAAGAACGGGACCAAGCTCAGACCCCCGAGGTACCCCATATTTCAGAAGTTCATCGGATGATATTTTTCTGTTCATATCAATACTCTGGATTCTCCCACTGCATTCCTAAATAGGTCGTTATAAACCAGAAGGAAAGCCGGCTCTGGAGAGTGATTAGCTCTAAAATCAGATTGGAACTTACTAGCAAGGTTTGAAGTTTCAATATATGAATTCAGCTAGCTGGTTTGCTACGACTCGTTCCAGTGTCTTTGATTGGAACGGTAGATGGGAGACTGGGTGGAAGTTGCTCATGTTTTCTTGGTCGGGTGTTGCTTTCTTGAGAAGTGGCCTGACAACAGCTTTCTTAAAAGGTGCTAGGATTTGCTCCAAGGCTAATGACATATTGATGGTGTTAGTTATGCATGGCAGAAGCAGATCTATGAACCGTAGAAGCAGTGAATAGGTTCTAAAGGACTAGTTGTATTTTTTGATTGGGATATAACTATGGAAGGACGATGTAGCAGGTCGACTCCTTGAATGTAGGCATTGAGATGTTCCATGGAATTGAGGAACGAGATGGTAATGCAAACACAACTGGATATAAGGAAGATATCTGATAAGTTCGGAGGAATCATAAGCCTTACATTTGGAGATCGGTATTCCACAGAGCTGCTGCCAGCAGCGGAGTCATCAATTGCAAAATTACTCGGGCATTGTTCAGCCCAGCAGGCCGGAGATCGGCTGTATGCAAGTTCAGTATGCCCTTTGCAGTAGGGCAGCAGTAAATGACGTCCACCATGAGCATTGCTGCATCTGCCAATGCAAAAAATAAGGACAAGCAGACCTTGAAATTGTATTGCAGAAGCTCTGGTTACAACACGCCGGTTCTGTATGCAATGTGTACGTTGCTTTGCAGCCTAACCCTTGCTGATCTCTAACGGCTCAGCCAAGGCATCACTGCAGGGCCATGCAGCAGGCACACCACGAGCAGCCTACTCAGCTGCACACGAGCCCGGCTGGCGGGACACAGGCTGCACCTGGATGCAGGTCAATCTATTTAAACACGAAAGCCCATGCATACTCACCGAGCGAGCACAAGCTCTCTAGCTATGGGAAACACATGTCACGCCAAGGAAAATAACCAGTGCTTTCGAGGACATGATCATGGCCAAACATGCTGCACAAAGCTATGGCAACACGTGCTAGCAAGTGTGCTCGCATGGGCATGCATGCCTGCATGCTTGCATTCAGAAGGTAACAGGATGGCAAAGAGTAGAGAGGAGAGGTGAGCTGATGAAATGTCAGAAGCCTTGACCTGCTTTCCTCATTGGTCTGCTTTCTATACAGCCAACATAATAATAAATACTAGCTGATTTAAAAGACTCTTGTTTTGTATAGCGACAGAAGACCCTTTACGGCTATCACCACCGCTTGCACCGGCAATGCAGAATCGCCCACCACAGGATTCGAACCACGACCACGGGACCGTCGTAAAAAGCAACCACATCACCTAGTGAGCCATCATGGCTCATAGAGCCTTGCCTCAATAACTTTTTTCGACTGCCCACTTTCTTGGTGAGCCGTGATGGCAGACTAGGTAAGGTGGTTGCTTTCACGGCCTCGGTCCCGAGGTCGTGGGTTCGATTCCTGCGGTGGGCGATCCTTTATCGCCACTGCAAGTGGTAGTGATAGCCGTCAAGGCTCTTCTGTCGCTATACAAAAAAGGCTGTTTAATCAGCTAGGATTTACTTGTTGTGAGCCGTGATGGCAGACTAGGTAAGGCGGTTGCTTTCACGACCTCGGTCCCGAGGTCGTGGGTTCCATTCCTACGGTGGGCGATCCTTTATCGCCACTGCAAGCGGTAGTGATAGCCGCAAAAGGCTCTTCTGTCGCTATACAAAAAGAGGCTGTTTAATCAGCTAGGATTTATTTGTTTTATTTCTACAGGGCGTCGTCGGTATCATTTGGCATGTCTTGTGAAGTGAAATTACCTCGTGCAGAATCGAGCATTAGCAATGACTAGGAGGCTCTCATTAAGTGTGTTGATTACTTGAATCGCATAGAACCTAACATCTTGAGCAATAACATCATTCATCGCCGGCACCTGGCAGCAAAAAAAATCTTCATCATCACCAGTACATATAGTTACTGCAATGAACAAGATTAAATCAGTGCTTCCAAAGATAAGGAATATTGGCTGATTAGTAATAAAGTTAGTTAGCCCTCCCCACATATTGACAAAGTGTGTGATTTTGTATGACTTTCTTGAAACTTGCAGACCTTTTGAAGCCACCTATGCTTTGGGCAGTAAAAATCTCAATTAAGGCATTATGCATGCCATTGCTTAATTATCAGAGATATATGAGGAAGTTTAATTAAGAAATTTCAGATGCTAAGACAAATTAAGGCTAAATAAGCCATTTCTACCACATACAAATGTATGTGCATAAATTTACTCTATTCAGGAACAATAAATATCGCTGCATCAGGTTAGCAGAGTCGGTGTGAGCTACAAACAAATTTGATGAAACACTGATAAGAAGATGGCCCTTGCACAGCAGAGTACAGGCAAACCACAGCCCGACTTCCGGTGGTTCAATATGCCGACTCAGCTGGTCAATTGAAAGCTAGGAAGCCCCGGAGACGCCAGTCGCCAGCAGTTTGGGCGACAGCAAGGGGGAATAGAACTGCAGAAAGCAATTGCTGCTTCCTTTCATGTTCCCAGGACAACAAAGAACCCTTGAAGCTCTCCTTGAGTGACACATTGAATGATATGGGTAATAATAATATTGATAACTTGATAAAGCGCCCTCAGAGAACTCAATCTCTTCCTAGGCGCTTCACATTTGCTGCAAAAGGAAACTCGATTCAATCGTGAGTAATATCATGCTTGATAAACAAACAAAATGAATAACAAGGTTAGGGGTGATATGCACAGGGTCAGCATGCAAATGCAGTTAGTGGCAGCATGCGCAGTGTCAGCACGCATAAGCACGTGAACGACGAATCACAGGGACCCACTAAATGCTGTCCTAAAAAGGTGTGTTTTTAAGTTCCTTTTAAATGTGGTCAGGTTGGGGGATGTTCTGACGCAGGTCGGGAGTGAGTTCCAGGCTTTGGGAGCATATGAGCTAAATGCACGGTCTCCAAAGAATTTAAGGTTTGTACGAGGTATTTCTAGACTGTTGGATTCCGAAAAGCGGGTGGTACGATGCTTGGCCTGATGGGGTAGTATATCTGACAGATTGGCTGGAGCCATAGAATGAAGGGACCTAAAAGTGAGCGACAAAACCTTGAAGTCAATCCGTTGCTTGACTGGTAGCCAGTGCAGGTCGGCGAGAAGAGGAGTAATTTGGCAACTGCGGTGCTCACGACAGACAAGCCTAGCTGCAGAGTTTTGCACCAGCTGCAATCGCCTGATCGCACATGCTGGTAGGCCAGTAAGCAGTGAGTTGCAGAAGTCGAGACGAGATGTCACGAATGCATGGACCAACTTGGACGTGGTATCCTTATCTAAACAAGCCCGAATTTTAGCAATGTTATGAAGCTGAAAATAGGCAGATTTGACTGTGGAGCTGATATGGTCGTCTAATGAGAGGTCGCTTTGGAATATGACAACTAGATTTCGAGCTGATTCGACAGGAGATATGCTGGCAGAGCCAATTTTGAGAGTCAGCCTTTCCGATCTCTGAATCACACTGGGTTTGCCCATAACTAGTAAGTTAGTTTTGTCATCGTTTAGTTTTAGAAAATTTGCTGCCATCCATGTGCGGATGTCATCAATGCATGCAGCAAGTGAGTTTAGAGAATTTGAGGTGCCCGAAGGCTGGGAGGGATCAAAGCAAAGGTACAACTGAGTGTCATCTGCATAGAAGTGAAAGCCTAGATTGTGCTTGGCAATCACATCAGCAAGAGGGAGAGTATAAACCGTGAAAAGAACCGGACCTAGCACGGAGCCATAAACTTAGTAAAGTACAAATGCAGAAAATCACCAGTCCACGCATTAAATTGAAACCTGCTGGTGATCGCGCCTTCAATTTGTATGCACCAGAAGTCTGGAACTCGTTTCCTGCTTCTAGCACAATCTGTATTTACTTAGCACCATTGAAGTTTCAGTTCAAGTAAATTTCCTTTCATTATTGAGTGAACTTGATTTACTTTTTTGCTCATGTGTGCTTTGCCTGCTTATCTGTGCATGATTCTGTGCATCTTATTAGCCAGGATGTTTTAAGTGGCGTCCTTACAATCTCTTCTTGTAAGCTTGGGTATGCTGTGCAGGCATAGTGCTTGTGTGGGCTTTTGCATGCTCGTCTAAACAAGATATCTATGCATGGCCTAAGCCCTAGGTTACTGCTCACCTGCAGCGAGTTTTAAATCACCTAAATTGAAAATTGTTTCTCTTAGGGTGCTGCACATGACGTATTATTACTATTAAGACACTTGAAATCGTCATCCCACGTTTAATCCTTTGGGCCAATTCGAGCAAGACTCCAGTGAGTCACTCGAAGCCAGTAACAATTGCGCCTGTGCAAACCGTTGACTCGACAGTGCAGTAAGTTATGTACTATGTACATGACAGACTAAGACACTGCAAACAAATGCATCCCCATGGAGTAAGTTATCGATTGACTTGGCAAACTGTAATCAAATGTAAGCACGACCTATTGGCAGGTCCTACTTATCACTGGGAATCAGAAACATGGTGTTCGATGGATAGAACCCCTTTCAAAAGACAGACAAACAGTGACTTTCAGTAGAGGCTTGGTATTTGTGGCTGTAACTTTGATTGCATGTATTTACTCTCTACGTAGATGCGAAAATATGAGTGCAAAAGGGTGCATTCATAAGGCAGAAATGGGGGATGGAAATTCAGTGGCTAGCAGCTCTATCCCCATAATACTGCCAGTGTGGATATAAATAGGGGTGTCGTGGATAGATGCACATAAGGTTGCCATGGACAACCCTGCAGAACGCAAGTTAAATGTGCCGTAGGCTCTGGGCTGTGCCCTTGTCATAGCAACAAGCTGGTGGGTGCATAAGAGGAAAATGTAGATAGCGTAAATGTGACTGAGACAGGTGGCTGGATTTATCTGTTACCGAACACACAAAGGATATCATTTTAGTATACAGGATAGCCCGTTCCTTTGGCTTCACGAGTTAAATCGATGTCTCCATCACCAGAGGCTGAAGTCCAAGCCAGCCATCAGTTTCATCATCGGAGCTTGCGCATGCGAATTGCCCAAAGTCTAGCAAACAGGTCGCGTGGCTACTGGCATATCGCGAGCTCATAAAGATCTACCATTCCATACAATGAATTGCATCTCCATATTTACTCTTGGAAAGCCCTAAGGAGTAAGTGACTACTACGCCAGAGAGATTTCTATAGCGCACTTAAAGCCAGAGTTGCAACTCAATCGGTGGCTAGCTAAGTACAGATCAGTGGCCACTTTGAAGGCAACTGGCCAGCAGTGGAAATTGGTAGAAGCCAAGAGACCTGAGAAATGAAAAGTTGCAGAACGCAGTTCTCTTTAGTGTAGTTGGGAAGCTAGCAGCATTAAAACAACTGAATTATTGATTGCCTATTAGCCAGTAGCCTTTCGAGTCTAACTAAATGTGCGAGAACTGTATTCAAAAAATAATTACCAGCTTAGCTTCATCTCATTTTTTGCTGCAAAAAGGTTGAGATCGTGGGGTGGGGTTCATGTTTGCTATATTTTAGGGACACAACTCCACTACTACCATTCTGCTGGATAGGCTTAAATGTCTCACCTGATAAGTTACCCCAACTGTTTAAAGCCTGTTGATCGTTCAATACATCTAAGCACAATTTCGTGAGAACGTCGTTTTCAGTAGATGACCTGTACTTCACTCTGTTCAGTTGGACTGTTGCAAAATCCCTTGTCACTACAACAGGAGCAGGAACATTTGGACTCCATAATTATGAATTTTCACTATGCAATGCAATTTTACTTTACATTCTTCTTGGGTAGTAAGTGTTATTTTGCAATTGCTCGTGCCCCTAAAGTATAGAAATGACCATTTCTTCCCACAAACTTTTCTTAAAGGAACAGGACAGTGATAAATCTGAAATGCATTTATTTTCCAAAACATTGTAGATATAGCTACGGCCAAAAATCCGATGCAAAATTAAGAGATCATATATTTGTATAAACTATAGTTGTGTACATAATCACACTTATAAATCATACTCTAATCAAATTTGAATCGTCATAAAATATAAAACGGTTAAGTATTTGATCTGAGTTTGTGAATCACTAAACAAAGTCGTTTAAAGTATGGTATTGATCTGTTGTTCTATGCATTATCACATCCAAGTTATTGTTACCTTCCTTCTTGATACTTTCCAGTAATATAAATAGCATGAATGCAGGATCCTTACTCCTACTAGTTCAGTTTGTTCTTGCTGCCTAAGTCGATATATGCATTTTCTTGAGATGGCATCAAAAAGCTCCAAGCATCCAGCAGTCGCATTTTGCTACTTCTGTGGCAAATGTAATAATAATAATAATCATCATCATCAATCATACTGTATTGTGCCCTCAGAGAACCTAATTTCTTTATAGGCACTTTACATATGTTGCAAAGGAAGCATGATCGAATGGTTAGTGGTAGCATCCTTAATGTCAACAAGCATAGCATGGTTAGAGGTGACATGCACAGGGTCAGCCTGCAAGTATGGTTAGCAGCAGCATGCACAGTGTCAGCAAGCATGTCAAGACAGGAGTGAAAAACAACTCAACGGAAGTATCTCTTCAGTACTCGTCTCTTTCTCTGTCTAACTCTGTGTATTTATAAGAGGATTACTGCAGCATCAATGCCTTGCTGGATGCTCTGAGATGTAATAAGTCCTGCTTGGAGGTCAGTGGACATTTCGAAATGGTGGCACTCCTGATTTGTCTTCAATGTGGCATATCAAGTTGTCCTGCTCTCTCTCTCTCCCCCCTCAATCACCCTGCTCACTACCATTGCCTAGACTGGCCACGGCAGATCGAGTTCTCTATGTGGGGGAGCATCAATTTCAAGTGGAAGCCACTGGTGGACTCCATCCAGCAATCTGCTGATGCCAGCACTGTACATTAAATTGGGCCTTAAGAAAAAAATTTGTCACGACCCTAGATAATGAGTCTGCATACTTCGAGCCTCTTCAAAACTTCTTCCGCAAGTTGTATGAGGCAGTGTGCAGCATACCCTTTGTTTGTATGGTGCCCTAGGGGAACTTAATCTCTATCCAGGCCCTTTGTGAGTGCCACAAGGCTCGAGCCCACGACCTTGGTCATTAAAGTATGCCAGCGTCAAATCGGAATGGTACAAAAACGATGAACTTGGGGAGCTAAAATAAAGAAGATTATTGAGTGCAGTGATTGCATCAAGAAGCTCACTAGTAAGGAGATGGCTGCTTAAAGCAGATTTGTTAAAGAGGCTGTTTGGAGCTTCCTAGCCAGTCACAATAAGGAAAACATGAAGAGTGGGTTAAAATTATGCTGAAGAGCTACTGCACACTAGGCTGTAGGATGTTCTTAACATGAGAGCTTACTTGGACGAGGACGAGCAAGGCGAGTGCTTCCACCAGGATTTAGTTAACTTGCCACTTACAAAGACAGTATAATAAGAAAATGGTCTGAGAGTACATCTTGGTGTCGGTCCGTAAAAGTGATTTACAGTAGTCGGCAAATCTCGATTAACTACTCATTTGAAAATAGTCAGTGGTTTTTTTTGCATTACTTCAGTATACAAGTATGTTAATTCTGGTTTATTTGTTATTTTCATTATACTAAATTTGATCCAAACGATTTAGCATAGCAAATTCGTCCACCTTACATTAGACATGTGCAAATTGCAAATGTATTTTCGAGCTGGTCACGAAACCCAAAGTTGTGGGAAATAATTAACCTATTTCTGTGCTTTTGGGGCATAAGCTCATGCAAAATAACACTACCTACGAACTTGCGTTACATAGTGGCACCCTCGTGATGCTGCTCATAAATGCATAAAAGCTTTTAATCACTTGATTGGGATGGATTAAAAGATGTAAGCCGATGCGATCAAGTCTGTTGGCAACCTAATGTGCACCGAAAGCTACCTAGGCTTTGAGTGCGCTATTAAAAACTCTCTTATGTAACACTCACATAGTCTTTGTGACTTTGTGGAGTTACAGACAGAAATATACACTGATACTATTAGATTCATGTTTCAACATAACGTTGGTGGCTTAAAAAACTTACTTTCTCTCACTGCCTTTCCTTTTTCTGCTACATTAAGGTGAGCTGATCTACAGGCAAGAAAATAATCTAGGAATGTCTGACCTTCGCTAATACCTTTGTGCTCATCCAAGAACAGCTGGTAGGCAGTCCTGCGGAGCATTGCCGGCAAGGGCCGGTTTTGATAGGCCACCGCCAGCTGCATTCTGAATTGAGGATGCCGGCGCAGAATACTCGTGGCTCCATCGAGTGACAGCTCAACAATCGCATCCGTCCAAGTCTCAGAAGCAGCTCCTGCCAGTCGCTGGTTGGCGATCTCGATTCGAAGATGGTTTTCGAGTGTATTCACGACAGCCTTTGCTGCAGTGGTACACGTGCTGCCTGCAAGCAGATGACAGGATAACAGACATAGGAGAGAGCGACAGACAGAAAGTTACCAGGAGGACTGCTTTTGCCACCCCAACGATGCAACAGTAATTAAGAAGGCCATTTGCCTTGCTACGTGAACCTTGCACGCCGGCTTACGTTTTTATGGTAGCCTAGAAAAGACTGGCCTTGCAAGTTAAGTAACCAAAACAAAGAGCTGCTAGATGAAAACGAGCTGGAACAGATCCATACGAGCAGTGAGAGGGAAGGCAGTGACTTTGAATCATACCTTGACTAACGCTTCAGGAATGGAATAGCAAAACCGACCGCGGCCCATCGTCTCTTCAGTGAGGAGTACAGCCAGTGGAAGAGACACTAGTACTTCCACTGTCCACATTCACTCTAAAATTGCCACCAGCCAGCTGTCAGCCGACAAAGCCACACTGGTAGTAACTAACCTAAAAAGGCAAATGATTAGTATCGAATGAGAATATATGCATAAACTGCATGCATGACCACATTTTCAGTCGTCTGTACTAATGATCATTTTTGTGAGAGCTGTGCGAAGATTTTATTAAGAGTAAGCTGGAAGGAAGGAGAAACATGCCTACCTACACGACAGAAAAAGGCTAATCAAATACTTGGCTAAGGGCTGCACTCAAATGAATCCTAATTCTTAATGTACTGCCTTTATAGGATTGTATCCAACTAGTTATTGTTGGCCATTACTAGCCTCTTCTTCTCTAAAACTCATTGCTCCATCGTCTTCATGCTTAATCTTTGTCTCCTCTCCCCTTGGGGCTTCCCATTCTTTCTGTCTATCTGTCTGTCAGAGTGTCTTCTTCTCTCTTTCTCTCTCTATCTCCTCACTTTTCTTCTTCCCATTCTCTTATTAGCTGTCAGTCCTGTCCTCTTTCTCCAGCTCTCTTTCTGTTCTCTGGCTGCTCTCCTGTCCCTTCGTGAGTGTCTTTCGTCGTCCT
The DNA here is from genome assembly GCA_009760855.2 of Cristatella mucedo. Lineage (NCBI taxonomy): Eukaryota > Metazoa > Bryozoa > Phylactolaemata > Cristatellidae > Cristatella > Cristatella mucedo. Next base: position 1,740,372 of record WPIO01000015.1, read on the forward strand.
TTACTCGATCTCCATCTTTCCTGATTCTCACAGTATGCTTTCTCATTCTCTCCTTCCCCTCTTTTCATACTCGCGTTTTCTCTCTCATCTCCCTAGAAGGCAATCTCCCCCTCTCTCTCTCTCTCTCTCTCTCTCTCTCTCTCTCTCTCTCTCTCTCTCTCTCTCTCTCTCCCTCTCTCTCCCTCTCATTCCTTCCATCTCTTTCTCTCTTTGCCTCACTTGCTGCTTCCTCATTACCTCTTCTTCAATCTCTCTTCTTGCTCTCTCTCTCTCTCTCTCCTCTCATCTTTCCCCCTCTTTACTTCTTCTCTCTCCTGTTTCTCCTTCCCCCTCTCTCTCTCTCTCTCTCTCTCTCTCTCTCTCTCTCTCTCTCTCTCTCTCTCTCTCTCTCTCTCTCTCTCTCTCTGCCTCTCTCTCTATCTTCTCTTTCTCTCCGTCTCCTGTTCACCTCTCACTCTCTCTCCCCCTCGTTTCAATATTTTTCTCCACACATCAGCAAGGAGCAGATTCAATATGATCAGCGCAATCCTCCTTTGCAGACTAGCCCAGACGATACTTCCAAGTCTTTACTCGTGGTAAGAGGAAGATCATCCAATCCAGTAGAGCTTTTAACTGTCTGTCATTTTCAGACAGGCTACGGGGTTGTGCAAAACTACCGGTTGCATGCAAGCTTTGAGAAGATAAACTGACACCCAGCTCAGAGGATCCATTCTCTGCTAATATGTACAGTATGAACTAATTAACCAGTAAGCTGTTGCTATCGGAGAACCATGTATGTCCTAATCGATAAGTAGCCGAGCTGTCACTACTCCCAGAGCCTCAAACAGCTGAATGGATATACAGTGCGGGTCGGGCTAAAGGAATCAGCTATTTATTAGCAGAAGTCTCTGAAGACCGGATGTTCATATACAGAGACCATTGACAATGCGACGAGACAACCCGATGCAATTTTTCCGACAATAGTTATACTAAGTCGTTTGTATTGCACCTTAAGAGAACCAAAGTCTTTATCCCGGAGCCCTTTGTAACTCACTGTAAGAGAAGCAATAAGCAAGAGTTAATGACAAGCAAGATTTCATCCTTGGTCTATCATGCCAAACCACATGAATATGATGCTAAAACAAGGATGCAAAAGCAAACAAGCAGCATGCATACACCAACATAATGAAAAGTACACGAGAACACACTCCGGGCTGCAGGCTGTTAGGACTTGAAGTTAGTAATAGTTAGTGTTATGCACCGAATCAAGCAAAAGTATGCATGAAAGAGCTCGGAAACTAAAAGGCAAGTTTGCTGGGGTGTAGGGAAAGCTGAGTGGAACCAATGAATTTTCAGCTGCGACTAAATTGTCCAGTAGCATAGGATTAACGGTACAGTCTGGGACTCCCTTAATAAGGGGAATAGTAGCAATCTAGACTTAATGTCACAAATTTGTGAACTAGTATCGCTTTAGCAATTTTGTCTAAGCAGGCCCTGAATTTGGCAATGTTCCGCAGCTGAAAGTGAACCAACTTGACAGTGGAGGCAATCTGCTCATCCTATGACAAGTGGTGTTTGAATATCATGCACACATTATGGGCAGTCGTCAGACAAGTAATAGATACAAAGATGGCTGAGAGAGGAATGCTGTCGCTAGCCCGGCCCCTCCAAGGAAAGAGAGAGGTATTCTGTTCTGACCCTGCGGCCTAAGATAAGCATTTATTGGACACCTTGCTACAGGCATCAACTGAGTGGAGACAAATCCAACCAGGAGCAGAATTTGAACCCCATGCCTACACAAACTAGACTCTGTAACACCAAACACTAATGCTGTGTCTACACTAGCAAACGCTCGAAATCGAGAAATCAAAGAACTTGAGAATACGTCGTCAGCTTTGACGGGTAATGGGTGGGCAGGGACCATGGCCGACCGGAGGGATTTGATTTTCGTAGTCCTGGATCAAAGAATTAGCCGGCGGGCAACTTCTTGGTGGTAGATCAAAGACTTTTGAGGCAGCCAACCAATCAAGAGCAGCCCCATAAAAGCAGCACGGATAGAGCCTTTACAGACGTATTGCATTAGAAGTCCGTTGTGTAGGATTGTAATAGTTCTGCTTCCTCCTTACACTCTTTTCCATTAGTACTATCTCAACAGCAAGTGGCAGTTCCTTTTGGGTAACAGGCAGCAGATATGTGTCCATGGATAGCCGATGGTCCATTTTCATTTGCCGCCAAACAAGAAACTGTATTACCTCCATACTTCCGCGATCTCTCTTGTTACCAACTAAGAGCAGATGTACTAGTCACCTCTCGACAACAAGGCTAATCTCGACTCTGAACTATAGCACAGTGGAGACGTGGCTGATTCGGCCCTAGTTCAAACTGCCGAGCTGGGTTGGTCCAGCGGTTAAGGTGCTCGCCCCGACTAAGGTCTGGCTGAGGTCGTGGGTTCGAGCCCTGAGGCATATGTGAAGCGCCTGAATAGAGATTTAGTTCTCTTGGGGCGCTATACAAATGAATTATATATATATATATATATATATATATATATAAACTCAAGAAAAGTTCACAGATGTCTCGACACCAAGCATTTGCCATTGAAGACACAGCTTTAGTCATAGCGATGACCCTCTCCCACAGCTATTCTTCATAATCAGCCAAGATAAGGGGTATGCCTACAGAGTGAAATGGCAGCATTCCACCTAGTGTGAGGCAAAGAGAAAAAGCTAAAACCATCTGTTCTCACAATCCGAATTCTGAAGAAATCAATGTCATTAACGTAAATAACTGTCCACAACCTGGGTCCCTAAAGCTCTGATTTCAAACTTGTGTTGTCTCGTCTTTTGTTTTGTAGCAGGTACAATAATCCACATCGGCAAGGAATGCTGAATTTACTGCCTGAAATACTTTTAAAGACTCCTGCTGCATCGTAGCTCTAAGTCCAGATCGACATTGGGATGAACGCATTCTAACCGTTGACAAACAGTGTAGGCACAACGCATTTAAATATGAGCAGTAACCTTCAACTGGTCATGCCTGCCTTGCTAATTGCAATCGTTCAAAGCCACTTACTTTTTTCCACAAGGGCGATAGCTTCGACCAAGATAGCATTCTTTAGGTTGTCAGAGAGCTTATCAAATGTAGTGGAATACCATTCTGCACATAGGCGGTCGATTTCAGGTAGCAGTTTGTCCACCAACCGCTGCCATTCCTAAGAGGGTGAAGATAGAGGTAGATCATGGCCCAAGCAGAACTGCTTAGCTAGTCGGCAAAGAGTAGGACTAGTCGCTAGCAATATCCAACTCAATATCGAGAAAACTACTCGAGCACACTCACACACCCGTGCCTGGCACGCACGTGTACACAAGTGCGCACTCAGAGCATGAACCAAACCCGCTGGCTGCTCAGTTCTAGCAGCCAGAGTGCAGCAGCAGCACTCACTACAGCCAGTCATACTAGGAAGAACCCAAACAGTTGTATACGAGAGCCAGGCTTCTGCATTTTGGCTCCTATTATAATAGACTTCGGTTTTTGTCCTTGGGCAGAGTGTTTTCCTGATGTTTTATCCCTAAAATAGGAGCTTTTGCATCACAAAAACTTTGCTTCTGTGGCTAGAACAACAAGGTATTTTAACATTCTCCGGCTATTTAGCTATTTAGCACTGTGCAGGCATCACGTTCGCACATTTAGCACACATTACTTAGCTACCGGCATTAGTGAGGCTAGGGCAACAGTAAAGGTATCTTAAAAGAACATTTAGCTTACAATATTTCAGAAAACATATTAGAACATATAAACATATAGACTAGCCATATTTTACTGACATTGGCTTTGGTTTAAGGTTTCGTAGACTCAGGAGATGCACTTTGCTATTGGAGTGAACAATGTACCAAAACTAGAACAAAAAAGTACTCCGTGAACTGTACTTCTATTAAGATGAGCAAGGCCTAAAAAACATACTTTTGCATGCTGGTCAGGGATCAAAGCAAGCCTCTGGTTCCTCATCACACACGCGAATGCTGCAAGGGAAATCTTGAAGGTAAGGTGAACAATAGCTGCTTGCTGGAAGGAATTTCTTACACAATATTAGGCAATGTTAAAATATCGACCTAGTACCGATATGTCCGTCGTCCTAGTACCACACTGCCCTAAGCTCCCCATCACCAAACCTCCGGATAAGGATCGGCCATCTTCAGGAAGCAGTAGCAAGTCAGACAGCGAGGACGATGTTTGCAGATCCAGCTCAATTTACTGATGCGCCTGAGGAGAGACAGCCATCTTTTTCCAACTATTGAGACCTAAGCGATTTGATCTGAGACCTTGGTCTTACCTAGTCTGATCCTAAACCTCTTGACATCTAGGCTCAGGGAGTGGTACTTGATGGATGAAAGTATAGCAGTAACAGATCAGAGAAAGCATCATCAACTGTTTTCCAATTTCTTCAGTCGGCAAGACGGGTGGTGCTTCTGAACGGAGTGACCAGTTCATTTGAGGCAATGGGAATCACCTGTAGCCCATATGAATGGGACCTATTCATAGACAGTTCATCCTGGAGCCTCAAAACCATGCTGTTTCATAACAGAAGTAAGTACTCATCTCCACCTATGGCTCTCTCTGTGCACCTCAAAGAGACTAAACTAGTGGAAACATATTGCTGGGTGCCTTCCAGTATGGTGACTATGGCTGGGAGGTCAGCGGATACTTAAAAACGGTGTCATTCCTCATGGGTCTCCAAGGCGGTTTTACAAATGTTTTTGTTTTATTTGCCTATGGGGCACCCGGGACACTAGGGACCGCTATCTCCAAAGGGATTGCAACAGTGGGCCGATTTCTTTGTAGGGAAGAATGCAATCAAGCGTGAGCACAGTAAAGGAAGATGCTGCAGCCGCCACTGCACATAAGGTTAGGCCTCGTCAAGCAATTATTCATGGCAACAGGCAATAGGTCAGTGGCATTCAAGTACCTCCAGCATGTATTTCCACAGCTATAATAGGCAACGGTCAAAGCCGGTATCTTTGTCTTACCACAGATAAAGAAGATCTTTGAATATGACAAATTCGCCAAGAAGCTGAACATAATGGAGAAAGCAGATTAGAACAGTTCGGTCATAATGGTTCACTTTTTTCTGGGCAATTAAAATGCTGAAAACTATGAGCAGCTGGTTCAGACTAACAAAAACGACGATACCAAAATGGGTTACAGAACACCTCTCGAAGTCCATATCCTTTAGACTCATCTCAACAATGTCAAGAAGAACACTGGAGCTTGAACGTGTTTACCGTGGACAGTATAACAAAAGCATGATCGGAACTGTGTTTGGGGGCTTCTTCAAGAAAGCGATTTGCAGAATAGCCACATCTAGAACATCTGATCTCTAATCTCTAATCCCTTTTGAGTAGCCAATTTTGTACAATCGGTCAGTTTTCTTACCGTACGTGGGTTAAATTCAAGTTACTCAATGTCCTGGCCACAAATGCAAAGTGTGTATGGAGTAATTGTAATTTTCTTTACATTTGAGCCATAGCAATTTGGAAATAACACTTACAACCAAGGGACAAAAATTGCAATATATAGTGTCATGGTTTCGGAAGCTATATAGTCCGGTAACGGTTTTAGCTTTGCAGATACATGACAAATACTGGTGAAGCTGGTGCCTCAAAGCACGGCTATCGAGCACAGCCTCTGAGCCTATGCACAATAGTAATATTACTCTTGTGCATGGCCATAGATGCCACATCCAAATTACTAGTTTCTTTAATTAGCCGTGGCCCATTGTTGCAAATGCGATGCTCCATTGTAATGAATGCTGTGCATACGACAGTGCAAAGGCAGGCAATCATTCTAGTAAAACAGTATGCCTGAGCGTTAAGAGAAAAGCAATCATCTGACTGAGCTGGCCAACAATCAGTCCCTAGACTATCTGCACTGCCATGCAGAAGAATACTCATACAGGAGAACTGCATGTGCAGGTTTCTATTCCTGGCTTTAATTTCTAGGCATTTCAACCTTTATGACTGCCAGTCAATGTTCCACTCTTTCTTCTCTCTCTCTCTCTCTCTCTCTCTCCCGAATTCCCCCTCTACACTGGCCCTATCATCAGCTCATGCTTATGCTCTCTGCTAATGCTTATTAGTTGACGCTTAATTCCTGTCGGTCTAGTCGTCGGTCTGTCCATCTGACTGCCTTTGTGGTCTCCATTCCAGTTCACATGAACACCAGATGCTATCTTGTCCTCTTGCCTGCCCATTATGCTTCCTTAATTGACTTCCTGGCTCAAGTGCTATGAGATCTGCCTAATCCCTTTTGATTACGGGAGTGTGTCGTGTTGCTTCTGAGTTGTCCCATCTGCAATGCATGAGACTGCAATTGATCGCAAAAGCTCTTTTCAACCTATCGATTACGGTGGGCGTCTCTCTAAGACGGCTTAGTTTTGCGGCATGGCATAGCAGAAGTATGAAATGCACACAGAAAGTCTCATGCTGGGTCTCACTGCCAGCCATTCAGATTAAAGATGGAGAATTCAGCATCTAATTAATACAATTTCATGTAAAAGTGGATCTGCGAGATGATTGTGCAATTCAAGCTGTGTGATAGCTAGCTGGTAAAGTTGGCATGACTCGTGTATGACTCACGCTGTGACTCTGGTATCGATGCCGTGGTTCAACTCCCTTTAAACTATAGGACAGTCTTCTTTGATTCTTGCACTGCAATATCCCGCTGGAGTTCTTAGTTCTTTCATTCTTCTTTAATTCTCGCATTACCATATCCCTTTGGAGTTCTTAGTGTTTTTTACATTCATAATGACGGCTTAGCGAGATGTTTTTTTTTATCTTAATCCGAGAGTTGTAGAGGTTAACACCGTAGTGGCACGAAGAAAATCCGATAGCTGCCTAGTCAAATTTGTGAGCACGATACATGTACCGGAAACAACTACCGGAGTGCAGTCAGCTCCAAACTCAACGAACAGCCAATCATCTTGGCAATAGGAATATGAAGAAAAACCTCATTTCATCACTATGTTATAGCATGCGATATATATTGGGTCGTAAAATGAAAGGTGAAGTTGAGCAAACGTGAATGGCACAAAAATACCCTCTTGCTAGTTTCCCTTAAAATAAATAGCAACTATGAAAAAAATTTGATAATTCTAAATGTCTAAGCTATTGAGGGTTTTTATTTCACGCAGAAACTAGTAGCGCTGGCAGCAGCATGGGTCAAAGTCTATTATTCACCCAAAACCTGTTGAGCAAGCATGTCGCACTCAGCTTTTGAACTCGAGATAAGATGACGAGAAACTTAAATATCGGATAGAATCTTTAAGACCGCAGCTAACTATCCAACCCGAGTCTCTTTGCATTGGAAGTGACGACCGTCCAGATATTGAGTAACAAGCAGGCACAAGACTGTCACATGAAAATGATCACCAGGGTCATGCCCGAGACGTAAAATACACATAAGTGGCTAAAGCATTGAAAATATAATAAGAGGAGGCTTTTCGTACAGTTAGAATTAGTTCACTTGTATATCTATTCGTCATAGTACAGCAAAGCATTACAGACTGCACGTTACCCACGTGCTGCACTTCTGAGCGGACCTCACAAGAAAGTTCAGGAAGCACGGAGTCATTCCAAGCGAAAGTAATCTAATCTTAAAATTTAAAGTCTCTATGGCTCTACCTTTGAACCTTTTATTGCCTTCTTGGCGTGTATCAGCCAGGCTGGGAGAGTGACCCGACCATCGGAAGCCATGGATTCGGCGTCGCGGTTGCTATATGCATAAGCATGCACATATAGGAAGTGATTCGGCAATAAAATTGCAAGTGTTTCGTAAGTACCTAAATTCAAATATTTCTTAGCTAATCACCGAAGCGCAAGTAGCCTGGACCTGCAATAACAGCCATCGATACCGCTAACCGGGTGAGAATCGGCCTTGACCTCAGCGGTCGCACCCGGTATCCCCCCACCCTGCCGATCGAGTTGTCGCTATACACAGCGAAGCGATTTCTTGGTGCAAGCAGTGGCGGTGTTCACTTTTTTTGAGACGGTTGCAGCATTTGACGATGCCTGTGAACGACGGGCATCGGAGCTGCCAAATTCCAGAAACTGTTCAAGGTACAAATGACTGCAGCGTACTCAGCAAGTTCAGCGCTGCGTGCACCGGTTACTTCGAGGACAGTTATCTTCGTGCCTTCGTGTCCACTAAATTGCGCCGCCGTTCACCACTTATCAACCGCGGCTATTACATACGGTTCAAAGCGATAACCGATGCCCTTCATTGGTTTGTGGAGAATGCTGCAGGACGTGCCCAGATTGTGTCGCTTGGAGCCGGGTTTGACACTGCTTATTTTCGAATCAAATCCCACTTTGATAGCGTGAAATTTTTCGAAGTGGACTTCCCTGATTTGGTTGCGAGAAAGGCCAGACTCATAGCGGGGAGTACTGATCTTAGCACCACTTTTGGCCCTTTCATCGTGAACGACTCCGGACTGTCTTCGCGTGACTACAAGCTAATCGGTGCAGATCTGCGATGCGTCGCCTACCTCGACACAGCCCTGCGCAGCTGTGGCCTAGACTTTTCACTGCCTACTCTTCTTTTATCCGAATGCGTAATGACATACATGGATCCTACGCACTCGTCAAGTCTAGTGAGCTGGGCAGCTCGCGAATTCGAGCGCCCTACTTTTGTTACTTACGAACAGATCTATCCCTTCGACGCATTTGGGCTTATAATGAGACGTCACTTCGATAAGCTGCAATCATCACTCCGATGCATTGCCCTCTTTCCGGACTCGGAAGCCCAAGAACGCCGCTACCACGAGGTTGGATTCAAGCACGTGGCAAGCTGCACCATGCTGGAATATTTCCGAAACTTAGACGCAGCCGAGAAGCAGCGCGTCCGGCATCTTGAGCCCTTCGATGAATACGAGGAGTGGCAGCTTAAATGTGGGCACTATTTCATCTTAATAGCAACGAAAGATGCTCATTTGCCACCGTTTGCGCTGCCGGCAGGTAAGAAGCCTTGCCTTTTCTTTGTGGGGCGCCCTGCGAAGTAGTGTGTGATCGCAAAGTGCATTCATTTCACTTACGGGCAACGAGGATTCGCTGGTCAACTACTTCGCCTAGCGAATTGCATTATGGTTGCCCCATCTCAAGTTGGCTGCCAAAGTGGTCACTTGAGGATTTCTGCAGCACGTATTCGGCGCAGGTGCATCTCTTCAGGCTGTTACTGCAAATTGCGCTGTGCTTCCGCCTTTTATTTACGTTGCATGACCACTTTGTATGGCTGTTTACAATAACTATACGAGTTAAAACTGAATGTGCTTGCAATGAGCTGGGGAATATTGTGAGGCTGCTTTTCTTACGATTTCTCTGCATTTCTTTACGACGAAAAATGAACACTTGGAATTTTCTTTCCTGCTCACGTTTTTACAAATTAGTATTTGCCATTAGCTCGTGTTTACCTTTTGGTCTTGTGCTCAGGAAGGGCTGTGTCTGAGAAATTGAATCTGTTATGCTCATATCTTGGTAACCTTCTCTCAAAATCTGCTCTGTCAGCAATTCTCTTGTAGCATCCACATCCAATCTAGGTGTCCTGTTCCAAAGTGACCTTTTACTAGACGGCTACGTAAGCTCTACGGTCAGGTCTGCCTACTTTAGCTACGTAGCATTGCGAAAATTCGGGCCTGCTTAGACTGGGAGACTACATCCGAGTTGGTCCGTGCATTTCTGTAACTCGCTTGACTTGCAGCATGTCTGGCCCTTGGCAACTAGGTGCTTGCATTTGGTGCAAAACTATCAGATAAGCTTTTCTGTCGTGAGCGAAGCAGCCGCCAAATTACAGCACTTCTTACCGACTTCCTGCACTGGCTCCCCTTCAAGCAGCGTATCGACATCAAGGCGTCGTATCCCACTCACTTTTACTTCCCTCAATTTTTTTCTTTCCTGCCTACCCATCAGAGCTACTCCCCAATTAAGCGTAGCATCGTAGCACCCACTCCTCTGAATCAACTCGCTGTGCCTCGAATCCTTTGGAGACTGTACCTTTAGCTTGTATGCTCCCAAAGCCTGTATGCCCCCTTTTTTTAAACGTTGCTTTTTTGTCCTGGGTTTCTGCTGCATTTGTTTAGTCAGCAGTGAGTCTACTTCACACTGCAAGTGGCACTTGTTTGTAGCTCCGTCTGTGATCATCTGCTGTCCGCATTGCAGCTCACCGACCAATGAATGTGCAGCTGCGCGCTCCTTTACCTGTACGAAAGACGGCCGTTCACTGGTCTGCCTATGGCCATGCTGCAGCCCTTCTGCCGGGCACTTCGCTGGTGTTGACCGTGGGAGGATTCGGTGAAGTTCAAGGGCGACACTCGAAGCTGGCCGGTGCGTTCGCTGTCGACTGCTGCACCGGCAGCGCCATCGCCGTGCACTGTCACGGTGAACTACCGCCCAGCGCAATCGGCGGCATGTACGGCTCTCTAACCGAGTTGGGTGACGGCTCGCTGCTGCTGTTTGGCGGCAGGCAGTCGCCAGCGAGCCCAGGCTGCGAAGCCCTGACACTGACGCCTTGCAGTGCAGTCGCTGGTCGCGACGGCATCAGCCTGACGGCCGAGCTGTGGTCGGCTGCCGGCGACTCACCCTCGCCTCGTTGGCGCCACACGATGACTCGCGTGATCTCGAAAGAATCCGGCGACCAGCTCGTGCTTTTCGGCGGCCGCAACGCTACGGACGTGCTCGGCGACTGTTACGTCATGACCCGTAAAGTATGGCGGCTCGTCGAGGGCCATCGCGTCTGTGCCCGGCACAGCCACGCCTGCTGCGCGCTGACAGCTGGCCGGCTGGCTTTGCACGGCGGATTGGATGGCGACGAGCGACCTCTCGCCGATCTGTGGTCGTTTGACTCTTCGAGCTGCCAATGGACCGAGCTGACTACGCTGCGACGACCACTGCCGAGCCTGTTCGCGCACACACTGCACGCCTTGAGCAATGGCGGCGACAGTGGCAGCGGCGATGGCGGTGACGGCAGCGCCGGCGTACTCGTTCTGGTCGGTGGCATCGGCGCGTCCGGCTTGTGCCACAGCGGCTTGACCGTGGCCAGCATGTCGTCGGGGCTTGTCGTCTTCGACATCCCGCTGGTCGATAGCTTCGACGACGATGACGTCTTTATGTGGCACAATCATCGAAGCCTAGTGGTCGGCGACAGCGTATGCGTGCTTGGGGGAGGAGGTAATTGCTTTTCCTTCGGCACGCACCTTAACAGCATCATCTTGAGACTCTGCATTCCTGACATATTCTTGGCATTTAAAGCCAGCTGTCCGTCTCCAAATGTGCATTGACCGTAACGACTTTGGCTGGATGGCGGTGGATGTCCTGGTTCTTGCCTTCGTGCAGTGGCACCTTCGTTCAGCAGCTGAGCTCTGGCTTAGCAGCACCACAGCATCCAATCGTATGGCCAGATGCTACTTCATTGTACAGGTGGCCTAGAACGACAATGGTACAGGTGGCCTGTTTTGACAAAAAATGGCAAGTAGCACCGTGGCCCATACGATGGGTTGCCATTTAATGGATCCCTGTAAAAAAAAAATGAAAACTAGTCTACCAGTCAGCTATCTCGGTAGCTCGTCGGCTGGTTATGGTTCTTGCAGTCCTTTTTGTTTTGGAATAAAATACTGTAATCTCAGCCTTGGGAGTTGAAGTCAGCTAGGTAGACCATGCCACTGACGTTTTAAGCTATTTATAAGGACACATATTGCAAGGAAAGAGTTGGTTTATTCACCTGACGAAAATTATATGCTTTGTTATTGTATGCGGTTTCTGGGGAACGCTTAGCTTCTGGGATGTTTATTATCAATCGTGGGGGAATGCGTTTTATCTGAAAATTTCTGCATATACTTGTTCATACGGCTCAGGTAAATGATGATTTTTTCCTCTTATAGAAACATTAGTGAGGTTATTTCTACTAATTAAAGCGAGAAAGCCCTCCTTCCGTCATGCGGCAATATGGCGAAGCGTTGTCATCCGTGGCCAGTACTTTCGGGAGTGACGTTTAATGGAATTGCAAATTTATGTACAGTATTGTATTTCTGCTATGACTCAGCCAAGCGAGTCCACAGGCAGTGAGCTCCCGTGGCTATCATCAGGCCTTTGATGGGTGCATCTCGATCATGTCTCCAAATGATTGACCCTGGAAAAGAGACTACTTTATGAGTATATAATATATATATATATATATATATATAATTTATTTGTATAGCTCCCATGAGAACTTAATCTCTATTCAGGCGCTTCACATATGCCTCGGGGCTCGAGCCCACGACCTCAGCCAGATCTTAGTCGGGGCGAGCACCTTAAAGGCTGAGTGATGTGGGAAAGAGCACGACGATACGGTTACCCGATAGGCTGTGTTTAGCTGGTCACATTAGTATCGCATTTTCCCTTACAGTACATTCTTACCTTATTCTACCCCTGTAAGTTCGTAGTCTTGTGAAGTTCTAGCATTTCAATGCTTAATTTCTTCCACTGGCTCTCAGCCAAGGGGTAAGGTGCTTGCTCTTCACGGTCAAGTTGTGGGTTAGAGTCCTTCAGTAGACCACCCTTGAATGTCCACGGCAAGCGGTGTTGAGAGCCATTAGGGCTCTTCTGCCGATATACAAATGAGGCTGTTAAACCGGCTACCTTTTTTATGAGTGTACGTTGCAGGTACGTAAGGAAATAATCTCCTTTTTGACACTCATCATTTTTGTGCAGTCATAGTAGTACCACGAATATATCGATCGCGAAGGACCCAAAGTAAACGCGACGTCAATGACTGCAACAGACTAACTAGCAGACTGACTAACTAACCTACGTATTATAGGGGTAGTTAAAAGCGGCCGAAAGTTGCCCCGGGCGAGAATTGGCTGTATTAGCATAGCGGACAGGCATTTTCGTGCCCTTTCTCTAGCGTAACCATCAACTAATCGTCTTGGGAATAACGAAGGAAGCTCTGCTCCTACACTCGCCAGTGACAGAGAGTTGGCTTTTCGGTGAACTTCGCCACCCCAAGCCCCGCCTCTGCGGCGGGGCACACTTGGCTGCGTCAAAGCTCGATGCCCAGATGCATAATTCTAAAATCCAATACGGTTCTGCTTGCGAGCTATATTAAGCGCTCTCATTGGTTAATCTTCCCATCGATCCTAAGATGAGTGGCATAAGCGATCTTGTTAGGCTGTTAAAGCGTCTCTCTGCCGCTTACCGATTGTAGTTTTAAATAGGATGCAGCGTACACATTCGTAAGCGTGCATACCCTGACGGAGACATCGAGACGAGTGACATATACGTAGAGCATCTATCTATAGGCACACAACTAGTAAAGATATAGACAATACAAAAGGATAGAGAGGACGAGCAGAGAGACGGACCGAGGGGGACAGGGAGAGGAGGAAGAGACCTAAGAATGCAAGAGAGGGAGAGAGAGAGAGAGAGAACGTGTGAGGACAGAGCGAGACAGAGCTTTTCTCTTCACTCACTTTCTAACAGAGTGACGCAGTCAGAAATTAATGTAATGTCATGCAATGTAATGTATCTCCGTCGGTTACTCCACAATACCATTAGGACTTTACGTGGGTGTTAAACCGGAGAGTTTTATATAGCGAACTCACAGCCTAAGCGGCTTTCGGTACGCATTCGGTAGCCAACGAACTTCGTCTCACGCAACAGAGAGAAAGTGGGAAGCATAGCAGAGTCAGGAGAGCAGTTGGGGTAGTGAGTAACGTGGAAGTAGCAGCTCAGGGCTGCTGGAAAGAATGTGCTACAGTCGGCAGCAGGAGAGTAGTTGTCGTTGCGTAAGAATCGTGGAAGCGAGTTCCACAGTTTAGGACCTGCAGAGCTGAAGCTTCTGTCGCCAATGGTCTCTAAGCGGAGGAAGGGAACAGCTAATTTATTGTCCATACAGAACCTGAGGGCACGAGGAGGCTGAAACTGGTGCAGCTGTTCAGCTAGGTATGGATGAGCCATGCCGTGGCAAGTGAGCAGATGAGATGAAGTGATCTGGAGAATGCGTAGAGGAGGCGAAAAGAGCTGGAGCACGCTCCCATTGCACAGCCTGCCCATTGCAGCCTCGAAGTAAAAGAATATTTCGATTACTGTTAAGGAGATTGTACAGCAACTAGCGTCGAGTTCATGGCTACTATAGCTAGTTCGGAGAGCTATGTTTGTCAGCTATTGTACTCATGCTCTCTTACAGTTCCTTGGAGCGTCAGTTTAGCATAGGTGAAGTTCTCGGCCACGGCAGCGCGACAATTTACACTAGCCGTTGCGATGGAGAATTTACGAAAATGTTTCCCTTCGTCGTCGAGGTCGTGGGTTCAACGTATAAGAACTGAGATGCAAACTTGTCTCGTATCGAAGAAAAGCGAGGCGAAATCCACGCTGTTCGGCATGGTGGAATCCACAGAGGTTCCGATTGCCCATAGAAGCATGGCTCTAGGTTCAGCCTTAATCGTAAAAGGAAAGAAATTCTAAGAAGCCATCGCTTCGGGGTAATCGGTGCTTCATATCCTTGTACGTTTGATTAACTCATTGGTTGCATAAATTAACTTCTGGGAGTTGTTCGCATCGTGAATCTCTATCGAATTCATTGGTCGAAGACGAGATCTCTCTCGATCCCCAGGCACTTTTCCCCAGGCGCCTCATGTAAATGATAATGACATCTCCTTAATTTTCTCAAATTTCCTGAGCCCAAGCAGAATAATTAAAGAGCCGCTTCGAACTTTGCCTGTAGTAATGATAGTAATACTAGTAGTAGTAATAACAAGTCAATTGTATTGGCCCTAAGAGAATCAAATCTCTACATGGGTGCTTTAAAACTAGCTGCGAGAGAAGCAATTACCAAAAGTTAATGACAAGCATCATGCTTTGAAAGCATGAAAAACTACACAAGACAAAATTCTGGGCCTCTGGTTGATAGAACCTCAGGTCAGATAGTAGCGTGCATATTGTGGTCTGAGTATATGCAGGCCGGTACCGCTCCTTTCGTTAACAGCTGTTAGGAGCATCACCGGGCGGTGCAAAGCTGGGGTCTGCCTGCGGTGTGGCTTGGACAGGCCGGTAACCCTGAACAGATGGTGGATTCACCATCGGGGTCGGCCACAGCACAGCTGTGGCCGATGAGAGGGCACTCAAGCGGGAGAGAGGGGCGAGTGAAGTCGTGCTCCCTCTGCTCTGTAGTAGAATAAATTGTTGGCGTTGGTTCTGTGCAAGGCGTTCTTCGTGCAAGGCGTTCTTCGTGCAAGGCGTTCTTCGTGCAAGGCGTTCTTCGTGCAAGGCGCATCGAAGCACACATATGATAATGCGCAGATGAGCAGGCAAAGCACCAAGCTGTAAAAAAACCAATAATGGTGCTCTTTGGTAAGCACACTAGAGCAGCACCAACCGAGACCGGGCCAAGCGAGCTCGTCAGAATCAGGTCGGACAAAGCAGCATAAAGATGGCGAATGAGCTGCGTCGTGCATGCTGCCACTAACCAGATTTCCATGCTTACCCTGTGCGTGTCACATCTAACCATATTATATTATGTGACGCGGTGTGGGCTACCACTTACTATGTTATCGTACATCCTTTGCCGCATACGTAAAGTGCTCGGAGAGAGATTAAGTTCTCCGATGGCGCTATACAATGTATTGATGTTATTATTTGGTGCATTAGCGGATCGGGTGGCTCAATTCAGATACTAGCTTCAGTCGCTGACTGTCAGCTCGCAGAAGTGTTCTCTATCAATCAGAATTAGCATGACTCCATCGCATCATTCCGTGACTATCTAGAACAATACGGCTGACCGTCACCGGAGGCGAACAGTTGAAGCCTGAGCTCACGTTTGTAATGCCTCACCCCACATCCATCGCATAACATCTAGAGGAGCACCTACGGCTATATAAGCTGCGAGAGGTTTAGTTGTATGGGTCGGTGCAGCTGCAATTGAGGAAGGAACAGCCGATTGATAGCCGATACTCGGGAGCTCAATCGGGCTCAATCGGGCGTTGCTGCTGGGACCTAGCAGCTCAGTAGTAGCCTTGCAGCAGCCGTTCGAGTCAGCATCAAAGGGCGACGAAGGCCGAAGGATTTTGAGAAGCAGATGGTTCGAGGTCATTGGTATTAGCATTTGAAGCCTCGGAAGCCTCACAGACTGGAGCCAAGCATTGCTGACCTGGGAAGACCCCAACGGGGTATATCCCGGTGAATAGTTCGTCACTTTGCACTCCTCGCCCTACTTTGTGAGCAGTCTTTACGGCCCACTGAGCAAAAAACTGTGGGTGCTTCGTCAAAGGATGTAAGTGCCACTTAACTCATGATCATACTGACACTACAGGTTAGCCAATAGGATCGGTCGTCACGAAATCCACTGTCGGACTTTGCCTATTTATAACGAACAATTTCCGTCCTGAAAAATTGCTTGCCTTAGCGAACATAAGTGCATTTGGAGAATCCGCTGTTCAGCGCTTACTTAGACATGGCCTTGAGTGGGACGCAGTGAAACGTTTTGCCTGGTCTATAAGCTCTTACTTCGTACATCAGCAAGATGCAAAGAGAAGTAAAAGGACGGCATGAAACAGCTTTTTGCGACAGCAGAAGCTTCGAAATTAAGCTTGGCAGTACTGCTACTGCTGCAAAATGGCTCTTGAGAGAAGTCTCAAATAAATCTGAGGCGACTAGGCAGACACGCCCTCAGTCAAGCACTAACATCGCGGCCGAGCACCACCCCCCAAAGGCTCTCTGGCGATTTCTATAGATTTTAGTCGAGACTCGCGACAAGACCGTATGTGATGTGTAGCTGTGAAAAAACTACCAAGCTAGTAAGCTAGAGAAGTAAGCTAGAAATTGCGCGTCTGAAAGATCGTCTCTGGTGAGTCGGTTTGAACAGAATGCATTCAGCATTTACCAGCGATACTACGCACAACCTGATCGTAGTGGCTGGTTAATAATATTGATAATAATAATACATTTATATAGCGCCGCAGCAAACTCAATCTCTTTCAGGCACTTCACATTTCCTGGTTGGCAAATAGATTTATCGGACGCTAGAAAAATGCTTATATGATTCAACGGCCTTGCACCTTGTTGTTGCCAATTTAAAAGATGAAAGCAAGCCTTAAAAAAGACAACATTTTAGCACGCGCTCGAGTCGGTGCATTTCATGCAGCATCACTTTGTAGTGCTTTTGATTTAGTTTTTTTTTTATAACTATCATTCATTTTCTTGTACAAAGTTCACTTGCGTAGCTATTTTATAATAGTTTCTTTTATTATATCTAAAGAGACCGCTCCTCCTGAGCTGCTTCGACTCTCTGCCCACAGCACAAAGTCAAAACCGCCTGAAGGGAAACTTCTACAAATTACCTGTAATCTTAAAACAGGCTACTATCATAAACGACAATCTGGATCTACTAGTGAGCTCCAGAACCGTGAAAAAGGTGAGTAAACTAGCTAGCTAAAAATTTAATTAACTCTTGGTTATTGCACCGAATTATAAAGCGTCGGGATAGAGATTTGATTATCTTATAGCGATAATAAAACGACCAATTACTTATAATATTACTTTAATGCCCAGAAACTTATCGTTTTTTCAGATTTCAAGACTCTCTAACGTCACACAGAGTGATTGAGAATGAAGGATGACCGCGGTTACATGGCTTCTGCTTGCCTGAGCTCGGCGATTCCGAATAAAGGCTGCAAAATCAAGTTCATGTGTGCACTGTGCACAAAAGCAGCCACACTGAGCCACTAGTAAGCTAATAACGAAGTAGTCGAGTCATTTAGGAAGTAAAGTAAGAATCAGCAAAGCAGCATCAGTAAAGCAGCCTCATTTTATATAGCGGCAGGCGAGCCTTGACAGCTATCACCACCGCTTGCAGGGGACTATACAGGATTGCCGGCAGCAGGACCCAAGCCCAGGACCTAAGTCGTGAAGTGTTAGCATCTTACCAATGGATATATATTTACCACCTGCACCGAAATTGGTAGCAGTAGCACACTTTTTTTTCTTGTCGCGTATTTGCTATTAGATGGCGCCTTAATGGCATTGTATTCTCATTCTAGATAACTCTTAATAATTGCAACTTTATTCAACAAGTAAACTTTGAGTTGCTGAAAGAAGTGCAACCGAGAGCACTGCACATGTGTTTCAGTTCACCATCGAGTATTGAAGCAACACCGTACCTCAAACCTCAATTATTGGCAGCTAGAATTACTATTAGTATTATTGGGAGTAGTAGTGGTTCACACTAGCCCCGTATCTATTCGCCCTGCTGGGTAAATATTTATATAAGATTCTTGAGACACTCTGAAGTGGTTTTACTGGACTCATCTTGAATAGACAGACCAGTAGTTTAGTTCGTTGCCATTCAGATTGCCACCTTCAGACACGTGCAACAGCCTTTATGCCTGCGCACTTGACGGTCTAGATTATCCATGCCCTGTGCACACACGAGGATGATCTAGTATGACCGTGGAAAGCAGGCGTTAGGTGAATCGGGGTACAGCTACTACTCCAGCATCAAGCGCTCAAAAAAATGCAATTGTAAGTATATCGCTTTCCTATGCTAATAATTAAATAGACGGTTCATTTGTATAAGCGTCCTGAGAGTACCAAATCTCTAAGCTAAGCTTATGTTTCGATTAGGTACCGTCATTTTTTTTACCCCAAGCAAATCGCCTCCGCCATTGAATGACGTCCTTATGCCTGCTGGTGTCAAAAGCGGTCGTGAGTTGTAGAATCTCTGGGTCTCTGGGCAAGAAGCTCGCTCTTCGCAACCCAGGTAGTCGGTTCGAGTCCTACCTACCGCAAGCAGTCCTTTGCCGCCCACTGCAAGCGGGCTAATGGCCGTCTAAATAATACGTACATTGGTGTTACATCAGACCCTCAATGGGAAGCTAATTAGCTGTTCCATTCCTCCGCATTAAGACCGACCGGCGACGAACGATTTTGCTCTTCAGATCCTCGGGGGCTCTGGAGCTCCTAACCACAATTCGTATGCAATGACGTGTACCATCCGGCTACTGCTGACTGTGGCACATCCCTTCCAGTCCACCTGAGCTTCTACTTTCGGGCCAAACTTGTCGTTCGGTTCGCACAGCCGAGTGCCATCCGATGCACTACGCCAACTGTTTATTATCCGACGCTAGGAGCCGAAAAACGCACGACTCCCTTCGCACAACCCCCCCCCCTCTCTCACACTCGAGTCTCCTCTCCTCGACTTTGTGCCTCGGCCGACCCCGACGGTGAATCCACCATCTGTTCGCCAGCGGGTTGTCGGCCTGTGTCAACGCCTCATTAGAAGCGGACCACAGCTGCTGTACACAGGCCCCTCTCGACGATGCTCCCAACAGCTGCTTAGGAAAGGAGCGGCACCAGCCCGAATGCAATCGAACTACACCACTCACTTCCGTCCTGACTAAGCAATGCTTCTCACTTTCTCTTTGTTGCGTGAGATGAAGTCAGTTGGCAAACGATTGCCTACTTAAAGCCGCTTAGGCTTTCAATGCTCTATAGAAAACTCTGCTGCCTAACACACACTTAGTCTGTGTGGCTCTGTGAGTTTGGCCTTTGGGGAGTTACAGAGTTACAGGGGTACGCGGAGTAACCACGATGCAAGCATTCGTGAACGAGGAAGTAGAGCCTTCTGCTACAGCAATCTTTGACGGCCACCGACGGAGCAGTATTGCAGCAGTACCCAACCGTCAAAAGTACGAATGGATGCGTAACGCGGACAATGCGCGTGACAACGTTAAGGCAGACAGACCGTCAGAAAAAGAAGGGCTGCATATCTGTGTACAGTCTCTCTCGCATCTGTCCTCGTGTCTGTCGTGCTATTTGTTTTCATAGCAGTCCGAGACTCGGTCCGAGCTTGGATGGATTGGTCCGACCAACACACTTCGATGTCAATCGACTGACGGTCAGTTCTGATCGTTTGCACAGTGCTCTTGGTACTCCACGATGGCTTTACGCTTGCAGTAATGGCCTCTAGGCGAGTGCGTGTATCGCGTTTAGCCAGAAGTTAAAACTCGTCCTAAACGTTGGCAAGAACCGTGTGGCATTCTAGCAGTGAGGGCAGATCGGATTGATATATGAGAAGAAGGCACAATGTAAGTCTCTCGCCAGTTAAACATAGTAGTAATAAAAATACCACTTTAGGACAACACCCCAAGAGAATTAAGTTCATTTCGAGGCACTTTTAGTGTACATTCAGGAAAGTAAACATACCACTGGGTAAGTGATGCCATGCAGAGTGTCAACACGCATAAGCACACGAAGAACAATTCGCACGGACAGAGTAAATGCTGCAAGTATGAGCTGGGTTTATGGATTCTGTTTCAATGCAGCCAAGTCCATGAATATCGAGCCGTCAGTCGGGAGTGAGTTCCAGGATTTGGAAGCATGCCAACTGAAAGCCCGCTGTCCAAAGGATTTTCGTTTCTATAAAGGCACAGCAAAGCGGAAGAAGGGTAAGAAGAGCCGGATGGGAAGCCTGCTAGAAAGTATTTCCCATAAGTCGGCTTGAGCAAGAAAATGAAGAGACCTGAAAGTGAGTGCCAGACCTTTGAAGTCGACACATGGTTGCGCCGGGAGCACACTGCATGACTCAAACACCTAGGCAGCTTTATTTGCGGTCGATAGGACGAGTCGCCAAGAGCCGTCTTTCGTTTCGCAATCCACGGCGTCCAGCGCCTGCCCGAGCCCGCCTCGTCCGATTTCCCCCTTCGGGCCCACCTCGTCCGATTTCACACTTCGGGCCTGCCTCGTCCGATTTCCCCCTTCTAGCCCGAATCGATACGACGCACCGAATTTACGGTCGCCAATGTCCGAGGCTGACGCGACAATGCGTCGGCGTAATCGCCGGCGCCGCCACTGATCGATGCGGCTCCGTCGCTCCGAGTGGCCCGAAGAAGCTCTTGATCGCATTAAGGCAGACGCTCGTTCCGGAGTGGCGCTGCGGCGGCACTGCACGTCTACCGCGCCGCCTTCTGTCGTCCGTGCGGTTGACCTGATTGGCGTGTGGCCACTGGCTCTCAGCTCGCTGCTCGCTCGGCTCCTCTTTCTCCAGCCGGCGGCGATCGAGCGGCGATCGAGCGGCGAGAGGCGGCGGTCGAGAAATAGCGGCGAGCGAAGCGCGGCGAGAAATAGCGGCGAGCAAAGCGAATCATCGAAGTAGAGGATCGAACGCTGGAGTAGAATGCGATCGATCGATGCACGGGATGAGCGCGAGCGAACGACCGAGCGAGCGAAGCATCGAACGCTTTGAATGGAGTGAAGATCAGATCGGAGAACGAAGATCGGAGCCCAGCGAAGCCAGCTCGCACCGCTGCCGCCGCCTCGGAATGCTTAGTCGCGCGTTTCATAATAGCCGAAAGCATTGGCGTGCTTGAGGCTAGTATGGCAGCTCACCGTGCGCCTTGGCGACCTCGCTATAAAAAGTAACCCTGATTTAGCAGCCTCTTTTTTGTTTAGCGACAGAAGAGCCTTTGCGGCTACCGCCACCGCTTGCAGCGGCAATACAGGATCGCCCCCACAGCAGGATTCGAACCCACGACCTCGGGTACGAGGTCATGAAAAGTAACCACCATAACTACTATATTGGCGATTGGCCGACATTAAGCATTGCCTTTCTAAGTGTTGCGTTTGACAATCGTGCTTTCAGTTAAACAGCACGCATTTATTAGGCGGCAGCACTGTCGTCAGTCGCCACGATTGGTTACTGTCCTCGGCGTAATCCTACGGCCTGTGCGCTCAACAAAAGCAAAAAGTAGAGGTCAGCTGATAGAGCTGTCCCGTTGTTTTAACAGCGGCAAAAGAGCCTTGGCTCTCATCACCCCGGCTCGCATCGGGCAGCATAGGATTGCCTGCGGCGGCGCTCGAACCCGTGAATTCGTGACCCGTGACTTCGTGAAGCGCTAACGCCTTCTCCTAGAGCTAAGACGTCTCGGACGTCGTAAAGCCGCAAGAGAGCGGCTCGCGCGCTTCGAGCGGACGACGCGGCGGGTTGACGCGAAATGGGTCATACACCGCAGATGGCGTCTGCGGTGGCGAGTCCTGCGGCTCGTCGCAGGACTCGTGTTATACGAGGTCAAAGCGAGGTGCGCGCCGGTTGGCGCCGAGCGCTCTGGCGAGGGTAAGGACTGGCTCCGAGGACGCCCGCGAGCCGGCTCCGCTCAGCGGCCAGTCCGCCGGACGCGGGCGATGCGCAGCGACACGTCATCAATGACCGCTTCTTCGGCGGCGGCGGCGGCGAAATCGATGCCTGGTAAGTGAGTAACGCCGCGAGCACGCCGGAGCACGCGTTTTGTATAGGCGCACAGGCGATCGAAGCTCACATTATTAATTCATTTATACACCGCATAAGGAGAGGGCATTTCAATCGCTTCGACGCCGCGACCCGGGAGCCGGCGCCGCTGCCCGCCCGCCGAGGAGCTGCGCTTCACGCCGCCGCAGTCGCGTGAGTGCGCACGCGGCAGTCCTCCGGAGACGCGCGTCGTCGGCGGGTGCGCAGCGCCGCACGCGAGAGATCGCTCTGCGCCGTTCCGAAAGGCCACGCCGGGCGTCGGGCTTGCGGCCGCTCTGGCCGTAGGCGTGCAGCGCTGCGCACCCGAAAAGAGGTCGAAACGACGACGCGAGCTTTCGTCTGCCCTCGGTTTTCGCGCCATTCGGCGCGCGAATTTCGCTCCGGACGAACGACGGACGCTGCGGCTCGCAGCGTCCGTCGCGTGCGGAGCGTCTGCGCCACTCGACGCCGCGCCATCGTTCCTCGAGGAGCGCGCACCGAAACCGTGGCCGCGCTCCTAGTGGCCGCCGAGCCGCGGCACCTGCTGCTGCTGCGCGAGGCGACGCGGCGCGGCGACGGCGGCGGCATGGCGCTGCTGTTCGCGGTCGCGGCTGGCCACTGGCCAGGCTCGGGGCAACCGAGTCGGGGCGACGCTAGGGAATGTCTCGCGATTTTCAAAATGCGACACCCGTCCTGCCCGGTCGACCGCGTACACATTCGCGCGAACTCTCCTGTAAGTCGGCTTGCATGCTCGCTCCGAGTTTGCTTCACCGAGTACTCTCAAAGCGTTTTCGCACGAGGCGATAGCGTCGTCAATGGTTATCGACCGGCGACGGGATCCCGAGGAAATTGAATATATCGCGCAGCCGCAGTGCCGCCGGGTGAGGCAGACTCGCGCCAGACGAGATTGCAAGCATCCGCCGCCTCGCATACGCAGCGGTCGGCGCAGGGCGGCTCTTCAGGCCGGTTCCCGGGGCCGCGCGAGGTTCGCGACTGACCCGCTCTTGCGCGGCGCGCGCGCGCGGTGAGGGGCAGCACTCTCGCCGCGCGACCGACTCCCGAGCGGTGCAGGCGGCTAATGCCCTGGCAGCTGGCAGCGCCGCCGTCGGGGCGAGCGACCGCGATCGGCCGTCCGCCGGATACGACAGCGCTTCCGTTGCAGACGTCGTTCGCCCGCCGGACACAAGATGGCTGACGCGACGTCGCCGTCTCCCTCGCAGCGAGTCGCGCGCGCGGAGGCTGCGCCCTGAGGCTACGCGACGTCTGCCGGGACGCTCTCGAAGCCACATCAGGCGAGTCCGAGTCGAGCGGTAAGCTGGCGCGCGCTCTCAGCTCGGTACTCCGCCGCAGAGGACGCGGTGCGAACGCTCAGCAGCAGACGAGCCGCCTTCGCATCGTCTTTCGGGGGAGCGCTCTGCTCTGGCGACAGCCAGCCGACAGACCAACAGCCGCCGCCAAAGCTCGCTCTGCCTTCTTTTCCTCCACCTCGGCCCCAGCCCGTCGAACGATCGAGATCGCCGGCGGTGCGCTCGCCCCTGCGCCCAAATGTATGTTGACTACCCAGAAATTAAGATCTCCAACAGCGCTGTGCAAAAAAATTATGTATTATAACTATTATACATATTTTTGAGTGCGGAGGAGCCGTAAAGGCGCAATGGCCGCCACTAGCCGCTGGTCCGACAGGCCGTGCACCTTTCCGGTTGTGTCAGCAGCGTGCTGTGCTGCCAGTTCCAGCCGTCGCCTGACCGAGCGATCGAACCTTGGTTGCGTACTACCGCGGCACTCGGAGGTCCAGGCGGCGCAGCAGCGACTCCGACCCGCTGAGCTGGCTCGCGGTGCTCGGTGCGAGCGCGACGTCACTCGCACCGGCCAGGTCCCCAGCCGCTCAGCGGTCAAAATTGAGCCCAGGGGTAATGAGCTGGCATTTGATGACCGGGCTTTAGCCCGGCGGCATATGCAGCGCGCCTGTAAAGACATTAGGTTCTCTTAGGGTGATATACAAATCAATTATAGGAATTTTTATTTATTTATTTCATTTTACATTGCTGAGACACGCATTCATTCGTAATCCGCTGGCGGCGAGAGCCTGCCTCCGCGTTCGCGGTGACGGTGCCTCCAAGGGCAGACAGCGTAAAGCGAGTACAGCAACAGTTCCTCAGCGCCTGGATAACACGGGATTATCCAAGCATTGCGCAATTTTCGTTCGAGGGCGAACAGACGCGAGTGGGTGCATTCAGTATTTATTTTTAAAGTATGTATATTAAGTATATATACCGCACCGCAGTATATATGTATGTATTTACTTACCATAACACTGTGTATACATTGACGCATACACACACACACACACACACACACACACACACACACACACACACACACACACACACACACACACACACACACACACACACACACACACATATATATATATATATATATATATATATATATATATATATATATATATATATATATATATATATATTGCCGATTTGGTTTGCTAGGTGCTCGCCCGACCAAGGTCAAGGTGATTGTAGTTGATGACCAATGTCATTGATTAGAGCCCAGCGGTGTATGCAAAGCGCCTGAATTGAGAGTAGGTTCTCTTAGGTGTTATACAAAGGCATTACTAATAATACACTTGATAAAGCGCCCTCAGAGAACTCAATCTCTTTCTAGGTGCTTTACATTTGCTGCAAAGGAAACACGATCGAATGGTGAGTGGTATTATGCTTGATAAACGATATGAATAATATGGTTAGGGTTGATATGCACAGGGTCAACATGCAAGTGCGTTTATTTATTATATTATGTTGCTGATACACAAATAAATACTAGCTGATGTAACCGCCTCTTTTGTATAGCGGCAGAAGAGCCTTAAAGGCAATCACCACCGCTTTCAGCGTGTCATACAGGAATCGTCCAACCCAGGATTCGAACCCACGACCTTGGAACCGAGGTCGTGGAAAGCAACCGCCCTTACCTAGTGGGCCATCGCGGCTCACCTGCTGATGACAGCACACACGCGCGGTACCGGATGAATGCGACACAGCATGTATGCTACATCTTACGTACATATTGCGGATGCATGCGAAATTATCTATTGACGCAAATGTATGTACTCATGAAAACCCACGTATCTTCACGTACTTGTGCTCTCTTAAGTATTTTTGCTGTCAAAGCTAATGAGAGAGCTCCGGTGACGCCTTTCGGGAAATCGGGAAACGCCAGTGGTAAACCCGCAAAGTGGTACGGCGGAAGTCACGTGTAGAGCGGCGCCCAGCTGCGAGAACCTGCGGATCACCGCTCTAGCTAGGGCGCCGGCCTCTCTGCACGGCACCGCACGCACGGGCGATTCGCCGCTTTTCGTCGTGAACATCGCAGCAACAGCGGTCCATGCTCGCCGCCTCTCTGACGCGCGACGCGCCCATCAGAGGGGACCCCCTCGCTCGGCGACGATCGCCGCTCGCATACTCGCACTCCGCCTCGTTTAGGGAGGGCGGGGAGCGTCTATTTAGCATTCCACCGAAGCCCCCATCGAGCGTTTGGACGGACACTCGTAGGAGTAGGCGTGTGCCGACTGTGTGTTATTCTGTTGGAGGCGCGCGAACGCCTAGCACATCTCTCCGAGCGGTTCCGATTCCGGCGTATCCAGCCACATAGACTTAGATACTAGTCAATCGCTCGCTCCCTCTATCTCTCTCCCTCTCTCTCCCTCTCTCTCTCTCTCTCTCTCTCTCTGTCTCTCTCTCTGTCTCTCTATCTCCCTCTCTCTGTCTCTCTCTATCTATCTCTGTCTCTCTCTTTCTCTCTCTGTCTCTCTCTCTGTCTCCCTCTCTCTCTCTCTCTTCACGAAAGCTCGGTTGCACCCCGACTTGCATTGGGCGGTAGCCAGGTTCACGGATGTCTGTCAACTAAGGGATGCTATTACAACATCCAGCTTCGGGGCGCTCGTAAACAGCTCTGCGTCACCCGCCTGGGGAAATGTTCGCGAGGTGGCGAGGCATGTAAATCTCACACGAAAGCACGTCTGAATGGCCAAAGCTCGGTCGGAAATCGAGCGACGTGCGCTCATGTTCCAGACTGCTCCAGGGCACTCTCGTAACTCGGCAGTCTGGGTAGAGCTTTGGGATTGATGCGGTAGAAGCGGCTTCCCAGAGTGAAGAGCCCGCTAGGGGGCGCTCATATCCGCCTCTCAGCGTTATTCGCCTGAGGCTTGCCGGCATGCCTTCGTCAGGTTCGAGTTCGCGCATGAAGGCTCTCTGCGGATGAAAGCGCGCTACGAATGAAATGGCTGGGCCTTCCGGAGGGCGGCCACGTGCAGCGCGAGCGACGACGCGCGAGCGACGGGCGCTAGGCCGCTGCGGGTTTCACTGATTCTCTCGCGAAACCTGCGAGGCAGATGTCTCGCCAGATGCTTTGCCGAAGCGACGGCTCGCTTGCGCTGCCGATCGCTGAGCGTCGCGCGTTACGAGAGCCACGTCACTACCTGGAGCTCTCTTTCCTGCACGGAGCGAGCGCGAACGCAGCGCTAGGCCGTCGCACGGCTATTCGTAACTTCTCTTATTCGGGTGGAGATGGACTCGCTACTACGCCCGTCGGTTGCGGCCGTAATCGAGTCGCCGCGGGCTACTACGGTTAGAAGCCAATCGACGTCGAGTACTTCCGCGTCGTTGGTTTCTACGGATTGCTATTTTGCCTGAAAATCTCGCGTGCAAAAAACAGATTTTCGCACGCACAATATTTCGGATTTTTTCCTTCGACCGTAGCTTTTCATAGGCGACAGCCGCTTAAAGAAGCGCTGGTGGAGGACGCTGCGCCGCACGACGGCAACTGCCTTGACCTTGTACGCGCGTCTCGCTGGCGATAGACTGGCGCAGCATCGCGAGTCGCGGCCGCGAACACCGGCCACCATTTCCTGTCGCGTCAGCTTTTGAGCGGGCCGAGGCAAGCGGCGCGGCGTTGGGCGAGGCACAACCGATAGCGAGCGGCGCTTGCTCAGCTTAATTGGCTTACGGAGAGCCGTCCGACCCGAAGGCCGCTGTAAATACTGTCGAGCGCTGGCGGTACCGTTAGCGTAGAGGGGGCCGCCTGCGGCAGCACTGTTTGCCACTTCCGACTGATTTCGTCGGCCGCCATTCGCGAGCGGCGATGGCGCACTTGTGAGACTTTAAGCCCGCTAAGCGGTGCGGCTAAGTAGGTCGCGGCGCAGCTCGCGGCGAAATGCAGCGGCGGCTCCGCTACACGCACCGAGACGTCGAGATGGCGACGGCGGCGATGGCCGACTGCGGCCGGAAGTGCTCGCTCGTCGAGCAACGAATCGATAGCGGGGGCGTGGTCGAGTCGGAGACTGAGACCGCTTCCGGTCACCCGAGCGCCAGCATGTGGCTACGGCGGCAGAGTTAGGAAACGCTTGGCAAGTCCAGCCGTGAGTCGGTACATCGCCCCATTTCAGCAAAGCGAGACGAAAAGGAGGCAGTTTGCCAGCAGAAGAAAAATGTCAAGATAAAGCAGCTGGTCGATGCGGCTGAATAAATACCGAGTTGCGGGAACGTCCGCGGACGCTTTGGCGTATGGCGGGCGCGTTTTTACCACTCAGAAGGTGTGCGGCTTCCTGCGCAGGGTAGCGGTAAAGACACCGGAGGCGGCGGCGGTGACTTCTTCGGCTCGCTCTTCCGCGCCTGCCGCGCGGAATGACTGCTGCTGACATCCGCAGCGGCACATCCCGTTTCTATGTAGTTCGAAATGCATTAATGTACATGCGCATATTTGGGCACATGTACTATCAAAAAAGAACATTTATTACTATTGGACGCTGGCGGAAGGCGTCTGCTTTTCAAAATTTAGTTGTATACGCTTTCTCAAAACATTAGTATGGTATCGCTCTGTTTTCACCCCACGTAGCGACGGCCCAAGTTCGCTGAAGCACTTCTGTACTCCCCCGTTCCGGAAACTCGGCCGGCTGCAGCTAGTTTAAGGACGCCGCGCTATCATGGCCCAGTGGTTAAGGTGCTCACATCGACCATGTTCAAGGTGAATGTATTGTACGACTAAGATCGTGGGCTCGAACCACGTGGCGCACGTGAAGCGCCTTAATAGATATTTAAGTTCTCTCAGGATGCTACACAAATGAACTATATCTGTATTTATATCACCGCAGACAGATCGCATTAATCTTAAACCTGATGCAGCGGACTGCGTCGAATGATAGACTGCTGGAGAACGGCAACCAGCGTTCGCAATGCTTAACGGCGCCCCTCTCTGTGGGGAGCACTGTCGCCGCGCGACCGACTTCCGGGCGAGCGATGCAGGCGGCGAATGCCACGCAGCCTTCTTTGCAAGCTGGAAGCAGCGCCGCCGTCGGGGCGAGCGGCCGCGATGGGCCGTGCGCCGGCCACGAGCGCTTCTGTTGCAGACGTCATTCGCCCGCCGAACCGCTTTTAAGGCGTGAAAAATGGCGACCATCCCATGCCAGCGTATCAGCCAGGGCTAAATGTGCATGCAATTTCCCCGATCGAAGTTCTCCACCTCGGGCATAAGCATATACATAGACGTATACATTGCTGCGACATCTGCTGGTAATTATGCTCTCTAAAACCACTAATTAAGTCGCGGAGCCCAAGATTGTCGGGCTGCCGCCTAAGCAGCAATTAAAAGTTACGGCGGTTATAAAATAGCTGCAATTATACCGCTCTACGTTCGGGTCTAGGTTTTTTGTGATTCGTCCTTCGTGTGCATGTACCTGCTTGCACTATGCCTGCTTCTTGCTGATTTTTTATAACTGAACATCTGGTAATGCTTTCCTTGCCAGCATCTGTAAAGTGCCTAGAGAGAGATTCCGTTCTCACAGGGCGCCATACAAATGTACTATTATTATAGCTTTGGCATTGCAAATTGGCACGGCATTTCTAGCAACTTGACCCTTCTTGTTTACACGGCTTGTGAACAGCGAAAGCTGTCGGCTACAAGATTCAGAAAAAGTGAGAACTTCTCCTGGTTTCGATTCGCTGTCTCTCTATCTACCGCATCGAAGAGGCCCGTCAGATGTTTCAGCGTAACTGCAGGCGCTCAGCAGCGACCTGCGCTGGTTTCGAATGACGGCACACTGTCGCTCGATCGTCATAGACTACGCCCAGTTCAAGAGAGCGAATACTTCAGTCGAATGGCGATGTTATTTCCTAGCAGCCTGCCTGACTTCTGCTCTTTAAAGCAGCGGCCAGCTTTCTCTCTCTCTCTCTCTCTCTCTCTCTCTCTCTCTCTCTCTCTCTCTCTCTCCCTCTCTCTCTCTCTCTCTCTCTCTCTCTCTCTCTCTCTCTCTCTCTCTCTCTCTCTCTCTCTCTCTCTCTCTCTCTCTCTCTCTCTCTCTTTCTCTCTCTCTCTCTTTCTGTGGGTAGGATAATTAGTCTGACGAAGAACAAGGCTGCAAACGAGACTCAAAGCCGCGAGCCAGGGCAATTCTTAGCGGCTGTCGCTCCGCCGGCGCCATCACGGCGGCGACGGCGGAGGGGCCGCTGATTATTAGCATTTGCCATCGATCGATGCCACACGCGGCGCTTCTGCGCGAAGGTTGCTAACAACTGCTGCCGCAGCCGCGCGACACGTGCTCGTAAGCTCTCGTTAGCTGCTCTTGTGTCCCCACACAGGCACGCGCGGTCGCGGGCTCGTTTTCAGGCAGCGGAGGAGGCAGCGGAAGAGACAGCGTTCGGGGTAGCGCTGAGACTCTGCACTGAGACCCGTGCGCCCCAGTTTCCTGAATGGCGCTGCTAGAAGCGCTGTACCCGCTGACCGAGGTGTCGCGCTTTCGACGCCGCTACGACGATGACTTCATCGACCGGCTGAACAACCGCTACTCGACATTCACGTTCATCGTGCTCGGCATCGTCATCAGCACGCGCCAGTACGTGGGCGATCCGATCACGTGCTGGGCGCCCGCTCAGTTCACACACGAGTGGGTTGAGTACACGAACAAGATATGCTGGATATCCAACACGTACTACGTGCCCATGGACAAGCTGCTGCCGGCGCCGAACGAGCCGCGAGACCTGCAGATCGCCTACTACCAGTGGGTGCCCATCGTCGTCTTCATACAGGCGCTCTTCTTCTTCGCGCCGAGCATCATCTGGAAGAAGCTCAACAGCCAGAGCGGCATACACGTGAACAAGATCGTGTCCGTGGTCGGCGGCGCCGAGCACGGCAGCCCCGAGGTGCGCGACAAGACGATCCGCTTCATCGTGCGAAACCTCGACCGCGCACTTCGCTCGCAGCGCGAGTACAGGACCGGCTGCTGCGCCACCTGCCGGCAGACCGTGGCCAAGCACTGCTACCTGTTCTGCGGCAAGCGCTACGGCAACTATCTCATCACCCTCTACCTGTTCGTCAAGGTGCTGTACATAGGCAACAGTGTGGCGCAGCTATTCCTGCTGAACGCCTTCCTCGGCACCGACTATCACATGTACGGGATCCAGGTCATCCGGGACGTAGTGAGCGGCAAGAGCTGGGAGTCGTCCAAGCGCTTCCCGCGCGTCACCATGTGCGACTTCGAGATTCGAGCGCTGGGCAACCAGAAGCAGGGCCACACCGTCCAGTGCGTGCTGCCCATCAATCTGTTCAACGAGAAGATATACATATTCATTTGGTTCTGGCTCGTGTTCGTCTCCTTCGTTACGACCATGAACCTCGTCGGCTGGCTGTGGACTCTTTTCAGGAGAAATCGAACCCAGTACGTGAAGAAGTATCTGAAAATTATGCACCGAAATTTTGACAAATCGGACAACACGCCTTCGAAGGAGTTCTGCGAGGACTACTTGAGGCAAGACGGCATATTTGTACTGCGCCTTATTGCCAAAAACACAAACGACGTGGTAGTTGGCGAGATCATACAGGAAATGTGGGAGCACTACAAAAGGCACCACGAGAAGAAGCTGCTGAACGATGTTTAGAACAGACTGTTTTTGTATCGTATTTTTTAGTGTAGCTAACTTTGAGTCCACTACTCGCAGCCAGCTCCCTCGATCTTAGTGCGGCGAAACTTAGAAGAATGCCATATTAGGTTACCTTTGGTTCGGCAGTCCTTCGAGGTCAAGCAACTACAGCACATACTGCCAGCCAAGCCAAGCTGCTGCCAGCGAGCTTCGAGTCACTCGTCCGTGACCGGATCCACGGAGGTCGCGAGAAAGTGCTGTGGACAAGTTCCTGAAAGAGTCCAGCTTACGAATCAATAAATATGTTTGCTTTAGCCGAGGAGCGAAGTAGCTCGTGCAGTCTAGCCAATAGAGCGACGTAGCTGCTGTAATTAAAGGGCAGCCTGCCACAGTGCTGTTAATGCTTGCACGAGTACAGCTGTAGTCCATAGACCTGCCTGCTGCTCCTCCCCTTAGTTCCTGCAAGGCATGTCTGTGTGGGTGGCTTCCGCTTGGATATAATAAAGCTTTACCGCATCCTGTGCGTTCCTTGAGCAGCTCAGGGCACGAACCGATTTCAGATTCAGCAAGTAAGTATGGCAGTCAAAACCTTTTACGAGAAACTGCGCATGCTATTAGACAGGGACTGCATTGCGGCCAGCAGCTGAATTTCATAACGGTTTGCGCGATTGCCACGCGATTGCCTCACGTTGCTCAGAGGCAGCTTCCTCTCTTCATCTGCCATCTCTGACTCTTACCACTTTCTTTTCCAGCCTCGGCTACTGCTCCTCCTACTCCTCCTGTTTCTCCTGCTCCGACTGCTGCTATTGCTCCTCCTGCTCTTACTACTGTTTCGGCTTTTTCTTCTTCGGTTCCCCGGGCTGCGACTACTGCTCCCTATTCTGCTGCTGACATTGATGACACTGCTGCCGCACCTTGCTGATGCTGCTGCTGTCGCCGCCGCTACTGAAGCTACTGCTTCTACTCTTTCTCATCCTTTTCCTCTTCCCCAGCCTTTTACTCCTCCTCTTCTTCCTCTTCCCTTCCTCCTCTCCTCCTCCTCTTCCTCGCTGTCGAAGCTCGATGGTGGGAGAGTTAATCTGAAGCACAAATGATAAGGTTAAAAGCCCCTGCTACCCGTTTGCCGGACCTCTGTACTCATACAGTCAATGGAGTCAACTCCTCAACTTCGGTCTCGTACTATCCCACGTTCAGGACGACAAAAGATCAAACTTTTAACTCTAAAATTCATGATCAGATACCTACTAATAACTGTAAGAACATAGCAGGCTGTCATGTAAGTAATGGTCGCAGCTGAATATGAGCTTAAATGAGTATTACTTTCTGAACACCTCACTGCACCCGCTGACAACAGCCGCTGGCATTCGCATGCTCTCAGTTGACCCCGCCCAGATTATTCATTGCGTCAAAGTAACTTTCTGAAACTCCTATGTTTGCTAGGCGCGAAAGAGGTGTCTCATCTAGTGGAGCGGTATTGTCTGCGAGAGATAAATAATATATTTAGCGGAGGTACCAGATGAACGACTTGAATTATATCTCTGCCAAGCTACTATAACTTAGTGTTAATAGTGGGGCCTTCGAAAGAAATCTAGCAATACCCTGGCTGACTGGGTAGTTGATCTCTACAGAATATATTGGGCATAACGCGTGAATCATAGACAAAATTGAAAGTCCGAGTGTCAATGAGTAAATGGGACAAAAATAACAAGTTTTGACTGATCAAAGTAATTGCAGCAATTCCAAAACTGCTGCTTTTAGCAGCAAAAATTGGTTTTACCAAAGCACTGGCCTTACATTAAACTGTTTAAAACACTTTCACATTTTAACTTCGTTCATGATTTTAACTGTAATTTTCCTATTGCGTATGCCTCAAAAGTATAATCAATAGCCTTATTCATCACAAACTTTGAATCTGGAAGCACGGCAGTGACAAATTTGAAATTTACTTATTTAGCAGAAAATTCCAGATACGGCGATTGTCAAATCTCTTACGTTAAATAAAAATGTATGCATATTTGTATAAAATGTATTTACGTACTTTATCACACTAGTAAATCTTACTAAAATCAAAATCAATTAAATGGCCATGAAAACGTGAAAAGGGATTTGTATTTGATGTGTCTACCTGATCACTAGAAGGTGTGATTGAGATATATTATTGATCAGTTTCAAATACGTCACTAATAATGACACATCAATTCTCAATATTTTCCAGTAATATAGATAGTTGCATTATTACAGAAATCTTGAGCCCACCTGTTAAGTTTAGTTCCAGCTGCTTAAGTGGTTTACGTGCTGTATCTGTATTTACCTTAGACTGCATGAAGTGGCGGCAGGCATTCAGCAAACTTTTCAAGATAACGGCGAAAAGTTATTTCGTGTAAGCATCTGCTAAGATGTATTGGGAGTACGAGACTTATTTTTCGGCTGTCGGGGATCAGGAGGAAAGCTTGCATCTTATTTCGCGTGTGAGAAGTGAAAGAAAATTCCGAAGGATGAGAGGGAAAACTATTGCTCAAAATAGTTGCTTGCTTATAAGATTGCTTGTCTTGAAAATATAATCGTTCGTGTGTAGTTTTATTTATTAAATTTAAAATGGTATTTTTTCGTATGATGGTTGAGGGGGAAAATTGCCATGCAGTTGTATCACCCAGGGTGGAACACACTGACCGCTCAAGCAAACGCTCCTTCTGCACTGCCACGGTCACTACCCCCGGGCAAGTGTCTGCCAGACAAGCGTGCACCTGATGTCCCATGTCCCAGACCTTGTGACATTCATCGCTGCCATCGTTGCCACTCTGCCGTGAGCTCCCCAGTACGCACTAAAGAAGAAGAGAGACCAGCCGTCTTGTGAAGAGAGCTGCAAGTCGTGGATCTGTGGAGACAACGTTGTGGATCTATTGGGACTATTGCAGCGGTGGAGCTGAGCTTATAAACCCATTTTAATGCAACCAAGACTACACCAAAAAAATTGTCAGAGATCTGTATCTCATCAAGTCTACTGCCGAGCTTTGACTTCGAGGCTGAGGCTGTAGAATTTTTTGGGTCCGTGTGCAGGTCAAAGATGTGAGGAAGCCTCACCAAGCCATGTCCAGCTTCTTCGCTCGTCAAAATGGCCTCTGCTTCTGCCACAGCGTGACCAGTCTGCCTGAGGAAATAGGAGTCGCCTGCTATAAGAATGAGTGACACATCTTCATTGGCAGCTAATTCAGGAGCCTCGCAGCCGTGCTGCTCCACACAGGGTGCAAGTGCTCGGGCTCACTGCTGCGTCAGAGAGGATTACAATAGCGTCCAGACATTGTTGAACGCCTCGAAGTATGATGAGTTCGGCAGGAAGGTCATCGGTCATTTAGTTAGACGGCATTCCTAGTGGGTCTCCAAGGTGGTATTTCCAAAGTCTCTCTGCTGTCTTCGCCTTTGGAATAGCTGGGACTGGCTTGCTTTCGCACAACCAGACTGAGCGTTACTGGCGCCAGAGCGAATTGAGTTCCATGAGTGGAGCCCCAATTTCAAGTGGGAGCTACTCACGGACCCGTGGAAGTTGCTGATACCACCACTGGGTATAAAATTACCCTTGGGAAATAATATCACAGCTCTAGATAAGGATTCGGAACCTTCGAGTACCTTTTAAACCTCTTACCTAAGCTGTGTGAGCAAAGGTAAAAGCAGCTGTCTCTGTGGGACAAAGATAATGAAGATGTTGAGTGTGATGAATTCACTAAGAAGCTAAATGGCAATAAGAAAGTGGTTTTGAACCGCTTCATTGCACTAGTTTTGGGCTTCTTGACTGATCGCATTGCAGAAAACTATATAGCACTGGTTTAAACAGTAAGGCAGAACAACTGCACACTGGGATCTCAGATGCCCTTCACAGACCTTGATACTCATCCTATTAAAGGTGAACTTTGGGCTTACTCTGGAGAAATAATGGCCACCGCTTCAACAATTACTCGACTTTGAACTAAGCAACAAGGGCAATGTAATGAGAACATGGTGGGAAACTAAATTTAAAGATATTATTCGTGAAAGTTTGCAACTTTATAATTATAGATCTCAAAAAAAATTCTAATTTGGTTGTCATGTTCATGTAACTTAAGTATGAAAAAAAAATATTTTAATTTCGATTCGTTAGCTGTCTTTTTTTACTAAACTGATTTAATATAAAGGGCTCATTTTATTTTTTCGCTAGAAATGGATACATTTCAAAATTATCACTGTCTTGATGACGAATATAAAGTTTGAGAAAAATTAAGGCCATTTGTATTCTTTTGAGGCATAGGCAATTATGAAATAGCTATCACCTGCAGGAACAAAACCTTTACTATATTGTATTACGTTAAGAACCATTCCATGGAGGTCACAGTGACTAAGCGCATCCCTTAATAACTTGCTACGATTTTAAGTTCATCGGATACATCACATTATCTGTACCTCGACTGTACTGGCTACAATAACCCATCAACGTTTAGCTTAAGGAAGTTGAGCTGCACCCCTGATGTTCGCAGGTCAGAACTTCAGTTGTCCGTCACCACTACCGACTCTGAGGGTTGGAGCGATAAGTTCAGGTAAGTAAAAGTTGATTGCGTAGAAGCGAGGCCGATATAACGATCCTCATTATTCTACTCGATACTCGCTGAATAGATAGAGGCAGCATGTGAACAGGAAATACCCACGACAAGCGTTAGGTAAGTGACAGACTAGAATTTGCAGCTTTCACGTTGGGTGCTGAGAGCCACACATGGCAGACCGACGCTCATTTGAAGCTGCAGTGCTTGAGAATGCATTCCAGATCGAGCGCATGCATTAATACACTTTTCAATATGAAAATTTACTTAATTTGAATTTCCATGAATATCAGATGACATTTTGGAACTAAAGAGCCTAAATATTAAAAGGCGTTAACTTGGATTAGTTTGGCTTTCTGCTGCTGGAGTGAAGGCATCGTAATGTAATGTAATGTATCTACGTCTGTAACTCCACAAAGTCATAAAGACCATGTGGGTGTTACGCAGGAGAGTTTTGCATAGCGCACTCACAGCCTAAGCGGCTTTCGGTACACATTCGGTAAAAAAAAAATTCGGTAGCCAACAGACTTCGTCTCACGCAACAAAGAGAAATTGGGAAGCATAGCAGAGTCAGGAGAGCAGTTGAGGTAGTGAGTAGCATAGAAGTAGCAGCTCAGGACCGCTGAAAAGGATGTGCCATAGTCAGCAGTAGGAGAGTAGTTGTCGTGAGAGATAGATTGAGAAATTTGGGGTTATGGTGAAAAAGCGCACAGACTACTGTATACATGTCCACGTAGGCAGATGAATCTACGTTCAGATTGACAGTCAGAGCAAGGGAGGTTTTCTTATATTTTAATGAGTGCTGATGGACTCTGAAAATTAACTAATATTCCTGCTATGTTTCTGTGAGATGCACGGGAATGCACTTTGATTACTTTCTCTGACTCCCAATAGGTGGCTATTTATCAGCATAGCTATACAGAGCTGGGTAGTTTAATCATTAAGACTAGATCGTTCAAATAATTTTAGGAAATAACTGAAAACCGTCGTTTTCAATACTTTCGCAGTAGCATTAAAAATTCGACGGAAAAAACGTCTATGATTCAATATGAAACTAAAAACTGACCTGTTTATTTGAAGTATTTAGCGGGTCCTTGTGATTCGTCCTTTAAGTGCTAATGCGTGCTGACACTGCTTGCTGCCACTAACCAAATTTAAATGTTGACGCTGTGCATGTCACCTCTAACCATGCTATGCTTGTTGTCAATGAGCATGCTACCACCAACCATTCGATCGTTTTTTTTCTTTGCAGCGCATGTAAAGTGCCTATAAAGAGATTAAGTTCTCTGAGGGTGCTACACCCAGGTATATTTTTTTAAATTGAAATCAACCTTACATGATTTATGAAAATTCTTTTCATAGCGTCAGGTTTTTCGGTTAAAATCTATACACGAATGCAACACAAGGAAACGCGATTAGAATCATCATAGATTAAAATTAGTACCTTCTCAATTCTGCTTGAACGATTGAGAACAACGATCGGTCTGGCAGACGAAGCACTGGCGTGGTTTAAATCATACTTGTCTGATCGTGTTCAATCCGTGTCGTGTGGGGGTCAGGTCTCAGACATGAGAAGGGTCACCTGTGGAGTCCCACAAGGGTCTGTACTCGGTCCCTTGCTGTTCTCCATTTATACGCAACCTCTGGGAAAAGTGATTAAGGCCCATGGAATAGTATATCACTTCTATGCTGACGATACTCAATTGTATGTGTCATTTAAACCGTCGGAATCTGCTGCAGCAACTGAGAAACTGAATGCTTGCCTTGCCGATATTCGATCATGGATGTCGGAACACTTCTTGAAATTAAATGACGATAAAACCGAACTGCTGCTCATAGGACACCATAAGCGTGTGGCTGGATTAAAAGACTTTGCTGTTCTAATAGGTGATGCTATTGTGCGACCTTCACCACATGCTCGTAATCTAGGTGTCGTGTTCGACAGCTGCCTTAATTTCAAAAGCTTCATTCAGAAGACTGCCTCTACAGCTAGCCATCACATCCGATCCTTATCCAAGATTAGAAGCTGTCTCCCACGGTAGCTTGTAAAAAATTTAACTAGCTCTTTAGTTCTGTCTTGGCTTGATTATTGTAATTCCCTTTTGGCTGGGCTGCCAAAGAAAGCTATTATGCCACAACAGCTGACTATGAATATGGCTGCAAGGCTAGTCTTCAAGTCCCAGCGGTTTGAGCACGTGTCACCTCTGCTGAAAGAGCTAGGATGGTTGCCGGTTGAGCAAAGGATACAGAGCAAAGTCCTTACGCTGACCCACAAGGCCCGCCACGGCTTGGCTCTTCATACCTAGCTGATCTGCTGCATCAGTTTCAGCCTGTTCGCGCCCTCAGGTCCTGTTTAGAAAATAAATTAGCTGTCCCATTCCTCCGCTTAAAGACAGTTAGTGACAGAAGCTTTAGCTCTGCAGGTCCTAGACTGTGGAACTCGCTTGCACAATTCTTACGCAACGACATCTACTCTCCAACTGCTGACTATGGCACATCTTTTCAGCGGTCCTGAACTGCTACTTCTATGCTACTCACTACCTCAACTGCTCTCCTGACTCTGCTATGCTTCCCACTTTCTCTTTGTTGCGTGAGACGAAGTCTGTTGGCTACCGAATGCGTACCGAAAGCCGCTTAGGCTGTGAGTGCGCTATGCAAAACTCTCCTGCGTAACACCCACATTGTCTTTATGACTTTGTGGAGTTACTGACGGAGATACATACATCAAAGAATATGTATTATAGAAATAGAATTATTTCGTTTACTATTCGTAGCTGCGTAGTTGCACATTTTGTAAGAGCCACCTTTGCTACGTTGCTGCAATTCAGGTGACCTCTGCATGCAAATTATTTCCATTGAAATGTTGCTGAGCTGCCGCAACTAACTAACTTAGTGGTTATTCGAGAATTCTCGTGGTAGCATGTGTGCACCTTTTGCTTGCTTCGCGTATATATTTTGTTCCTCGTGATTCTGGACTAAGGTGAGCTTTAAAAGTTCCTGCGCAGCGACTCCTCCACCACTGACTTTGCCACTTCCTTCCAGCCGGTCTCGACCAGAGTGGCTAACTCGATTATTCCTCTACTCTACCGGGCCGTGATAGCCCAGAAGATAGGGTGCTCGCTCTTCACGACCGAGGTCGTGGGTGTGAATCCTGTAATCGGCTGATTCTTTATTGCCAACTGCAAGTGGTTTTGACAGCCGATAAGGCTCTTCTTTCGCTATACAAATTAGGCTGCTAAATTAGCTGTAGGTGTAGGCATTATTCTACTTAGCCTACGCTATACTCTTCCCTTTTCTATATTTTGCATGAGATGAACGTTTTGGCCATCTATTGCACATCAGAAGCTACTTAATCTATAAATGTATTAGAGCCAACGCTCCAAGGTAAGAACTAGTTAGTCTTCGTGACCAAGTGCACAACTTCGGACGGAGATTCCTTAAGTATGGTCTTTACTTCTTATGTGTTTCTGAATAAATAAGGCTTTACTCATTCATACGGGTGAATTAATTTCTCAAATATTCATGTTTAGAAATATTCATCATATGCTTTGTTCCGTTAGATTTATGGTAGACATAGAGCTGGATGGTCGAGCTCTATAACATGTCATAGAGGCATACCTTCATCTGAAAGTAAAATTAACTTAATTGCAATGGCCCAGTAATCAATCAAGCAGCAAAATATCAAATATGTATCTGTTCCGTAACAATATACCAGAGAGTTTAAAAGAATTGTGAGATTCAAAGTATAAAGAGAGCTTCAATGAATAATTAACTTCAACTTCAAGACTATATATTCCGTTGATAGGCGTCAAAGTACTTTTAGTTGTCCTTTCAAGCTACTATTAGAGTTATAATCGTTATATATTTTGCACAAAAATATTCAATCTTGACTTTAACAATCAAGGACGAGGGTTCGAGCCCTGCTCCATAAGTGAAGCACCTGGATAGAGATTAAGCTCTCGTAGGGTGCTGTCCAAATGAATTGAATTTGTATACATTCTCTAATCCTACGCGCAGGTGGCAGCACGGAGGAGGCGCGTGCAGGTGGCGGTGGCGAGAGCTTGCCTATTGTTCGTAGAAGATAGGGCAGGGACAGTTCAGTAGAAGTGAATGTGAGCTAATTGCATTGTAAGTGGGCGCTCGAGGGCTATCGTTTGTCGAGAGAATCTCCCGCAGAAGGCAGCGAAAGAAGCAGCTGATGCTTGGATATGTCCAGCTCACTGCTCTCTGCCATCGTGTCGAGGATCGACAAGGGCAGGGAAGGAATCTCCGAGCGCTAGTCAGCGAGCGAGTAAATGAGAAACTTCGGTCCACTCACTCTCGCGTATTACAGGAGGAAGCTTCAGCCGATGATGAATGGGTACGATATGTGCCCAGGTGCAGACAGGTCGACTGATGACGTTCAACATCACGTAGACGCACTCCATGCGACACTGCTGGAAGTCAGTACCAGTTCGTTGACTATGACAGACGACTGAGCCAGGGATTTCACGGGTGACACCCGTGAGCGACCGAATATTGCCTTCACTGATGTCTGTCTGCCATCGGTTTGTGCCCAGCTTCTTCGCTGCATGCCGTACAAGCAGCAGTCGTCCACGGCAGCCGGTTCGACTAGGCTGCTCGCCCGGCCGAGGTGACAAGTACTGCAGTTGATCGGTTGAGGCTCAGCTTGGTCAGCCTCGGTCTTCAGCTGATAACTCGATTACCAGCAGCAGCCTGCTTCTTCTGGTGAGAATGTTGTTGCAAGCGACGCTTAGTGATCTTTATCTTCCTCCTTCTTTCTTGCATGGAAACGGAAGAATTCTATCGGGGCATTTGCATAAAGAGGAGTCTTTCCAGCTAGTACGTCTTCGCGCCTTACCTTTTCTCTCTCGTAGCCTTCGCTATGTCCTAATTTTAATGTCTGCTTTCGCGACAGCCCGCTACTTTTGCGCTCGCGTTTTTTAAAACTCGCAACCTCTTTGAAATGGCTCTCCGGAGTCAGAGCGTAGGATAGTCACGTCCTAGCTGCTTCACTGCCCTCCTGCTTGATTCTCTCGGCCCGTTACGCCCTATGTGCGCTTGCTATTCGTGCGAACATCGTTCAGGCTGTCACTAAACATCTTCACATGCATTATTTATAGCATATGCAAGGTAGATAGAAAGAGGCTTAGTTCTCCAAGGGCGCTGTACAAATGTGTCTTTATTATTATTATAACTAAGATTATTATTGTCATTCATTTACTTTTTCCTTGTGGACTAACAACGTAATTTGGAACCTCCTGCAGCTCTTATACGTGCCAATTTAATGGTGGCCTTCAAATATGTCCTACCTGCTTAATCTTTGAATATGATTTAGTAACTGGACTTCGGTTTACGTACTTTTCGGATTCGAGAATGGTGACAACATTATGGCTCCGTGAATGGCAGGCCATCCAAGGTCTTGGATATTTGACTGGTTTTGCGTTTGACAAGCCTTAATAAAGTATCCAATTATTTGTGTGATTTCATGTGATGATGCAACGAATGCTGTTAAGATGCGACAAAGTGAAAAGGTGCTGTTTATTGCTCTGCTGGAACAAAGTACTCGTTAGGGCTCTACAGAATGCTGCTCCAAGAAAAATTCTTAGCCGATTAAGCAGCCTCATTTGTATTTCGCAAAAGAGCTTTATCGGCTATCCCCGCTGCTTGCAGTTGGCAATAAAGGATCACCCAACTGCAGGATTTGAACCCACGACCCCAGTCGTGAAGAACTAGCATCTTACCTCCTGGGATATCACAATACCAGCATGTGGCCCCAAGGTCCACTAAAACTGGTCTCAAGTTTAATGACTCGTGCATGGACAAGCTTGTGCTTGATCACTGGGCAAACGTTGCCAGGACTGT
Organism: Cristatella mucedo; assembly: GCA_009760855.2. Classification (NCBI taxonomy): domain Eukaryota; kingdom Metazoa; phylum Bryozoa; class Phylactolaemata; family Cristatellidae; genus Cristatella; species Cristatella mucedo. The sequence continues at coordinate 1,781,983 of WPIO01000015.1, forward strand.
GAGCACCTGAAGGCGGAATCTCTATTGATAAAATATCTCTCACCTACTGCTAACCTCAAGGTCACATAAGAATCTCACAGCATAGATAATGCTCACTGGCGGAGGCTGATGATTTCGAGTCAATAGCTCATCGACAGTTGCTCAGACATCGCTCATTTTTAAGGTATTACCAACGTGTTAAGTACATTAGTGGATTCAGTCTCTACCTGCCTATCTAGTTTGCATATCTATCACTATCAGCTAAGGAGCGCTATTACATATTGAGTGAAGAAGTGCTATCAGCTCCGTTGGACACGTAGACACTCACGATTAGGAGCGTGTACGTTTATCGAAACAATTGCAAACATTGCGCTCTGATGGCATTCTTTGGACCCGAGGCTGCCATTGTCAACAGGATGTGATTCTGCTCATTTTTCGCGTAAAAAATCTTGGAAGGTCAGTACGAACGTGCAGAATGCATTAATTCTATTTGCGTTTAGTCGTCACATGTGGATCTCAAGAAGAAAGTAAGCATTTTG